>OY728147.1:5130000-6380000 GCA_963277665.1 Viscum album
AACAAAGACACGAGAAATCAAATAGAGGTGAAATAGAAATTACCATGATACGGGTTAAAATAATAGTAAAAATAATCTTCACGGTGAGACCGTGAGTAGGAATTACGGTGTGATGAAAAACAGTCATCATGGTGAGACAGTTGGTGGTCGTCACGGTGAGACAGTGACCATTATAAGCAGTCACGGTGAGACCGTGACCATTCTGTGCAGTCACGGTGAGACAGTTAGGTGACAGACCGTGGGCACAAGGTGTTAACGGTGAGACCGTAAGCATGAAACAATAACTGTAAAACAGTGAGCATGAAACCGTAAAGTAAAATATAGTAAAGTATTAAACATTAAGATAGTAAGGTATCTATTTATGATTAATCATGCCAAGATCATGTGTGATGTAGTCTAATCTCTCAGAATTTAATGGTTTAGTGAATATATCAGCAAGTTGATATTCAGTACCAATGAATTCTAAATTGATATCACCTTTTTTATAATGATCCCTCAAAAAGTGATGTCTTACATCAATATATTTTTTCCTGGAATGTGAAACAGGATTCTTAGAAATTTTAATAGCACTTGTGTTATAACAATTTATTGGGACATGTCTGAATTGATATCCATAGTCTAGTAATGTGTGCTTCATCCACAAAATTTGTGCACAACGACTGCCAGCAGATATGTATTCAGCTTCTGCAGTAGATAACGCAATATAATTTTTCTTCTTACTACACCATCATACTAATGACTTGCCTAAAAGGTGACACGTTCTAGAGGTTCTTTTTCTATCTAACTTACATCCAACAAAATCAGCATTAGAATAACTAAATAATTCAAATGACTGTCCTTTTGAATAGAACAGTCCTAAATTTGGAGTATGCTTGAGGTATTTGAAAATTCTCTTTACAACATTTAAATGTGACTCTTTAGGGTTTGCTTGAAAACGAGCATACATACACAAACTAAACATAATATCGGGACTACTAGCAGTCAAGTAGAGTAGACTTCCAATCATTCCTCTATAAGTGGTTTGATCAACAGGTTTACTATCTTCATCAAGATCCAACTTATAGATGGTACTCATGGTATTATCACTACTTTTTGTGCTATCCAATCCAAAACGTTTTAAAAGATCTCTAGTATATTTACTTTGAGTTAAAATAATTCCATCATCATTTTGAAAGATTTGAAATCCAAGGAAAAATTTGAGTTCTCCCATTAAACTCATCTCAAATTCATTTTGCATCATTTTAGAAAAATTAGTACATAGGGAATTTCTTGAAGATCCAAAAATTATATCATATACATAAATTTGTACAACTAAAACATCTTTAGAAATTCGTTTTATAAAAAGATTAGGATCAGCTATTCCTTTTGTGAAACCTTTAGAAATCAGAAATGTACTTAATCTATCATACCAAGCTCTTGGATCTTGCTTTAAACCATATAAATCTTTTGATAATTTGAAAATATGATTTGGAAAATGAGGGTTTGAAAATCCAGGTGGTTGTTCAATATAAACATCCTCAGCAATATATCAATTTAATAATGCACTCTTGACATCCATTTGATATATTTTGAAATTTAGATGTGCTGCATAAGAAAGTAAAATCCTAATGGCTTCTAATCTGGCTACAGGAGAAAAAGTTTCCTCATAGTCAATTACTTCCTCTTGACTATAGCCTTGTGCAACTAATCTTGCCTTGTTTCTAACTATATTTCCAGATTCATCTACTTTATTTCTAAACACCCATTTAGTGCCTATGGTAAAGGTGTCCTTAGGTCTTTCTACTAGTTTCCAAACTTTATTTCCTTCAAACTGATTGAGTTCTTCTTACATAGCAATTACCCAAAATTCATCATTAATAGCATCATCAGTGTTTTTAGGTTCAAGCTATGACAAGAAGGCTTGATGTTCAACCTGATTTCTAAGAGAAGCTCTAGTCTATGTCCCTGTATCCAGATTTCCTACAACAGCATCTAAAGGATGATTTTTTAGAATTCTAGATGATCTAGAAAAGGTTGGACTTGAAATTTCAGGTTCATCTATAGGTTCGGGTTCATTAGGAGAAGATTCTGGAATAAGTCCAAAACTGGTTGTCTTTAAAGCAGGTTCATTGATTTTACCATTAAGGTTGAGAACAGATAAATCTTCTTCAAGATTTTCAAGAGAGGTTTTAGACTCATTTGGATCAGTTTCATCAAATTGGATGTGAACAAATTCTTCCTCCCACTTGGTTCTCTTATTGAAAACTCTATAGGATCTACTAGTTATAAAATATCGTAAAAAAGATTCCTTCATCACTCTTAGAAGAAAACATGTCCAGATTATCCTCTTTATTGAGAATAAATACTTTACAGCCAAAGACTCTAAAGTAACTCACTTTGGTTTTTCTATCATTCCACAGTTCATATGGGGTCTTCTTGAGAACAGGTCAAATCAGGACTCTATTAATAAAATAGAAAGCTGTATTCACAGCTTCAGCCCAAAAATAAATATGCAGATCATACTCATTAAGCATGGTTCTAGCTATTTCATGAAGGGTTTTATTCCTTCTTTCTACTACACCATTCTGTTGAGGTGTCCTAGGAGCAGAAACGTTGTGACTATAGCCATTGTGTGAGCAATAAGATTCAAACTCTTGATTTTCAAACTGACTTCCATGATCACTTCTCAGGGTTTTAATCTTAATTCCACTAATTTTTTCTACAAACTTAGAGTATTTATCAAAGTAAGAGAAAGATTCACTTTTGCGAGCTAAGAAGTATACCCAAGTATATCAAGAAAAGTCATCTACTAGAACATAGACATAGTGCATCCTATTTTAAACTAAAAACTCTTGATGGTCCAAACAAGTCCATGTGAACCAACTCGAGTGGTTGAGAAGTTGAAACTTCTTTCTTTGGTTTGAAAGATATTTTTTGTTGCTTTCCCTTTTTACAGGGATTACACACTATTTCATTTGGAAACTCAGGTTTGGGTAAGTCTCTAACTAATTTCTTCCTATTCATTTTTCTAAGTGAGTGTATATTTCAGTGTCCTAATCTCCTATTCCATAACCAAGACTCTTTATGAAAAGAATTTAAACAAGTAACATTTTTCTTATCTAGAGAATTCATATCAATAGCATAAATATTCTCATTTCTCAAAGCAGAAGATAATAAAACATTTTTAGAATTAAAAACATTACAGGAATCATTTTCAAACTTGACATTAAAACCATCATCACACAATTGGGAAATACTTAACAGATTATATTTAAGTCCATCAACAAATAAAACTTTAGAAATTAAAACTGAATTAGTGTTACCAATTTGTCTTAGGCCGATGACCATTCCTTTAGAATTATCACCAAAGGTGACGTAACCTCCATCAACATTTATTAAACTCTTAAAGCATGAGTAATCCCTAGACATATGTATTGATCATCCACTTTCCAAATACCATGTCTTCTTGTGGGAACTCTTTAAGCAAGTTTCCTACAAAACAGTTTTAGATAGAATATGATTTTGGTACCCAGATCTTCTTGGGTCCTGACAGGTTAGAAATAAATGATTTTGGTACCCAAATTTGTCTTATGGGTCTCATATAAATTACAGAATCAAAATATTTTGAGAGACAAACTCTATTTGATTTATAACTATGTGAATAACTAGTTAAAGCATATGAATTTCCAGAACTAGAACTAGCAGTATTCTGTCCAGAGTTAGGAATAAATCTATTATTAGTAATCTATCTCTATCTAGGTTTGTAGCCTATTCCAGTAGTGTATTTAGGTGACACTTGATTTCCTAGAATTTGAGTTAGAGTGTTCTTTAAATTTGTGAACTTCTTTAAGTCCTTTCTAAGTTATTCATTTGACATTTTCATTCAGTGTTTTCCTTTAACAGTTGATCATTTTTCTCTTTTTCAATAGTAAGTTTAGTTTTAACAGTTGTTGTGAGAGCATGTTGTTTCTTCAATGATTTGTATTTATCCTTAAGTTCATTGTATGTCTCTTCCAGCATATTACAATATTCAAATAATTCCTCACTAGTCGTGTTTTCAGAATCCGAATCAGATTCAGTTCCAGAATAATAGGAATTTAAAGTAGGAGTATCTAAGGTTACCTCAGATGTGTTTGTCATGAAACACATGTTGGCAAGTTTCTTTTCAGAGTTGGAAATTTCAGATTCACTTGTGTTGTCTTCTGAAGCACTCCAGGTAGCCTTCATAGCTTTCTTTTACTTACTATCCTTATAGTCATATTTCTTCTTGAATTTTTGCTTTGGGTAGTCTGGTTTAATGTGTCCTTTTATTTTGCACTCGTAGTAAACAACTTCATCACTTTTATCTGGATTTTTCCAATCCTTCTTCCAATGTCCCTTATTGTCATACTTTCCCTTGTAATTTGATTTTCGAAAGAATTTCTTTTTCTTATAAAACTTCTTAAACCTTCTGGAAATTTGATCCATTTCAGTATCACTGTTAGAGTCTGAACTTTCACTTATTGAACTGTCAGTTTGTATTTGAGCTTTTTATTTGTCCTTTCTCTTTGAAGTAGTAGTCTTGAAAGCCACTAATTTCCTTTTTTGGTTCATCATCTTCCTCTTTATTCACCTTGAGTTCTTTCTCATACATCATAAGCTTACCAATCAACTCTTTGACAGGTAGAGCTCCAATGTCACATGACTCTCTGATTGAAACAGATGTGCCTCGCCATCGGTCTGGTAGACACCTCAATATCCTCATAATTTGTTCCTTTGCTGCAACATCCTTTCCAAGTGAATTCATTGTATTGACTATCTCATTGAACCTGAGATACATATCATAAATGGGTTCGTCAGTTTTCATTTTAAAATAATCATATTTAATAGTACATGTATTTAATCTCATTTCTTTAACATTGGTTTTTCCCTCATGAGAAACACCCAAAGTAAAAAGTACTTTTACAGGCAGATATTCTATTGAATTCTTCATCTCCTAAATCACAGTATAGGGCATTCATAGTTTTACAATTATTATTATAAGCAGTCTTTGTGAGTTCATCCCAAGTTGTTCTTTCAGTTTCTGGAATTTTATATTGAGACACTATAGCAATCCAAATTTCAAAACTCATACTTTCCAAATGAATTTTCATCTTAATCTTCCACTGTGAGTAGTTTGTACCATTAAAGAAAGGTGGTCAGTTAGTAGTAGCACCCTCTAGTCTATTGTCCATAGCTAGATTTTAGAAGAGAAATTTTAAAGAGATAAAATTTAGAACTAACAGAAATTTAAGATCTTTAAAGATGCAACTAAAATCACAGTTGAAAAACATATTGTTTTAAAATCATTGAAAAACAACAACCTTTGATACCAAATGTTGGTTGGAGTGGATACTCAAGAGGGGGGGTGAATTGAGTTCTAATTTAACCACAATATTAAAATAACTTTTGAAACTAACCTACTGATTTACAATAAGTGTAAACACTTGCTAATTTAACTATCAAAGTAACTTTAAAATGGTTTTGTATTTCAAAGTAACAACAGCGAAATATAAAAGATATATGTAGTATAATTTAAACTTAAACAAAAGATGTACATCAGATATAACAAGAGGTTCAGTCTCAAGCCGAGACTTAGTCCTCTCAAATTTATATAAAATTGATCCACACCCTGGATCGGGGTTAACAAAAGTTTACAAAAATGTACAGTCCATGCAAGGACCTCTACCAAAATTCTTAGTGGGAAACAAAACAAAGACCAGACTACACAAGGACCTCTTCCACAGTTGTCGTGGGTAAACAAGAGTTAAGATTTTTGGAGTGATGATTTTGATATCCTCCAGTTCAGTGCAAGAGACAGTGTGTGTGTGAGATATACAGAGTACACCACACTGCTCGAAAGTAAATAAACAAATCACTTAGAGATAATAGATAAGAGTTTAAAAAGCTCTAGTGATTAGAAATGCAGCTCTGGGCTCATTGGATTCAGCAGAAATGATTCTGAGTCCTTCTCTAATTTTTCTATTGAAAAACAGAGTGTCATGGTTCAGCTTGTGTTCCACAAGTGAGAATGATCTCTTGATTCGTCGTGTGTTCTTCAGTGGTGTTGGATTTCAATCATGAGATTTATTTTAAAGTCTTCCAATATCCTTCATGCTCAGGAATGTTCTTCTAGTTCAGCACAGTGCACTCGGTCGTATATAAGTTCTTCTTGTTATATCATCACACTTGTGCACGTGTACTGTAGCTCAATCTTCCTTATATTCCACCAGTTTTGGAAGTAGGAATGATTCCCTTTTCATAGGTGCGAGATACGGTTTTCTGAAATGCCAACAACTATCATTAAATAACATTAATTTCATTAAAAACATCAAATATGACCGTTATCAATATTTAAATAATATTGACAAAAAGTTAAGAAATGGTGTCACAGTGATTATGTAAATTGTGTCTTCTTCACGGTATGTGCTTCACGGTATGTGATTCACGGTATCTAGCTCATGGTGTCTGAGTCACGGTTTGTCCTTCACGGTGTATGGGTCACGGTGTGTCCTTCACGATGTCTGGGTCATCGTGTGTCCTTCACGATGTCTGGGTCACGGTGTGTCTTTCACGATGTCTATCTGACTGTGACTGTGTCTTGCGTACAGTCTGTCTTACTGTGTCAAACATCATGGTGTCTCTATACTTGGACAAATATCTGTATTTAGACTTAAACAGTAATATGCAGAATATGGATTTAGCTTAATTATTAGAGAGTAAGAGAAGTTAAAACATAAATATAAAGGCTTGATAATATAAGTGAGATTTGTGATCATGCATAAGATTTGTAAATAATAAAAGGAGTAATTAACATCAATAAGATTTTCTATTATTAAAACATGATGTGTAGTTATTATTGAGATTGGATAGAATTAACAAGATGCTCAATTAAGATTGAGATTAATGAACAGTAATAGGATTTTTGATCATGAAAACATGATTAATACATGAGGATTCCAAAAAATCTCATAATAAGGGAATACATAATGTTTAATATCATAAACATACTGTTAAGGTTTCAGCCAAGACACCATATATAAACAGGTAAGGTATCAACCAATACCCAAACTAGTTTGTCTCATGAGACCTATCGATGAATTGCAAGGCTATAGTGGGTCTTTCCCATCACTTCTTAAGTTCAATACATTCCTCATATGAATTTGGTGAAACATAATCAACATTTACATTTGTATTGAAGTTGGAATAAAAAATGTAAATAACTTTAATTAAGTAGACATAATCACAAACAATTCAGAGCAATATGGTTAATGATATCAAAGTAGTATATCCACAATCAAACTAATCAATAACCATTTAATATAATATAGAAGATAGTATTAGAATATATAATCATGAATGAAGTACAAGATTCAACAAAGTATTTTTACCTAGATGAAGACACTTTTAAATGAGACTATTGAAAATTTATTGAGAAAAATAATATTTAAACATTTCAAAGTGTCTCGTACCACTTTGAAATATTTTTATAATAATACCCATGAAAAAATAACATTAAATGAAACTTAGAATATCATGATAATAAGTAGATTCTTTATATGATATATCAAAGGTCAGTACATACATGATACACAAGGAATAAGTGGTGAACAAGGCATATATCTCAATGAAGTAAAAGTGAAATGAGAAAACCCTTACCTTTCACTTTCCTTTAGTTGGACGTGATTTGACCTAATGTATAATGGTTTAAAGCATGTTATTAATTTATAACAAAACCGTATCCATATTTATGATATAAAATATGATCTTCTTATATCATTTTGTTAATAATATTTTGTTATTATGCTTGTTTCCAGTGTTAACTACTTCATTTTTCCCATTCACGTTTATCATGAATATATTAGGTATTTTGAATAGGATATAATTCCAACTTATCTGGAATTATATTAATGTTATAAATATAATATTTAATCAGTAAATAAATCTTTATATCCATTCTTGAATATTGGATATGGAAAATCAATCATATCGCGTTGTGGAGACGGTATGTCGTATATACGCATGAGCGACGATATCATTACGTTAACATTAAAAACATTAAGCAATTGGATGGTATATTAATTATCCATAATAAATATCATGTCATAATTATCACATATATTCATTATTTCGATCATTATACCCATCCAAGTAAAGCGGTGATAAAAAACAGATGACACCACGATGTGGACACGATAAGTTGTACGCACGCACACGTGATGTTTTCATTTTTCATAGGTTGGATAAAAGGTGGAATATGGTTATCCCATAATAATAATAAAATATTATAATATATATGATACCATATTTATTAACTTTTCATGGAAACAACACATGAAGAGGAATTATAATAATAAATGAACTTGGATGAGTCGGTAAAAATGATCACCTCTTCTTTGGAATACTTCTTTCAAATCTCTTCTTAAAGGATATAGGGTTGATCTTTTTGGAAGATTAGGATAACCATAACTTGTATAAGGATTTTTGGTAGGAGAAATGGTCAGGTTTTGTTCAGGTTATAAGTCTCAAGGTGGTATGAATAAGTGAGGGAGAAGGTGCCCTTTTATAATTGAGGCGATGGACACTTTTGGAAACTCTCAAAATATTAAATTAGTATAAATTAATTTTCAATTTAAAATATATAAAAAGTTAGTTATTTAAAATATAATATTAGTGTGGGTCTAAATACTATCAAATAATAATTTTTATATAAGTTTTGGTCACATTTTTACCCTTATCTTTTGGCTTTAACCCTTAGTTAAACCCTTTAACTCTTACCGTGACAACTTGAATTTTTACTATTTAAGGGTTAATATAATTACTATAACATGAAAAACAAACCATAAATGAGCCATGGATGAAATTTTAAACCTTATACAAATAATTTTAATTAATTTTATATCATTTAATAAAATATTATTCATTTTAAATATCATTAATGTCAATTTTAACACAATTCATTTCTTTACTTTTTTAAAAAACATCAATACAAAAGATAATTTCGAACCAAAAACATTAATACATCTATAACTTGTCTAGGTAATATAAAAAATTCATGTATGATATTAATTATACCAAATTATATTTATTTCAATATTTTTAATATTATTTATTTGATATTTCCATTAATTAAACAATTACTGTATCATCATTGTGTAAACCATTAATGTATTTATTTATTGAATAAAAATTAAGTATAAATTATAATTATTGATATAAAAAATTTATATTTCAAATTAATATTTACATTTGAATATATATTATCAATAAACACATATTAAAATTATAATACTTATTAAAACCATGAGTATGACATATTGGACTTTCCTTAGAATAAAATACACAAAAAGGATTAAAGTACTCTAAGTCACTCCAAGAGGCCATAAAATCTTCCCAATGATGATTTTGTTCGAGACAAACTCACCCAATAAAATTATAACAAGTGTTATGTTATTTTTATAATTCATATAATATTATTTTTACCCTTAATTACTCGATTTACCCTTCACCGTGGTAATTAAGAAAAATACTAAAGTTACAATTCTTGTTATCTAAAAATAAAAGGAATCTATTTAATAAATTTGAACCTTAATATTATAATTATAGAATCCATTTTTAAAATTCAAAATATATAATTGGATAAAGATAATTTAAAATTAATCTCATTGATTGAACGAAAAAATGAATTTTTAAAGTGAAAATGTTCAAAGTAGTGAAATGTTTTTATATCCAAATTCAATGTGAAATTGATTCCAATGACCTAAATATATTAAATTATATGAAAAATTTATAATTATACTTTATAACCAATTAAAAATATAATTTAACACTATAAATTATTTTTATGAAAAAGTTGTTTTCAATTAAAATGAAAATATTTAATTATTATTCATCAAAACATGAATGTTATAAGAAAAATATCAAAAATTCATCCAAAGTAAATTTTATATTACACGTTAAAATAAGAAGTTTATTTTTTTCAAATATAATTCATAAAATTTTAAAAAACTTGATTTAAAAAAAGTGCATCACCAAAAGGTTGTAAAACTATATTTTTATAAAAATACATATTTTATGAATAAAATTTTATTTGTTTATATATAATGTATATAAAACAACTAGAATTAATTTTAAATATTATATTGAATATATTATATATATGTTTCATTATTATAATATAAAAAGTGTTATTTGTTTATTTTATTGGTATAAAACACACATGTGCTCATTTAAATAGTTTTTATAAAAACGTTTCCTTTATATTAAATTAGTTTTCATATTTATTTGTAATAATTTGGTAAACAATTAATTCAATAATATATTTTCATAAGTTATTTGATCCTATTCATAAATACCAATTTAACGACTATGTGATAATTTTATTTTTTAATTATAATATTAATATTATATCATGGTTCGTTTAAGATCGGTTTTGCGTGAAACATAAGCTATCGAAGAGATTAAATTTAAAAAGATACATACTATAAAATCTTAGGGTCTTAAAAACATAGACTCAAAATTTATCTTAAATCTCATTCGAGAAACACTCCAGTCTCTACATCTGCTCCACCTTAGAGACTTTTCATCCTCGAAAATAAAACCACCCAAATGGATCATCAAGAATCCCACAAAACAAACCACACATAGGGAGATATTTGGCCCATTCATGTTTTCTTTCAGGTTCTAGAGGTCTATGTATCCACTAGGACCTAGAACACAACATCCTGGGAACATATCGCTTCTCAGTCACTAGATAAGGAACGCCACATCAGATATTATTTTTCCTCCAAGAATGCCAAACATCAGAAACACACTCCAATAAAACCTCTCAAAACCATCATGATTATTGATTCATGATCATCATCAAGAATTTATATCTCAATAATTTCTCCTTCAACTATGGGATCCACATATACTCCATCATGAAGCGATACCACAACCCACTAATATCACTCAGATAAGGTCTGTCCACCAAGGTGCTACCCATTGGGACATAAAGATCTCCACCTTTTAAAGGGAGACCCCAAAGACTTTCAAATGTAAAATATTCAATCACACCAAATTCCACCACTAAGCACCCTTACATGAGCATTATACCGAATCATAGAATCCTACCTTGCTTCTATTGCACATCCACCACGGAAGAATATGCACTTGAAACTATCTATCTCAAGGGTCTGAGGATAACATCAATCCTTTACTTCTCATATCTTTACCAACATAAGGGGCTAAGATCCTTCCCCACTGACCACTCATAGGTTCCCATCCATCTTAGAGGATCGTGTACATATATCTAGAGCTGTGGTTCAACATATTACCAAAACAAAAATATCTGCAACCACATTCTTGTGGAGTGTTATGCCTCACCGCACACCCCAAAATACCACAAGGGATCTCCCATAAATACCCCCTCCACACTACTCTATAATCCATAATTTCAAGATGATTGAATTCCTATCATCCATATACTTGCAACATACAAACTCATGTTGTCCATCCCATGTTTTATGTAACATATAGTTTATCCCAACGCTAAGGACACTACATAACTATACACACACAAATACATCCTCATGAAAACACATATCAAGAGTATAATTGAGTCTCTACTTACACTCCAAAAAACTTAGCATTCAGCTCCCCGAACTAGACCACAACACCATTCGAGAAAAAACTATCACCTATTCTATACGTTTTGGATTGATACTATGAAACAACCAAAACACATAAATATATGCTCTCTATCCAGTGAAATAATTGGTTACAACTTCTTAAGGATTTACTCTTCTCTCCACCTAAGTCTCATTTTCCATTAAAAGTATACCTCAATCTATCCAATTAATTAATAAACACTACACAAAGATAGTCATCCCCCTAAACTAAGGTTGTGGGTGATCATCCATCACAAAAAATACTACCACTAGTACACACTCCTCCTATAGGAATCCTAGGAAAATCCTCTTCGCTAAATATTCCTCACATCGATGGTAAAAACAAGGGTAGATTGTCTCCTTGAGTAAGTCAGTTATATGACATTGATATAAGGTCTACACTGGGATATTTAGTATCCTGTCCAACCATGAAATGTCAAGAGAATATAATGCACTAGTGCTAAAATATATTGTTTCTATGGAAAAAGGATGTGGATCACACTCTAGGAAATATCTAGATTTTGTTGGTCCATACCCTTCATATCTAACACAAAGAGATAATCCTCATAGTGATCATCATCTGCATATGACTACTGGACCTAATATAAAGTCTCCAAAAAAGGATGCCCCACAAGCCTGATAAAGAATATATCCTTTAAAAAATGTTCCTTATCCTAGAGTATGACTTGTAATACTCACCATCCTCAACATGAAAGATCCCTATTGGATATGCTAACCCCTATTGATGGATCATCATGGGGATGCAATCTCAAACAGGAGATCAAAATGAGAAGTCGTTTAGTATCCAAACTCACATCAATCACTGAAATATGGTGTGGGACCTACTCCTCAATGGATGAAATCTCAATCGAGGGATTAAACAATATATTCTGTCTATCAACACCATACCACCAATCAAGCATCTAAACTACTAATTCCAAAAAAAACTTATGCAATCTCACCTGAATTATAATGGGTGACCCATGAATCATTGGGAGACACCTCAGTCAAGGGTGTACCGACCCCAATAGAATACCTACGCCCCTATTTAGGTATTATATGGGGGAGTACCAACTCTACAGATAGAGGACCCGCACCAAGGTGTGGTGGTAGTTGGGGGGGGGACCGACCATATATATATATATATATATATATATATATAAAGTGGAGAACTCACACCCTGATATAACAATGCATCCAAGAGAGTAACAACCCCATTATCACTTAGAATATCATTCCTAAATCTCAGGGAAAATAATTTGGAGATAAATACTCATGGAACCACATAACTTTGAATATTGAGAGAGCATCACCTGGGAAGTTCATATGACATTGAGTTGTCCAGTTGATCAGTCATCTGGTGTATGGAGAAAATATGCATTGGAAAAGAAGGGGATAAATGTCCTAACCATGTGGAAACAACATCTCTCAACCAAGTCTCATAAATAACTTATCATTGCTATGTAATTGGTAATGAGAGGCCCAAACACCAGCATATAGTCATCTGACCCTACCTCTATGCACAAGCTAGCTATCAGCATGTACCACTATTTATTTAATAGGTTGAACCCATAAGCATTAGAGAATACCTAGATGAGATAACACATTAAGGACATAAACAATAAATATTTATCACTATATAATGCATGAACTTACTCAATTTTACCATATAAATAATTCCCTTAGAACTCAAGTTAGTCAATAGATTATCGTAGTCCTAGCATAGGAATGAATTAGTCACCATATCGTGGATGTGTTCCCTTTTATTTCAACCAAACCTAATTACAACCTATCATTGTCACACTACTAGACAAAAACAAAAAATCATGAGGAACCAATCCATCCCTATAACCAATCTCACATTGATACTACTCTGACATGACCCGAACAAACAAAGCCCCACCCAGCCCAAGAGTTAACCAAGTGTGCTACCCAATCCCACCTTCAATGGGCCTGGGGATAGTGACTAACATTGAGTAGGAATAAATAAAAATATGGGTGTCCATATCCTATATAAACTTGTAATGGATACATAATAAAATGAATAAATAAACTGGTGATATATATATATAAACAATGAACTATATACAATAGATGCATGAGATATCCACTAAGATCCAAATAAATAACTAGTACATAAACCATAATATAAAGGTGCAATATACACTCCTAACAACCAAAAAGGGAAGAATACATAAGTAGCTGAGAATAATAGATCCTCAGTGTAAGTGGGAACCAAAGAACCACTCGAGACCATGAAGGAAGATTCACCCCTCACAAAATCACGAGAATCAGAAGAGGGAGGTTCCGCTCCATATTGTTCATTATGACATATACTATTATTCCAATATAAAAATCCATGGGAAACCCAAAACCTGACCAATAATATATTTAAGTTACATGAGTACTGAAACCTTCCATTGTAACCACTGGGGTACATTGTAAGTGATAGAACTTAGGATATATGAGGGAGTCCCACTAGAAATACCAGACTAAAATTTGAATTAGTGAACAACTCCGAGGATCCAAATACCCAAATATGAAACCAATATAACCTTTTTTGAGTAGTGGTGGCACTACAAAAAAAGAGGTCATGGTGGTAGATTATTAGTAGAAGTTCTGGAAACCACTGATAAACAAAGAGTATTAATTATTATTTAAAATATAGTATTAGTTTGGTATAACCTCCACTATATATTTTATATTTTTTTATTTTGTAGTGGTTTTGTAAAAATTGTTGTGAAATATTTAAAAAAATCCATAATCAAATCTCCTGTGATTGATCCCCATGGCCTTGACCCCCCCCCCCCATGATGGACCTTCTCTTCATGACAGAAACCCTCGATGGTGGCCTCTCTTCCCTTTTACCTAATGATTGTGACACTTGATGGTGAAACCAGCCCTAAACCTCTTCTCCCCATAACCCCATCTTTATCCTCCCTCCACCTCAGCCTGATTTCCCCTACCTCTGTTCATCTATGATCTATACATTAATAGAATCATCTCCCCGACCTCCACACTATTTTTAACCTCTTCTTACCTTAGTGGTCTTATTCCACGACATATGACCTTATTATTATGAGGGGTAATATTTATTCATTTATGTTTTTTATGTCAAATTGAATCACTTTTATGTTGAATTTTTGTTCTATTGAATCAACACACTACCCTAGTTGATGGAGAAGTTGGGTGATGCTAAAAATTGATTATACTTGTTTGATTAAACATTTATATAATTATATTTGAATTTATAGGAAGAAGAATAGAAATAAAATTCATATGGATAAAATTTATGTTAATTTACCACAAAACACATCTCAGTATGCCAAGGGTTTTGAAGAATTTTTAGATTTTGATTTTACAAACCAATCGATGGATGGTAGAATAAAATGTATGTGTCATGACTGTAAATTAAAGTGATGGTTAAATAGAAATGAAGTATATGATCACTTAATATTGAAATAGTTTCTTAATCGATTTGAATGTTGGATTTGGCATGGTGAATAAACTGTTATGTAAAGTCAAAACAATGACTATACTATAAAAAGCACAATGTGATCTACAAAAGTACAATTCAGTTAGAATATTGATAAATGAAACATTTGGATTTATAGGATACAATATCTAATATTTCAATAGATCAAAAAACACCTTCAGTTGGTACTGAGTAGGTTAATATTTCGTAGAACATCAATGACCAAAAAATAAGTTTTATGAATTAGTTAAAGATGAAAAATTAGAATTGTATGAAGGGTGTTACAAATATTCAAAGTTTTGTTTTTTACTTAAGTTGTATCATATCAAGTGTCTTTGTAGAATTACTAAAAAATTTGTGTCCTTGGTTTTATATTTACTTAATGATGAATTCAGTGAATATATGATCCCTACATCATTATATGAGATGAATAAAATCATCAAAAACAATTTATTGGGTTATACAAATATATATGCATGACCTAATTATTACATTATTTTTTCCGAAGAATATTTCGATAAATAAGAATGCATAAAATTTCATACAAGTTCATAGAATTCAATGAGAAACAATGAGAGTGAAAATCAATGAAACACTAGGAATAATCATAAGGACAAAACTACCATAATGGTATTTCATTAATTTTCATTAAAACCACACTTGAAAAGATTATTCATGTCATCTAATAATCTGTATAACATGAAGTGGAATGATCAGAATAGAAATAATGATGGATTGATGAGACATCTATAAGATCCAACATCATGGAAGGTGTTTTTTTTATTTTATCTAGATTTTTCTTCAGATGTTAGGAATGTACGTTTGGGGTTTTCTTCTAAGGGTTTTAAAAATTTTGTTACTTTAAATACTAATTTTAGAATATGGATAGTTTTTTGGTCCCATATAATCTACCTCTATAGATGTGTATGAATAAGACTTATTTCATTATTTTGATGAGTATTCTTGGAAAGAAAATTCATGTAAATGACAATGATGAATACCTTAAACCTATAATCAAATAATTATGAGAATTATAAGATGATTTTATAGAAAAATATAATTATTTAATAAAAAAAATATTCAAAATGCATGCTAATTTAATGTGGATAGTTAGAGAGTTTCCAATACTAGGAAAATTATCTGGTTGAAACACTCATACTGTATTATCTTATCCAATTTTTAATTTTGATTTTGAACCTCAATGATTACCTCATAGTAGAAAATGGCGTTTTATGTGCCATCATCGATTTATTGATGATTCATATAAATTTATGTTTAAAAAACAACTCAAAGGAGATATTGAATTGAGAAAGTAACTGAAGTTGTTATCTAGTTTAAATAATCTTGGGATAATTAATGAATGTCACTATATTATTTAAAAAATGTAATGAGTTTAAAGAATGTGAGAAAAGGGTACAAGGTAAAATTAATTAAGCATATAGAACACAAAATTGGAAGAAAATGAGTATATTTTTCAAACTAATTTATTTGATTTTTATTTTGATAATTCATAATCTTGACATAATGCATATTGAGAATAATGTTTGTGAAAATGTAATTTTTACATTGCATAATGAGTTGGGTAAATCAAAGGATCGCCTTAATGCTCATAAGGATTTACAATCAATGAATATAAAGTGTGGTTTTTGTTCAAATGATAATTGAAATCATCCTTTTATAACACCTTTATATTTTAGAAAAGAAAACTATGTTCGATATAATATATGACATAAAACAACGAACTTAAACGACCCCATATATATATAACCGTTATAACCTAGTCTTTAAATTGGTGGGTATGAATAACATTAAACAAATTATGATATATATATATATATATATATTTCATACTCAATATAAATTATTGATAATTTTTTAGTAAGTAATCAATCATTTTTAGTAAGGTAATGTTATTCTTCAAAAATAAGTTTTCTTCAAATATGATTTTTATTGCCTTTTTTGAAAAAATATTATAATTATTTTTTTGGAAAATTTAGAAAATATATTTAATTAAAATAACATATTTTTTAAAATTGGAATATAAAAATTTTATTTGGGTGAAGTTTTGTGATTTTTTTGAAAATATTTATTTTTCAATGAATAATGAAAAATACCAATTTTTATAAAAATGTAATTTATTTTCAATAAATTAAGAAATTTAAAATTAAAATTATGTTTTGAATATTATTTAAAGTAATATAATTATTATTTATCTATATTTAATTTAATTAATTAATTTTTAATCAAATTGATATTGTATTTTAGTATATGTTTGTTTTTGTGTTAAAAACATGAATTATTTGAAAACTGTTTTAAAATGCATATTTTTTTCATTTTAATTAATTAAAATAATAAATAATGAGGGATGTTTTTAAATTAAATTTATATATTATTAATAGATAAATTTTAGTTTTAATTAATATAATTTCAAATATTAGCTATAGAGTTAATATAAAATCAGATTTTCCTTGAAAAATACACTTCATGAAACCCCGTTTTTTGTTGTATCTACGGGTTTAATATTATATTAAATTTTGAACATTTTTTGAATTAAAATTTTTAAATTGGATTTAATGTTTGGAATAATCATAATTTATATTATCTCATAAGTTCAACTTAATTTTTTACCATAATAAATAGTGAAAATAGAAAAAATTAATTATCACGGTTAAGATGAAAATAGATTTATTGGGGTTTAAACTAAAAAGATAAGGGTCAAAATGGAGTAAATGTTTTTCTAAAAACTAAATTATGGTCATATTTTTACATTATAATATATAATTCTGAATAATTTTCTATTTTTAATCATTTTTCATGTAAAAAATGTCGGTACACTTTTTTGTTTTCAAAAATTATAATGTGCCACTCACCTCACTTATAAAAGGCCACCCACTATCCTCTATTATTAACACATTAAAATCATTTTTAATCATCCAATACCTACCCAAATAACTTCATAACTTCCCACATAATCCTAGATGAATTTCTTTGGTAAAAATATACTATAGGAATACTTTAGGTATAATCCTAAAGAGGTGGTCCAAGAAGAGGTAAAATTCTAACTACGCATTTTTATTTTATTTCGTCTACCACTTTCTTTAAATTTTATTCAACTATTGTCATATGATAATGATAGAATATATTATATATTTATATGTTATTATATTAATATAATAACCTAAATCCGTATCCTCTTCCATGAAATGGGATATGAAATTATCATTCATGTGTACGGAGGACTGCAGCCTCATGATCCGATGTCATTTGTTTTCCATCATCGAATATCACATTTTGTAATAATGATATATTTAAAGTATATATATTATATTTTTAACATATTTATACCTATTTAGTTATGATATCACATATAACTTCTTAATTTTTATTTTCTGGGGGATTGATAACATCACTCATGTGTACGGTGGACGAACACCTCACAAAGCGATGTGATTCATTTTTCACTAATGATTTTCATGGAAGTTGATATGGATAATGTTGAAAAATAAAGGTTATATAAATAAAATAATAATTATGTTGATGAAATATTAATCATTATTTAATGATAATATATCATTTTCATTCTTACATTGAAAAATGATAACGTCGTTTGTGTACGTGTGGACTATTGCCTCAACGAAGTGATGCAATTATTTTTTCATAACCACATCACAATAATGATATATATAAGTATATTTAAAGAAAAATTAAAGTATTTATGATATTATTATCTTTCTATAAAGTTAAAATAATACATACCTTCTTTCCATAATGATCATTGAAAAATGGAAACGTTACTCAAGCGTACCTATGACCTACCATCTCCATGATCATAACACATTAAATTTTTCATGATTGGTTTTAAAAGTAAAATTTAAGAATAAATATTATAATTATGTAATGATTATAATTATATAAATATTTAAATAATGGCCTATTTGACCATGTTCAACACACTAAATCCATTTTGAAACAATGAACTGAATGTCCTCAAAACAACCGACATAGAATTAACAGATTAAGTATTCGAATATTTCATTAAAAATAAATAAAACAAATCATATAAGTATAAGGTATTAAAACTATAAATTTTAATTAAGAAATAAAATAATTAATATTAGCATATTTTACAGGAGTTAAAGGATATGCATGGAAATTATGGACTCGAGGTAAGGGTTTTTCTCGTCTGGCTTTTTTTTTGTGACACACATTCTATATTCACAACTTATTTATATATTGTGGTATATATAATTCTACTTTTACATGTAATATCATTAATACATTATATATAATGGTATTTTAATTTTTAATTTGAATTATTTTATCCAAGGGGGTTTGACTTGAAAGTTAACTAGTGGTAGAGAATTTCATAACTCAATTTCTTTTCATTGGGTTATATTAATTATTCATTATATTTGATGTTCTATAATTATGCGTGCAATTAATTTTGATAATATTATTTTTTATTTAAATTTTTTATATGGATTTAAATTTTATACACATATTTTATTCATTTATAAATTATCAAATTTAATGGTATGATTTTGGTAAGGGTTATTCGTCTCAAATTATCTTTCTTTGAGACATACATTTATTGTATGCACCTATATTCATTTTGGAGGTGTATATACTGCCCATTGACATGTTATATCATAAAAAACTCATTTTAATGATATTTTATGTATAATTTGATTTTATTATTTCATGGGTCTCACAATTGAAGAGTTACCATAGTGGAAAAGGCTTTTTATTATAATCTTCTTTCTTTTAGGATTATTTATGTTCAAGTTTATTTTAGAGGAAATAATGTGATATTATTTTATTGTACCCCATATCTTTTATTCTACTCTAGTTAAAAAACTTCACATTTTTAATTCCTATTTCCTCCCTTATTAATTAAAGAAAAATCAATAAATCTTTTTGTAAGTGATACTCATCTTGTATTTTTATTTTAGATCAGGTATCATTATCTTCTATATCCATGTTTTATAAAATGTTTTCAAAAATTTTCTTTTTAGAAATTTATTTCCTAGATCCATTTTACATGATATTTTATCTTATTTAAATGTTTTTAAAATTAAATTTCGTATTTTTCCTAATGGTTCACCTTCGACTCCCTTTTACAAAATGTTTTGACAAGAATGTTTATTTTTAACATCTATAACATGAATGAATTTTCCTGCAATCATGCCCATTATTTTCCTTGAAGTTTCATTAATAAGTTTCCATGGTTGTTTTTAAATAAAAAAAATTATAAATGTTTAGTGATTTTTTAAAAGATATTTTCAATGTAAAAGGATATTTTTATCAAAAATGTTTTTAATGATCTTTTAATGGTATTTCCATTCATAAATGTCAACAACCCTTGATGTTACTTATGTTACACTAAGGATATTTTGTAATTATACCATGATCATTATTTCTCTGGAGGGATTTTGACTATTTCAAATATGTTTTTATGTAACTCATTTCCTTTCCAGGGGTTAATCATGTTTCAAATATATTTTTATGGAACCTGTTTCTTTTCCATGGGTTAATCATGTTTTAAAGAGACTGTTTTGGAATCCATTTCATTCCCATGGGTCAATATTTTTTCAACTATATTGTCATGGAAACCATTTATTTTTCATTATTTAATCATGTTAGGAAAATAATAATGATTATTTTTTGAGTTTTAAGATGTAATTCAAGCTCTATTTACTTTATTTATGGTTCCTCGACATTGTTATATGATGATTACACCCAGATAGCCCTGAGTGAGCCTAATATAAATTATAAAATGGTTTCACCCATACATTACTAAATTTCATTGGTAATGGAAGTCAATCATATGGTTATTACATTTATAATGGTTCTATAAGGGTTTTTAAGTGTTTTATAAAGATGATGTCCCAAGATACCAATAAGTTTTATCTATGCTTTCCATGAGTTTATAATGTTTATTATGATCATTATTAAAATCACATGGATCATTATTATTGATTCTGATGACTCTTTCCTTTGTTAAATCCTTATTTCATGTTTTCATGTTTGATTATCCAAGTATTGATGGGTATGAATATTCTTATTTTATACTCATGAACTTTGAATATGTCATCAGAACCTTATACTATTATTATGCTACCTGATGACATTCAATTGTTAATTCTTACGTTTACCCTTACTAAGCATTTGATCCCACCCATATTAGTTTTTCATTTTCCATAGGTTGTAAAGATTGAAATTGAACAGATTATGTCTAGATGTGTTATATATGGATGATGATTATGATTACCTAATAAGGAATATAAAAATATTATTATAGTAGGAGATGATTTTAATCCCTATGAACATGTTGTTTATAAATACATGATGTTAAGAGAGTTTCTTAATTCTCTGAAACTCTAAACCTAAAAGGTCCTTGAGAATTTAAGTGACCCAAACTTTAAATTTTCATGTTATAAGTTTTAGATGGAAAAAATTAGTTCACCTTCATGGGTATTGTTTCTGATGAAAATCTGGCACACGGAGATTGATTATGGGGGTTTAATGTGTTGCACAATTCTTCACATTGGGTATACAATTTTTGTTTCTCATGAAAATTTGGTTCCTAATGATTGATTGAGGTGGGTTGAATGTGTTGAAAAATTTTTAATCCCGGGTTCACTATTTTTATTTCATGCCCATTTGCGACGGGTCAGTTTACAATAGGGTTTGTTCATGGAATCGAAAGCACCCAATGAATCGTATATCCGTGATAACTCATAGACCTGCTTTCCAAAGGTAGGAATTCACTGGGGAACTTGGAAAAAAACACTTAAGAACATAAAATATTCGAGAGGATGGGAGCTTGGTCTCATCACACCCTTTTGGGTGGAATTATTTACTACTCAAAGACTCTATTATATATTTTATTTAAGATATATTCATGAATCCTTTTTTAAATCCCAAATATAAATGATAGGTCACCTTTAGGTTAATAACCATTCATTAGTATTTGTTGAATTTATAATCATATATATGTTTCCAAGGTTCTTCATTGATGAATCCATGTGTATGTATCCAAGGTTCTCCATCGATTTTACCTTTTTTGATCGAATTAGAGATTATTTTTTCATTTATTATTATGATACTATTTTTAAGCCACATAGTGGGGAACTATGGATTTTTTCATCATCTAGGGAGATGAGAGTTGTTTTTTATGTTGGTCTATCCCATTAAATGGGATACCTATGTATCCTTGTGAAAGGAATTAAAACCCACATAGTTCAGTTGCACTTAATGGGACACATTATACCTTTTAATTTCACATGACAAGAACCAAACAATTTTTTTAGCGTCATGTGATAAGGAAGTCTATGTGGAAGATTCCTAGAGAAAAGATAGTGTGGTAATTACACTAAATAGACCCAAAGAACCTGGAAGGGATATGACCTCTCAGGGAGGAAATGATCTTAATAGTAATATAGCCCAATAAGGATGGTAATTAAAAGGACCCAGAAGAAATATAAACCTCTAGGTTGGATATTCCTATACTAGGGATATGGACTAGATAACATTAAGGTGAATTTGGGGTACTAGGTTTGGGCCACAAAGAGGTTTCCTATGAAAATCATTTAGACAGGAATCAAATCCCACATAGTTCAAAAGGGTCGGGGCTTACACCTATAGAGGAGACATGAAGGTTCTTCATCAAGGATATGAAACTTTTGAGGTTTTTCTTGCAAAGAATTTGTCCCTTTGATGTGTTGGTAACATGGTTGGGGCTTAAAATGAGTATGAGGCACATGAGTGTTGGATACATAACTTTGAGGACGCACATATATGGTGTCCCTATGAAGGAAGGTGAGAGGATGATCTAGAAAAAGATTCTATACTGAGACATACATATGATTGTGAAGATGTCATGATCATAAATAGACTCTAATCCCATGTGAATTATTATTGGTGTGATAAACAAGAGGAAGAATATGATTTAGAAACACACACAATCTCCTTCATCTGTTGGTTGATGAGATCAGGGCTATAAAAGGGAGAAAGTTCTTTGGTGCCCATCTCCTCTCTTGTTTTCATAACTCATGAAGATTAACAGTAGGAGTGGTTTGACATCCTGTTATGGGATTACTCTAGTAGGTATGGCCTTCTACTAATTTTAGAGAGGGTGAGGGAAGAATCCAACATTACCCCCTATCAAAGGGAAATGAAATTGTGACCTCCCTCCTCTCTGTTAGAAATAGGGAGTCCCTTGGAACTAGCTCTAAGGTTGGAATATTTTTTACCATGGGAATGTATGATCAGGAACATTCTAAAGATATGCCTTGTTAAGTAGGATTCCAGTAGAAATTCATTTAACATAAAAAATTTTGATCAAGAGGGAATGATGGTGTGCCTTGTACTCTAATCACATGTATTTGGAGACTTTGTAAGGGGCCTTGGTGTGGTGGCTCATGAAGGGGTACACTTGGGGCTTAGCACTTTGTGAGAGATGCTTCGTGAATGGGCCAATTTAGGGCTTAGATATTCGTAGTAAAGAAGTCAAAAAATAAGTCCATTAGTATAGTTCATAGAGGGGCCAAGGTGGGTCCAAAAACTACACCAGAGAAAAGTATGAAAGTTTAAAAGTGGAACAACCCAAGATTCCCCATTCCACAAATCATTTTTCTATGTGGGGTGGTGTTCCATCTATATAGCTCTTTTCTACCAGGGATGGGGTTCCCTCCGCGTAGCATTTTTCTATGAGGGATGGGGTTCCCTCTGTATAGTATTTTGATACACGAGGTGAGATCTCACATGGAGGACATCAACCTATGTTTCATAGAATGGTATCTACAGTGGATTTTGGGTATACAGATGGTAAGGTGATTTCCCTTTATAACTTAGCGTTATGCGATAAGTTTTCCCAATGAAAATCGATTTCTC
This sequence comes from Viscum album, assembly GCA_963277665.1. NCBI lineage: Eukaryota > Viridiplantae > Streptophyta > Magnoliopsida > Santalales > Viscaceae > Viscum > Viscum album. The sequence continues at coordinate 5,154,019 of OY728147.1, forward strand.
CTGCACCAATTATTTACTTGTCCTGTGTTTTCTTCCCCATGGATCTCTCTGTGGGGTTTTTATAGATCCACATATGTAATAGTATTCTATGATATAAATATCTTCACGTCAACCATGGGGATTATTTATTTTCAGGTGCCCAAAAAGGACGTCATAAGACTACAAACAATTTTTCATTTGTGGGAGCTTAAAAGGGACATCACGACCCCACAAATGTTTCTTTACTGGATCTAGAAAGGGATGACATAGTCTTTCAAATGATTTTTTATTTTAAGGATCTGATAAAAGACATTATTATTTTTCTTTTTGAGAATTATATGTGGAGTGATGGTCTTCAAAGTGATATTTCTATGTGGAAATTAGATCCTTTCATTTTTTTTCCTTTTCAACTTTGTTCCCTTTAACAATTTTCAACTCCTTTTTCCCAGGTTGATTATTCCCTTACCTAATTCCTGAATGAATTTTTTAATTCCATGTGGAGTTTTCAAGACCCAACAAATAACTCCCATTGGAATAAGATCTGATCAAGATGAAGATGAGGTGATTTTGATGAATAAGTTGGTTCTATTTGAATTTCTTTGAGGTATTCATGTGAATACACAATAGGGAACACACTTATAAAAAGGGTTCTAGGTTCATTTTTCATCTACCAAACCCAAATTGATTCTTTCCGGACCATCCCTAATCTTACGGGTTCAGAATCGCATCACATGGTGTTTTGCTTTGTGGGTGTCCTCTCTCGCGTAACAAATAATCTCATCTTCAAACTAGTATTCCCCACAAATTGACTATTCTTATTTGTGGCCGCATTATTCCCACATGGAAATATGGTTTTCTATAATGAAGTTTAAAGCACTTTTCATTCCGCATAGAAGTTGAAGTGATTCATGGTCAACCAAACTATGTATTTATATTTTCATGAATATATATTTTCTAATTTTTCTTATCACAAGGATCAAATGGATTCAAAAAAATAATCTTTTTCTATTTTGGTGACTAATTCTACCCTGATTGAGGGAAGGAAATCTATTGCTAGGAATGTTAAAACCGATCCTCGACATCATATCATTCCTTAGGATGGTATTCTGAAGTGTATCCTTTCGTTGGAGCTGTGAGATTATCCATTTTAAAACAAATTACCCTTGTACAACTTTGGGATTCAAGATGACACTCTTATTCCACCATATTATCAAAATCTTCCATCTTCATGGTTTGAGGTTTCCATGGATCGTGTTCAAGTGAACATTTCTACCACGGGACACACCATTTTTGAATCGGTTCAAGATAAGGATTCTATTTTGAATAGCTCCTTTTGGAATCAAAGTAACCAGCATAATGATGATATATCATTACAGTTTATCATTCAAGATTATCCATCCATTATTATACTCTCACGAGGTAATCCCAGTAGTGGTTGGAGCTCTAATAGGGATTCACTACTACAAAACTGGGTTTATCTACCGCTATGGTTTTAACAGTGCTAGTTAAAAATGTTGTTAAGAACCCCCCCTATATCAGTGCTAGAAAAAGAAATGTTAAAATAGGTATTTAAAAATACTTTTTTAGTGCTTTGAAAGGGGGTATTTAACTGCACTAGAAAAAAAGCACTGATAAAAAGGGACTTTATCAGCGCTTTAAAGAAATTGCTGATAAAGGGGGGTCATTATCATCCCTTGTAAAAAATGATGATAAAGGGTATATATCAAATAAATTATATTTATTTAACAGTAATATATTAATATATAAATATATTTATATTTAAATAAATATAATATATATATATATATACTAAATATGTTTTAGATAAGGCTAAATAGGCGTTTAGACATAATATAAAAGATATTTAGTAAAAATGGATTATAAAATAATATTAAAACTATTTTTAATTAATAATTTGATAATTATTATTGAGTAATATCCATTTAATAAAAATTTAAAAAGAAAAAATAAAAGAAAAAAAATAAAAGATCTAAAATAAGTTGAAAACGTAACTCGAACTTCAAATGACCATAACTTTGGATCCGAGTGTCCATTTTTGCTCTCCCACATATCAAATTGAAGCCTGCAATGAGATATACTCCATGTTAACTAGAGAGCATTAGAAACTATTTATTCAAGTCTAAAAAGGCCCAAAAGCCCTCCAAAATTGGGTTTTTAGTCGGGGTATCCAAATTTTTTAACGTTTGATGGATTTTTAGCTATGTTGAAGGGGGTATTTTTTCTCTTTTTCAGTTGGGAATAATTTTTTTTCAAGGTTTTACATTCATATTAGTATTATGGGTTTGAAATAGTTTTTCATAATTTACTATTAATATATAACAATATATATATATATATTATATTCACACAAAAAAAATAATTTTACAAAAAAATAATTGAACATATTTACATATAAAATATATTTTTCAATATATAAACCTTATATATATATATAATCATATAAAAAAAAATATATATATATATATGTATGTATGTATGTATAAAAAATGTAACAAAAAATATATAGATGTATAGATACATCATAAAATGTAAAACAAAATAATATAGGGGAGTGGAAAATGCACTGGTGTATAATATGGAGGTCTCAAGTTTGAAACTCATTGGAGGTAGGGGAATTCATGGGATATTGGGATTATCTAAAGTTTTGATAAGCGAGGGGGGAAGTGCTGATACGGGGGGGGGGGGGGGGTCGTGAAAAAAATTTATCCCATTTATCAGCGGGGCCTTTTACATTACTAAAAAATACCTGATAAATTCCCTCTTTATCTTCACTTTTTTTAACACTATTAAAGGGGGATTTATTAATTTTTTTTACAAGTGCTATTAAAGTTATCCCTTTAAAATAACTTACATTTTTAGTGCTTCTATAGTGGTGATAAACCCCTTTTACTAGCACTGTTAAAGTCTCGATTTGCGGTAGTGATTTTTTGTATGGAAGGAGTTTTTATAATGAATGATCTTGGGCATTCTGGGTGTGCTAGAATTGTGTGAAATTTCTTGAATGGTTGTAGGATATTGAATTGTATCAGAAGACATGGATTTCTAAGTTTTCGTTATATTATCCAACTGAGATATTACTGAAATTGGCCATTTGTTGGTGTTCGAACACCAAAACCTTCCATTTACCTTTTGGAGAAGTCAGGATCTGCCTATGGGTATCTACCAATTATAATGAATTTCCATTATTGGTAATATTTTTGAATAATTCATTCATGTAGATAATGCTTGGGAAAGAACTGAATAGATTTATCTATTAGCAAGAGGCATACTAGACACAACACAAAAATCACTAGGTCATCCCCTTCACATCTGTTCACTTATTCCATTCAGTGATTGGAGAAAATTGTTTATCTAAGATAGTTGTCCAAGGCTGATGTTTTGACACACCATGAATCATCCAAATCAAAAATATTGAGATGGTATGAGTTTCTATTGGGGCACTCATGAGGAAGGAAAACACGCTACATGGTGTTACCAGATCTGGCCAAACGTATCTCTAGATTTTGGGTTGGCATAATTTTTCACCGTGTTTTTGAGTGGAAGAATCTTCCCATATCATGATTCTTATACTAGTGTCAGGGTCTATACCTTGATGATGTCGACCATGTTTTTGAAGCGAGAAACCGTCAATATTTCTCATCAACATAGGAAGGAGGTGGGCCTTCTGGTCACCTTTGTGCACCTATGGTTGAGATAGACCCTAGGTCGGTCGGTAAGGTGGAAGGATTTCCTGTGCCGGAACTAATAGAGAAAAATCTTTAGGATGCATCAGCTTTTCATGTCCTTACGTTGGTTTCTCGGTTTGGCTTTAGAAAACCTCCGCTGAACGTTTTCAGAGCATTCGTCGACTCCTGGGGCCTTAGCTGGACGTTGGTTATTTCTGTTTTCTCTAGGGTTATGTTTAGTATACAATGATCTTCCTTTGAAGATTTTGTGAGGGATTGAGACAAGGAAAATCGTTGGTTTGGATCGTGGCACTTCTCCCTCTCCTGCTGGTCTTAGGACCATCACTATGGTAGAGAAACCTCCTCGGCGGCCATCTGGGTCCGCATGTCAGGCCTCCCGTTACCTTTCCCCGATCTGGGGATCTTGAAATCAGTGGGAAATTCCTTGGGTTTGTTTCTTTTCCATAAAGAAGATACATCTCACTATATATCTATGGCTTGAGCGAGAATATGTGTAGAAATGGATATCTCGTCGAAGCTCCTGGAGCAGATGTTGTTGAAGCACGGGGATGGTCGACAGTGGTGGCAGATTATTCTCTTCAAATCTCCTCTAAGATTGTGTCTGGTGTGTGGCATTCAAGGGAATTCGATGGTGGTTTTTAGAAAAAAGAGATCTGATTTGGGTTCTAGCTCGGGTCGCCATGATGGCCAACATAGTGGTTCGGGGGAGTTGGGTTCATCGGGGCCAGCGGCAGAGACTACGAAGAAGGTGACCATTATAGAGGCGGCCTCAAATTCAAATTCAAACGATGGTCCCCACATGCACGTGGCATCGCCAGGTCCGATCATTCAAGCTGAGTCAGTGACTTTAAGGATAGACTCCCCCCAAAAAAGATATGTTATCACCATCTCTTTCTCACTGCGGGGATTCTGACATTGGATATCTGGATCTTCTTTCTTTTGAGGAATCTAGGGGATGAGATGTCTGGGAATATTCCCTCCATCTCCCTCCCAAGTTATTATCTCCACCTTCCTCAATGTTTTGGATTTCTTCTCAGCTTTCACGGGATTTCATACAAAAATCTCTGCTTCAAACCTGGTCGCCAACCTTCAGTGGGCCCCCTCGGCAGGACACATATCCATCTGGTGTGTTGAAAGAGATGAAATCTTCACGGGAGTCCCCTCAGGGAGTGCTCCCAGTTTCCATCCTCAATGGGGGTTCATAGATGCTATTGTCTTCTCCTTCTTTGACGCCCCGACTATCGATACTAGAGGGCACAGAAGATACCAAGAAAAGGAATCATTTCCCTAATCAAGGTTTCTCAGTTGAGAGATACCTTTTCATGGTAACCCACTCTAAATTGAAGGATCTAGGTATAACCATTTCATTGTTCCCATCTAGAGCTATGGGTCAGATGACCAGAAGTTTCAAGAGTTAATGGTGTCAATGATTATTTTGAATGTGATAGGGATGGGTGCTTCAGCAAAGAGTGTCATCCTATCAAAGGAAGTGAGGAAATCTAAGGCGTCTGTGATCGCTATTCTAGAGCCAAAAATGGTGATGTCGAGATACCTAAACTAAAAAAATATGGGATTCCATTCGTGCATGCATGGAATTTTGGATAACCCTTTCATCTAGATATGCTGTAAACAGTCGGTTAAGGTGGAGCTGGTTAGCCTTATGTCCCAGTGCATACATACCAAAATCTTCTTTTAAGGGTGAGAGATGATGTTTTCATTTATTTACGCCAGCAATGACACTACCAATAGATTGGATCTATGGAGATTCCTAAGTTCATTTTGGACGGATTCTCTGCCGTGGTTTGTGGGTAGAGACTTCAACACGATCACTGACCCTTCAGAGAAGAAAGGAAGTGTATCAGGTAATTTTGGGGGATGTAGGACTTCAGGTATTTTATCTCTTCATTGGGACTTTTTGACTTGGGCGTCAAAGGAAATCACTTTACCTGGTGCAATAATCACAGGGGAGCTAGTCGAATATGGAGTCGGCTTGACTGGTGTTTTTCAAATCTGCAAGGTCTCGATTCCTTCGGGAAGACGTCAGTCACACACCTCCCTCGTATGTTATCTGATCATGCTCTGCAGCTTTTGTATTTCCATAGTGACGTATCGGGTCTTGGAGATTTTCATTACTCTGTCAAATGGCAACAGGATGTTTATTTCATGACTATGGTTGGAATCTAATGGGTAGGCGAGGTAGGTGAAAGGGAATGGTACGGTCTTACGATCATGCACAAAAGGCTCAAAAAGTATCTTCTAGAATGGACCGTTCATAGGAACATTGATTGTTCGGGGGTGGAAAATGTGCAGGAAGATATTGGGAAACTGGAGGAGGAATTGTAGATTTCCTGGGATGAGAACAAGTTTAGGTTACTATGTGATAAACATGTTTTTCTCTCAGAGAAGCTCCATGAAATTGAGAAATATTACAAGTTGTGATCTCATGTAAGATGGATGAAAGAGGGAGATAGAAACAATTCTTACTTCAATGACCGCCTGATGGAGAAGAGCAACACGAGATTCAGCTTTTGTTTAAGTAATGGTGTCTACACATCAGATGTGGAGGCTGCTGGTAAACTTGCTTTAGAACACTTTGAAAATATCCTGGCCAGGACAATGAGTACATGATATGAGGATAATCAAGGGCCTGAATATATGGAGGCGTTCTGGGAGGGTATTTCTAGGATGGTGAGGAACTTTGACAATGAGACTATGTCAGCCGTACCAGATGAAGAGGAGATTAAGGGTTCAGTTCCGGTCATGCCCCATGGTAGCGAACCTATCTCAGATGGTTTCCCTATTGAATTCTATGTGGCTTCCTGGGAGGTGGTGAAAAGGTAGGTGGTGGAGGCCATACAATATTTCTTTCGAGGTGGGTAATTAACCAGACCAGTGAGTGCTTCTAGGGTGGTACTCATACTGAATGTTAAAGACCCCACTTCCATTGGGAAGTTCAGGCCAATTTTCTTTTGTAATGTTTCATAAAAAATTCTGGCCAGTTTGATCGCAAGAAGGATGGGTGGTATTATTCTTGAGGCTTGTTTAAGGCGAGAAAAATGGGTTTATTAGAGGGAGAAGCATATAAGGGGTAATTGGAATTGCTAGCGAACTTGTAAATGATATTAATAGGAAGATGGTTGGGTCTAATGTAATCTTCTGAGTGGACATGGATAAGGCATATGAAAAGTTAGAATGGAGTTTTATCATCCAAGTGATGCATAAATTTGGCTTCCAGGAATGGGTTTGAGATCTTTGTTTTCAGTGCTATGCATCCTTGTGGCTTTCTATATCCCTTAAAGGAAAGTGTTTTAGATTTTTTAAATCAGTGCAGAGTGTTTTTCAGTGTGATCCTTTGTCACCCTCTCCCTTTATTTTGGCATAAGACTCTCTCTCTCGAAACCTCTACAAGAGCATGATAAATGGGAAACCTGAACCATTCTTCAGAAGGAAAGGAAGGGAGTTGATCTCACATTTGATTTTTGTTGATGACATTCTGATTTTTATGAATGGTAGAATAAGATCCTTGACCAAAATCATGGGTATTCTCTTAGTTTACTTCTTTCTGAGTGGGAAGAATATTAATGCAGGGAATAGTCATTTTTTCAACTCCAACCGGTGCCTAGGAAGACGATGCAGAACTATTCAAGAGATATTGGGTTTCCAGAGAACACAACTCCCTTTGATCTATCTTGGGGTTCCACTCTCCACCAGATGTGTTAAGAAAAAGTTTTTTGAAGATATCATGAATCAGATTCTTGGAAGAATATTGAACTGTAAAAACAAATTTCTTTCCATAGGGGGAATTGTAACTCTTATTAACACCATTATCAATTCCATTCTGTTGAAAATACTGGCGATTATCAAACCAATGAAGATAACTATTGAAAGGATGGAAAAGGTGATGTCCCCTTTTCTATGGGATTCCAACCAGAATAGTTTCTATCATTGGGAATCATGGGAGCGTATGGCACGGCCAGTGGAGGAGGGTGTCTTAGGATTATGTGATATTATGGAAAGCACGCAAGGAATGCAAGCCAGACTTTCATAGGACATAATAATGGAGAAATCGATGCGGGATTCCTTCTTCAGGGGTAGATACATTGATCACTAGAATGATGGAGGAACATGAAGAGAAGGCCATTCTGTATTGTCATGGTGCATGTTCGACTACATGGACGATATATCTGGTTCAATTTGGTGGATTATAGGAAGAGGATACATTGGTTTTTGGGAAGAAAACTGGGTGGGGTAAGTCTTCGATTCTTGCACTGCCTGACACCCAAGATCTCCTTCAAAGAAGTAAGAAATCATCATTCATTTAATGAGGCAGTCCTTCTAGTATTAGCTTGGTCTAGGAGGAGGATTGATGTTGTTACACGGGTTCGAGTCTGGGCATCTTCTCCACCCGGGAGTTTCGACGAAGCAGACATGCAGGGGTTAGTTCGGAGGAGGGGGCTGGAAAATATTGGTGTAAATAGATCCCCACCAAAATTATGTTTCTTTTTTGGTGCATCAAGAATAAGGATTTACTTTCTAATGAAAACATACATAGGAAGGGTATTCACTTAGCCTCACATTGCTTCTGTTGTCCGACCTTGAGGAGGGAATCCACTGATCATCTTTTTGTTTAGAGTGACTGGGCGGATGAACATTGGTCACTCTGTTCCCCACTACCAAGGGTTAATATTCAGAAGTCTCCATTACAAATCCTCATAACATCATGGTTTCAGGGTGTGGAGGTAAAGATCATGGAATGTAAAGTCTGATCCATCATCCTTGCTTCCATCTGTTGGACAATTTGGGATGCCAGGAATCAGACACGGTTGGGTTCTAGTGTCTCGGATTCATTTCTTTTTATGAGGGAAAGGTCCATGAAAAATGATCTGCTCCCACTGGTGAAAGGGTGTCAACAATCGGCCCTGATTTGCTACATCCTCACCAGACCAATCTCTCTCGGAGGTTCGGGAGGCAGATGGGTCGGTTGGAATCCACCTTCTAGCGAGCTAAAACTCAACATGGATGTTTCTTTTAGAAACGGAGCCATGAGAGGTAGAGGGGTTCTACGCAATGCATGTGGTTCTGTTATTGTGGCATTAAGCTCCTTTAATGGCCCGAGTTCTTCCCTGGTTAAAAAGGCTCGGGCATTGCTTACTGGTCTCCATGTTTGCAGGGAGTGTGGCCTCGTGGTGTCTGAAGTTGAGTCAGACTCTGAAACTATGGTGAAGATGGTACAAGGAAGACATGAGATTCCATGGGAGATGATTTACATTATTAGAAGGTGTATCAAAAGAATTTCTTCAGAACACATCATCCCTCATAGCTAGGGGGAGACCAATTTTTTGTCGATTCCCTTGCAAGCCTCGACCACTCAGGAGAGGGAGTAATCATCTTTTACGGTTTGGGGTCTCTTCTGCGAGAGTGTCAGGTCTTTGCGCAAAAATATTCACTTGACTTACATTATTTCTGCCCCCCTTGAGGGCTCTTTGTAATGAAGGAACTATGAATTTTAATAGAAGATAATAAAAATTACTTTTCAGTTAGTCAATTTTTGTATAGATGGGTGGAAGAACACTTGATGTTATGAATATTGGCACACTGCAATAATACCTCATTCCACCTTTCTCTTTACACTGCTCAACATTTCTATCATTCAACCAATATCTTCATGTTTAGATGGTGTTACTGAGTTGTTAAATTATTTTCCCCATTTTTAGTTCCTTATTCATCACCCTCTAGAGCGGTGATAGATTGTAACGTCCCGGTTCTGGAAGCCGCCTAGAGGCGCCCTGTACCAGGTTGGTCACATGGCCTCAAACACATTTCCCCAAATGCCAAAGGATACCGACTAGTAGTGAGGGACTTAGTTGTGATACTGGGGAAACTATTCTCTCATTGGCAGAGTAACCCAGTGTAAGTAAACAGATATACAATAGCGGAATCACTAATAATACCATACACTAGTAAACAACGGAAGACTGAAAGAATAAACTGGAGCACATATATATAATGATGATGCATGATACATATATCTAGGAAAGCATCCAAACAAGTCACAAATATAGAATACAAAAATAACCAAAGAACAAAAGAAAGAGATAAACTCCAATAACATCGCAAGCCTTGGCTTAGTCCCATGCTCTCCAGCTCCTCAGCAATCAAGTACTAGATGTAGAAGGGAACTTTCCCTTATCTATACCTGCATCAATATAGTCTATTTGGGCCCAAAAGCATGTCCCAAATAGGGTGTGCGACTAAATACCAGTAGGTGACCACCCAAAGATCTGTGCCTAACAGTCGGGGAATATATAAGTCAGGCAATAATCAAGATGGAACAGTAAACAAGAAAGTTCTCAAAAGTAAACAATCCCATAGTTCAAATGCATTCAATTTCATATATCAAATAAGTTTCTAAGAAAATCAGGTAACCCTATTGAAGTAATCACAGCCTAACCCCTCTGGTTCAACCAAACAAGAACAATCAACTCTCTAGGAAGTGCACACAGTCTAACCCCTCTGGTCCATCATAAAAATAGACTCTCTAAGGAAGCACTCGCCATCAATTCCCCCTCTAGTCTTATATCGGTAACTAAAAGGTGATCTAGGGAAGCACTCAACGTCCCATTCCCCCAGTGTCTCACGTCGAGGAACTACATAAACTCTGATAAAGTACTTGAATCAATTCTCCCTATGGTCTCACATCGTAATAGTAAATAGACACTCTAGAGAATCCCTCAACTTCCATTCTCCCTATGGTCTACTACACCAGGTTCTCACAGCCCTGTGTAAGTCAATCGAGCATAGAAATGTATATCATCCAAGGTAAACCTCAAGAACTACTTGTCTAAATAGTCTATAGGATAACAATATGTCAGAATAGAATCACTTCATCCTACAGTACTAGGTATGGAAATCAAAGCAATATCCTAACAAGCAAAGATAGACCAAATGGTCATAAACGGTACAAGCATGGGAAAACACATCCATAACATGGTAAACAATCATATTCACAACATTTAACCTCTACTAAAGGATTCTAATCATATCAGGAATTAACTGGGTCAAAACCCTAAACACACAATACCCCGATCAAGGGTATTGGGAACTTTTTCATATATAACTCAAGAATATCTACGGAATGGCACAAACCACCTACCATGGTGTTGTAGGATCACTATACGTAAAACTCATGCCTTTAATCTCTCAAGAACACCGTAGATCTAAAAAAATACTAAAAATGAACAACCAAGGATAACTCTTGAAAGAAGAGGAATCCGGAAACAAAGATCTTGAAGAAAGAAGAGCTTACCATGTAGATCCCAACGCAATCGACGGTGGTCGAATCAGAGAACAAATGATCAATCGGGGGATCAGGGAAATATCAATGTTTTATGCATGCTCTCAATCAAAGAAGGCAAAGAAGAAGATGCTTCTACCAATTATACGTGACCCTAGTCCATTTAATGAAAAAAAATAAAGTACACGATGTGTAATTTATAAGTACATGGAATGTACACGCCCTTAATGGGCCCCGTTTTAAGTGTCCTCCAGGTCCCCACAAACGGCTGTGTGCTCGGCCGTTACATGGCCAAAACATAGCTAGATGTGGCGAACTGAGTACACGACGTGTATATCTAAGTACACAACGTGTATATATAAGTACACGGCATGTACTTCAAAAATTTCCAAAAACTCCTCTTTTTCTCAAAAACACCATAAAAGAGAAAAACATACCTAAAAAGAAGATTCTGGTTCTTACAAACTTCCCCCCATAAATAAATTTGTAACCAAATTTCCCTAGCAAGGCGGCGTAGAAGAAGAATCCTTGAATGGCTCCAGCGACTGTGATCGTACATCGACCTCCCTCACCCAGGTATCCTCTTGTACTCTCCCGTGCTGCCATAGAAATCATACCAAAGGAACTGACTAGCCACAGAGAACCTCCACACTTAAATCAAAAATCAAGATAGGATGCTCCTTGAATGAGGCGTCCACCTCTAACTCAGCCTCTTTGGGTTGAAAAACATGAGAAGAGTCTGAGAAGTTACGTCGAAGCTGAGAAACGTGGAAGACATCAAGCATTGTCTAGAACCTCTGAGGTAACTGCAACCGATAGGAAACTGACCCAACTCTCTCCAACACCTCATACAGCCTGAAATACCTATATGAAATCTTAACCTACCTTATAATATTCTTGTGTCCCAACCTCGGTGTGACATGCAGAAAAACGAGATCTACGACGTAGAACTCTAGAGGTTGTCTCCGTCAAACAACATAATATTTCTGTCAAGACTGTAAAGTAGTCATCCTGTTCCGAATTAACTCTATATTCTCTATGGTCTCCTAGACAAGACAAGGTCCCATTATAGCAGCCTCTCCTATCTCCATCCAACATAATGGTGATCGACATGGCCTACCGTACAAAGCCTTATATGGTTCCATATGAATAGTTGCTTGAAAACTATTGTTGTAGGAAAACTCTAAAAGAGGTATGTGATTCTCCCAAGGACCTCCAAAATCCAGGATGCATGCTCAGAGCATATCCTCAAGCACCTGAATCATACGCTCAGACTGGAAATCTATCTGGTGGTGGCAAGCTATAATAAAAAGTACATGTGTACCCAAAGCCTTCTGTATCCCCTGCCAGACCCGAGAAGTAAAACATGCATCTGTATCAGAAAAAATGGAGTGTAGAACCCCATGTAGATGTACAATCTCTCGGATGTAAAATCTTCTCATCTCACCAACACTGAAGGTTTCCTTGATTTGAAATAAGTGATCAACCTTCACGTGTCTGTCAATGACAACCCATACTGCATCATTCCCTCTAGGCGACCGTGAAAAACCCATCACGAAGTCCATCGTGACATCGTTCCATTTCCACTTGAGAATGGGTAACTGCTACAAAATACCTACTGGTCGCTGATGCTCCGCCTTCACCTGCTGACAGGTGGAACATCTCATGAAAAAACCAGAAATATCCCTCTTCATACCTTGCCACCAATACAGACGGGGTAGATCACTATACATCATGGTGACACCAGGATGAACTGCCCAAAATGAGGAATGAAAGTCCCGCATCAGCTCCTCTCATATGTCTTCTGGCACCCACATGCATCCATGAAAATGAAAAATCTCATCCTCACCTACTATCCATCCAAGAATAGGGTCCTCTCTTAAAACACTCTCTCATAGGACTAGGACTTCAGAATCTGATAGCTTCCTCATTCACACTCGATCAAGAAGAGTAGACGTAACACCTACAAAAGATAGGAATGTCTACCCATGTCTTTCATGAACCTCCAAAAGTATCTCAAAGAACATATCCATAAGCTACCACTCACTGCTGGCCTCCATAACTACCTATATCTAAGTCCTCTTGCTCAGCGCATCAGTCACTTCAATGCCTTTCCTAGGCGTATAGGAATGCTCAAAGTCAAATGACTGAAGGTACTCAACCCACCTTCGCTGTCTCAAATTTAGGTCACGCTGAGTGAGGATTTTCTTGATACTTTTTTGTTCAATGAAAACCATGAAATGCTCTCCCATAAGATAATGTCTTCAATAGCATAAATCATGAACAAATGAAGCCAACTCAAGATCACGCATCGGGTAATTTATCTCATGTGGCCTCAATTTCTGATACCCATACGCAATGAATCCTTCTCTCTTCATAAGAACAGCTCCCATCCCGATACCTAAAGCATCACAGTAAACATTATAGATCTTTCCCGGTTTTGGAAATACTAGTATGGGTGCTGAAGTCAACCTCCCTTTCAGCTTCTGAAAGGCTTACTCATAAGAAACTAACCACTAGAATTTTGAACCCTTATTAGTCAGGCCTGTCAGTGGTGCTACTAAGAGTGAAAAGTCTTATATGAAATGTCTATAGTATCCATCCAGCCCTAGAAAACTTCAAACCTCAAAGATGTTCTTTGGCTACTCCCAAGAAACTACTGCTCTCACTTTCTTTGGGTCTACTGATACTCCTGTCTCTGAGACCCAAGAAGTGAATCTGGCCCATCCAAAAGTGGCATTTTGAGAGCTTAGCATATAATGGATTCTCTCTTAGTGTACTCAAAATGATCTCAAGATGGGTATCATGGTCGTGTTGAGTGTGAGAGTACACCAAGATATCATTCATAGAGACTACCATGAAAGAATCCAAGTATGGATGAAACACTTGGTTCATCAGTGCCATGAAGACTGCAAGCTCGTTCTTGAGACTGAACAACATAACCACATACTCGTATATACCATACCTACTCCGGAAGTCTGTAAGAGGTATATAAGATGGTCTAATGCTCAACTAATGGTAACCAGACCTCAATTCAATCTTTATGAACACCCGGGCTCCTTGAAGCTGATCAAATAGATCATCAATCCTGAGCAAGGTATATCAGTTCTTAACCGTCAATTGGTTAAACATTCAATAATCCACTCAAATTTAGAGGGTATTATCCACCTTCTTCTCAAATAGGATAGGAAAACCCCAAGTAGATGTACTGGGTCAGATGTAACCCTTTTACTACAACTCCTCCAACTACTTCTTGAGCTCCTGCAACTCAGGTGTAGCCATCCTATAAAGAGGTATGGATACCGATGCTTCTCTTAGCACATGCTCAATAGAAAATTACACCTCTCACTTTAGAGGAAAACCTAAAAAGTCTTTTGGAAAGATGTCCTTGAAATGATCCAAAACTGAAAGAAAGACCATTTGTAAAGTCCCCTGGTCATTCAGATATAGACTAGCAATATGGGTTGTAACTCCTCCCAACCCATGATGCTCGGGTCTCGCTCTGCTCACCTGGACATCCCGTTCACCATTATTAAGAAATGATCCACCCTCTGGTGACGTGAAACTCACCCTAAAGTGATAGAAATCGAAAACTACCTAGAAGTGAACTAACTAGTCCATTCCGAGAATGAAGTTATAACCTGTCATCTCTAAGACATAAAGGTCCAATAAGAAGTGACACCCACCAACCTCAAGAAGGAACTCATTGTATTGTCATACATTATCCATTCTTGTTGTGTCTAGCATCAGAATATTAGAAGAAGAAAGGATACAGAGCCCAAGGCTCTCCACAACAACAATAGATATAAAGCTATGGGAAGCCCTCATATCGAAAAGAGCAGAATCTAAAACTGAGGCAACTAGGATCGCACCTGAAACTATATAGGGTCTGTGATCCTGCTCCTACTGGGTCTTCTCCACTACAAAATTCTGACCTACACTGCGGATCTATGACCCTACCTAACCACTCTAAGATGATCCACCCTATTTTCGTTGAAAGCCTAATGACTGGATACCATGGCCACGACCTCCACCTCGGCCTGAATTGCCAAAAGAACTCTAGTTCCTAGACTAGTGAGAAACTGGTGGTGTTTCTCCTGAGTGAGGAGTCATAGAAGAACCCCTATATCTAGCTACTGGTGAGAAAAACTGACATAAATGCGGATGATGGCCCATATTTCCACATGATCAGCACTCCACTGGGTCTCTCGGGCAATGTGGCCTCATATTATTGCTCTTTTCGCACTAGCAGCACACCACTTGGCTATCAAAAGAAGTGTCCCACCTCCTTGTATCCTTGTATATAGAATCCTTGTATCTATTCCTACTTTCATTAGAAGGGATACCAACCCCAGATGTTGAACCACCCTGGCTCACCACTCTAGAATCCCTCAGTTTGTGCTCCATGATTAGCGCCTGGTTGACTGTAGAAGTGATGGAAGTCAATATGAAGATGTTAACCTGAGATCAGATGTCGTTCCTAAGACCATCCTCAATCATCCTTTCCATGAATAACTCATCACCTACTGGGATGGGCATGAAGTGTTATAGCTTTATGAAGTGATAAGAATACTTCATAACAGAAAGAGTACCTTGCTCCAGACTCATGAACTCTCGGGCTCAATCTGCCCTCAAAGTCTTCGAGTAGAATTAGTCATAGAAGGAATGCTGGAACTCATCCCACTCCATAACCTACTGGCATCCCACCTGTGAGATCACATCCCACAATCTCTTACCAGAATCCCAAAGTATTTACGTAGCGAGCTTCACCCTCCCTTCGGAAGGCGTCTTCAGATTCTCAAAGATAGAAATCATGTTTTTTAACCATGACTCTACAGCCTGAGGTCCTCCTTCCCCTGTGAAGGTGGGAGGATGCTGCTGCTAGAAAACCCACTTAAACTCTGCCATAGAAGGGGCAGGATTCGGTACTCCACGGAAGGTCTTCATGAACCTTATAAATCCCTCTCGGAACTATGCATCATCACATGTGTCTGGAATAATAGTTGGTGCCAAGACTGGGACAACTAGAGGATATGCTGGTTGTCCCTGATCATCCATGTCTGGCGTCTGATCACTGCCCAATAACTGGTGGAAAACCGGAGGACGTATCGGTGGCATAACTTTGCAAGGTCAAGTGCACACCTTAGAACAAGATTTTCAAGTACTGAAAACTAGAATTGTAAGAAGGGAACAAGAGAAATAAAGCATTCAAATTTTTCAAAGCATGGATACACGACTTGTATAATGCCTACACGGTGTGATCCCTTAAGCCTTCACATGGGCTTGTACTTCCACCAACTTAGGTCATTTAACACCCCATACACATGGTGTGTTGTCCTCACACATGGAATGTACTTGAATCCTCTTTCCCTACCCGAGTTCTTCTACACGGCTAAGCCACATAGTTCTACTAGAACAAGACTACATGGCGTGTTAGTGCTAGACACAAAGTGTACTAGATGAACCTAACTGAACCGTGTTGTTAGTTACACGGCTAATTACATGGATGCCTCTGCATAACGTGTTTTTGCCAGACACGACGTGTAATAGAAATATTTCACATACCCGTGTTGTTCGCTACATGGTCAGAGACATGGGTTACACTACACATCATGTTCAAGCTTGACACGGCGTGTACAACTTATGTTTTAGTCTATCCATGTCGTTAGTCACACGGGTGGACACATGGTCTAAGAAACACGATGTGTACATCCGGTACACGACGTGTCCCACCAAATATTTCCCAACCCCGTGCTTCTTCCCACAAAGTCGGTAACACGGTTAGAGACTACACGACATATACATACAGTACATGGCGTGTACTTAAGAAAAACACTTCCTTCCTGAATAGAAGAAAACATGGAATGTATTCACTACCACACACCGGGTATTCTGGGTTTTTCCAGACAATAAGCCTCAGAAACTACTCTGGAACTCAGAAAACACTGAATCCAACAATAAGGTGCCAAATTTTGATCTGTGATGGCCCATATGCCCCGTGAATCAAATCTTGGCATATTATACATGTCATATATAAGGAAAACAAGGCAATGATCCACTAAATTCCAATCCATGAGGGCCCATAACACCTTAGGAATTGAAGTTTGGCATTCATTCAAATGAAAACTTACACAAATAAATACCCTAAAAAAATAGGTATTCTATCAAGGTGTTTATCACAACAGCATGCATATCTAACAAAACATTTATCACAACAACATGAAATCACTAATGCACCCTAAATGACATGGCAAGAATGAATGACATGTGATTTCTAGAAAGTGCATATATGATGCATGAGATGGAATACCGTCATCTCATAGGGTTGAAACAAAAGTAGAACTTCAATAACATCAACAATAACAACACAATACATGTGAATCACCCAACAGTGAAAATCAAATCAACTTTAAAATTGAAAAACCATAAAAATTGAAATAAACAAGGTAAATTCGATTTTCCCTATACATGGGTTAGCTACTCCTGGGCACAACTTATTTCCAAGTACCTATTCCATCCTATCCCTGACTATAGGATCCAAACAGTAAGTCAAGAAGAAAATAATCCCCTAATACCACTTTATAACGTCCTGATTCCAGAAGCTGCCAAGAGGCGCCCCTTATCTGGTTGGTCACATGGCCTCAAGAGCATTTCCACGGACACAAAAAGCTACAAACTAGCATAAAGGTCCTTGGTTTTGATAGTGGGGAAACAATGCCCTCATTGGTATAGTAAAACAATGAAAGTAAATAGATATACAACAGCATAAGCAGTAATAATACCATACATTCGTAAACAGTGAAATACTGAAAGAATAAACTGGAGCACATATATATAATGATGATTCATGATACATATGTCTAGTAAAGCATACAAACAAGTCGCAATGTTAGAATAGAAAAATAACCAAAGTACAAATGAAATAGATAAACTCCAACATCATCTCAAGCCTCGTCTTGGTCCCATGCTCTCCAGCTCCTCAGCAATCAAGTACATGATGTAGAAGGGTGGTTTCTCCTATATATACCTATAGAAATATAATATGTTTGGGCCCAAAAACATGGCCCAAACATGGTATGAGACTAAATCTCAGTAGGAAACTGCCCAAAGATCTGTGTCTAATAGTTAGTGAATATATATGGCAGGCAATAATCAAGATGGAGTAGTTATCAAGGAAGTACTCAAAAGTAAACAATCCTACAGTTCAAATGAATTCAATTTCATATATCAAATAAGCATCTAAACAAAGAAGGTAACCCTATCAGAGTACTCAAAGCCTAACCTCTCTGTTTTAACCAAACAAGAACAAGAAACCCTATGGGAAGTACACACAGTCTAAACCCTATGGTTCAGCTTAAGCATAGACTCTCTGAGGAAGTACTCACCATCAATTACCACTCTAGTCTCGTATCAATAACTAAAAGGCACTCTGGGGAAGCACTCAATGTCCCATTCCCCATATGGCCCACGTCGAGGAACTAAAGTCACTCTAAGGAAGCACTTATGTCAATTCCCCGTATGGTCTCTCATCGTAATAGTAAACAGACACTATGGAGAAGCCCTCAACGTCTATTCTCTCTATGTTCTACTACATCAGGTTCTCACGGCCCTGTGTAAGTCAATCGAGCACAAATATTCTTAGCGTCCAAGGTAAAACTCAGAAACTACTTGGATAAACAGTCTACAACATAACAGTGTGTCAGAATATAATCACTTCATCCTACAGTAGTAGGCATAGAAATCAAAGTAATAACCTAATAGGAAAATCTAGACCAAATGGTCATAAACAGTACAAGCATGGGAAAACACATCCATAACATGGTAAACAACCATATTCACAACAATTAACCTCTACTCAAGCATTCTATCCATATAAAGCCTTAATTTGGTCAAAACCCTAAACACGCAATACCTCGATCATGGGTATTTGGAACTTTTTCACATATAACTCAAGACTGTATACATAAAGGCACGAAACACCTACCTTGATGTTGTAGGATCTCTATACATAAACCTCAAGCCTTGAATCTCCCAAAAATACAACAGATCTACAAAAACACTAAAAATGATCAACTGAGGATAACTCTTGATAGAAGAGGAATCAGGAAATGAATCATTATAAGAAGGAAGATCTTACCGTGGAAATCCCAACACAACCAACGAAGATCAAATCAGAGAACATATGCCTGATCGGGGGCTCAGGGAAAGATCGGTGTTGTACAGATGCTCTCAGTCGAAGAAAGTGAAGAAGAAGATGCTTATGCCAATTAGACGTGACCCCGTTCTATTTAATGAAATAATGAAAGTACACAACATGTACTTTATAAGTACATGGAATGTACTTTCCATTACTAGGCCCCACTTTTGGCGGCCTCCAGTTCACTACACACGGCTATGTTCTCGGTTGTTACACGGCCAGCACACGGCTACATGTGGAAATTGAGTACACATAGTGTATAGATAAGTACACGGTGTGTACTTCAAAAATTTTCAGAAACTCCTCTTTTTCTCCAAAACACCAGAAAACAGAAAAACATACCTGAAAAGAGGATCTGGTTTCTTACATAGATAATGATATAGGTACTTTATTGGAACACTCTTACATTGTCTCGTTGCAAGGTGGAATTATAGATGATTGGGTAGATGGAGTGACCATTTGTGATCCTTATGCTCCCTAGAGGTTTGAATGAAAATTTGGATTTCTATAGAGAGTTTAATATTTACCCCTCATCAATATTAAAAATGAATCACACCTGATTATCCTTCTTCAACTGTGGTCGATAATGATGTATAAGGATTCTGGCATGGAAATGTTTCTATGTCTTATGAAATCTCTGACTAACTTGTCACGGGGTTATGCCAAAATGTGGATGGAATACTATCCTGATGGGGTGTTGGGAAAACTAGTATGATGAGTACATAAACTGATAGATTCTATGAGTTCATTTCCAGTTATTCTCCCATCTCCAGCTTCTGAAAGTGAAAAACACTCATCCCAAAAATCTGCACATTCTGGTGGAGTTTCATCATCAAGATCTCCTTTTGTCGGTAGAACCCACATTTCTAACTGAAACCATTGGAATCCCTACTAATTTTGGTCCTAGTAGATTAGTATTAAGCATCCCATAGATCGATTCCAAACCTCTCAGCTCGGTTCTTAATATTAAACAAGAGGTGGTGATGGAGGATTTTTCCCTTTTAACGTTTCAATTTGGAGAAAGC
Organism: Viscum album; assembly: GCA_963277665.1. Taxonomy (NCBI): domain Eukaryota; kingdom Viridiplantae; phylum Streptophyta; class Magnoliopsida; order Santalales; family Viscaceae; genus Viscum; species Viscum album. The sequence continues at coordinate 5,174,221 of OY728147.1, forward strand.
CTTCCTAAAATTAATGTGATCCCGAATTATAAACCCATAGATATAGGTAAACAATATCTAGAACATTGTGATACCATCGAACATCAATCCATAAAAAAATGGTCTTGGTTTCAAGTTTACACCATCATAATAGAGACACCTCTAGAGAAGATTACTGATAAAATAGACAACCTTCATCAACTTTTCTTAATCTTAGGCGCAGATAGATTTGATTATCAATACATGCATGTACTTATTCAACAATTTATCATCTCTTGAGAGAATTTTTACACTCATGAATGTGATCTCATCCAATTTAATATTTCCAATCATCATGAGAAATCTTTAAAGGATATTTCTACTAAGCTACATCACTTAACTACTAATGAAGCACAACTTCACAACTGGATTGTTGTACAGACCACAGAGCTTTGAGAATATGAGTCTCACATGGATAGAATAAAGGAAAAAAATTTCATAGAAAAAATGGGGATAGATTCCATAAAACATAAAAGTTAGAAGCTAAATTACTTTTTATGAAAATGCATCCATTAGTTGTAGTTAATGTTGAACAAAGAACCAGTCTAGTATAGGCCCTAAATGCCTTGCATTAAGTGTTAGAAAATCTATTGAATAAAGTAGGTCAAACTTCATTTTAATAAATTATTTTATTATCATTTCTTAATGATGTTAAAGATAGACTCCAAGGTTTGTATGTTCCTCCTGAAATTTTTTTAATGAATGGAAATCTTAAAGTTCATAATCAACCATCTCTTTGTTCAATTTTTCCTTGTAATTTTGGAAGTAATACTGGATTTGACTTATTTACTTGTATGAATGTCCACATATTAATGTATTTAACTCGTAATAAAGGGAAAAAGAAAAAATTCCATGAGTAATAGAATCCCTACATATACCTGACTCATGTGCATGGGAATAGGTATTTCATTCTTAACATGTGCCCACAAATAAGAAACATTACTACAAAAAAACTCAGTGAATAGAGGGGGTTATGCACAAACCCCTCTAAATTCATTCTCTATATAAATTAGATGGGGTTCACAACCCCCTCTAAAATTTCTATCATTATTTTGTTAATATTTGGTTATATTTTAGAGGCGATTATGTCAAAACTGTCATTACTTTAATAATTAGTTACTCTATATGTTTTGTTGGATTTTAAAGGTGCTACCTATATAATATTTATTTGGATGTTAGAGGTTATATATATAATATTAATTTAGATTTTAGAGGATATATATATAATGAATTTTTTAAAGGAAATATTGGGGGTTCATGAACCACCGTTAATACCTTAGATTAGAGGGAGTTGTGAACCCCCTCTAATTTATGAAATTATAGGGGGTTTTCAACCCCATATAATTCAATAAATTAGAGTGGGTTCATGAATCTACACTAATACCTTTGTTTAGAGGGGATTTTGAATCTCCTATAATTTATGAAATTAGAGGGGTTCATGAACCACTGCTAATCCCTTAGATTAGAGGGGGTTTTAACCCCACTGAATTTTTAAAAAATAAATCTCATATAAATTCAAATTTTATAATATATATATGTGTGTGTGTGTGTGTCTATATATATATTACACAAAAAAATTATCTAAATGTATTTAAATACATTATAAACATATATATATAAAGACGTTATATAAATACTTTAAATAAATACTTATACATATAGAAAAAAATGCATTCATATATAAATATTGGTATACATAATATAAATGTAATTATAAATACATTTATTCAAATATATAAAATTTATATAAGGTTTTATATATATATTCATTTATATTATGATTTATATTATACATATATTACATTAAGTAAATTTTGATCGTATATTTATGTATAAATACATTTATATTATATTATGTATACAAATATATATAATATAGAAAACATTTAATTTAATTATAAATATTTTATAATATATAAATTTTTATATGTTACATAATTATTTTATATATATTGTAGTATTCCATATTAATTACAAATTAATTTAGTAAATATATATACATATCATTTAATTATATTATATATTTTCAATCATAAGAATGTATTTATATATTATTTAATATTGTGTGTGTGTGTGTATATATGTTTATACATGATATAATATAAATGTATTTAATATAATATATGTATAATATAAATCAAAAAATATTTAAATATAGTATTTATAAAATTGACATATGATTTTTATAGTTTAAAAAATAAGTGTAATAATGATAATAATAATTAATAATATTATTGTTACACACATACACACATATATATATATATAAGTATATAAAAATAATTATATAAATATATATATTATAATTATATTATATCAATAAATATAATATTAAGAAATATACACACACACAAATATAAATGTATTTATAAATATATGTATAAATATATTAAATATATATTTTTATACATAATATGACTATAAATATAAATATATATATGTATAAATACATTTAATATGTAAAATATATTTATATATAAATATACATAAAATTTTATCTGTATAGAAACATTGAATCATATTATATGAATATATATAACATGATATTGTATATATAATAATAATTAATTTAAACATATATTATATTAATTGTATGTATATTAAATATAATACAATACAGATATATTAAATTGTATACATATATAAATAATATATATATATATATATATGTATACATATAAATTTATTTATAAAATATATTTATATTCATATAAATATGTAATATATTATTATTATTATTATTTTAATCATGTGCATATAAATAATATATATATATATATTTGTATAATATATTTGGGTAATATATAAATATATAATATAAAAAATATACAATTGTATATGCATATAAATATAGTAAATAATATATATATATGTATAGGATATATATATTTTTATTTTTTAGTTGTGTATGTATAAATATATTTTTATATGTATATATATGTTTTTTTCAAAAAATGTATATATATATATATATTTTTAATATATTGTGTGATATATATATTGACATATGAAATTTAAATATATTATATATGAAATACATAATAAAAACATGAATACATTAATTTATATAAATGTATATATTGGCAATATATTTAAATGTATTTAAATATATTATAAAGATAATATTTATTTGAATAAACAATAATATATATATATATGGGTATAATATAATATTAAAATAAATACGGCATAGTGGCCAATGGTATTAGATTGGCGGATGAGGTTATGGATCAGTTGGGGATTGATCCCCTCTAAGCGATGTTTTATACGAGGCAAGAGGGGACTTATTTGCGGGAGGGTATATGGGAATGAAAGGAAAGGGGGGAGCATGTATAGAGGGTGGTATAATGGAGAGGGGTTTATCTACAGGGAATGACAGGAGGTATGTGGTACTAGAGGTAAAGGGTGGAGGAGTGTAGGATAGGAGGGGGAGAGGGGGTTCTCAGATATAGGAGGGTTCTCAGGGTGGACTAGAGGCAAAGGTGGGGGACCGTGGGGAAGAAGGGGGATATGGGGTTCTCAAGTGTAGGAGGGTTTGGTTAAATGGATTTCAAAGAAAAAACCTAAAATAAACAATTTTAGTGGAATTTCTCTCCAACCTCCTCTAAATCAATTTTTTATCTAAAATTAGAGTGGTTTTAAACCCCCTATAAAATAGTACACAAATTATAGGCAGTTGGAACCACCTCTAGTTGAGTTTTTTATGGAATTTTTATATAAAATTAGAGGGGTTTATAAAATAAATACATAATGAAAACGTGAATACATTAATTTATATAAATGTATATATAAGTTATATATTTAAATTTATTTAAATATTTTATAAAAATAAAATTTAATTGAATAAACAATATATATATATATATGAATGGGTATAAAATAACATTAAAAGAAATATGACATAGTGGTGAGGGGAATTAGCTCGGTGGACGATATTGTGGATCAGTGGGGGTTTGATTCCCACTAAGTGATGTTTTATATAGGGCATGGGGGGATTATTTTTAGGTATGCAGGGGATGGTATGTGGGACTAGAGGGAAAGGGGTCATGTATAGAGGGTGGTATAGGTTAGACGAGCATATCTATGGGCAACACACAATAGGTATGTGGGACTGAAGGCAAACGGTGGGGGAGTGTTGGACAAGAGGGAGGGAGGTTCTTGAGTATAGGAGGGTTCTCAAGTACCGGAGGGTTCTCAGGGTGGACCAAATGAAAAGGTGGGGGACTGTAGGATAGGAGGGGGAGGGGGTGGTTCTCAGGTACATAAGGGTTTGGATAAATGAATTTCTAAGAAAAAACCTAAAAAGGAAAATTTTAGGGGTGTTTCTCTCCGACCGCCCCTAAAATTGTGCAGTTAGAGGTGGTTCTAACCACCTTAAAATCAAATTTTTATCTAAAATTATAGGGAGTTTAAACCCCCTCTAAAATAGTATACAAATTATAGGTAGTTTGAACCGCCTATAATTGATCTACTTCTGGCATTTTATTCAAAATAAGTGGGGGTTATAACCCCCTCTAAAGCAACCTCTACCAATATCACACATACCTTACTTTTTTTAACTACCACCACCTATAATTAAATGTTATGGGAAAATTAATAGTTGTTTTTGACCACCACCCTAATGTATTTAGAAGGGGTTATAACCTCTTCTAATCTAAAAAGTAACCCCTTCTACTGTATTGATTTTTTTGTAGTGCATGTTTCAAAATATTCTATGTAGAACAAACCCATACACAGATGATGGGGTATTAATGTTCTAAGGAAACAATGGTTTGTGTTCTATAGAATTATACATGGATCGAGATATTGTGTAGGTGGGAAATAGTTCACAATAAATGTTCGACAAAGTAAAGCTCCCTGCTAATCAAAATGATCCTTTATATCCTCTAATATCACATGAGTCATGTATCAACATGAGAAACAAGAGGGAATTTGGTAAATCATTTAAATTGACATGAAATTGAACACATGGAACATGTGGTATCATTTTTTACTCAATTGAGTTTCATGATTGATGTTAATGAAAACTCATGGTTTCCCATGATAACCATGACTCGTGAATGATTTGGAAAGGATATGAACCCTATCTAGATCAAATTATTTTATAGGGGAAAGGAATTTTAATATTTAATTTTGTTAGGGTATTGGAATAATGTGAGTCTCCAAATCCAATACTAGTTATCTTTTTATGGATATATCTCTCATGTAGGTAACAAGTCATATAGAATTGACTTTGTGTCATGCAGTTTAATGTAATTATACAAGGACCCAAACATTATACAATTTATAGTCATGTGAAGAGGACATTTTTATATAGTTTAATGTTAAAGGACATGGATGGATGTAATATAGTTTAACATCATTGTTACAAGGACATGGTCTATATAGTTTAATGTCATGTTGTGGGTATGTATAATTGTTTCTCTTAATGTTGCATGGATTTGACCAAAATATTAAAGATTTTCCATTCCACGGTGATCTGACTGTGAATGTTCTACCATTTTCATGTGTGAAGGGAAAAATTGGTAAGAAGTGTTCAAGGGGATTTTGGATCTGAGAAGTGATATGGGAAAATTATTAAAGGAATGACCGCAGACCATGTATGAAAATAAGTTTCCATCATAATTCTTTTTGGGTCTTATAGAGATAGAAGAGGTCTCTTCTGAGGATGAATGTGCCTTTGGGTGATATGACCTTTTTATGAAAGACTCATGAAAATCCAAATTGGGGTCGCATCAATGCATAGTAAAACAAAGGTTTCCTTATGACTTTGATATTCTATTCCCAATTTCCAAAAAAAATATTATGGAGATTCAGGTATCCCCGAACCTAAAGTTTGGTTTGTGGAAGAAAATTTCCAGATTATGAAAGAAGTATTTCATATAAAAATTAGTCAAAAATAGAGAGAAACGTCTATATAGGTCTAACCCATACACAATGAAGGGTTATTTTTTTTAAAATTGCAGTTGGGCCCAAGAAATAGGATTTGGGCATCGCTATGTATGTCTTCAAAGAGATAATAAATCCACAAATTGTTCTAGAAGGATTCTCCACACTGATTAAATTATTGTGTGGAGAAGGGGACTTTATTATTTTTTATAATATCTCAGGAATGGGATGAGATATTAGACCCTCATATGTAGATCTGGATCATACATAAGATAGTGCAGGATTTTTTTAAATTTTTTTATGGACTAGGATATAAGATCTAGGCATCACTATGTACCTCAACAAGGAAATAATCAAGCCACACATAGTTTTGGGAAACCATGTATTTTAATTTCATAGGGAAAGGACGGAGGTGTCTTGTATATTTGGGTCATATGTTTAGGACCATACATTATAGAAACAATGAGTGATAAAATTCTTACTAGTCCAAAATGATCTGATGTGCCTCAAACGTGAAGAGGGAAATTTTAAACCATGATATTGGGGGTTCTCGGATCTGGAGAAATGATATCATATAAAAATGAAAGGAATAAAAATGGACAATGTTCTAATTTTTTTCCATCATGATGTTTTTGGGGCTTATAGAGATTGAATAGGTCTCTCATGAGGATGAATGTTCCTTTGGTTGATAGTCCCTTTTATGGGTAGATTATGAAAAAACAAACTAGGGTGTATCAATGCATATCCAAACAAATGTGTCATCAAGGTTATGAAATTTTATTACTGATGGACAGAGATTTTATGGAGATCCAAAATTTCCTAGGACAAAAAGTATGATATGTGGAAGGAATGTGTATAAGCACACAAGAAGAATTCATACCAACATTGTCCATGGAGTGTGAAGTTCCCTACATAGATCCATCTCATATGTAGGTAAGGTGATGTTTTTTTGTAAACAAGAGATGAGCTAGGAAAAAGGATTCGAGTGTCACTACATATTCTATATTCATAGGAATCAATCCACAATTTGTTATTAAAGATGTAATGGTAGAAGATCGATGTTAGAAATGGGGACGTCCTCTATGGTGAGGACATTAAGGCATCCCACAACTGTCATGATGCATCCCATATTTATGGGATGGGGCAAGGCTACCATTTATAATCGTGTTCTGAGGACATTGTTATTTTTTTCTTCTCATACCCAGTCGCATGAGGCATCCCTAGTTTTCCATGGGGTAATACTGTAATTTATCATCACATAGCTTCGACCATTATGGGGTGTGAATGTATTAAAGGGGATTTTTTGGCTAGAAATAAATGATAAATCGAGGAAAAAAGAGTTCTAGAAAGATATTTCCCAAAAAAACTCTCAAGAAATATTTCATAGGGTCCACCATCACAATGCTGAAGGTAAATGACTTCATGATGAGTTGATGATGAGGTTAGAACTAGGATAAGGGACCCTAGAATCTCTATGTATCCCATTGTGATGATAATCAATCCATACATAGTTCTAGAGCATGCCATAAAATAAGACCAATGTGGGGAGAAGTTTCCTATCAGGTGAATACTTAAGAACATATTGCATTGGCGACATGAGGCATCCCATGTTTATTACATAGGTAAAGGATATAGTTTAACGTTGTGTTCTAAATACATTTACCATGCAGTTAACATCATGAAATCAATATGTTGTCGTAAAATTTATCATCTTGTGACTAGGAAATTAGGTCACCTGACATGAAAGAAAAGGTATAAAATTACATAAATGTTTTCCAGGTGTTTGGAAAATCATCTCATGAGAGGCATCCTATTTTTATGACGTGAGGCTTCCTAGTCTAGTTTCCCAAGTCATCTTATGATTAACACACCATGTAAGACCACACTTTAATGTCACATGTTGAAGAAATTGTAATACCTTTTAGGGTCATGAAATGAGGACCTAAAAATATTTTTTATAGTCTTGTTGAAGGCCTATATCTACCCATTATTCATTGAATGATAATGAGATGAATGGTTATACTTCATTTTATAATCATGATACATCTTTCCCAACTCATCAGAGTGAAATTTGGTGCCATTATTTGTCTGTATCATATCAAGGACACCAAACGTAGTGATTATGTTGGATCTCATGAAGTTGATAACATTCCCCTCCCCAAGTTACTTGAGGGGTAAAACTTCATCCCACTTAAAGAAGATGTCTATTGCAATGAGAATGTACTAAATTTATTGGATTTGGTAAGAGGATATGGTCCCATGACTTCTATTCCCCATATGGAAAATGGCCAAGGGTATTTGTAAGTGTTTAGAAACTCTAGGGGTTGATGAATGAAGTTGGTGTGTACCAGGTAGTAATTGCACTTTTTGGTGAATTTTAGGAAATCCTGCATCATTGTGGATCAATAGTACCCAAGCCTTTCGATTTGATGAGAGAGATTGAACCTTGACTGGTGGGTGCCAAAGTCTCTAGTGGGCACTTATTTCAGGATAGTAGTGGTCTCTTCCCCATTAATTCACCTGATAATGATTCCATCAAGGCCTTGCTTATAGAGGACCTTTTGTTGATTTATGCCATCATAAAGAATAAAGTTAATTGATCATAATTATATTTGATATTTATTATCTCTTTTAAATGGGATTATTCTATTTTTAAGTTATTCTATAATGGGTGTAATACAATTGGTTGCATCACCCTATAGTTTGGGGAGGGGATTAACCACATTGATCCCTTACATGTTGTTAAAAACAAAAGGTGACACCATTCGATGGTGTGAAATTTTCATGACTGTTTTTTTTTCATTATGGATTTTCCAAAACCATAATGAAATTTTCCAAGGCATATACTTGGGAATTTTTTTGATTATGAGATGTAATCCAATATCCACTCTGAGGGGAATTCTTCCATCATTTCTTAGGAATAGTAAAGAAGGGGGTCAATTCTTCTTTTCTGATAACATAATCACCATTGACCTACTTGATGACCAATTCTAAATCTCCCTTTATATTCAAGTGATTTATTGGTTCTTGAAGTGTTGGATCTATCCCTATGATGAGGGTCTGATATTCTATTTCATTGTTTGTACTCCCTATTGATAATTGGAAGGAGTTGGGTAGAGAAATATTTTTTTGGCAAAATGAGCATGACTCTCAACACAAATTTATTGAGATTTGGGTATTCAATATTCTTCCTAATTAGTCTTCTAGATGCATTGTCAAAAAACATATCCCATTTCTGGGGGGCTCTTGAATAGTAAATATCTCTTAATCAAGTAATTTAGTATCCAATGACGTCATTTATATTGAGGGATGTTATGAAAGTAGGTCTGCCAATGCCTATCCTTTTACCACTTTATGAGGAATGAAATGAATGTCAAACTACTTCAGGATTACTAACCATCATGAAAAATATCTAGTTAGAATAGGACAACTAAGAATGTATTTGAACATGTTGATGTGAGTTACCAAATAGACCTCATTATACTCTAGGTAATGCCACAGTTTTTAGACCACAAATATTAGATCCACACAACTCTTCTTGATATCTGAATAATGAGTCTCAGTATCGATCTTGGTTGAAATGAGGTACTAAAGGATTTTTTCATTCCTGAAATCATTATTTTTGTGCAAGGAAGGAAACCAGTGACCACTCTAGGGTTTTCATATAAAAAATGAGTGGTATTCCTTCAATTGGAAGAATTGGAAGTGTTGGGAAAAAATATATTTCTTGAGACTATAAAATGATTCTTGAAATTCATCATTCCACTAATATTTAACCTCCCCCCCCCCTTTAATCAACCTGGTGAAGGGAAAACACTTGTATGCAAGGATAGATATAAATCACTGAATACAGGGTAAGTGTCCTTGAAGTTCTATTTACTCTTTGAGGCTTTTAGGAGGTGACATGTTAAGTATATCCTTTTTCTTTTTAGGGTTGAATTTTATGACATGATGTCATAACAAGAATCCAAGAAATTTCCTTGAGGTAAAACCAAAATAAAATATCAAGGGGTTTGTTTTCAGGCTATTCTATTGAAATTTACCAAATATGGTTTCAAGTTACAAAAGGTGGTTGGGGAATTACTGTGATTTAACCATCATATTTTCATTGTATTTTTTAAAAAATCCCAAAAGGGATTAAATATGTGATGAAAGTCACACTGGTATGTAATTCCAAAACTCTTCAAACCAAATGGAATCACCCAATAGAAATATACACCTTGAGGTAACCTAAAAGTGGTGGATTCCTCATTTTCAGGTACCATGTGAATTTTTTTGTATCCTAATTATTCATCCATTAAGGAAAGTGCTTAATATCAACCACCAAATCAATTATAATTTCTATAATGGGAATCAAGAAGTAATCTTTCATGAAATACCGATTGAGATCTCTGAAGTCAATGAAACCTTTGATTTTTCCATTATTATTATTAATGTGAACTATATTGGACATCCATTTTGGATATTGGACCTCCCAAACTAAGTTTATTTGATGATCTTGTCAACTTCTGTATCAATTTTGGTAGTGTGATTCAAATGTGTCCTTATAGATACCTACTTATAGCCTCAATGGTTCTCTTGAAAGACCAGGTGGTGAGTGCCCTCCTTGGGATCAAGGATCAACATTTATGTGTAATTCCAAGTGATCACATCCTGATGGTACTTTAGAAAGGATGTATATACCTCTTTTTATTTGGAATACATGGATGAACTGATAAAAATGTTCCATGAGTCCTCTTTTTTACCAAGATTTATCTCTATGAGTTCATCAATGGTGGTAGAAACACCCTCCTTGAATGATCAAGGTGAATCCCTGAGGTCCTCCTCCTCCTCCTCTTCCTCCAATAATACCCTTGGTTTCAAGTAATTAACCCTATGTTTATGTATTTTAAGTATGTAAAGTGTTTGGGTTAAGTTTGAGAGGGTTAGTAAGACTTATGGAAAGTTTTTGGGGCTTTTATAGAGGTTTTAATTTTGAGAATTGTTATTAGAAACTGTAAAATTCCTACAGGAAGTCATGCAAGGTGAAATAGGGGCTTTTGGGTAGGTTCATGGTTAGGCTCACGGTTTGGCCAAACCGTGCATCCACCTAGGAGAAACTGTGATTTTGGGATAGAGAGATTTTGAATAGTTAGTGTATGGTTTTTCAAACCATGTGAGATAACCATGTTATGTACTTATTGAGGTAGTGGATTGTGCACGATTTGCCTAACCATGCCACCCAGCCATGCATGATTTAAAATTAGATCCTAAAAATGTGGATCTAACTTAGTTTTGCCTCAAGTTCCCTCATTTTTTCACTATTTACGGACCTAAGTCTATTTTTCTTCCTTCAAACTATTTTGGAGACTTTCTCCTTTGATATGAGAGTGATTTTTTGGAAAATATTAGTTTTTTAAAGGGTGAATTACTTTGTAAGTCTCCGTTATTGGTCGTTTTCCTTAGATCTACTTATCTTCCTTCTCTAGGATTCATAGATCTAATCTTTTAAGGATATATCTATTAACTTGGATGATAATAATGATTATATATTACTATGATAATGTTAGTTAATGATATCTAAGTTGATGTTTTGGATATTTAACTTGGTTTTATTGAAGAATCCATGTCGTTCTTAGTTTTCACTATAAATTTTTGAGGTAGGCAGCTTCAATCTAAAATCCTCTTTCTATAATTAGAAGTATTGATTTTTAATTGATTCTTTTCTTGATATTTATTGTGAAATTTTTGTTTAATTCTTGATGGAAACCCTCTTTAGTTATGGTTTATGGAATTTTGAAAATTGGGTGTTTTGGTGGAAATTGAAATTGGTAACATGATTTTAAAATGATGATTTTAAAATATATTTTTTTTGGTTTTGATAGTTGGAAAAGTGTTTTAAATAAATTGATTGTTTTATTTAAATTTTTTGGTATAATTGAATTGGCATGGTGATTAAATTAAATGGTTAAGCATGAATTGATGGGATGGATAATGGTCGTTAATTACCACCATTAAATGGACATATTATGGATGTGAAGTTCCACCACCAATGGTAACACCAATATTTCATGGTTAAGTATGTGTGTGTGAATCATGGAATGGGTATGATAAATAAGAAATGTGAAATAGTTTAAATAATTACATGGTTAATTTCCATGGGAACTTCTTTAACAAGAAAAACTATTTTGGTTTAGAATTTCCCTAGCATTGATATCAACTATTTTAAAAGTGTTTTATATAAAAAAGTTTATATTAATGTTATAACATGTTTTATCCTAGTGGAATAATTAGGAAATTTATTTGGGGAAATTTTATTGAGTTTCATTACTCACCCCTGATTTGGCACGTTGGTGCTTTTACAGATTTTGTTTATCAAGACACTGGTAAAGGGAAAGTATCATATTTATTTATTGTTGATTTTTGATACTTGGGATGTGTTGTAGAGTTTGATCTTGGAGCATGTGGAAGTAGTGGAGTTGGTGTCTTGGTTTTTTTTGAGATTTATTGGTTTTATCTTTTTCTTAGTTGTTGATGTTAATCTAGGTTTCCACTTGGAAATCTGATATAGTTTGGTTTGTTTTCTTATACATTTAGTTTTATAACATTATTATCATGCATCATCTAGTGGTTTTGGTTTTGGTATATTTGGTTTTGGTTTTTTTTATTTTCAAAGGGAAAATCTTCCCCCAATTTTATTGAAGCCTTTGACATTTATTTCTATCCTTTGGTGTCTTAGGGATACCACCTAAGGCTAAGTATCTATTTTGTCTTGACTCAAGCCAATGAGGAGGGTAGGGATGTTATAAGTGGTATTATCTTGTTCAGTTCTTAACTTACAAATGGTATCAGTTTGTTCAATAATTTGTTATCAATTGTGTCATTCTTGGAGTTTAAATTTCTTCTGGTTAATTCTTGAGTTGGGATGGTATCAAGGAGTAGAATCATCCGGACTTGAAATATAGATCCTAAAAATAAATATCTAATCCTTTTTTTGTTGAACTTAAAATTACCAGGGAGTTGGGTAAAGAAGTCTTTTGGATACACTAATAGGAGTTGTAATCTCACTGTTATGGGCTTATCCATTGAGAATATCATAACATGAATTATAGAAATGACTTCCCACTAAGAGTTCATATTTCATCCTGAGTAATGATTTATGATTCTGTGAAAAACTATTAATTTTTTAAAAGTGTTATAATTGTTTTTAAATGTGATATTTTGAAAAGGTATGATATTGGTATTTTGAAAATGGGTTGATTTTTAAAACCATGGTGTAATTTTTTAAAAATGGTTGAATGGGAAAAATGTTGAATTTTGGAAAGAAATTTTGTGATATATTATGTGGTAGAATTTTAAAAGTTTAAGCATTCAGTTTCAAGAAATTGATACTTATGTTGTTTTTTGTATTTATAGAAATAGCACCAAGTAGGCATCGTAGAATCCAACTGGAAGAGGCAGTTGAGAATATGGTTTCTCACAAGCCACAAGTAAACCAACATCTATTTTAGAGTATATTCCAAGCTTCCCAAGCTATGGATGGAGGGAACATAAGGGATGAACCAAGGAAAGTGGATCATTCCATTCAGTTCCAAAAGCAGAATCCACCCGTCTTTTAGGGTGATTCAGAACCATAGAAAGAAGGTGTGTGGATGAATAGGATAAATTGAGTCTTCTATTTCTTTAGCACACCAAAAGAACTAAAATTCAGGTTGGGGATGTATATGTTGGAAGATATTGCACACTAGTGGTGGGATTTAGTAGTTCAGACTAAATTAGACCAATGTATTTCATGTGAGGATTTTAAAGAATTGGTTAACAAACAATTCTATCCTCATAAATTTAGGCTTTTAAGAAATATAGATTTTTTTAGCTTGAAGTAGGAAAACCTATCATTGACAGAGTATGTGGCTAAATTCATGAATTTATTCTTTTTTTCACCCAAACTTACTACAAGTGCATCCTTGAAGGCGTTCATCTTTGAATATAGGATGCGGTAGGAAATTCGATCGAATATTGTTATGCTCTATATAACGAACTATACAGAGATGTTAATAGAGTGATGGTGGAATAAATGGACATATCATGAGCTACAGGTGGAGGAATCATGTCTACGAATAAAATAAATGGTGGTAATTATAATTTTGGGAACAAGTGGAATAGGGAAAACTATTTCCAAGGTAGTGGAGTGGTACAAAATTAGATGGTCAGATCAGTGAATCTTTCTCCAAAACCATAGAGCAAGCCAGGATGTTTCCAATGTGGATCATTGGATCACATGAAGCAATATTGTACAGATCCACCTAGATAATGCCGCAATTTCAATTAGATGGGGAATCTTTAGTGTTATTATTGCAATGCTCTAAGGTCGGGTGTTCCAAACACTTCTACTATTTTTCAAACATCATATAATTTGATGGGATAAGGGTAGTAGAATACCTATCATTAGTATAATATATCTAGCCATGGTGATTCTAGGAATACCCTGAATCCTTAGCAAGGGTAATCTCAAAAGGGAAATAAATAACAAAGTGCGATGAGTAAGCAATTATATGGAGTTGAGTAGGTTATTATAGATGATAAATCTTGACCATTGATGGTGTGAGGTATGATTCTTTTGAACTATAACATTATGAAATCTTTTTTTGAAATATGTACATCCAATTAATTTATTGATTCTCATTTTTTTGATCTCCTAGGTTTAAATATTGAGATGATGACTTCTATTTTGAAACATTAAAATTCTCTTGGTCATAGAGAATTTTGAGACTTTGTGTAGAGCATGTTTTATAACTATTGATGGAGATAAGTTGATATGATATTTATCTATGCTTGAGATTTATGTCTATTAAATAATCCTAAGTATGGATTGGTTGAAAATGTTCAAGGATCATATTGAAAGTTATACCCAACGGGTTAGTTTTATGATTGATGATGGCTCTGAGCATCTCTTTAAAGTAGACTAGAGTGTAAAATCTAGTGAAATGTGCTTGTTGGAACTATAAATTTGAATGATATCATACTAGTTAGTAGTGTTGAATTTGGAATTAGGGTATGAGATAAAGAATAATATTTTTCTATTGGTTTTTTATCAGTTTACATATGGTTTTCCTGAGAATTTATTAGGGTTTCCACCCACAAGAGAAGTTGATTTTATGATTTACCTCCTCTCAGGGACCATCATTATTTCCCTTCCACATTATCAAATGAAACCAATAGAGTTAAGGTAATTGAAATTATAGTTGGAAGAACTAGAAACCAAAGGGTTCATTCATCCCAGTACATCTCCACGGGCAGCGCCAGTCTTGTTTGTCAAAATGGAGGATAGAAATATTTGGATTTGTGTCGATTATCGTAAGGTTAATAGACATCGTGCATCGTTGAGCATGAGAAAACAAATTAAAATTATATTTTCTACTTATTACTTAGTAAAGTAGTCATATAGGGTCAAACCACAATTATGACTCATGTTCTTCTTAGTTATCAACAAAAACAAAAAAACAAAAACACAAAAAAAACAATACTACTGTTAAATCTGGTGGTGATGGTGTAAAGTAAATGAAATTTTGTGTGAAGGTGAAAGTGAGTGAGTGAGTATTATGAGCAGTTAGAAAACAAATCATACAGAAAACAGTGAAAACAAGTTTAAATAATAAATATTATGGAGGGAGAGATTCTCTATCGGCTTCCATATGATTTACCTTATTCATGCACTTAAATTGAAATAACTAGATCTAACTAAAAGTAGTGGCCTGGATTTTCATCGGTTCAACTTGTGAATAAATATTATCTTCAATTTTCAACTATAGAAATCATTCGATCAACCAATGAGTAAAAATCATAATTCATTAGGTTTAAATTGTCGTTTGAACTCAGTGAATCTCCCTCTTTCTTGATATTGATTAAAATTTTAGTTGAATCCTCATATTAAAAATAGTTCGAAATTAAGAATAAATAAAGATCAGTTTTCACATAATCTTGTTTCTTTGAAAATATGACTATCCAAAAAATGTGTGTGAGAGAGAGAAAAATCCAACATAAGATGAGTACGTAAACAATAGAAAAACAAATATAGTCATCCAGCCTATTCCCCCAAGGAATATTAGCCTAGAATCATGATCGAATTTAATAAATTAAAAGAGATTAAAACAGGAGAATTCATGTTAAATGAATATGAAAGAAAACATATTAAGGAAAAATTAAGAGATCACTCAAGTATCTAAAACTCCAAATAATCTAATTCTCTGATCAAGGTGCTCAACTTGCTCTATGGTGAATGAGATGAAGTGCTCTTGATCTCCCACCCTAGGAATCTAGAAGTGTGCCGGTGATCTTCTCTGATATGATGCTCTTTAGAGGTGGTGAATTATAGGTGGATCTGTTATCGGAAGTGAAATATGAAAGACTGGATGGAAGGAAGTGAGTGTGTGAAAGTATGGATGTCGATGGCCTTCTTCCCCGTGAGAAGTATAGAAGTGGTGGATGGATATTCATGTGTTCTACTAGTATCTCACAGTGAACTGTTGCTACCTCTATTATAACTCTCTAAAATCCTATGGAATTCTTCCCCAACTTCCATGTGGAACTTTCACCATTCTACTTCCTCTCTGACTGTCACTAAAGCATGTCCTCATAACAAAAATTTCAAAACAACTGTTATGCAACACAATTTACCTTCTCCTTAATTTTTTTTAATAAGTGTTAGAATTAAATAACAATATTTTAATATACATGTTATTAAATGATAAAATAATTAATATAATAAATATTAATAAATATAATTATAATTATTGAAAATAAAATACAAGATTATATTAATTAATTATTACTTAATTTAATTAAATTATTTTATAAATAAAATAACTTATATATATACATATATACACTTTATATAATTAGCCTATTTTAATTTAATTATATTACTATTATTATTATATCATTAATTGTTAGGTCCACTAGGATAGATACCCTAAGAGGGGTGAATTAGTGTATGAAAAATTAAAACAATTGTCCATTTTGATCTTGTTTTGTTGTTAAATAAAACTTTCTTCTCTCTAGTTCCCATTGCAGAGTGTGAACAAATATTAAAGCATGCACAAGACACAACAATTTTTCTTGGTTCACCCTCACTAGGCTATGTCTAAGGAGCATACACCAGCGATGTTCCCATGTAACAAATCCACTATAAGTGCACTATTGTTTACAAAGTTTTGAATGAACTCATTGTCCCTCCTGGTTTACAACCAATCACAATTTGAAAGCTCACTGCTCTCTCAACTAAAGTGTGCTCACTACTTCTTCAGAAGATCCACTCACAGTTTATAGAGTTGTAGGTCCCTTCATTATCTCTAATGAATTCATCCTACATTGTATGTAGATTCCCTATTGATGTCCCACTTTTATACACTGATGAATAAAACTTTACCACAATATTACTGGGCAATCTAAAATCTTTCATAAATCACTTGTGATGTCTTTTACACAACTTTAATGCATTGCACGCAAGATTCCACTTTTGTCATGAAACACCCCTTTCATGTGACTTCAATATTATGCACAACTCAAATATTATGTGCAACATTCTTAGCTTTCACATAACTCAAAATCTTTTGCGCAATTCCCTTTGCATAAAATTCATATGTGATCCGGAGCTCAGATTATCCCTAAGTGTTGAGATACTTCTAATGAGGGGGGTCAACTATTATTTATAGGCATCGAAGACCCTTGCACTGAATATTCGACATGTCACGCAAGATCCTCCTCAAGCACAGAAAACCCCATTTGAAGTCGCATTGGGCACACATGTTTCTTTCACACAACCTTATCTTTTGTGCACATTTCCAAATATTTAATGTACTTCATGACTTTTCTATATATCAATTTTCTGATCTTAAAACATTCCTTGAGAACATGTTCTCATACCATCTTCAATATTGTGCGCAACTTCTTTTTTTAGAAACACATATCTTCATATTCCTGATATTGAGGCTAAGAATTTGGAAAATACTAGAAAATGACGCAACCTTATATATGTTATTTTTGTACTACCTCTAGATCATTCATTCCTTTTTCATGGTTCTTTTTCAAAATAGTTTTTCAAAAATATATCTAGAAATATACAACTCATAATGGAAACCCTCTTTGTCAACAAACACAATCAATCAAAAAATGCTTCAATGCTTCCTTGAGGGATTTTTCCCCACATTAATTATATATATATATATTATTTATTGGTATTATGTATTATATTATAATTAACATATAAATAAAATAAAATAAAAAGAAGTGGATAATTGGGGGTAGGGTCGGCGTGCAAAAGGAAAAGGGTATAGGTTTGTGGTGGTTCAAGGGAATGGGGCAGCAGCGATCAACCGGAGAATAGTAGGGGATCAGGTTCACGGTAGCACAATGACTCAAAGGAATATTTGGTGAGGGTACATGTAGGATGGGGTCGTGGAGAGGGAGAGGGAGAGGGCTTGGGGTGTGCAGTTACTCCCCATGAGTGCATCAATGGTGCAAGGCAAGGCAGAGGAGAGGGGTGAGTCCAGTGAGCTTCCAATTGCTACATCATGGGTTTGATCAGTATATATTAGGTGTTCTACTGCAGTCGCGACTGCTATTGGTGATTCTCTATCATTCATTCATGGTTCCAGGGGTTAACACGATGAGATTAATTGATTTCTTGAGAACTAGAGATACTAGGTCTATTTGACTCTACTGTTTTTTTTTGTTCATTCTGGTTTTCTACGGATGGTCAAATTTCATCATTCTGTCTTGTTGATTCCTTCCTATTTCAATTTTCTGATACTTGTGTATTTTTCCTTTTATGTTTATGCGTATTTTATGGAATAGAAGAGTAGCGGTGAGATTGGAGGCATGTTGTGGTATCTGGGATGAGGAGGAGATTTTTCGGTGAGACATTTTGGAGTGTCATCGGTGAGTCAATATAGGGGTGTGATGGTGGATGGGGAAAGAAGGGTAGATGGGTCCATCAGTAGGTCACAGGAGGTGACGGTGAGATGATGAGGGGAGTATTTGCAGTGATATGTCTCACTATTTATGGAATGGTGAGATAGGAGTGGTGGTTTCGGTAGATCAATGACTCACCGACGCAGCATCAGTGAGTTAGGGGAAGTGGGGTTGTCGATGACTAGTCACTGACAAGGGTGACGGTAGGATATTTAGGCAATGGTGAGTGGGGTGTGTCGATAGATTAACTAATAAGTGTGTTAGTAGGATGGAAGGAAATGGGGATGTCGGTAGGTGGTGTATCGGTGACTCATTTGAGTCACCGATGGGGTGGAGCAGTGAGTGATGTTGGTGACTCATTTGAGTCATCGACATGTGTTTTGGGGTGCCACTTGCATAATAAAGAAGACAAATAAAACAACAAAAATAAATTAATAATTTACTAACATTAAAAATTAAATAAAAAATTTAGTTCTTATATTGAAATTTTCAACAAAATAAAAATTTAAACAATTTGTTCATAAAAAAATATTTAAAATTTTTAAAGTGTTGGTAAATAATTTAACTTAAAACAACCATAATTAAATTGATTTGGTTGCCTTAAATTACATATTAATAAATTAAAGAATTAATGAAATTAAACTTAAATAAAAAAAGTTATAAAAATTTTAAATAATAGAATTAAATTAATAACATTGATTAAATTAAATAAATAAATAAAAGAATTATTCATTTACAATTTTAAAATGAATTATTAATTAAATTAATGAATCTATAAACTAATTATTTTTAAAATTAAAAGAAATGAAAAAATTAAACAATAAAAAGAATTCAAAATGATAATTTAATTAAAAACAAAATAATAAAAAATAAAGCTAAAACAAGAAGAATTATTTAATTTGAGAATTATTTAAAATAACGAAAATGATCACTAAAATATATTATTTACACAAAAAATGATTATTTTAAAAATTAATCTACAAAAACACAACAATTGTTAATTATTTAACTAAATACAATATTTTGACATTAAAAAGTCAATAAAAATATATAAAAAAGATGTGAAAAAATGCATTAAAAATGAGCCACATCAAACTCCCACACACTTAAATCTTTGTTTGTCCTCAAACAAGTACATGGTTATTGAATTTTTAAAACATAAACAATTATTTGTCAGTGAAAACAAAAATGAATCATGTCTAGACTTTAAAAGCAGAGGCACAAAATAGTACAAAGTTGGCTTTTCAAAGAATGTTCAGAAGAAAGTGGTCCTATTTAATTTCAATTACAAGCTGGAGACCAAGGGAAACATAGATTCATCCACTGCTAAGGATGTCATGCCTCCTATATGAACTTCACTAACTGTCTTACTTCAATTCCATTTCAAGTTTTAATTCAAAAAGTGACGACATGTTAAATAAAAGTGGAATTAAAACTTTAACCAAAGGTACTTTCGAGTTACACATTCTCCTAGGTTCCAAAAAATGTTTTTTTGAATCAGTTAACTTATAAAACTCAAATGATCTTTAATTAAGTCAATTTCTACCTCTTCATTTGGGTTTAAAATTCCCCTCACCTCAATGACCTCATTTTTGACTGGGCACTTTATTTTAATTTTTCCATACCATATTTCATGTGCAAGGCACTGTGAAAGGAACTTATTCAAATTGAAATTGGAAATTATTTATTCATAAAAACACACCCAGTGAACCTGTCTCAGAGACTCACTACAGGATACCATTTTCCCATTTTACTCCAGTTATAAAAGATGTAACTAATTATCATTTGATTAGGTTCAATTAGGTGACGGTTTTTAAAAAAAATGATTCCACTGTGATCCAGTTAAAATTTCTAGTTTCCAAAATTCATGATCATAATTCCACAAAAATCTATCATATATCATTTCCTTTCTGAGTTCCTAAACTGAAAATCCATAAAGATAGTGTGATACTTCCCTCAGCAATCACTCATTCTCAACAGCTTCAGATTCAGTGCAACCCTTGACAACCAGCAGGTAGTTATCCTTTAGGAAGGACAAAATTGAAGTGCCAACTTAACTCAAATGATCTTAAGGTGATGGAATAATTTGAAAATGTTGAAAGATTTTTGAAAAAAAAATTAAACATTTTGACCATTTTTTTGACGAAAAAATCTAGGGGAATTTGATGTGGTAAAAAGACCAAAATCCCCCACACATAAAATTTAAAATTGTCCCCAATGTTGAATCTCAAGGTGGTAGATAGATTAAGTTCAAAATATATGGAAAATTCAGCACGTAAAATATTTAAGGGGTAGTAATTAAGTTCAAAAGATTATTTTCCACACAAAAAGAAAAAAGAAGAAATAAAAAAAATAAAAAAGATCATACCAGACACCACCACCAACAAGTTCAATTAAATTTTTTAAAAAGTTCTTTCTTTGAGTTTTTATAAATAGGCAATTGATTTATCAATGAAATTCAAAATAGTAGCATGATATGCAATGATGTATAGTAGAAATAGTGGAATGAAGGTGAAAACAAAGGGTGCTAAAAGGTTTTACAAGGTTGTTGAATTAAATTTGCAACTCTCTAGATTCCAACATGCCAGTACCCAGTAGAAAAAAACGGTTCATAATTTTCACAAAAAACTAGGGGGACTCCACCACACATAATTCATAGTAGCATGCAATAAAAAATGTTTAGATTAAAACATTGAAGCATAAAACAGTACTCCCTTAAATGTGTAGCTTTTCAAATTTAAATTCATCCAAATGAAGCCTCCATTTATTGCTAGGTTCATGGACTCTGGCTGCTCCATTCAAGAACCTAAAAACATTAAAATAAATCATTAGAATTCAAGAGTTAAGTTATAAATAAAATGTAACCAAAGAGTATGAGTTAGGTAGTTTTATCTATGAAATTTCAGTGAGCATGCTACCTTGACAAAACATAACTACCACATGGAACTAACTTCCTTCTTATTGTCTTATAATAAAAAATACACAATTTAAAAATAGCACGCAAAAGGAAATTAAAGTAGGGAATGAAAAAGGGATAATCTTAGGATAACCCCCTTGGGGTGCAGTATTTTGGCTTTCCATAGCTAGACAATCAATGGATCAACCCCAATCTGAGGGGGATGTGGATTCTTACTCAGGCACTACTAGATATGATTCCATCCAACTATAGTGATTTGTAACTTATGTAGTACCCCATGTCCAAATTAAATTAATTCTCCTTAATTGGCAGTGGAAGACTTCATGTGAAATGATAGAGGGGGAAATAAAATGTAGTGGCACTTCCCTCCTTCAAATTGAGAGTGATGGTGCATAGATTGTGGAAATTAAAGTCTTGGATGATAATTATCCTCTGGTTCATTCCAAATAAAAAATTCTTCTTTAACAACAAAAAATGTGTCACCATCCATTGCTAATCCTATTCATAACTCAAGAAGTTCCTCTTAAATAGTGGTTTTCAAAACTAGTATTTTCATCTAGAATTGGGAGTTCCATCAATTCCTCTATAGGTGCAACCTCAATTTCCTATCTCTCTAGGAAAGCATAGAAGTGAGATGTATCTTCACTACCTATAAAGGGAGAAACATAATCAAGATCAACTTCAATATAATCAAAGTTAATTAAAAATACAGCTTCTTTCAGGAAATTATCTACTCCTTGTAACAGTGTTGTTTGTTCCTACTCGTGATGGAATAGTGATCCAAAGAGAAGGTTTGGTGTAAGAGTGAGTTATTCAAACTCCTCCAGCCTCTCTTCAAAACACACCACCTCATTTTCTGAATCTTTTAAAGAGACTATTAAGATTTCATCTGTTGGATCCACCTGTTGAAACATTGAAAAATCATTAAAATAGTTATTGAAAGCAAATCATTAATATGAAAATTAAGGAAAATTGATCATCAAATAAATACCCAACATCATAAATATTTTCAAGTTCCATCTCCTTAAATTCCTTGAAAACATCCTCAGAAATTGGTTCTTGAATTTCAAGCCTAAACTTCAAGGGAAAATCCATATCAATGTTAGGAAACTCTAACTTCTTCTTTTTTCCATTTCTTTTCTCTTGGATTGACAATTTATTTCTAGAATGTCGAACTTTAGTGGGTGATAGTGATATCTTACTATCATTTTTTTTGTCTTTGACCTTATCAATGGAATGATGCATCAACTGCATGATCTCATGAGCATAAGTTGCATCATCCTTAGTAAGGTCTCGATGTTTCCTTTCATGCATCCAACGTTGAAATTTAGCAACATCCACCTCAGGATCTTGAATCGGGTCAAACAGTGACACTGAATCAAATTCGATGGAGTGTATCACTATTTGTGTGGGTGTTTTTTATATGTTTTTTTGTTTTTAAATAAAAGAAAAATGGTAAAAAACACTCTGGAAATTGTTGTCTCCCCTGGAGTGGCACCAAAATTTGGATGTCGTACTCCGTTGAGCATGAGGGAACAAATTAAAATTTATTTTTACTACTTACTACTTATTAAAGTGGTAATATAGGGTTATATCAAAGGGAGGACGGATGTTGTGCTTAGTAATCAACAAAAAAAATAGAAAACAAAAACAAAAAATGCACAAAATCAATACTACTATGAAATCTGGTGGTGATGGTGTGAAGTAAATGAAATTGTATGTGAAGGTGAAAGTGATTGAGTGAGCAGGATGAGCAGTCAGACAATAAATCAGACAGATAAATAGTGAAAACAAGTTTGAAGAATTAATATTATGGAGGGGAGATCAGATATCAGCTTCAATTTTGTTTCCCTTTTTCATTCACATAACTTGAAATAAATGAATATGACTGAAACTAGTTGGCCAGATTTTCCTCTGGTCTACCTGTGACTAAATAATCTCTATAGTTTTTCAACTGTAGAAACCATTCGATCAACCAATGAGTAAAAATCAGAATTCACTAGGTTCAAATTCACTTCCACAAAATAGGGCAAGGGAAGCGCCACTCTTTATCAGCGCTAAACAGAAAGCGCTGATAAAGGGGTATGCCTTTATCAGTGCTTGTTAAAAGCGCTGATAAATATAACCTTTATCAGTGCTAAAATAATCGTTGATAAAGGCATACCCTTTATCAGTGGCTTTTTTAGTGCTGATAAAAGGTTACATATATCAGCGCTTATTTTAGCGCTGATAAAAGTTTTTATTCTTAATTTATATAAAATTATAATATTTATCAGTGCTAAAATAAAAGCGCTGATAAAACATACTTTTATCAGTTCTTTCAACGAGCACTGATAAAGGTTCCATCGGTTTCTATTTAATAACCCTAACAGGCCCTCCTCTCTCGCACGCGGTAAAGCTTTTGTGGAAGCTGAACCAGGTCCCTCTTCCACTGTGACATCTCCTCCTCGTTCTCCTCCTCTTATGCATCCTCATCCTCCTCCTCCTCCTCGTCCTCCTCCTCTTCCACTGCTGTTGGGTTTTGCTCCTCCACCGCTGCCTTAGCCACCATTGGGTTTTGCTCCTCCGCCGCGACCGCTGCTATCTCCACCACTGTTGGGGTTTCCTCCTCCGCCGCAACCGTCGATGCCTCCACCGCTGCTGTCTCTGCCGCTGATGGTCATTGTAGGAGTATTTTTCATTCTTTGAGGTTAATATAAATGAGAAATTTATAAGTGATTTTAACCTATGTATGAGTAGTTGGGGCAAGAGTGAGAGCCCATGTTGTGAGACCCTTGTATTGTAGGTTGTTTTAGATACCAGGTGTGTGAGAACCTATAGTAAGTGGTTTGTTTGGTTTACTAGATGATGTGTGTTTTGAGTTGGGGATAAGAGTGTCACCCATGGGCTAAGGATTGTGTAAGAATTGATGTAAGGGGTTTGTGTGAGATACCAGAAGTCGTTAGCATATGACTCAGGATGGTAGCGAGTTAGTGAGTTTTGGTGGTTGGGGGAGACTACTGAGAGGGGTTATCTTGGTGTTATGAATTCCTTAGATACATAAATCCAGGTTAGATTCTTTGACATGAGGGATTGATGCATATTAGGTGTTATCAAGTTGATAGTGAAGGAATGGTCATGCCTTCTATTTTTATAAGGGAAGCACTGTCTATTCTTGAGTTTTGGTTTTATGACTGGGTTGAGGGACATGATCATTTTGATTCCTAACCCTATTGATTTATATCATGGTTTTAATGTGACCATCACTATTGAACCTAGATGGATGGGTTTAGGTTAATGAAGCATGGGTATATTCTTTTGGTTTTGGAATAATGTTGGGTAACTGGTGATCGTGTGGTGAGTTTTGGGATGGTGTGATATTAAGATTAGAAAAGAGTACCAGAGGTGTCCCATTCGAAATATGTGTGTTCCCCCTAATTTTTTTCAAGATGTACGGGTAGTCTCATTGAGTTTGAATAGGGATATGATCCTACTCACTAGATACCACGTGTTGTGTTGAAAATATTGTACCATGAAGTTTAAAGTCATGCGATTAGGATGTATGTTTCTTGAAAGGTGTGATAACAGTGGATTGATCATGAATTACTCATTTGGGATATGCTATCTAGAATAAACATGGGAATTATAACTAGTAAGGAGGAACTATTGGTCAGGGCTTACCCATTGTATGTTCATATTTTATATTTTAAAAAGTCTGTTGAACTCATTCTATCGAAGGTGGGTTCTATAATTTCTTGTTATCTTAAGGTGTGTTTAACTACGGTGTGGGTTGATTTAAGTTTTAGTGGGTTCTTGGGGTTTGTGGGATGTGGTAAATGGTGTACCCGGTTTTAGATTATTTTATTCTCATGAGTTTCCCCTATTTTATGTTTTCTTTTTAGTTGGAAATCTTATCTGTTGTGTGTCTCTCTTCTGCCACGAACGCACCTCTGTCATGTGCTTAACGACACCTTCGCGGTGAGTTTTCTCCTATTTCTCATTTTTTTCCTATTGTTCGCATGTTATTACAGTTTGATAATGACGGTTATATTGTGAAATGTACGAGCTAAACACCCTGCTGAAAATCATGGTTGTTGGTGGTCCGTGTTTGCGCACTAAATTAATTTCATGTTGTTTGGTTCTTGTTGAACATTTAAATATAAAAATTGGTAATTTACGTATACTTGACTTATGAATGAACCCCCATGATGATAAAACTTCGGTGATAACCCCTGAATTAACAAACAAAATTAAATAAGGGATGATTTGTAAAATCTAAAATTGTGATTGTTTGGTTTGTATGGTGTTGATATTGAGAGCACGATTGTGTTTTTGTATGGTGTTGCGGTTTTTGGCATGATTGATATGCCATTTTTTCCATGTTGTAGTTCTTCCACCATTGAATATCAATCCAAACTTTACCCATTTCAATGGCACCACCACTTTTTTACTAGGTAAATTCCACTGAATCCTAAAAACCACTTCCAGAGGACTCTATGAGATACTTTATGGTGCGAAGATGATGTTTTTCAAATTCTATATATTTTTAAAATACATGGTATGTAGTCTTGTTAATTGGAACATGCTTCACCATACATCGATTTCATATATATTTTAATTCTAGACAGCAGTTATCTCCAAAATTTATACCACATGACTCATCTTCTAACTCAAACTTGGAATAAGTTTTATTTTAAATGTTACATGTCATGTGAACGTAGGTCACACACAATGTATCTCCAAGACATATACTTCAGCATGAAACCATGTACATGCCATGAAATAATGGTAGAACCATATGATATGTGTTTTACTTCACTCACACCATGTATAGATACCATAGAAACTTGATGTGTATAGACTATAAAACCCTAGTGGTCATGTAAGGACTACACACCGTGTATTCCATAAAAATGTGATGCATAGCTGGTGAAGTGACTCATTTTGTATCTAAAGTACACGCCTTTAGCTCAAGTTGTTCTATATGTCTTGTATTTTCAAAGGCATCATGCAGTCTTTGTAATACTAACTTGGAATTAATTTGATATATGTCAGATTAAATCAGTTATCTTATCCAAAGACGATGTTCACTCTACTGGACACACCATGTATATGGATTTCACATGAGTTTAAAATTGGTAGTATACAACCAACCTTGACTGAGAACCCTACACATTGTGTATCCATTTAACAAATTGTGTGCTATGTTAATTTCAGTATTATTATTTATTTTTCACTTAGATGATGATATTTTATGTATGATTAGCCCATTATAAATATCTTCTCATGTAGATCACAATATTATGATTCCCCCATTCATTGGAAATTGCACACGATGTGGTTTGGATATTTTAATTATCTTCACTCTGCTTGAGAGTTGACAAGTAAAAAGTGATATGTTTGGAGAAAATGTTTAGTATGGTACTCCCCCATATTTCGGTGAAGAGTCCTCCATGTATAGGTTTTAGGTACTCCATGGAGATATACAAAAGACAGGGAACAATCCCCTGTATATAGATAGAGTTCAAGTACTTTCACATGTTTTGGGGTAGGTTCCTCTATTTCATTGTAGAGGCATTTGTACCATGATTTCTCTATGAAACCCAAACAATGCTACTTGATTAATTAAAACATAATATTAGGCAAGTTCGAGATCAAACCCATAAAGATGATGAATATGAATAAAGAATGGATGAATGCCAATTGGTTGACAAAAGAGTATGAAGATGGTATGAAAGAGTTTATCAAGATTGTAGGAGATCATGCAAGTGACCCTTCTCAAATCATTTTTCTGTGTTTACGCTGTTGTTATTCAAGAAAAATTAGTCCAGAGGAGTTGGAAGAACACCTGATTTGTCACGGAATAGATCGAAGTTATACATGTTGGAATAAACACGGGGAAAAACGAATGTAGGTAGTGGATTAGATAACACGAAGTTTTATGGAAGATATGATATTATTACAAGCATGAACGGTGAAGATGATCATATGGAGGGTGTGATTACAGATGTGAATGATGATGATGATCGTATTGAGGAAATGACAAGGACAGTTGAAGTTGAACTTCGTTATTACCCAAAATTGTTTGAGAAGTTAAAGAGTTGTGAAAAAACGCCATTGTATGTTGTTTGCACTAAATATACAACATTTTCATCCGTACTGAAGCTATATAATTTGAAAGCAAACAACGGGTGGAGTGATGCCAATTTTACAGAACTACTTGCTCTCTTGAATGACATGATCTTAGAAGATAATGAACTCCCAAGCTAAACATACGATGCCAAACGAATGTTATGGTCTATGGGTAATATCTCTGAAAGAATACACGCCTTCCTGAATGACTTTATATTGTTTCTCAAGGACCAAAAATCACTTAAAGAATGCCCAAAGTGTGGTGCTTCTTGACACAAGAAATATAATTCTAGTACTACGAAATTTGTATGGTACTTTCAAATCATTCCTAGGTTTATACACCTATATGGAAGTGAGGAGACTGCAGGACAATTGACATGGCATACATATACAAGAATTAAAGATGGGAAACTACATCACCCGACAGACTCTTCTCAGTAGAAGAGAATTGATCACGAGTATCCTGAATTTGGAAACGAACTGAGAAACCTTCATCTGGCATTATCTACAGATTGGGTGAATCCTTTTGGTTTTCAAAGCAGCAGTCATAGTACATGGCCAGTTATGTTGGTAAATTATAACTTACCACCGTGGTTATGCATGAAATGAAAATACATCATGTTATCTATTCTTATATTAGGACCAAAACAACCAGGTAATGATATTGATGTTTATTTTGCACCATTAATCGAGGATTTGAAAATATTTTGGGATTTAGGTGTTACGTTGTATGATGCTTACAAAAAAGAAGATTTCACTTTGAAATACATGTTGTACGGGACGATAAATGAATTTACTGCTTATGGAAATTTTTCAGGATATAGTATTAAAGGAACTCAAGGGTGTCCCATTTGCGAATAAGGTACACAG
Organism: Viscum album; assembly: GCA_963277665.1. Lineage (NCBI taxonomy): Eukaryota > Viridiplantae > Streptophyta > Magnoliopsida > Santalales > Viscaceae > Viscum > Viscum album. The sequence goes on from OY728147.1 coordinate 5,202,974, forward strand.
TCAATTAGGTTGAAATATTCATCGAAACCTGTGTTTTTAGGACATTGCAGATTTCTACCCCAACGACATAAGTACCAATCTTGGAAGATATCATTCGATGAAAGTTCAGAAGAACATACAACACTATCTCCACTAATAGGTAATCAATTGTTTGAGAAGGTAAAATATTTGGACACTAATTTTGGTAAATAGTTTTCAAAAAACCTTACAAAAACTGATGGAAAAAGGGATCAGTTTTTTTTTGAATTACCATACTGGAATTTTCTGTATGTCATATATTTTCTTGATGTTATGCATATTGAAAAAAATGTATGTGATAGTTTCATCTACACGTTTCTAGATGCACCCGGAAAAACGATGGATGGAATTAAGGCTAGATTGGACAAGGTTGAGATGGGAATATGAGAAGAGTTGGCACCAATGAAGGGTGAAAAATGAAAATTTCTTCCTCCTGCTGCTTACACTCTTTCCAAGCAGGAGAGATATCAGTTTTGAAACTTCTTGAATGACGTAAAGGTTCTATATGGGTATTAATCAAATATCAATAACATCGTGTCAATGAGAGATTTAAAATTAAAGGGTCTAAAATCACATGACTGCTATATTTTGATTCAAGATCTAATTCCTATAGATTTACGTTTCATTTTTTCCAAGAATGTTTTCCATACATTAACGAAGCTTTGTTTCTTATTCAAATCTATATGCAGTAAAGTTATAGACCCGACAAAATTGCCAACTATGGAAAGAGAAATTGACGTCATATTATGTGAATTAGAAATGTTCTTCCCACCAACACTTTTCGATATGATGGTTCATTTGATGGTTCATTTGGTGAGAGATATTTGACTATGTGGTCCTATAAATTATATATGGATGTACCCCATTGAACGGTATATAAATATTTTGAAAGGGTATGTCAAAAATCAAATTCGGCTAGAGGGTTTTATTGAGGAACAATATATTTTTGAGAAAGCCATTGAATTTTGTACTGAATACCTGTCTAGTGTGGAAAACGTTGGCCAACCGAAATATCATCACATTGAGCGACTTGAGGGTGAAGGAATTTTTGGGAGAGAGGTTGTCACAATCAATATTATAGATCGGGAGCAGGCTCACCTTTACGTTTTCCATAACAATTTCGACATTGACCCATATATTCAAACACATAAAGAAATTATTAGGCATTTGAATCCATCTAGGGATGAAAAATAGATATCAGATACACATAATTAATAGTTTATAGGATGGTTTCAGGACCATATTTTGAATCAGTTAGATGAAAATCCAAACTTAATTTCATAACGACTTCGATGGATAGCTAGAGAAGCAAGTGTGTATATATTATCTTATAATTCTTATGCAATTAATGGTTATACATTCTATACTAATTAACATGATGAAGACGGTACCATGCAGAATAGTGGGGTTACACTTGTGGCTGAGGCGATGCATGTTTCCGGTGCTAAGGACAAAAATAAAATTTATGTGAATATGTCACACTTTGGCATCAACAAATGAATATGGGAGTTGGATTATACGAAATTCAAAGTGCTGATTTTTCAATGCAAGTGGGTTGATAATAGGAGTGATGTTAAAATAGATGAATTAGGATTCGTGAAAGTTGATTTTAGTAAGGAATGGGAGAAAGATGAACCATTTATAATGGCATCACAGGAAGTACAAGTATTTTATGTTCCAGACCCTGCAAACCGAAATTGGTCCATTGTTCTGTTATCGACCAAAACAACTGAAGGGTCAGATGAAAGTTCAATAGAGGATGACCCTTTTATAGGGACTTCACAATCATTTTGCAGCGGTCCCAATGTAGACTACGTTTTTTATGTCATAGGATACCACAATGAAGGGATTTACATAGTCGATGGAGGAGTCAAATCTCTTCAGCCTTTAAAGAAAAAAAGGGAGTACAATAATCAAGTTATTTGTTTATTGTAATATACATTGTGTTATGTTATGTTATTATCTATCCGCTATTGCTTTTATGTAATCTAAATTAAATGTTAAACCACTTCTATATATAATGACTTCTGAACCTACTAATGCACGCAATCCCAAGGCACAAATGGTCTCTCAACCACCTACTGGTGGTCCTAGTGCAGAGAAACAACAGGTTTCTCAACCAGCTGCTGGTGGTCCCAGTGCAAAGCAACAACACGTTTCTCAACCTGTTGTTGATGGTCCCAGTGCAGAGAAACACCACATTTCTCAACCTATTGCTGCTGGTCCCAGTGCTGATTCTAGTGCTCTGGAGAAAGATATTGATGATACTTCTGAGGAAATGGTAGGAAATGGAACCCTAAAAGCACAAAAAAAACAAGAGCGTCGTAGTTTGACAATGTTATCCAAAATCCTTAAGTAAAAAGAAAAAGGCATCAAATTTGAGGTGGGATGGAATAAGTGAGGCCAACATGTTAACCCCAACAAACCCATCTTTAGTAGATACATTGGAATCTTCACTCGGCAACGCGTGCCGATTGATGTACAGTCGTGGAACCATGTTGTCACATGTCTTAAGACACTAATGTGGGAAGATATTAAGGTAAAATTATGATATCATTTTTTTAATTTATTAAAATAAAATACCAAAACATTGACTTACTCTTCATCATCCATTGTAGAGTGCATTTATAGTAGATGCCTCGCACAAGGAATATGTATTAAGAGTTTTAGGAAGGATTCATAGGGGTTTCCACACAATTTTAATGAAATATCATCTTAAAGATGCTGAAGGGAAAATCAAGCCGCACCCACCTCCTCTTTATGCACACTTGATATCCCAAGGAGCATGGGACGCATTTTTCAACCGTCGTGGGGAGCAGACTTTTTAGGTACATAGTGTGGGGTAATACGTTGTTTGACGTTTCTTGTATTCATCACTTTGATTGACAGTTTTTTATTTATGAAACAACAACTGAGTTTTGAAAATAAAAAACGCACAGTAGAACCAGCGTACCCTTACCGTAAAGTAAGGGTGGGGTATGCTTCACTTGAGAAAAAATTGGTACGTCTTTTAAATCTAACGTACTACTTATATGTGACATAAAACAACACCATAACCATGTTTCTCTATTTATATGCAGATTGATGAATCGAAATCAAAAGCAAAATCTATCCCATTCCATGTGCTATGGAAGGAGTCTTGTGTAAATAAAGAGGGGATATTGATAGATGAAAACACACAAAAAGTTTGGGAAACATGTGTAAGTATGACATAATATAAATTTGATTTGTCTTAAATATCTATTAAATTAAAATGACTACTTATTTTTCTATATTTTCTATCTGAATTAGTCACAGGATTCAACAACACCCGCACCAAATGCAGACATACTTTCAGCAGCCTTGAAGCAGCCAGACTAGTATAGCTGCGTCAGAGGTGCAGGTTTTGGGGTGACACCCCGAACATATTTTCAAAATCAAAAACAAGCGGAGGATGAAAATGAAAAAATGGAAAAGCTGCAAGAAAAATTAGCTATTTTTCAAGAATAATTACAATACCAAAGAGAGATGATAGCAACATTGATGGGGGAGAGGCAAAGAGAAGAACCAACTCAAAAAAAACCTGTGTGTGATGATCCCGCCCCACCCCCACCAGCTTTGAGGCAAGCCATTCCCCTAAAAACCTTACTTAGCTGAGGTAATGAATGTTTTAATAATTTTTTTGTGAAATGTGATTCACATAGACACTGATATATTTAATGTAATAATATTCTATAGGGTGAAAATGACTGTGATTTATACCTATCAACTCCCACCTATCACCTTGTAGCGAGGGCTACGGTGTTCAATATGCAGAATGACATGCTACACAACAGACAGTTTCCAACAGATCATTTCAAAGTGCCAATTAACATAGATAATTATCCTAGTGTCGAGCTACCTATTCCAAATGATGATTAATACATTCATACGGTTGAACAAGCTGTTGGAACATTCATCACATGGTCGTCAGTTCTTGTAAAAAACATGTCGACAATGAGGTATCCATTTACAAGTTATTTTTCAAGTTGTACCTGTAACATTTAATGAAAAAAGGTCTAAAATGATGAATGTTATTACAGAATGACAAAGGGAAGGGGGTGAAACGAAATATCATCTCAAAACTATCTCAAGGATCAACCAACCGATTGAAACGGTCTACTGAGAGCACTTTCACCCTGTCTGTTCTATATCCACAGTTAATATCATTGCAGGCTCATGTGGATACAAAGTTGATAGACAAAAATTCTCACACAGTTGATTTTGAAAAATATATATATGGAGAGGAAGCATCAGATTTCATTAGTGCTGAAAATGTAAATGAAATCCTCAAGTATTAATAGATAGGTTCCTTAGTTGTAAATTTATACATGAGGTATGTTTTCAGGATTTCATTTTACAAAAGCTGATATACTCTGATCATTAGGACTAAATGCATTTCATATTTTTCACAGGCATATATATGAAAAACAATTGAAGGGATTCCCCCATGAACCAAAATTTGGACTCATTAGTCCTCACACCACCTCTTCAAAAGAAGAAATAGATTCTGATAAAGAGACTGCAATAATGTCATCCCTGCTCAAATCGTTTGAAAACAAAATTACGGATTATGTACTCTTTTTAATACCAATGATTCCGGGGTAAAACTATAAAATTTAATCATATAAACTATATTTTAATTTATTTCTTTACTTTTTTTATATTTTTAGGGAGCATTGGATATTGATTGCAGTCAATTTGGATACTCCAAAGATTTATTTTCTGGATTCAACGCATAAATATCCAACAAACCGACCACGCATTATGGCGTTTGTTAATTTGTAATACACTAGATACAACATTTTAAAACTAAATATCTAGTTATATAATTTATGTTTTATTTTAATGAGGATTATTTTATGATAGGGTGGTGCATCAATATCATATAATGCATGGAATGAATCTAGGGAATAAGGATGAGCAAGCCTACAAGATCTAAAACTCAAAAAGTATCCAGGTATATATAATAACATTGCACTATCCAAACACATATCAAAAAAAATTACTTATTGTTTTCGATGTTTCTACAGTGTCCAAAACAAACAAACAGAAAGCACTGTGGTTATTATGTTTGTAAATTTATGAAAGAGATCGCATTTCATCAAGAAACTAGCATCCCTGATGAGGTATTTTCAAAAATAATTACAAGTTAATTTAAAATATTTATTAATCCTTTGTGTATTTATATTTATTCAGTACTACCATGACTATCACAAAAACTCATATTCAAAAGATGATATAGATGTGTTTAGAAATGAATGGGAAACATACCTGATGGAAGATTGTACACAAATAGGATGAAGGTGAATTCCTACTAATGTTATCCATATATGATCATTGATATCTCCCTTGTTTACAATTATTGAGAATATATGATCACCCTTTATTATGTTTTATATCCTTAGGTTATGAAGAATGTTTTTATATATGATTTTTATTTCTAGTAAAGAATAACTCATTGGACTACACTGGTCGATAGTGTGGAAGTCGTCCTATGCATAGTCATTCAGTCCACTCACGAGCATCTTAATAAAATTATAAGGAGGAAATCCTCTATGTCACACTTCACCAATCCCTATATAGAATATCCTACTCATCACACACACCATGACACTTATATATCCTTAAGAGGGTGTTCCCCATCATACGTGACATATAAAACTATATTATCCATCTTCTTTAGGCCTAAGACTCTAATACCTACTCAAATAGACTTAGAAAACCTAACTAGGATATACAAATATCTTACCAAAAACAATACTCTCATAAACACAACTAGAAACCTCACCTCCATGGAGACATAATCTCTAGATGATCACAAAATCACAAACATTCAACATAACTCACTCTATCTCTTGGGGGATCAAAAACAACCTATTTAGAAAACAACACTACTGACATATGGAATACTGAGAAAACACATTCATATTGTTTTGATAATTTAGTAAAATTATCCATGATTCATTTATGACATGTATGAATCAACCACACCTCAATCCGATGCACGGTGTGAATGGTATGGCTAAAAGTGTTTGATATTAGTTTGAAATTGACATTAACTTTATAAAACAACACAAGTGACATACTAAAAACTGAGAAAACGCATTAGGATTGTCTTTATACTTTAGGACAGCGATTCATGAGTCATTTTTGACATGTAAGAATTGACCGCACTTCAATCTGATGCACAGTGTCACCGGTATGGCTAAAAGTTTTTTATATCAGTTCGAAATTGACATAAACTTTAGAAAACAACACTACTAACATATGGAAAACTGAGAAGATTCATTTTGATTGTTTTGATACTTTAGGATAATGATCCATGAGTCATTTGTGACGTGTAAGAATCAACCGCACCTCAATCCGAAGCACGGTGTGATCGGTATGGCTAAAAGTGTCTGATATCAGTTCAAAATTGACATTAACTTTAGAAAACAACACTACTGAAATACAGAATACAGAGAAAACAAATTAATATTGTTTTGATACTTTAGTAAAATGATCAATGAGTCATTTTTGACGTGTAAAAATCAACCGCACCTCAATCTGACGCACGGTGTGACCGTTATGGCTAAAAGTGTCTGATATCAGTTTGAAATTGACATTAACTTTAGAAAACAACACAAGTGGCATATGAAAAACTGAGAAAACGCATTTGGATTGTTTTTATACTTTAGGAAAATGATCCATGAGTCATTTTTGATGTGGAAGAATCAATCGTACCTCAATCCGACGCACGGTGTGACCGGTATGGCTAAAAGTGTCTGATATCAGTTTGAAATTGACATAAACTTTAGAAAACAACACAACTAACATACAGAAAACCGAGGAAACACGTTTTGATTGTTTTGAAACATTAGGAAAACGATCCATGAGTCATTTTTGATGTTTACGAATCGACTATACCTCAATCCAATGCACGGTGTGACCGGTATGGCTAAAAGTGTCTGATATCAGTTTGAAATTGACATTAACTTTAGAAAACAACACTACTGACATACGTAATACTGAGAAAATGTGTTCAGATTCTTTTGATACTTTAGGACAATGATCTGTTGGTAATTTGTGACATGTACGAATCAACCGCACCTAAATCCAATGCACGATGTGACCGGTATGGATAAAAGTGTCTGATATCAGTTTGAAATTGACATTAACTTTAGAGAACAACACAAGTGACATACGAAAACCTAGAAAACACATTCGGATTATTTTGATACTTTATTAAAACTATCCATGTGTCATTTTTTAGGTGTAAGAATCGACTGCACCTCAATCTGATGCATGGTGTGACCAGTATGGCTAAAAGTTTCTGATATCAGTTTAAAATTGATATAAACTTTAGAAAACAACACTACTAACATATGTCAAACCAAGAAAACACATTCGGATTGTTTTGATACTTTAGTAAAATGATCTATGAGTCATTCGTGACGTGTAAGAATCGACCACACATCAATCCGACACACGGTGTGAACGAAATGGATAAAAGTGTCTGATATCACTTTGAAATTGACATTAACTTTAGAAAACAACACAAGTGACATGCGAAAAATGAAGAAAACTTGTTTGTATTGTTTTGATACTTTAAGAAAACGATCCATGAGTCATTGTTGATGTGTAAGAATTGACCTCACCTCAATCCAATGAATGGTATGACCGGTATGGCTAAAAGCATAAGATATCAGTTTGAAATTGACATAAACTTTAGAAAACAACACTACTAACATACGGAAAACCGATCAAACGGGTTAGGGTTGTCTTGATACTTTAGGAAAACGATCCATGATTCATTTTTGTTGTTTAATAATTGACTTCACCTCAATTCGATGCACAGTGTGATCGGTATGGCTAAAAGTGTCTGATATCAGTTTGAAATTGACATTAACTTTAGAAAACAACACTACTGACATATAGAATACTGAGAAAACACATTTTTATTGTTTTCATACTTTAGAAAAACGATCCATGAGTCATTTTTGACGTGTAAGAATAAACCGCACCTTAATCTGATGCACGGTGTGATCGGTATGGCTAAAAGTGTCTGATATCAGTTTGAAATTGACATTACCTTTAGAAAACAACACAAGTGACATACAAAAAACTGAGCAAACACGTTTGTATTTTCTTGATACTTTTGTTAAACAATCCATGAGTCTTTTGTGACATGTACGAATCAACGTCACTCCAATCCGATGCACGGTGTGACCGGTATAACTAAAAGTGTCTGATATCAGTTTGAAATTGACATAAACTTTAGAAAACAACACTACTTACATAAAGAAAACTGAGAAAATGCCTTCAGATTATTTTTGATACTTTAGTAAAATGATCCATGAGTCATTTGTGACACTTAAGAATTGACCACACCTAAATCCGATGCACGGTGTGAACGGTATGGATTAAAGTGTCTGATATCAGTTTGAAATTGACATTAACTTTAAAAAACAACACTACTGACATATGTAATATCAAGAAAACACATTCAGATTGTTTTGATACTTTAGAAAAATTATCCATGTTTCATTTTTGATGTGTACAAATCAACCACACATCAATTCGACACACGATGTGACTGGTATGGCTAAAAGTGTCGGATATCAGTTTGAAATTGACATTATCTTTAGAAAACAACACAACTGACATACGAAAAACTAAGAAAACGCATTCTGATTGTTTTGATACTTTAGGGAAATGATCCGTGAGTCATTTTTGACATGTGGAAATCAATCGTACCTCAATCTGATGCACGGTGAGACCGGTATGGCTAAAAGTGGCTGACATCAGTTTGAAATTGACATTAACTTTAGAAAATAACACAAGTGACATACGAAAATCCGAGAAAATGAATTCGTATTGTTTTTGATACTTTAGTAAAACAATCCATGAGTCATTTTTGAGTTTTACGAATCGACCGCACCTCAATCTGACACACGGTGTGACCGGTATGGCTAAAAGTGTCTGATATCAGTTTGAAGTTGACATTAACTTTAGAAAACAACACTACTGACATACGGAAAACTGAGAAAACATGTTGGTATTGTTTTTATACTTTAGGACAACAATACATGAGTCATTTTTGAGGTGTACAAATTTACCTCACCTCAATCGGATGCACAATTTGATCGGTATGGCTAAAAGTGTCTGATATCAGTTTGAAATTGACATTAACTTTAGAAAACAACACTACTGAAATACCGAATACTGAGAAAACACGTTCAGATTGTTTTGATACATTAGTAAAACAATCCATGAGTCATTTTTTAGGTGTATGAATCGACAACACCTCAATATGATGCACGATGTGACCTGTTTGGCTAAAAGTGTCTGATATTAGTTTGAAGTTGACATTAACTTTAGAAAACAACACTACTGACATACAGAAAACTGAGAAAATGCATTCTGATTGATTTGATACATTAGGAAAACAATCCATGAGTCATTGGTGAGGTTTACGAATCTACCACACCTCAATCCGACGCACGGTGTGACCGGTATGTCTAAAAGTGTCTGATATCAGTTTGAAATTGACATTTACTTTATAAAACAACACTACTAACATACGGAATACCAAGAAAACGTGTTCGGATTGTTTTGATACATTAGGAAAATGATCCATGAGTCATTTTTGAGTTTTAATAATCAACCGCACCTCAATCCGACACACGGTGTGACCGGTATGGCAAAAAGTGTCTGATATCAGTTTCAAATTGACATAAACTTTACAAAACAACACTAATAACATACATAAAACTGAAAAAACGCATTTGTATTGTTTTGATACTTTAGTAAAACAATCCAAGAGTCATTTGTGAGGTGTATGAATTGACCGTACCTCAATCTGGTGCACGGTGTGACCAATATGGCTAAAAGTGTCTGATATCAGTTTGAAATTGACATTAAATTTAGAAAACAACACTAATGACATACGGAATACTGATCAAACCCATTCAGATTGTTTTTATACTTTATTAATACAATCCATGAGTCATTTTTGAGGTGTACGAATCGACCGCACCTCAATATGACGCACAGTGTGATCGGTACGGCGAGAAGTGTCTGATATTAGTTTCAAATTGACATAAACTTTATAAAAAAACACTACTAACATATGGCTAACCATGAAAACGTGTTTTTCTTGTTTTTATACTTTAGGAAAATGATCCATGAGTCATTTGTGACATGTACGAATCAACCTCACCTCAATCTGACACATGGTGTGACCGGTAAAGATTTTCATTAGATAAAGAATCAATATTTATTAAATGAGATAAACCATCCAAAAACATATTTATTTTACATTATTCCCTTTCATTGTTATCAGAATGAATACATTTTAGTTTATCATTTCCATATTTTAGTTTAAAATTTCCATATTAATGTATTCTATCATATTAATGTTTTAATTTATTTCATTATTGTATTACTAACATAATATTTGTTTTCTTATGTAGGTGAATTTTTTTCCTTGAGTTCAGATGCTTTTTTCGGCAACAAATACCATGGACGAAAAATTTTGAGAGGGGATCACGGATATCAAAGGATGAAACATTAATTTTTATAACTGTTGTTGGATAATTGTAATTGTAACCATGTAAAACATTGTTTGAAATGTAAATAGAAGTGTTTTTTTTATATTGATGATGTTAAGTAAATGTATATAGCATTTTTTATAAAAATATTTTTTGTGGGTGTTGTTTTGTACTGGTGTGAAGGTTCTGTTTTGTGCAGGTGTGCAGGTGTTGGTTTGTGCAGTTGCTGGTTCTGTAGGTGTAGGGGAATGTGCCTTTATCAGTGCTTTGTTGAGCGCTGATAAAGGACACCATTAACAGCACTAAAAGAGCACTGATAAAGGGCCCTATTATCAGCGCTGATAATGACACCCCTTTATCAGCGCTAGAAAATCATTTTTAATGTTGGAATAGATAAAGGGGGGGGGGTCTCCTTTATCAATGCTCTGAAAAGCGCTGATAAATGATGTCCTTTATCAGCGCTTTTTTTGGCGTTGATAAAGGTCTCCTTTATCAGTGCTTTTCGGAGCGCTGATAAAGGGGACCCCCCTCCCTTATCTTTGCCGGCATTAATAGCGCTTTTCTAGCACTGTTAATGTTAGTTTTTAGTGCTGATAAAAGGCTAAGTTGTAGTAGTGATTGTTGTTTGAAATCGGTGAATCTCCCTCTCTCTTGATCTTGATTAACTTTTCATTTGAATCCTCAGATTGAAAACATTTCAAAATTAAGAATCAAGCAAGATTACTTTTCACATAATCTTGTTGTTTTGAAAATATGACAATCTAGAAAATATGTGTGAGAGAGAGAAACAACCAGGATAAGATTAGTGCATAAACAATAGAAAAAAAAATCTAGTCAGCCAGCCTATTCCCCCAAGGAAGATTATCCATGAATCATGATCAAATTCAAAAAATTAAAAGAGATTAATACAAGAGAATTTATGTTGAATGAATGTGCAGGAAAACAAAGAAAGGAAAAGGTAAGAGATCCCTCTTCCAACTAAAACTCCAGATGCTCTGATACTCTGATCAAGGTGCTTTGCTTGCTCGATGGTGGATGAGATGAAGTACTCACGATATCTCACCCTGAGAATTTAGAAGTGTGTTGGTGATCTAATTTGATCTGATGATCGTTGGAAGTAGTGAATGATGGGTGGATCTGCTCTTGGAAGTTAACTCTAAAAGTCTAGATGGATGGAATTGAGTGCGTGAATGTATGGATGTTGATGGTCTGCTCCCCTGTGAGATGTATGGTAGGGGTCTCTCTTAGTGAACTATTGTTGCCTCTAGTAGAACTCTCTGGAATCTTGAGAAATTCTTCCCCGACTTCCATGTGGCACTTTCATCACGCTCCTTCCTCTCCAAATGTCATTGAAGCATGTCCTTATAACAAAAATTTCAAAACACCCACCAAGAAGCACCGTTTTCCCTCTCCTTAAACAATCAAAAATTAAAAAGGTGTTAGAATTTAATAACAATAGTTTAATATACATGTTATTAAATGATAAAATAATTAATATAATAAATATTAATAAATATAATTATTATTATTGAAAATAAAATACTAGATTATATTAATTAACTATTAATTAATTTAATTAAATTATTATATAAATAAAAGGAATTATATATATACATACATACACTTTATATAATTAGCCTATTTTAATTTAATTATATTACTATTATTATTATATCATTAATTATATATTTTATACTATATATATTAATTGTTATTATATATTATTATTATTATATATTATAATATAATTAACATATAAAGATAATAAAACCAAAAAGAGAAGTAGAATTGGGGGTAGGGTCAGTGCGTAGGAGGAAATGGGGAGAGGGTCATGGTGGTGATCGGCCGGAGAAGAGCAGGGGGTCAGCTTCGTGGCAGCACGATGACGCGGAGGCAGATATTGTGAGGGTTCGGGAAAGCTGGGGTCATGGAGAGGGAGAGGGAGAGGGGTCAGGGTGTGCGGTGACTCCCCATCGGCGCAGTAGTGGCACGAGGCAGGGCAGAGGGGAGGGGCGAGTCTGGTGAGCTTCCAATCATTGCAGTATGGGTTCGATCGGTAGAGATTATGTGTTCTCCAGAAGTCGAAACTACAAGTGGTAAATCTCTAGACTTCATTCATGGTTCCAGGGTTTGACATGAAGAGATTCATTGATTTCTCCAGATCAAAAGTTACTAAGTTTATTTGACTCTTGACTCTACTGTTTTATTTTTCTGTTCATTCTGGTTTGACTATGCTGTTTTATTTTTCTATTCATTCTAGTTTCTAAAGACACCTTTTAGGAGTATATATGGGCATTATGAATATGTTATTATTTATTTTTGTCTTAAAAATTCACCAACAGTATTTATGGAACTGATGAATCAGATACTTCGATGATGTCTGGATTCTTTTGTGGTGGTCTTTGTGGAAGACATACTAGTGTGTTCATGGAAAATGGATGAGCATGAGCAACCACTACTACAATACATGACTTTAACAGTTCTAGAATAGCCTTTTATCGTCACTAGAAAAGCACTACCAACCTCAGTGTAGTTAAAAGGCTAAGGGTTTTATCAGCGCTAGAAAAGTGATCATAAAGGGTATCTTTATCTGCATAAATAAAAGCGCTGATAAAAGACACCATTTATCGACACCTTTATTTAGTGCTTATAAAGAGACCCTTTATCAATGCTTTTAGAAAGTGTGGATAAATATTCCATTATCGACGCTTTAAAAAAGCGCTGATAAAGGTAAAAACTACAGTGTCGTGTTACAACACACTACAACACTAGAAACAGGTGCAGTGTGCTGTAACAACACACTGCATCACCATAAATAAAACAGAAATGACCAAAATAAGATATAAATACTACATTTAAATGAAATAAATTTTCAAACACAAATACAAGAAAAAACACGATTATAGAGTATTTTAATTGTTTTTTATTAAAATTAATGTAAATTTTGAATAAAAACATGAATTTGGAGTCATATTGGTAACACTGTGAGCTGAATTATGGTGTGACTAATTAATACAAATTAAAAATGAATTATAGTTCCTTTTCCACAAGTACCAAAACAATCTGAATGCATTTGCTCATTTTTTAGTATGTGTGTTGTTTTTTTGATTAAAATTAATGTCAGTTTTGAGAAATTGGAGTCATATCTGTCAATCCATGAATCATATTGCGGTGAAGATGATTCTTACACATCAAAAATGACTTGTGGATCATTTTCCTAAAGTACCAAAATAATATGAATGCATTTGATCAGTTTTGAGTATGTTAGTTGTTCTTTTCACTAAAATTAATGTCAAATTTGAATAAAAAGACACAGTTGGAGTCATACCGGTCACACCGCGCATCATATTGAGGTGCATATGATTTATACACATTCCAAATGACTCATGGATCATTTTTATAATGTATCAAAATAATCAGAATCAGTTTACTTTGTTTTGTGTACGCCACTTGTGTTTTTTTAATAAAATGTCATTTTAAAAAGAAACTTGCACTTTGAGACATACAGGTGGAATTGTGTGTGGGTTTGGTGTGAAACTGATTCATACATGACAAAAATGACACTACGGGAAAAATGAGCAATTGCGACGGGTTATTTGCGACGGGATTTAATCCCGTCGCAAATAGTCATGTTAAAAAAGTATTTGCGACGGGGGTACATACCCGTCGCAAATAAGGAGGCTTTTGCGACGGGATTGCTTTCCCCGTCGCAAATAGTTTTCCCGCGATGCGCGCCAAATCGCGGGAAACGTATTTGCGACGGGGAAATATTCCCGTCGCAAATAACAGGCGGCGGTAAATGGTATTTGCGACGGGAATATTCCCCCGTCGCAAATACTATGTCGGCAGAGGGTTATTTGCGACGGGTCCCGTCGCAAATAACTAATTACCGGTTGACCGTAATAAATGTTGGCGAAGGTATTTGCGACGGGACCCGTCGCAAATAATACTATTTGCGACGGGAATCCCGTCGCAAATGGACCCGTCGCAACTAATCTAACCTATAGATACCCCCATCCGTTTTTTTCATTTCATTCTCATTCCTTATCTTCTCTCTCTCTCAGAATCATATTTCTAGAGTTTAGTTTTTCTCCAGTTTAAGTTTTTTCTCCGGAGCTGATATTAAAGTTTTGAAGAACGATCAGAACAGATCAATTTTCAAGGTATTTATCTTCATTTTAATTTTTTATTTATTTTTAATTTTTTATTAGTTTTTATTATTATTAATTAGTTGTAATTTAATTATGTTTACATTGTTTTATTACTTAATAAATTTAAATTATTAGTATTGTTTATATGGTAATTAGGAATAATTAGTAATAATTTTTAATAATTAAGAATAAATATTAATAACTAGTAATAAATACCAATAATTAGGAATAAGAACATTATTACATTATTAGTTTATTTTATTATTAATATTAAAATAATATAATTTTTTATATATATACAGTTCTTTTTTCATCTGTGTGTTTGCTGTCTTCACATGTATTATTTGTATGTGGAGATAGAAAACGCACAGATGAAAAAAGAACTGTATATAAATTAGAAAATTATATTATTTTAATATTAATAATAAAATATATTAATAATGTTATTATTTGTAATTATTGGTAATTATTTCTAATTATTGATAATTATTCATTTTATTACTAATAATTATCAATAATTAAGAATAATTAGTAATAATTACCAATAATTAACAATAATTAGTATTAATTACCTATAATTAGTATTAATTACCTATAATTAGTATTAATTACCATTAATTAGTATTAATTACCAATAATTAGTATTAATTACCAATAATTCGTAATAATTAGGAATAATTAACAATAATTACTAATAATTAGGAATAATTAACAATAATTACGAATAATTAACAATAATTAGTAATAATTAGGAATAATTAGGAATAATTAGTAATAATTAAGAATAATTAGGAATAATTAGTATTAATTAGGAATAATTAGTAATAATTACCAATAATTAGGAATAATTAGGAATAATTAGTATTAATTACAAATAATTAGTATTAATTAGGAATAATTAGTATTAATTACAAATAATTAGTATTAATTACAAATAATTAGTCTTAATTACCAATAATTAGTATTAATTACCAATAATTAGTATTAATTACCAATAATTCGTAATAATTAGTATTAATTACCAATAATTCGTAATAATTAGGAATAATTAACAATAATTAGTAATAATTAGGAATAATTAACAATAATTAGGAATAATTAGTAATAATTAGGAATAATTAGGAATAATTAGTAATAATTAGGAATAATTAGTAATAATTAGGAATAATTAGGAATAATTAGTATTAATTAGGAATAATTAGTATTAATTACCAATAATTAGTATTAATTACCAATAATTAGTAATAATTACCAATAATTAGTTTTAATTACAAATAATTCGTATTAATTACAAATAATTAGTATTAATTAGGAATAATTAGTATTAATTACCAATAATTAGTATTAATTACCAATAATTAGTATTAATTACCAATAATTAGTATTAATTACCAATAATTAGTATTAATTACCAATAATTAGTATTAATTACCAATAATTAGTAATAATTAGGAATAATTAACAATAATTAGTAATAATTAGGAATAATTACGAATAATTAGTATTAATTAGGAATAATTAGTAATAATTACCAATAATTAGTATTAATTACCAATAATTAGTATTAATTACCAATAATTAGTATTAATTACCAATAATTAGTAATAATTAGGAATAATTAACAATAATTAGTAATAATTAGGAATAATTAACAATAATTAGTAATAATTAGGACTAATTAACAATAATTAGGAATAATTAGTATTAATTAGGAATAATTAGTATTAATTACGAATAATTAGTAATAATTACCAATAATTAGTAATAATTACCAATAATTAGTAATAATTACCAATAATTAGTATTAATTAGGAATAATTAACAATAATTAGTAATAATTAGGAATAATTAACAATAATTAGTAATAATTAGGAATAATTAACAATAATTAGTAATAATTAGGAATAATTAACAATAATTAGTAATAATTAGTATTAATTAGGAATAATTAGTAATAATTACCAATAATTAGTATTAATTAGGAATAATTAGTAATAATTACCAATAATTAGTATTAATTACCAATAATTAGTATTAAATACCAATAATTAGTATTAATTACCAATAATTAGTAATAATTAGGAATAATTAATAATAATTAGTAATAATTAGGAATAATTAACAATAATTAGTAATAATTAGGACTAATTAACAATAATTAGGAATAATTAGTATTAATTAGGAATAATTAGTATTAATTAGGAATAATTAGTATTAATTACGAATAATTAGTAATAATTACCAATAATTAGTAATAATTACCAATAATTAGTAATAATTACCAATAATTAGTAATAATTACCAATAATTAGTAATAATTACCAATAATTAGTATTAATTACCAATAATTAGCATTAATTACCAATAATTAGCATTAATTACCAATAATTAGCAATAATTACCAATAATTAGCAATAATTACCAATAATTAGCAATAATTACCAATAATTAGTATTAATTACTAATAATTAGTAATAATTACGAATAATTAGAAATAATTACGAATAATTAGAAATAATTACCAATAATTAGCAATAATTAGCAATAATTAGCAATAATTAGAAATAATTAGCAATAATTAGAAATAATTAGCAATAATTAGAAATAATTAGCAATAATTAGTAATAATTAGCAATAATTAGGAATAATTAGTAATAATTAGGAATAATTAGGAATAAGTAGGATTAATTAGGAATAAGTAGGATTAATTAGGAATAATTAGGATTAATTAGGAATAATTAGTAATAATTGCCAATAATGACCAATAATTGCCAATAATTACCAATAATTGCAAATAATTAGGAATAATTGCAAATAATTAGGAATAATTAGGAATAATCAGGAATACTCAGGAATACTCACGAATACTCACGAATACTCACGAATACTCACGAATAATCACGAATACTCACGAATAATCACGAATACTCACGAATACTCACAAATAATCAGGAATACTCACAAATAATCAGGAATACTCAGGAATACTCAGGAATACTCAAGAACACTTAGCAAAAAAAATTATATTATCAATATTTACGAAAAAACAATATTAATATTATTAAAATAATAAAAAAATTAAAAAATATTAAAATTATCAATATTCAGAACAAACTTTGTTCTATTATTGCGCATGACCTGACAATTGACGACCCTTTAAGATTTGAACATGTTAATAATAGAACAAAGTTTGTTCTGAATATTGATAATTTTAATATTTTTTAATTTTTTTTATTATTTTAATAATATTAATATTGTTTTTTCGTAAATATTGATAATATTTTTTTTATTACTAATAATTAGTAAACGAAATCTGCTTGGATAATGAAGGGAAAATTTATAACCATCTCCACAACGATGATTATCAAATTTCCTTTCATTATTCAAGCAGTTTTCCTTTTGCTAAGTATTGCTAAGTATTGCTAAATTAGTAATAAATAGTAATAATTAGCAATAAATTGTAATAATTAGTAATAAATTGTAATAATTAGTAATCCTTGCTTGAGTGTTTTTTCTAACAAATTATTCAAAACCAGTAATGCTTTTATATTTTATAGAAAAATATGGAACAGCGAGGTCGTCAACAGTCATTATTAGATGACCGCATATGGATAAATCAACGCAGAAATCCAAATGGTTCTGGTTTAAATCCAGTATATATAGAGGGTGTGGAGATTTTTTTATCATTTGCGGCATCAAATTCAGAATTTGTTTCAGAAGGAAAGATAAAATGCCCTTGCAGAAAATGTGCATTGAGAACGTTTGACACGTTTGACAAAGTGGGGGAACATCTCTTGCGTTTTGGTTTTCAAGCTGATTATGTTTTTTGGTATCAACACGGTGAACGCAGTTCCAGAGCAGCTGATACCAACTTGATTCCGGATCCATCCCAGTTTCAAGATTTAGTACATGATGTTGCAGGTTCATCTGTTCAACATACAGAAACTCCGGCTGATATAGCTTCAAATCCTGAGTTGGGACCGTCTGAATTTTATGAGTTGTTGAAGTCTGCTGAGGATGCATTATATCCTGGCTGCAAGATGAGCAAATTAGAAGCAGTTGCAAAATTTATGGCTATCAAATCAGATAACGGAATGTCAAACACATGTTTTGACCAGATATTTTCTTTGCTGAAAACACTGTTACCCGAAGGAAATGTTTTACCTGCAAATTACTATGAAAGTAAGAGGTTGGTTCGAAATTTGGGGCTTACTTGTCAGAAGATTCATGCATGTTCAAATGACTGCATTTTATATTCAGGGGAAAATGAGTCGTTGGATAGTTGTCCCACATGTGGGCAACAGAGATATAAAGAAGGACAACACGGGAAGTCTGGTTTGATTCCTGTAAAACAGTTGAGATATTTTCCGCTTACATCCAGACTTCAGCGTTTATTCATGTCTAAGAATACAGCGACAATGATGTCATGGCATAAAGAGAATATTTCAACCGATAAAAGCTTGAATCATCCAGCCGATGGTGATTCATGGAAACATTTTGATAGAGTGCATCCATCATTTGCTTTAGAAGCTAGAAATGTTCGACTGGGCCTTTCCACTGATGGTTTCTGTCCGTTTGGATCTTATGGTAGTCAATATTCATGTTGGCCTGTTTTTTTAACTCCGTATAATTTACCTCCATGGATGTTGATGAAGGAGCCATATATCTTTTTGACTTTACTAATTCCAGGACATCCGAAGAAAAATATTGATGTTTATTTGAAGCCATTGATTGATGAATTAAATTTATTGTGGAGTACTGGTGTCAGTACATATGATGTTGCAACGAAACAGAATTTCATACTGAGAGCAGCATTGATGTGGACAATAAGTGACTTCCCGGCTTATGGGATGTTATCTGGCTGGAGTACACATGGTCAGAAATCATGTCCTTACTGTATGGGAGAGAACAAAGCATTTATGCTCATTCATGGAAAGAAACCTTGTTATTTTGACTGTCATCGCAGATTTCTTCCAGCTGATCATCCTTTTCGCAGAAACAGATCTCATTTCAGAAAAGGAACAGTTGAAAGGGATGGACCTCCAAAAATGCTATCAGGTTCGGAGTTAAAATCGGTTGTATTTTCATTACCTCCCATCACTTTTGGTCCCACAATAAACCAACAGAAAATTTCTGGTTTTGGGAAAGAACACAATTGGATTAAACGTAGCATATTTTGGGATTTGCCATATTGGTCTGATTTGTTGGTCCGACACATGTTAGATGTCATGCATATTGAGAAGAACTGTTTTGATAATTTGTTTCATACAGTTTTGGATACGCCAGGAAAGAGCAAAGACAATGTAAATGCACGTTTAGATCTTGCCCAAATTTGCAGACGTCCAGAATTGGAACTATTTGAGAATGTCAGAACAGAAAGGTTACTGAAACCAAAAGCAGCTTATACACTGTCTAAAGAAAACCGTTTATTATTTTGTCAGTGGATTGCAGATTTGAGACTTCCAGATGGCTGTGCTTCCAATTTGGGTAGATGTGTAAAGAATGGTCATATTACTGGATTGAAAAGTCATGATTGTCATGTTATAATGGAGAGACTTCTACCAATTGGATTAAGAGGTCTGTTGAATTCTGTGATTTGGGATTCCATAACAGACATGTCTCATTTTTTTCGGGAAATTTGTGCGGCTACGGCAGATTATGATGCTCTAGGCAAACTTGAAAAAGATGTTGTTGTAATTATATGTAAACTGGAAAAAATATTCCCGCCGTCTTTCTTCGACTCAATGGAACATTTGATGTTACATTTGCCATATGAAGCCAAATGTGGAGGTCCGGTACAGTTTCGATGGATGTACCCATTTGAAAGATGCATGCAAAAATTGAAAAGAAAAGTACGCAACAAAGCATCTGTTGAAGGATCTATTGCAGAAGCTTATTTGCAAGAGGAAATATCTTTTTTCTGCTCCCATTATTTTGAATCTGAGTATCCTTCAAAACACAACCGAATGGGACGGAATGAGAGGAATATTGATGAAATCGACAATCAATTATCTGTTTTCAACCAGTCAGAGCTTGGTTTTGGTGGAGTTTCTGAACGCTGGCTTTCAGATGATGAACATCATAGAGCTCATACGTATGTTCTGCTCAACTGTGAAGAGATGACATCAGTTGTACTGTAAGTGTTTATATCACTTATTCTATCATTTATGTTACAGTAAATAACTTTGGTTTTTATAGGTTGTATGATAATCATATCAAGAAACAAATTCCACAAATTACAGCAGATGCTCTCGAAGAACGGCGACTGAAAAATTTCTCTCAGTGGTTTCAAAAACTGGTAACATAAATTCTTTATCATTTAGCAACTCATTCAATGTATAGTTTACTATATTGATAATTATTTCACAAATCTTCAGGTGTCTCGACATGCTGATAAAATTGACAAACGGCTCTGTGTATTGAGTAACCCACCTTCCAAACTTGTTAAAACTTATAATGCATATGTGGTGAATGGATTTCGATTCCACACGCATGCATATGGGGAATCGAAAAAAACAATGAACAGTGGAGTTAGCTTGAGAGGATCTCATCATCGAGAAAATGAAGTTGACTTTTATGGCATGCTTGATGAAATCATTGAACTCTGTTATCTTGGACAACATTACATAACCATGTTCAAATGTCGGTGGTTGGATACAGAGAGAGGCGTGCGTGTTCATCCGACTCATGGAATCATCGATATTAAATGTAAAAGTGTTCTCGCAGTAAATGAACCATTCTTATTGGCTCAACAGGCATATCAAGTTTATTATGCAAAGTACTGTGCAACATCAAGAGACTTGACTGATTGGTGGAGTGTAATAAAAATCAAAATTCGAGACAATCAGTTTAGTCAAAGTGAATGTGCTTTCACTGATGTGCAAAGAATTGAAGTTTTTCAAGAAAGTACTCAAAATCAATCTTTTTTACAAAGAGATATGAGTATCGATGACGACACCCCACATTTAAGAGTCGGTGATGACGATGATGTTAATGATGTCACACATGAATTTGAAATGGTAAGAGATGAAGCAACTGCAACTCGAATGGATATCGATGATGTTGAGGAGGAATATGAAGATGACATTGACATATATGAAGATGATGATGAAGATGAACACTTATAGAATTCCATGGTATTTATATACAATCATAATATGTATATATATGTATATATAATAGTAATTATCAATTATTTGCTAATATTAACATTTTCTGTTTCAGATGGACGAGGCCACATTTCGTGAGTTGACGGAGGCTGACCTGCCTTTCGATGCGGATGAGTTGTTGGCAGATGACCCTCAGCCTGCAGGCGCTTCAGGGAGTACGCGGAGGGGGCGCGGTCTTGCACGATTGATGATTCCTGACCCCGTCCCCGAGCGACGTCCACGTCTTGGGTTTGATCCGCGCACCCGGAGGTGTGATAACCTGTGTAATAACCTGTGAATTTGACTAAGATTTCATTAATCTATTCACATAATAAATGTTTATTATTTTTTCAGTTTTTCGCATATAGCAGTCGGACAGGGCAGCGCTATTTTGCGCAACTATTTCTCTCAGCCGTGGACCACATGGGAGCAGATTCCCATTGATGTGCAGCAGGCCATGTTCGGCCATTGGTTGGTACGTACGTAAATAAATAATTTTTATTTTGAAAATTATTTCATTTCTAACTTGATATTTTGATTTATTTGTAGGGTTTATGGTATCCGATCGAGGATACCATGCGTGACGCCATCCACGAGGCATGGGAGGTGGCCATGCGTGATCGCCTTCGTCAGTTTTTGCACAATTTAAGAAAAGCTGCGATGAAGAAATCAGGAGTGTCAGATTTTGAGGAGTCATGTAGAGCACACCGACCAGAGTACATTTCATCCCATGTATGGGATGGATTATGTGCGCACTGGTTGAGTGGTGCCTTTCAGAGGAGATCATCGGTGGGGAGGCAGAATCGGGGGAGGCAGGAGGTGACTCATCGAGCTGGGAGTCGTTCTTTCAGTACTCATAGACAGCATCTGGTACGTACATTATTTATAAATATTTTATATAACTATAAATATTAACAGTTTATTTTTTATTCTTATAGGCTGTCGAGCACCCCGATATTACAGAGTACGACGTATATCGGAGGATGTATAGTGATCCTGCTACTGGGGAGCTCAGAGGTGATCGTCAGCATCACATCGTGGTCAGTATTATTTGTTTTCAAGTTTAAAAATTAACTGCATATAATATATTCACAATTTTAATTTTAAATTGCAACTGTAGGAGTCATATGAGGCCGCAGCGGCACAGGCCCGGCCTGAGAGTCAGGCCGAGTCATCAGATCAGACCACTGCCCGTCAGTTTGATGAGGCGGCATGGATGCAGGCCACCCAGTATGCCTTCGAGAAGGGCCGGGTAGTTGGTATCGGCTCTCGACTGACTCCCGGAGATTATTATGGCAGTGCTGCGATGTCGGCGTCCAGCTCGAGGGGAGCTCGTGCATCTTCTTCTACACAGTATGAGGAGCAGTTGCGATCTCAGACTGCACAGATAGAGAGTCTCCGACAGGAGCAGGAGCAGATACGTCAGCAGCATGAGGAGGAGCGTCGACGCCAGCAGCAGCTGTACGAGGAGCAGACGAGTCGGTGGCAGCAGCAGCATCAGGAGCAGATGGAGTACATGCGCCGACTCACTCATGCTTTAGGGATGGAGTTTCCTCCACCACCATCTGCAGATCCCCCACCTCCCCCCCCTCCTACAGATTAGAGTTTGTATTTCTGTTATAAAATTTGTGAAATCAAAATATTTTTTTTTTCTATTCGTAGTTTCTGTCTCATTATAAAATATTAATAATATTATATTTTTAAATAACAATATTAATATGAATAATAATAATATTTATATTTTATAATATTAAATTTTATATATATATTAAAATTTTATATATATATTAAAATTTTATAATATTATAATTTAATTATTTTTTTGTAATACTTGAATTATTTTAATATTTGAATGTAAAATAATTCTATTATTTTTATATTAATTAAAATAACTTATTAATATTTTTTTTATTTATGAATTATAATTATAATATTATTATATTAATTAAATTATTTATTAGTATTCTATTATTTTTATTTTTGAATTATAATTCTACTATTATTATATTAATTAAAATAATTTATTATTTTCATTTGTAAATTATAATTCTATTATTATATTAATTAAAATAATTTATTAATAATTTTTTTTTATTTTTTTTATAGTATTTGCGACGGGATACTATGCCCGTCGCAAATACTAGTATTATTAATATTTTTTTATTTTTTTTTAAAAAGAGTATTTGCGACGGGACCCGTCGCAAATACTATTCATAGTAATTGCGACGGGTCCCGGTTCCCGTCGCAAATACTAGTATTATTATTTTTTTTATTTTTAAAAAAAAAACGTTATTGCGACGGGCCCGTCGCAAAAACAATTTGCGACGGGAACCGTCGCAAAAGGTATTTGCGACGGGCCCGTCGCAATAACTGTTTAAAAAGTTTTTTACAAAAAACGGAATACTATTTGCGACGGGGAGAATGCCCGTCGCAAAAAAGGGCTTTAGCGACGGTCCCGTCGCAAATAAGTTTAGTTGCGACGGCGTTTTCCGCAACGGGCTATTTGCGACGGGACCCCGTCGCAAATGGCTATTTGCGACGGGATCCCGTCGCAAATAGCCCGTCGCAAATACCTGGTTTTCCAGTAGTGTGAATTACAAATCATTTTCCTAAATTATTAAGATAATACGAGCACATTTTCTTGGTTCTTAGTGAGTGAAAGTTTTTTGTATTAAAATGTCAATTTTAAACTCATAATGGAAACTTAGAGTCATACTGGTTACACTGTGTGTTATATTGAGATGAAGTTGATTCCTACAGATCCAAAATAAAGTATGTATCATTTTTCTAAAGTACCAAAAAAATCTGAATATGTTTTCTCAGTTTTGAGTATGTCAGTTGTTTTTTCACTAAAATTAATGGTAATTTTGAATAAAAAGACACACTTTGAGTCATACTGATCACACCATATTTCAGATTGAGGTGTGACTATTTTCTACACATCCCAAATGACTCATGGATAATTTTACTACAGTATAAAAACAATCAAAATTTGTTTCCTCTATTTTGAGTACACCACTTGTTTTTTTTTTACTAAAATGTCATTTTAAATTGGAAACACACATTTTGAGCCATACAGGTGGAATCGTGTGTGGGTTTGACATGAGGCTAATTCATACACATAAAAAATTAATTGAAAATCATTTTCCCAAATTATTAGGAGAATACAAGTGCGTTTTCTCGATTTTCAGTCAGTGACACTTTTATTATAATGTCAATTTTAAAGTGATAATGGACACTTAGAGTCATACTGGTCACACCGTGCGTCAGATTGAGGGGTGACTAATTCATAAACATCCAAAATGAATTATGGATTTTTTTTAAAATGTAATAATACAATCTGAATAAAGTTTTTCAGTTTTGAATATGTCAGTTGTTTTTTTCACTAAAATTAATTTCAATTTTAAATAAAAAGATGCACTTGGAGTCATACTGGTGACACCATGAATCAGATTGAGGTGAGGATGATTTCTACATATCCCAAATGACTCATGGATCATTTTACTAAAGTATCAAAACAATCATAATGAATTTACTCTATTTTTAATATGCCACTTGTGTTTTTTTACTAAAATACCTTTTTAAAATGGAAACACACACTTTGATCCCTACAGGTGGCATTGTGTATGGGTTTGACATGAGACTAATTTATACACGTCATAAATGAATTAAAAATGTTTTTAAAAAATTATCAATATAATCCAAGTGTTTTTTCTTCATTTTCATTGAGTGACACTTTTTTATTAAATTGTCAATTTTAAACTAATAATAGACACTTTGGGTCATACAAATCACACCACGCATCGGATTGAGGTACGACTGATTCCTACATGCCACAATTGACTTATGAATCATTTTACTATAGTAAAAATTCAAAATGAATTAGTTTTCTTGGTTTTAAGTAAGTAAGTTGTTTTTTTCACTAAAATTAATGTGAATTTTTAATAAAAAGATGCACTTTTAGTCATACCAGTCATATCATTGGTCGGATTGAGGTGAGACCGATTTCTACACATCCCAAATGAATCATGGATGATTTTAATAAAGTGTCAAAATAATAAGAATATATTTACTCTATTTTGAATATGCCACTTGTGTTTTTTACTAAAATTTCATTTTAATGTAGAAACATGCACTTTGAGCCATACATGTGGCATAATGTGTGTGTTTGACATTAGACTGATTCATAGACATCGAAAATGAATTAAAAATCATTTTACCAAAATACCATGACAATACAAGTATGTTTTCTCAGTTTTCAGTGAGTGACTGTATCAAAATGTAATTTTTAAACTAATAACAGATACATAGAGTCATATCAGTCACATGATGCATCGTATTGAGGTGTGACTGATTTTCTACATATCACAAATGAATTATGGATATTTTTCCAAAAGTACCAAAATAATACAAATTTTTTTCCTTGGTTTTGAGTATGTCTGTTGTTTTTTCACTGAAATTAATGTCAATTTTGAATTAAAATACATACTTGGAGTCATACCAGTCACACCGTGTGTCGGATTATAGTGAGTCTAATTTCTACACATCTTAAATAACTCATGTATTTTTGTACTAAATTATCAAAACTATAATAATTCATTGAATTTTTTTAGTATGCCACTTGTGTTTTTTATTAAAATATCATTTTAAATTGAAAAAACGCACTTTGAGCCATATAGGTGGCATCTTGTGTGGTTTTGACATGAGACAGATTCACACACATCAAAAAATGAATTATGAATCATTGTCCCAAATTATCAAGGAAAGTGGTGAAAACAATATTTCAATAAGTCACTTGAAACACTTGCATAATGGCTCTTATCTTAAGTGAAAAGTGGTGTGTGCACTTTTAAAAAAAATTCAAACACAATCATGGTATGATCCACATTTAAATTCATTTTCCAAAAAAATTATTATTTTCAAGCCAATGATTCTTATCCTTCTCCGCCTCAATCTCCACCTCGATCTTCACCTCTAACTCCTCCTTCATGTCAGTCTCTACCTCTGATTTTTCCTCTACCTTCGTCTCTACCTCCACCTTTGCCTCTGCCTCCACCTCTACCTCCACCCCTAACTCTGGATCTTCTCTACCTTTTCAATTTCCCAAAAATTTTATTATTTGTAGGTTAACACTTCTAAATAAATTGATTTCCTCTATTATACTTTTCCTTGATAATGAGATAAAAATAATATATAAGCATTCTGAAACTAATGATTCACACCTCAAATATCTTTTGAAGGTCATAACTTATACTAGATCACGAACATAGAAGATAATCACCTAAATTTGTTGTCAGTATACATTCTAAAAAAAATTATGCTTCTCACTCATCTATAAAAAAATTGATTTTTTCTTTTGATTAACTAGGTTGTCAAAAGTCTTGACAGTAATAAGAAAATATCAACAAACAAATGATTATGAAATATATTTAATGAAATTTTAAATACCTTAAAAAAATTTCTATTGGGGAATGTTGGTCTTTTCATGTTTTATGATTTATCTCATAAAATTTCAAACATGATATCCATAATCAGTGTCATTATATTTTTTCAAAAACTGAAAAAACATTGAAAAAAATAAGTAAATTGTTTTGAAATGTTTTGATAGATGAATATTTATATATATACCTTAATTTGTTTCAATTTTTAGTAATCCATAGGCTTTATCCCTCTATACACTAACTTCATGCAATGATCTAGCCTGTATTGAGAGACCGAACTATCATAACAAAATTATTGTTAAAAAAATACTAAACATATAATTGGAAGTTTATCTATAAAATGTTTATTTCAGTGTATTACATATTAACAATACACATCATGCGTGGTCATTTGGTTGCATATCCACACATTGGATCCAAAAAATAAATATTCAGGGTGTCCATATTGACTGCTATCAGCATCCAGTGTGTCCTAAAAGAACAAAAACAATTAAGTAACACAAAAATTAAATATATATTTTATGTGATTATATTGTAGAGTTTTACATTTTAATTATATGCATCAAAAAGAGATTTTCATATGATGATTTTTTATTAAATACTCAGAGTAACTGAAATTTTTTCCTATTAATTTATTCTTTATTCTAAGTAATTTATAACATAGAAATGATACAAATATTAATGAATCCAAATTTTTTTCACATGATATTCCCTTTATATAGTTTTGATATAAACTTCTGTAAAAAAATATCAATAGTTATTAACTTCAATAAACATATTATCTCACTATTTGGACATGCATATTATTAAAATGTACCTTATGTATGTATTCACAACTTCGACACCCATCCATTCATGGATGAGAATCTCATTTAGTGTCTCAAGACCAATTACATAAGTCAAGGAATATCTATATATTACTTCTTCATATTCAAAGTAAGACATAGTTTTATCTTCAAATGTGGTCTCTTCATGAAGTTGTAATGATAATAAATGTTTCTTTTGGAACTAGCGGTGAGAAGGTACTCCCAAAAGGTCGTTTTGTTTTTTAGCTGATTCACTATATTTTTTGATTCAGCCTTTTGTTTCCCTATTGATTTATCCATATGTAATATCATATATCACATTAAATCTTTTATCATAAATTGTTACATGTTTTTCATATGAAAATTTTTCTAAAGGTGTACCACATTTATCTTTATAAGATTAGATGGGCATGCTATGGAAGCTCCAATAGTATCTTCGACCATTGTAATATTCAAACCATCAAGTCGAACAAAAAACTTAGCAGTGAGCTCATAAGCTACCTCAATCCCCACTCTCATGTTGTCTTTTGGGAGGACTTGATTTTATAGCTATTCTCCTAGTATATTATACATCATACCCATCAGAACATGGAAGTACGTGGGTGTTGACAGATATAAATCACATATAACTATACCCTGTAGATTTTTAGTAATACCAAGCTATCAGAAGTTATTTGATTCAAATTTAGGATAAATAGTAATGAAAAAATTAATTATCTTAGGTAAGGTTTTCATTTGGGGGAATGACTAGCCTCAAATATAGTGGGATCATTTGGTTCTTGTGTTGGTTTTTGCCCCACTGTCGGTTTCCTTTGATCATTTCTTATAAATTTGTATGCCAAACCATAACGAAGAATAATATCTTGCAGTGAGTCTATTTGTTTTTGAAATCGTCTCATCATATTATATGTATCTTAATGTTCTTCATCTTCTCAAAATATTTTTTAGGAGGGACTCCAAAACCTAATCCTCTAGCATGACCATATTGTTCAGGCTGCTTCAAAGCTACTAAAAGTAGCCTTTATTTTTGTACAGGAATTGCCTATTCTTTTGTCTAAAACATATAAAACATATGAACAAATAATAGATATTTTTATTTAATATTGTTATAAATAATAATTAATTACAGTTATGTTATACTTAAACATGGTTCTTGTACTTTTTTTGTGTTTTCATCAACTAATTTACCCTCTTTATTTACACAAGCCTTCTTCTATAACACATGATGTGAGATGAAAGTGGATTTAGATTTTGATTCATCAATCTACATATAATCAAAGGAATATATGTTGTTTTATATCACATAATTAAACTTTTATTTTTTATTTAAAATACATACCAATTGTTTCTATAATGAAGAGTACCCCATACTTGCTTTGCGATAGGGGAACATTGGTTTTGATGCATGTTATTTATTTTTAGACCTCTTTTGATGATTCATAAATTAACAATTTTTAATCCAGTTGGATAAAATAAATAATTTAAACTAATATATTATAGACTTCAATTCACTTTAAATGATTTATCATTGCAATGATTAGTGAAAAAAGTTCATGTTTTAAGCTTTATAATGTGTGTATAACTATGTGGTGGGTGGGGATTTATTTTCCCCCTAGTATCCCTAAGATGTAACTTTGTAGGAAGAGTATGGAAGCCTCTATGGGCTTTTCAAGTGGCCATTAAGATAAATTTATTACAAAAATATTCTAAAACAAACAAAGTCTACAAGGAATAATTAAAATTAAATCAACGTTTCATTATATAATTTTCAATAAAATAGAGAATGTATATTGTAACATTACCATTATGTCTTTCCAAAGGATTTACTTCATTACAGGTTGGATGCGGAACCATGAATCAATATCAATAAATACATTCATCCTCCCCTAAGATAACTAATTAACATTGACTTGTTGGGGTCAATAGGTTGTCTGTATTGATTCCAACCAACCTCAAAGTTTATACCTTAAATTGTTGCCTTGATAATTTTATTCAGTACTTTGATTCTACGTCTATGTTTTTTTCATCAACATGTTGTTGATCCCCTAATAATTTCATAATTTAATCATCAACAGTCTGTTCTTACTTGAGATTGGTAACATCATCGTGTTCATAAATCATTTTCTACATGAGTAGTGACACAATTAATTTTTCTTGAACAACAATAATATAATACACTCCATGCATAAAATTCCACAATTATATGCATCTTGCATAAAAAATTTTATTATCTTGAACAGATATATAATACTTCAATACTAAAGTAAAACTAATCATCACTACCTTTATTTTATCCATCCTCAGATGTTGATTGTATTACATCTCCTGATGATGTAATGGAATCCATATTTCAAACTAGCCTTCCTCCCATCATTGTGGTTCCAAAGTTCCTTGATGACTTACCTCTCGAATAGTTATTATTTCATTTTGTTAGTTGATATTTATCTCCCATATTTTGTTTAAAAACACATTTGTTTCTTAAACTACTATAACCAAAATTCATCCCTTGATCATTTTCGATGGCTACTGTTCAGATTAGTTCAAGCAATATAGAAGAGACGGGGGATGAGTCTCAAGAAAAAAAATGAAATAATTGTTTCAGAGATGAAATTTGAGCTACCATTAAGGTTAAAAAATAACTCAAATGAAATTTTAATTAAGACTTCTAATATATTACATTACAAAAATGAAGAAATAAACATTCAAATCCACATTAATTCCACTCAAAGTCATTTACTTCAACTCATAAAAATTTATTGTTTTCCACTTCCTCATAAATGTTTATTTTTTTTGGTAGGGATCCGAGGACATAGAAGATTATGGTTGTATTGATGTGATGTATATGGGAGAGCTTAAAAACCATACATTTCTCTATGCTACTAAGAGAAATTATCCTGAATATAAATCCAAAAATAGGGCTAGAGAGCTCTGATCATTGTCGGAGGAATACCTTTGAGAGTCAGATTAGATGACTCATCATAGTAGTATTATCATCCAAGTATGCTTAACTAAAAAGTTCTAATAGGATCCAATGTGGATGAAATCAAAATATAAGTAATTTTTGATGAAGTGTTTTTAAAATTAACTGGGTGAGTTAGATAAGAAAATTAATATCAAGAAACCAAAAAAATCATTTAATATTTTTTGATTAATTTTTTGGTGTCATTTTTTCTGTTCCTAGGAAGTAGTAAATGAGGCGGATGAGAGGCTGTAAGAGTTGAAGAATGATTTGGGAGATACGGTATTCAAATCCATCAAAATAACATTGATGAATATTAATGAATAAAATCCGAGTGGGAGGTATTCCATCAAGAAACATTGGAACCACAATGATGGGAGGAAGGCTAGTCTGAAAGAGGGAGTCCAATCCATCATCAAGAGATGGAATACAATCAAGTGTCTTAGGATGGATTAAATAAAGTTATTGAAGGCTAGTTTTACAGTAGTAATGAAGTATTATATCTCTATTCAAGATAGTAACAATTTTCATGCAATATGCATGCTATTGTGGACTTTAGTGGATGGAATGTATTATATTTTATATCTATCTTACCAAAATGAATCCTTATTTATACAACATTATTTTTTAAAACCATGTCCATTTTTTATAAAAATTTATTTATATTTATCACAACTATTATGTGTTGTATGCTTCTTTCACAACAGCGGAGGGATATGTTGTTTGTAGTGGTCACATATGAAGCTTGAATGAGATTACAGAGTAGGGGTGGAATTGCGTTGGTATAGGTAAGGGGAGGGGGAGATAATATACTCATAAATAAAATTGACATTGATTACTCTTTTTCCATATGTTTACTTATATAGAATATTGATGTTAATAACATTATGAATAAGTTATAATCTAAATCCCAGATGAAATAAAAGATACTCATATATAAAAAATAGGAATCTTTTGTGTCCTAATACCATCAACAAGAGTATAATATACTAGGATTGTACCTATCACTATAGAATAACCCAATATAGAAGCATCCACAGAATACTTAACCATAAATAATCTACCGACCATATAAAATGACCCTTCCTAGAAGGAATAGGTTAGAAGGACCATTATAGGTTCCCCAACTAACCACATTGATAGAAATGTTTCACAAAAAAGAGGAAATAGGGATTAAAGTGTCCTAGGAACCTACACTGATGGAATCACTCAAAAAGTCTCCTCAATTGAAGAATAAATAGAATACCTACACTCTAATGGTATTGAAGAAATGATTCTCACCCCACCTATATTAGACATCACTTCTTTCTACTCAAGGATTCCCCACCTTCCAATTTTGGATATTTTTTTATCCACTATAGTCCCAACAATCAGTACCAATAGTCCTGTTGTTCCTGCATTTACATCCCAATAACCATTAATGTGATTCTTAACTCCATATAAAGATTTGAAACTAAATTACAGGGCATAAAAACTGGTGTACATCTTAAAGGATGTTAACCAACACATTCCCAAAATCAAGTCGACTATATCCATATAAAAACTAGAAAAATCCTAGAAACATTTAGCCTTAATGAAAATTATAGAACATGTTTTAGAGTTAAATTATAGAAATTTTCTTTGCCTAAGAGGTGTTAAAAGATTAAAAATATGAGGTTTCATTTCAACATGTAATCCCATATGAACTACAACATGATAAGAAATAAAATAATGAGAAGTTTTAGTATCAAAGAAAGATTACATGAGAGTAGAATTTTAGAGAATCATATCATGCACTTTCAAAGGACTATATTTATCCTTTGTGAGAATCGATGTGAAACTATACATTTGTTTACTAGTTGTTCATGAAATTTAAATATTGGTTTATTGTGTGTACAATGGCTACTAGGGTATCGGAGTTACAAGAGAGTCACCTTAGGCCACTCATTGTATTTCCGTGGTGAGGAGATAAGATGTAGGGTTCTTCATGGTTAAGAACAGTGCAAAAATGAAAAACGTGGAACCCAACAAATCAAACAAAAATAGAGGAAAAGTGAAAAATAACATGAATTGGAATCTAGAATTGATTTATATGAGGGAATATAGAGGAGTCACGCTGGTAGTAGAGGAGTTCCAGAAGATCTTGAGAATTGTGAGTGACTGAGCCACAGTTAGGGTTATTTTAAATAGATCAGAAACACTTTTAATAATTCTTTTATAAAAGCGCTTAAAAGATCACTTTTATCATCACTAAAATGATAAGCACTGATAAAAGGGATATTTATCGGTGCTAACTTCTTAGCACTGATAAATATATATTTTAACAGTGCTTTTTTAGCATACATAATTATTCCTTTTCTCATCGCTAAAATTTTATTGCTGATAAAGGATTTAT
Organism: Viscum album; assembly: GCA_963277665.1. Taxonomy (NCBI): domain Eukaryota; kingdom Viridiplantae; phylum Streptophyta; class Magnoliopsida; order Santalales; family Viscaceae; genus Viscum; species Viscum album. The sequence goes on from OY728147.1 coordinate 5,236,424, forward strand.
TATTATAATTATTTAAATATATTTATTATAATTTTACAATTATTTAAATACATATAATTATTTATTTATAATATTATAAATACTAATTAAAAAGAATAATTATTTAATTGTAAAAATTGTAAATAAATAAATTTATAAATATATATAGAAAATATACATGTATAAATATATTTATTTATAAATAATTATTTAAAAATATATTTTTAACATCATTCGTCGATATATAATCTTAAATACATGAATTTTAAAAATGGGTGAAATAGAATAATTTAAAATGAGTACACTTGTAAAATATTGAAAAAATGGATAAGTTTTATTAATTAAATATAAATTATTAAAAAAATATGGATATATATATATATTGAAAATACTAAAACATAGTAAATAAATAAATATAAATAAATAATAGAAAATGATCAAATTAAAAAATAAAAAATATTAAAAATGAATACCCTAACTGTGATAGTATGAAAAATAAATAAATAAAATTGACTTATTAAAAACATAATATATCATGATATAATTAAAATTCTAAAATATACAAAAATTTGAATAAATTACATAAATATTAGGTGCATGTGTTTCCATATATTGCGTAAATATATTTGTGTGTGTGTTTGTATATAAAAATGTATTAATTATATATATGTGTTTGTGTATGTGAAATTAATGTAACACATGATGTTTGATATATGTTAAATTGAAAAATCAAAAAACATTAAAAACGAATAATCCATTAATATACTTTTAATTAACATTTTATTCAATATATATATATATTATATATTTTATTTATTACTATTTATAATTTATATATATAGATATATTATACTTATTCATTTTTATTAATAATTGTTTCATTAATAAATTTGTAAATAATTTTGTAATTTATTCATTATTTTTTGTTTAATTATTACAATCTATTAATTTTATATATATATATATATATATTTAATACATACTATTTATTAGTATTTATAATCTATATATATATATATATTAAATTTATTAATTTTTATCAATAATTATTTTATAAATAAAATGTTTGATATATTTATGAATTTACTCATTTTAAATTATTATTTGTTTAATTATTTCATTTTATTCATTTTACATGTCTATATATTTAATATATTCTATTTATTAATTTGAAAATTTTATATATTTTTATATTCATTTTATTCATTTTTAACAATAATTATTTAGTTAATGAAATTGTTAATTTTTTTAATTATATATTTTTACTTATATCATTTTATTATATACCTTTATCAGTGCTCTATTAGTGCTTTATTTTTAGTGTTGATAAAGGGTATCCTTTATCAATGCTAACAATAAAGCGCTGAGAAAGATAGAATTTATCAGCGCATTTTGCTAGTGCTGCTAAATGTTATCGTTGTTTAAGGTGTGTTTTGTAGAAGTGAACACTTGGCGACAATGTTGGGAATTTTTTAGGATCATCATATGTTTGCCTAATTATCTACGTGTGATTTTTGGATACAAGAGGTGTGTTTCCTTGGCCATGTAATTTTTGAAAGAGGTGTTACTATGGATCTAGAAAAAAAGGTTATTATCTCTTGAAAACCACCAATGAATGTCTTTGAGATACATAGTTACCTTTGTCTAGCTAGTTATTACCAATGTTTTGTTTTTGATTTTCCATGACTAGATTTAATTATGATAGCTTTGACAAGGAAGAGTATTCCATTCCATTGGAATGAGGAATGTCAAAATTATTTTCAGAATCTTAAGTTTCTCCTTACATCAACACTGATATTGATTTTTTCGGAATCAGTACAAGGGTACTGGGTGTATTGTGATGCTTCAGGATCTGAGTTGGGAAGTGTTCTCATGCAGGAAATCACGTTGTTGCTTATGGATCAATATAGTTATAGTTTCATGGGAATAACTACGCAACACATGATTTGAAGTTAGTTGTTGTAGTACACTCTTTGATGAATTGGCATCATTACCTATTTACTGGGAAATTTATGGTTTTTGCGGATCATAAGATCTTGAAACACATTTTTCCATAACGGTATTTGAAAATAATTCAAAGAATATGGATGAATTACCTTCAAATGTTTGACTTTGATTTGATGTATACACTAGATAGAGGCAATTAGACGGCAGATGCATTAAGTAGAAATTCATATGGTCAAATGGAAAAGGTGGTTTTATATCAATGGAAGATGATTTCATTGATAGCTAACATGCCCTTGGAATGTAAAGACCAAGGTGAAGTTTTGGTTTTCTTTCTAGTTTTTTTTTTGTACCTGATTTAGTTGATATGGTTAAAGAGGCAAAAACATCTAATTGTGAATTAATTTCTATGAGGTCAAAACTCATGGTGGGGAAAACATTGAGAGATAAAAACTAGATGGGAGTTCAACTTTCTGGTTTCAAGATTAGATGGTCATACCTATGGATTGTCAAGAAAAACTACTCCATGCTTAGCACCATTCGAAATGGGTTTTTCATCCTAGAATAAAGAATATGTATAAGGCATTGAAATCAAAGTTTTGGTGGGTTGGTATGAAAATGGATATATATGAGTTTTTTATAGATGCTTAACTTTTCAGTAGGTTAAGGCGGAGCATCAGTGACTAACATGTATGTTACAATCTTTACCTATTTCTGTTTGTAAATGAGAATAGATAGCCATGGATTTTGTAGCAGGTCCCCCAAGAACGGTTTAGAAACATGATTCCAAATGGGTGATAATGGACCATTTCAAAAAGATATCCCATTTTATCCCTATTCATGAATCTCAAAGTGAAGAGGACTTGTCTAAAATATATATCCTAGAAGTGTTAAAGAGGCATGGTGTACCAGTTTCAATAGAATCATATAGAGATATGAGGTTTATATCTCATTTTTGGAAATCCTTATAGTAATCCCTTGGAACTCAGTTGACCATGAGTATGGTGTATCACTCTCAGATGGATGGAATATCTGAAAGGATGATACAAAAATTGGAAGACATGCTTGAGGATTGTGTAATGGATTTTGGTGGCTCATGGTAAGAGCACGTACTATTAGTGGAGTTATCATATAAAAATATTTATTAGAACTCAATAAATATGGATCCTTTTGAAGCATTGTATGGGAATTTTTTTGTTCTCTGCTTTTTTGGGTGGAAATAGATGAGAATTCACTGGTTGGACTGAGCTTTGTCCAAGAGAAAAAAGATAATATTTAGTTAATCAAGAAACAGATGGAGATGGATTAGATTCATCAAAAATCATGTGCAAATCATCATCGAAGGCCATTTTCATTCGACGTGAGTGATCATGTGTTCTTGACAATCTATCCAAGGCTTGGGAATCATCATTTTAGAAGTAGTTCATGTTATCTCCTCAATACATAGGCTCTTTATAGATACTTGAATGGGTTAGTGAGGTGGCATATCAGTTGGATTTTCTCCCATGGTTCAGTGTGATTCATAATGTTTTTCATGTATCTTAGTTGAAAAAGTATTAGATTGATCCTAAACATGTGATTCAATGGTATCACATTGACTTAGAACTTGATGCTTTATTGGTACATGTTCTCATATGAATTGTGGATAGGAAAGAGAAAGTATTGATTGCGAAAAACATCGATCTAGTAAGGGTTTTGTGGAAACATGGTCAGATTTTGGAGGAGACATGAGAAAGGTAGAAATCAATGGTATAGAAATGGCCTAAAATTTTTTAGGGAGATGCTGGTATTCAACTTTCCAGGTACAGAAATTCCAATGGTGGGGAGAATATAGCACCCCCAGTTTCATTTAAGTATCCCTTTTTTTATGTATTTTAAGTATATAAATTTCTTGGGTGATGTTTGGGATTGTTTGGAATAATTTTAGAATGTTTTTTTTCGGGGGGGGGGGGGTTATGGAGGTGAATGGTTTGAGAATGGTTAGTAGAAACCATTAAACTCCTATAGAAAACCATGCAAGATGAAATCGGGGCCTTTAAGAAGGCTCACAATTAGGCGTACGGTTTGGAAAAACTATACGACCACCAAGGAGAAACCATTCTTTTTTTATAGAGATATTTTCATGGTTGGAACACTGTTTTTCTAATGGTTTGGGCCAAACATGTAGGGTACTTCTTAAGGTAGTGGACAGTGCACGATTAGCGTGTGGTTTTCCTAACAGTGCTACCCAACCATGCACGATTTAAAATTAGATCATAGAAAAGTTTATCTAACTTGGTTTGTCCTCAAATACCCTCATTTAACACTATTTATGACCCCAAATTGTATTTTCTTCCTCAAAAAGGTTATGGAGACTTTACCTTTTATTTAGGAGCAATATATTGGAAAATCTTGGGGTATTAAAGGCTGGATTCCTTGGTAAGTCTCTATTCTTGGTCATTTTCCTTAGATCTAATTCTATTCCTTCACTTGGATTCATAGATCTGATCCATTGAAGATATATCAATGTTCTTGGATGCAAATAATGATGAGATATGGAAATTTTAATGTTATATAATGATATATAAGGTGGGTTTTTAGAGATTCAACTAGGTTCTATTGAATAATTAGTTCCATTCTTCGTTTTCACCATAAATTTATGAGGTAAGTGGATTCACTCTTGACTCCTCTTGCTAAAAATATAAGGGTTGATTTCGAATTGATTGTTTTTCTTGAAATTTATTGTGAATATTTTTTGCAATGCTTCATGGAAACCCTCTTTAGTGACAGTTTATGGAATTGTGAAAATTGGGTGTTTTAGTGGAAAGTGAAATTGGTAACATGATTTTGAAATGATTATTTTAAAATATATGTTTGATTTTGATGGTTATAAAATTGTATTCAATAAAATTATGGTTTTATTTAAATATTTTGGCATAATTGAATTTTTATGGTGATTGGCTTAAATTGTTAAGCATGAGTTGAATTGGATGGATAATGGTCGTAAAGTACCACCATCAAAGGGATGGAGTATGGACATGTAGTTCTACTATCAATGGTAACACCAAGACTGTTTTTGATTGGTACTCTGATATAGTTTGGTTTGTTTTGTTATACATTGAGTTATATAAAATTATTATCATTCAGAATCTAGTGGTTTTTGTTATGGTATGTTTAGTTGTGATTGTTTTATTTTTAAAGGGAAAATCATCCCCCAATTGTATTGAATCTCTTGGAATTTATTTCCAGACATTGGTGTCTTGAGGATGTCTTCTAAGGCCAAGTATTAATTATATATTGACTAAAGCCAATGAGTATGGGAGAGATGTTACAATCTCCTCTATCTTCCATCATACAATCATGGGAAGTAGGTAATGAAGTAATCTCTCTAGAGTTAGGTGAGGAGCTGATGTTTTGGCATTCATAAGATGAAGTGACTTCCTCTGACCCCTCTGAAAATGTGGGGTCTCCTTTAAAGTCTATAGGGGATGAAGTTAGGGATGAATAAAGAGTATCTTCATACTCTCTTAGTGAAATGAAAACCTCTTCTGGCTTAGCTGATAAGGCATATATTTTTCTAACCTTAGGGAAGAGAATGAGGGAATTTTCATCTGATATTATACAATTTTTTGGAGAGTTCGTGACCTTTTCAATGCCATCGCGCTCACTTATCATGTTTTTTATCATGAAGGTTATTTAACATACATATATATTTGGAATCATATGCTTGACATGATTGATGGGTAACACATAATATTTTTTGATCTGTTTAATAGGGTTGTTTGGGGTTTTTTTAGACCATTCAGGGAAGTGAACCAAGTGACACCATCACCATGGGCTATTTCCCCTCCCTCTGATAGAATATTATATCAATATAATGTGACTCACAATATTCTAATGGGTCCTTGTCTACATGAAATTTCCTGATTTGTCCATTAATACAGTATTTGAGACATTGATGGTATGATGAGGTGATTTTCACTTGATGATGAATCCATGGCCTTAATAGAAAAACATTTGAGGCCATATCCTACCAAACAATCAGAAATTATGAGTTGGATACAAGGTCCCCAAACTGAAACTTGTTTTTTATTTTTCCTAGGGCCTTTTGTCACTTTTTTTATAACCATGTTGCGTCAGAGTGGAAGGCGTTAGGTTATCCTTGTTTTATCCTCACTGATGAAGTGTCTATATTGGAATGAGATTAAATCCCAAACCAATGTTAATGAAATCCCATCAAATATCAATACTATATATCCTTTTATACATGTACAAGGGTCTGATGTGTCCCTGTATAATAACCTCTTTATCTTTATCTATATTTGAAATAATTGCATGACATTTTGCAGGATTGATCTCTACCTGATAGAACTAAATAGTGTAAACCTAATTTTCAAACTCTTTGGGGATCAGCAAAGCCTCTATGAGTTCTTTCTCGAAGTCTTGTGATAAAATAAGGGCATCCAGGATCAAAAATTTGGTCAGAATTATGCCTAATTACTTGAAGATTTCATACTTCTAGGCTAGAGGACTGTTATTATTAGCATGTTGATTCTATATCATATATTATTTAGGATATTAATTACTTTAAATAGGTGTATCAACCCTAAAAATAGGAGTTGAAGGTTCTCTTTTCCTTAGTGGGTTAGTCCGAACAACTCTTCCTACTTTCCAAGGGTGATCAGACACTTGTGCCCCCTCTGATCAATATTAAAAAAATGATCGGGTCAAAGAAAATTTTGGTATATTACGGGGGATTTATTTACTCCTATTGGACTCACTTAAGGGATCTTCCATTAGTTTCCATAGAATTTAAAGTCTGAGTTGGAATGTTTCTAGAATTTTATTTTTTACTACGACTAAATCTTCCCATGTACCCTCATCTTCGGCGGCCTCTTCCTCTGGTTCCCCAATCAGGTGTAAGGAACTCTGGTTCATATCCATACTCATCATCATGTAAGAGATCAATTAAGTAAATGAAATTAATGGAACCAAATATCAATTTCACATTTGATAAGGATTATATCTAGTTGACCAATTCTGGTAGTACCATTTAGCAGGGCGGAAACCGTAGATTTGAAACTGAAGGCATAAAGTTTGAGAGAGTCAAAGATAACTTTGTCCTTGTTATAGGTTCATCTTCTCAAATTTTCTCTCCACCCTTCCATCCATGTCATTTTTTAGATGACCGAACTATAGAGGATCTTGTGACGATAGAGTTGGATTTTCCACCATGAAAGTGGATTGGGGTATAGCTGATTTTTTTAATTATGATTAGAGGATAGAATGGGTTCAGTTGATTGTATTTTGAGTCATCCAATTTCCAAAATTCTACTCATGTTTTCTAAAAACTTTTTTCCACTCACCTCCCTCCCTGGGAGAAGTAGCACAAACACAAACTACTTGTGATGGTAGTTTCCCCAACTTTTCTACCCCAATGTATACCATTTTTTCAGGATGTATTTGAAAATGAAGCCTTCCTAAATGGTGTTCCCTAGAATTTGGTAAAAGAAGAAATAATTTGGATGATAATAAAGACCAACCTAGCTAGGATTATTGGGATCTGAAAAGTGGAGTAAATAATTGTCTATTACTGTTATAAAGTAGTCATGAAATTTCTCATCTCAGAATGAATAAAACTTCTTCTTACACACCTCAAATTGATTTCATCTTGGTCACCTTTGATCATCGTAACAAGGTGGGTTTTGATGTTTATGTTCAGGGTGTGCTACACAATATGGTGTGGGTTTTGGAGTTGGAGCCACTGTAGAGGTTGGCTTAAGTGTGACAGCTTCAGCCTCTTCCTTTCCTGTTCACTTCCTTGGGGCTGATGGAATCATTTGTAACTTGAGATTAGTTCAATGTATGAAATATTAAATTCTTTTAGAAACCAAAATGAGATCTAAAAACCCACCCATATATCTTACTGAGATGAGAATAATTCACAACTCATCATGGAGGTTCCCTATATAGATAGAAATCATCTCTTATTGGGGAAGCTCTAGGTTCAGGGAGTAGGTCATCACCTTCCACCTAGAAATAAAATTTGAGACCCTATAATTCTCCCATCATTTACAGTTTGAAAGGTCAAGGATTGTTTTCTTTTTTACCATTGAGATGAACTGAAATATAACCTACCAATATAGATCTTCCCATCCTACAATTGACCGGTCTGGAAAACGGGTGTACCATATGAAGGCCGACCCTTGTAAGGTTTTCACGAAGAATATAAGTTTCATTACTTCTTGTTTCATAGGTATTTACATCATGGGATTATAGTGGGACACAAAATGTGTTATATTCTTCTCTGGTTCATCTAATCCATTGAATACTAGAAATTTAGGGCTCCTAAAATTTTTAGGGGTAGGATCACGCTCACCCATTCAGGATATGGATTCTATTCCTTCTATAATGGTGTGATTTGTTCATCCAAAACTTCAAAATAATATTCCAATGATTCAATGGTGTTGATAAAACCTTGATGAATGTTTGGTTGAACATGATCTAGAACATGGGTGGTAATATGTAGGGCATGAAAGGCTAGCTCCACCAATATTCATGGATGAAAATCAGTAGGTGACATCTTTTGAGGGTTCACCTGAATCATTTCTGGTTTTTTCCCCAATGAAGGGAATTATTGATATCAATCCATGGTTGAGGATATTTAAACTAGAGGCCTGGGTACAGGTTTGAGTGGATGTTCTAGATACACTCTCATTGGTATCATGAGCCACTCTGGATAAGGGGTATCAGTTGGGAGGTGAGATGAGTATCTCCTTGAAAGACATACCCAGTGGGAATATTTCCCCCTAAGTAGTTATGTATTTAACTTCCTCAGATACTTCAATTCTAGCTTATATCAAGAAAATATTTAATCCAATGTGACCGACTCGAATATCCCTGATGAATTCTAGGACATGGTTGGGCCTTTAAAATTTTTCTAGACAAAAAAACATTGAGGGGGTAATGGTGGAACATTATATGGATCCCCAAGTTTTTTGGTGAGATTTTGATTCATGGCACACACATCTTCTTCATTTACCTCAGTGTGGACTGAATTCTAAATATAATCATCCTTTACTTGTTCCTCTATGTTGACATCATCTACGATGACATCCACAGGATTGACACTCATGGAATTCACCAATTCACAATGCATTATATGTGTCATATTAGATGTTTAATGGTAAAAGGCTTATTTTTTCCTTTACTAGACCTATTTTCTTTTTTTTGGAATCCTCTTCAAGATCATGGAAAATAATAACTTAGATTGAACCACCACACAACCTTATCACATGTTTCCCTTCTGAGGGAGGCAGGTCATGAGATAGGACAAACTAAGAGACCTCATTTCTTGGTGTTTCCCCAAATAGGAAAATACTAATTTCCATTTAAGAGAGGGTTAAGGTAAAAATACCCCCAGCCCCGTGGGTTGGGGTTTCCCCATTATTTTATTGTTATGACTTGGGTGGAATTTTTCAGATTTTGAGGGGCACTTTGTGTTAAAAAATCCCACATCCCTATGGGATCAGGATTCTCCCGTATTACAGAAACTACTGCTACTACCACTGCTCTATTGATATTGTACATCCTTATTCTATCATGATCTCGGTGAAACAAATGATTTGAACATGAAGCACCTACTCCCAAGGGAATAAATAGTGTATGTTTATTGAATTACATTAAGTGAGAAGTCTACTTAATGTTCTCTATTTCCCGATTTAGTAGTGTTTTAATGACTTTATCTTGTTGGGCATAACACTTTTGAGACTTATTCAGGTTTGATTCCTACTGGGTTCACCATTTTTATTGATCATGGGACTTTTCTGATATCCTCTCTAGAGTAATAACATTACAGTATCTCACCTATGGAAGATTTTACTGATCGAGGCATGAGGTGAAATGCAAAGATCCATGTTTTTTCCATCCCCTAATATGAACACTACGTGGGGAATCAATTATTATACGTTTTAATTTATAAAATGCATTGTAGAATTCCATTTGAATATATTTCTGATGCTTCCCTGATCGGGGTCATTGTGCAGCTAGAATGGATTCCAAGTAAATTTGTTGATGAATCTCTTCTAATAATTTAAAATGGTCTTTATACGAATAATAAAGAAAGAAATTAAATTTTAGGTGGAAGAGAGTTTTCCAGAGGTTCATACAGATGTCATGTATGCACTCTTCTAAAAATACCACTAGAATGTTGAACTAAGAAGTGGATGAGGATAAAAACATGATGGGTATATTATCCTTGGTCAGTTTTATTCTCACAAGTAACACATTTCTTTGTTCTTCTACTATAGATTCCTCCACTTTATTAACCCAACATGGGAAGTTTGAGACTATTTTTTTCACAAGAAGTAGGTCTAGTAGGGTTATATTTGGAATGGAAAAATTCAGAGGAGGTTCATAGGATGATTGTTTCCTCGAATAGTCTCTCAGTCAAGAAGTAATTCCACCTATCATTGATAGGGTGTTAGGAATGACTAACCCCATATTTCCAAGCAACTTAGAATATGATGATGTTATCATATTTTAATGGGTAAGGGGAATACCTTCTTGATAATTGATCTTTTTTACACAAGTAAGGATATCGTGGAACTCATCAAGAGATTATCTCTCATGATCGATCAGATTTTTCCCATAAGGAAGGCCTTCATAGTAAACATTCGGCAGAGGACCTCTAGAGATGCTAGTACCAGTTATGCGGGGAGGATCTTCACAACTACTTCTTACACTTTTGTAATTCGGTAACATATTATTAGGATCTCGATACACCATTGATAATTTTTGATGGCCTCAAGAAGTCTAGACTTTAATATATTAGGGCCATGATTCTGCTCCAAAATTTTGAACCACACCAGGTGGGATTTATTTTTTGATGCTCTCCCATGAGAAGCTAGAACCGCCTGTTCTGAGTGATGATTCCCAAGAAGGGATTGGGTTTGGTTGACTATTATGTTGTTGTCATATCATTCTGATGAGTTTCAAGAATTTCAGTAGGGATCCATGCCTACCCTCGAGCGACCCCTGAAATGGTCTAGTGTTCCCCAGTTTGAACGAGGATGTGCACCCAATACGATTGTCCATTTATCACAAAATGCTGCTGATGAACCTCTTGGATGGGAGCATGGATGTATGTATTATCATGAGTGACCCTCCCATTATGTGGGAGAGTAACTCTACATGTGGAGGTGGGATCATGCACTTGACTCCTAGCAATTTTTTTTGATGTAATCACATCTTGGAAATTTTGTAGGATGTGGTTATGAATTGATTTCTAACCTTACATCATTTGCAAGAAGTTATTAACATAGATTTCATTGTTACAGATCAATGTTTAATTATTTATATATCCTACTAACTTCAATGTATAGTGGAAAGTAGGGTTGAACCCACATGGAAGGTGGAGTGACCATTTTTTCAAAGAAACCCACTATTGGAAACATTGGGTGGAAATTTATTATACTTTTCTATTTTTTATATATTTTGATATAAGAAGTAAAGTAAATTAGTTCATGATGGATTGATTATGATAGTGCTAAGATATTGTGAAAATTTAAAAGGATGAAAGTGAAACAGTAATATTGAAAAGGCAGTGAGAATAGTAGTGATGAGAGATGATCAAATAAGAATACTACTAGGAAAAAAAATATATTGGTTTTAAAGGTTGATTTTTTAATTTAAAAAGTAAATTGAATTCACTCCTCAAAAATTAAAGGTTAAATCTTCCTGTCTAGAGGATTTAACACACTATATTTAAGTTCCTGAAGTTCGCCACTCATGAAACAAAAATATAGCTAGATAATTTTTAGAAAGTAAACAAAAACAGCCTCATCAGAAGTTTATGAAGTTTTAAATTTTAAGCTTGATGAATTAGTTACATGATAAATCTCATCTAAATATCATGGAGTTTAAAATTAAAGCATGGGAGGAACAGAATCAATTTAATTTCCAACAATCAGAACCAACCTTTCCTGTCAGATGTGATTCTTAAAAGAATAAATCAAATGAAGAATAATTATATTAAATCAACAAAAATTAATACCACAAGCACTAAAATATTTTACTTATGATCATTATAAAAATTGAAATAAGATACAATTCAATTACAATTTAAAAAATGAAAAGCTCAGAAAGAGATCTCCCTCTCAAGTCCCAGACTACTGCTCTGTTTCTGAACTCCAAAATCTCTAAGTCACTATTTCATGCTACTCGTCTCCAATATTTGGGTCTAAAATGAATTATGAGTTAATGAATGAGGTCCTGTATATTTATGATGTTGCTTCATTTTTAAATCATCCATCATCTTCTTTCAATCACCAATGATTTCCATCGACTTATATAAGTCCTTCTCTTTCATACCGCACAAGTGCATTTTTCTCTCTAACATGATTGACATACTAACAAAACCCTTGTAACTAACTCCGCTCCATAGTTCTTCATGAAACTAGACATAAATCTATCTCCTTCCCAAAATGTAGAGAGAAAATTAGAAGGTTTATCTTTAATAAAAATTTATTAATATAATTAATATTACAATTATTGGATTAATATTAAATTATTGTATAATATTTATTTGTAATTATTAATTATAATTTATTAATTATTATTATCTTAATCGATTAATTAAATTATATTATTTTATTTAAAACTTTTATTAATTGTTCTTAATAATTAAATTATTTATTAAAGATTATCTTAGTTTTAATTTTTAAAACTCAATAAAAGAGTAAAATTAAAATTATTATTTTAAGATTAAAAAGCTATAATTAATTTAATTATTTATTTTATTTAATAATATTATTCATGTTTATTTTAATTGATATAAATAATATGTTTGTTAGATTAATATAAATACTAATGTATTAAGATTCTTATTTAAATTTATTTGATTAAATTATTTTATTTTAAAAATTAATTTTACAAATTATTATTAATAATATTTTAATTATATATAAATATATATATATTATTTTATTGATTTATTATTTTTTATTTAATTATTTTTTCTTTTTATTTTTATTATCTTATTATTTCTTATTCTTTATTCTTTATTTCTTATATTGTTTTTTTAATTTACCCACACTAATAAATTAGCTGCGTAGGGGAGGGGTTTTACTACTTCTTCCCAAACCTTCTGTGGCTCAGATTCGGATGGCGTTGTAGTGGTTATTAAGGTCAGAGGCACCGGATAGACTTCAGATCCTCATCTTGTATGGTGAGCCTCTTCTTCTGAGCGACATATCACGGTGGTAGTGCACCGTCGACCCTGCTTGGCGACGATTCTGCTCCAAAAGTGCACAGTGGCGTGATGGACTTATAACAAGTTTGATCTTCAAATATTTTCTCCTTCTTAATCAGCTATCGTTCTTGGTTTCATCAGCACTAACTGGTAGAGGAATAAGATATTCCGAAGAAGTCAGTGCACATAAGATACTCCTTCAGGCTGGTATCAGCCTAAATCGGATGGTGGTGGCGGAACATCTTGCTCTAGCGGCGACCGGTTCTTCTATCGTGACAGATTCTCCTCATATCGATGAGTGGTGAGGATTAGGGTATGTAGGGAAAGTTTAGATCTGGTGTGGAATGGTTTTGTATGTGTGTGTTGGAGAATGGAGCTAGTGACTGATTTTTGGTTTAAGGTTGGAAGGTGGTGGTGTTGAATCTGGGTATGGGAGGCAACAGTGAGTCAGGCACCGATAGGAGGGTTTGTAGCTCCCTAGAAGAAAGATGTTGGTAGGTCACTTCTGGATGGTGTCGGTAGCTCATGGATTGGTGAGACATGCAGTGTGAGTGGAGAATGCAACATCCATGATTTGAGACATTGATGGAAATTTCTAGCAATATGATCGATGAGTGCTGGAGGATCGGTGATAAATTCAAAGGTGGAGGTGTCGGTTGGTAGCATTGTCGGTAGGACATAAGCAGGGGGTTGGTGCTGATAGTTTCGATAGGTGGTGTGATCAATGACTCATGTTACCATTGGAAGAGGGGAGGAGTCGGTGTCGGTAGGTCATGGTCACTGACTTAAAATTAATCTGGAAACTCATAATGAGAATAAGTTAACAAAAAATAATAAAATTTAAACAAATAAAATTTAAAAACCTAATTCAATTAATTTAAAAAATGTGTCTTAAACTAAATAAATTATCTAATTAATTTAAAATAGAAAAATAACTAAAAAAATAAATTTAATTATAAACTAATTAATGAAATTGAACATAATAAATAAAACAAGGATTAAAAATTGAATTATAACATTAAAATTTATAAATATATAAATTTATGAATGATGATTAATTATTAAAGTTAATTTATTTAAATAAAACATAATTAAAAGATTAAATTTTAAATTAAAGTTTCATTTAATTAATATGGGTTGGTTAATTGATGAATTATAAAATAAACATTACAAAACAATAAATAAGAAGTAAAAAAGAAAAAAAATAAATAACCAGAATATAAAGTAAGATTAAACTAATAATTTTAAAAGATAAAATACAACATTACATATGAAAAATTATTAAATAATAAATTTAATTATAAAAAAAGTTCAAATAATTAGTAAAAAATGAAAAAAATTAATTAAATGATTAAAATATTAATAAAAAGATGTGGAAAATGTGTGAAATTTAGAGCCACATCAAATTCCCCCAAACTTAATTATTGTTTGTCCCTAAAAAATCTAAGGATTTATTGTCTTTGGAAACAGAAACATGTGTTCAAATATTAAACACATAAATAATCATGTTAGGCAATTTTAAAGTAGGGGATCACAAATTTCTAAATAGGATTTTGAAATGGAATTTTCAAATGTTTTTTTTCTGAAATTCTAATACCCACTAAGTAATTTTGAGAACAAATAATCATCCATTTTTTATAATGTTTTTCCTCATTTATGAATCTTCTTAAATAACTACTTCAAATCAAATCTATGTACTAAATCCAAGAGTGATAAATGGTTAAAAATAAGTAGAATTAAGATATTAACAAAAGGAACCTTATAATTTTACCTTCACATAGGTTCTAAAAATAAAAAATTATTTTTTTGAATCACCATATTGATACAACATAAATGGTTCCATATAAATTGATTTTCCCCTTCTTCATCTGGCGTTCATTATTCCCTTCACCTTAATAAACTCATTTTTGAAACTAGGAACTTTATTTTATATTTCCCAGCCGTATTCATTATGAAAATCACTTTGTATAGCACTTATTCAAATGGATTTAGTTAACAAAAATGTAACCAATTCATAGAGTCTCAAAGATTCACTGTGGGTTCCCAAATGCCCATTTTACTCTAGTTTCAAAAGATTTATATGAATTACATTTACATTGGCCCAATAAAGTGATTACTTTTTCTAATAATTAAAAAATGGTTCACCTAGGAAAAATTTCAATATTCTACTTTCCTAAAGTTATGATCTCAAATCCATAAAAATGTATCCTATATCACCCCCAAACTAAGTTCCTAAATAGAATATTCACAAAATCAATAAGGAAAATCATTCAGTAGTCATTCATCCTCACAAGTTTCAGACTCATGGAAACTCTTAACAACCAGTAAGATGTCATCCTTAGGCAAGACTACTTTGATATGTAGTACAAAGCCTATAGAAACTAAAATTGTGAATGAATATTGAAAAAAATTATCCATTTTTAACAAAAAAATTAAAATCTAGTTGGATTTGATGGGATTCCATTAAAGAATATATTAGTTCAACTAAATGATGACCCCCTCCCCCACACTTAAAACCCAACTTTTTCCCCAAAGTTGAATTCAAATGTAGATAATAAAAATTTAACTATTAAAGTTCAAAACTAATTTTTTGTTAAAGTACATTAATAAATTATATCAAGAGTCTCATTGAAACTCAAAAATAATTGTTTTCAAAAAAAATTACAGCAGGATTACATGAATTTTCATTTATTACATTGAATAAATTTTTCAATTAAACTCTAAAAGTATCATGTAAAAATTGAAGTACATGGTGACTATGGTGTTAGAAAATTCTAAATTTTGCTTTAAAAAGATTTTCAATATAGAAAAAAAATTAATGCTAAACACCCAAAAAATGAATAACCAAACATGGGAAATTCCCCCACACTTAATTTCTATTAGTGAAGAGATTTTCATATCAATGAAATTAAATTTATAGCAAGAAAAGACATGCAGTAGAATTTTTGAAGACACCAGTACAGGAAGAAAAAATATTTCCAGCACCAACAAAATTTTTCTATCAACTAACACATACAGAAAGGATAATAAAAAACGAAGACTACAAAAGAGATAAAAAAAATAAAAACTTCCCCTTTTAAGAATATTTCTCTATTGATTCAATCCTAAATTAATTCTTCCATATCCGCCATGAGTGAAAACCTCTGGTGTGTTCTACTTCTGTATCTTAAAATAATGAAAAATATTAGAATATGAAATTAACAAATGAAAATAAAATGTAATTAAAAACCAAAGGTATGAAAAAATAGAATTTAAATCCAATGAGGCTCCAAATTCAGCATGTTTCCACTTGATTGAAATGGGAATGATTCTCTTCTATAGAAACTAGTAGCAACAACCTTCTTATAGAATACAAACCAGGAAGTCCAAAGTCTCATATCTAGTAGAAATTGAATAAGAGACTGAGAAATTAACACTTTATTCCAAACATAACAAGAACAAAAAGTAAAGAAAACTAAAAATCATGGGTTGAATTCCATGAAGCACTGATTTTTAAGCCTTAAGTTAGACTTTATTAGAATGATAAAAATTGTTTAATTGAAATAAGAAAAATCATGGGTTTCCACCCATGCAGTGATAGGTTTAAATTCCCTAGCTAGACTTTATTCTCCTAAATATTTATAACCATGATAATTAATTGGGAATGAGTTAGTGATGGTGTGGAATACACAATTGTCTAAGTAGTTAAAATAATTATGACTCAAGACATTATCATCTTCAATAACAAGCATAATTATCCAAAATTCTTCCATCATAGAAATTAATAACATAATGTCCAGCTCATCAGGGTCTCTAAAACCCATTTCCTTAGCTCTAAAATGTTCAAAAACATAAAATAAAAATCATTCTTCTAATGAATAATTCCTTCCCAACTTCCCCCATATTAAGAGATTTAAAAAAACCTATAAACATAAGAAGACACATCAGAAAACTCCTCATCATTTCTAAAAAAGGTTCCCAGCTCATATTGTAAAGAAAAATACTTTGAATACTACCAAAAGAAGGAATCATACTCAACTTTAAAGAGGTAATTCCTAATGTCCACATAAGACTCAAATTATGTGAACCTTTCAAGTTCAGGTTGGAGGTCATCACACCACACAACAGACTGAGTAGGAAAGAAGGTTTCAAGGAAAAACACTTATTCGTAATGGGAATAATCAAGTTTTTAAGTAGGACTCGACCTAGAAATTTCTCCTGCTTCAGGAACCTTTATAAAAACTACATCATAAGGTAAAATTTCAAAAATAGGTTCAAATAGTTCAAGATAAAGTGGTGACTCACACTTCAAATAGGGTTCCAAGGAAAGAATCTTCTCATATACAAGAGGGAGTGGGGAAGGAGTAGTAGTCGGAGTAAAAAATTCAATGGGTTGGGGAATCCATATCTCTGTGACCTCAAGAGGAAAATAACCGTACTCATATCAAATCTCAATTTTGAAATATTGATTCTTAGAAGCTTCTATCAAATTACAACTAACCTCGTATTGGGGCTTTTCAAACACCAAAATTTCCTCCACATCATCAGTAGCTTGAAGGGTGAGTTTATATTTAGAAACATTAATTATGGAATAATCAGTACCAAGGAAAGGTATTCCTAATATGATTGAGACCTTTTTATAACAATCCATATCAAGGATAATAAATTTTGTGGTTAGTGTGAGTTTTCCTAAACTCACTAATAGGTTATCCACCCTCCCATAAGGGTGTGCGAGTGACCTATCAGCAATTTGAAGATAAATATAAGTCGATTGCATATCCCTAAGACCCAGCCTTTTAAAAAAAAGATTATTGAATAATATTGATACTTTATCCTAAGTCACACAAACAATTGAGTTACCCAATTCTTCTTATTTTTCATTTAATGATAAAGCTGCTAGGGTCCTTCAATTTCATAGGCAACTTCTTTAGTAGAATCTCACTACACTCCTCATTGAGATTAATTTTATCCAACTTCCAATAATTTTTGTTTTTCAGAAACCTTTTAGTGAATGAAACATATGAATATATTTTATCCAAGGATTCTAATAAATTCATGTTGATGATGAATCTTTGAATCATTTTTAGAAATCATAGATAGTCAGGTCCATCACTATGTTTCACTCTTTCAGGGAAAGGAATGGGAGGGGTATAATATTTTAGAACAAGTTGATTGTCCACCTTCTCCTCAAACCCAACTTTTGTTTTCTTCTTTAATCAAATCCCACATAATTTTACTTGGTTCTTTAACTTTTTTAGGCGTGGGTTCATCAATATGTTCAGGTTGGACAAATCTTTCCAAATTTATAGATTTGTAATTTTTCAAATTTCCAATTTGAAATTCATTTTTTCATCAGTTTTAGTTTTCCCAGGGAATTCCTTTACTTTTTATTTGGCAGGAAGTCCAGATATAGTGGTCAAAACCATGAAATTATCCATTGGATTAGGAATTAATGTGATGGGAAGCTTTCTCTTCTTCATATCACCATGATCTCTAGACATTTGACCCATTTGAAGTTCTAAATTGTGAATATTATCATATGTATCCTTCCTGAGTGAGATAATATCACCCAAAACTTGATAAAATAACCCCTTTAACTCCCATTAGGAATTAGATGACTCAACCTCATATTGATTTGAGTTATAAGTTCCATGTTGTGACAGGTAGTTTGTGGAAGTTGGATGTTTGATTACCCCTTGTTCTATGCAAGACATGTTAGGGATATTTTGATAACCAAAAGTGTATTGATTGGAAAAGGGAGCTTGGACACCCTATTTTCTAGCCCTAAAATCCAAAAAATGGGCACCTTCCTCAAATTGGATAGGGAGGTCAAAATTGGGACAACATTTTCGAGTGTGACCGAATATCCCACAATGAAAACATTTCTCCCTTAGAACCCTATCATCAACAACAACTGCCTAGGGGTTGGTTTCACCCCTATGGATGACTCTCTTCCTAGTGCACTTGTTATATGATTTTTGGGAAAGTTTTTCATACAAGTTTTTTATCTCATTAGAAGTAGAGTTAGAGAAGTCACCCATACAAGATTGGTCAACTAGATTTTGGTTGTAAGGGGTGAGATAATTATAAAAGCACTACTAGAAATCTAGGCTTTTGATCCCCTTTACCTATAGCGACCGCCAATGGCGGTCACTAGGTTTCCCCAAAAAAAACGGGGCATCGGCGCACCCCCCCCCCCCCCCCCCCCCCGAACCCTCCTCCGCCCAGCCTCGCTGCGCGCCCTCCCCGTCGCCGCACTCCCTCCCTCGCCGCCCTCCCCAGTCGCCACGCGCCCTGCCCCGCCGCCGCGCAACCTCCCTCGTCGCCGTCCCTCGTTTCCCTTTCGGCCTCCGCCCTCCGTCGGCTGCCCTCCACCGCCCCGCCCTCCGCCCTCCGCTAGCCGCCCTCCGCCCTACCCTCCACCTCCTTCGGGCTTCCTCCGCCTCTGCCCTCCGGCTTCGGCCGCCCTCCACCCTGCGGCCGACCTCCGGCCTCCCTCTGCCCTCGGGCCTCCCGCCACCTGCCTCTGGCAGCCCTCCAGTAGCCCTCTGCCCTCCGGCCTCCAGCCCCTCCAGCCTCCAACCTCCGCCCTCGGCCCTCCCCCTCTCCCCACACACCCTGAACACCCCCCCTGCACCCCGCCAACCCCTGTCCCCTCCGTCTTCATCCCCTCCCTCACCGCACCATAGCCACCAGTCCCCTCCTTCACCATCCTCCCCCTTGCTGCACCGCCACCGCCCGGTCCCCTCCCTCACTGCATGACCGCTAATTTTCCCCTCGCCACTGCCGCCCATCCACTCTGGATCCCCCTGTCCTCGGTCCCCTCCCTCGTCGCCCCACCCTCATTGTACCGTCGCCACCTCACCGTCTCCTCTCCTCTGGATCCTCGTCATCACCGCCGCCCATCCCCTCCCTCGCCGCACTGGCTCCGACTCCGGCTCCCCTCTACTACCTCTCCTCTCCCTCACAGCACCGCATTCGGCTCCCCTCCCTTCCAGGTTTGTAGCGGAATCAGGTATGACATGGGCTTCCACTTACATTATTATTTTATAAATGGTTCAAAAACAATTAATTAGTATTTATTTTAAATATATTTGATATGAAAAATGAAAATGTAATAAGTCTTGTGTAAATTTTTGTTATATGGATCTTATTATGGATAAGAGTTGGATTGATCTTCCAAATTGAACGTCTAGAGAATATTTCAATGGCATTATGCAGTTTATTGACTTCACCAGAGGATTTGAAAGTGACTATATTAGTTTTCCATGTAGAAAATGTGCTAACAGATATCAATTCACACGAGATACTGTGAGGGAGCACCTATTCTTTAATGGATTTCTGAAAAATTATAAGAGTTGGACTCGTCATGGAGAAGAATATATTTGTTTTCAAAATATGGATGTATTTCAGATCGATGTTGATGCAAGGATGAATGATCCAATGCATGAAATGCTTACTGAAATGGTACGTGGGTTGGATCCTGAAGGCACTGGCATCCAGAATCTTGAGACCAGTGAGATAAATCTTCGCTCTGGTGCAGATCGTGATTCAAGGAGGTTTTGTGAAGCAATTGATGAGGCAAAAAAAGAATTATATCCTGGATGTACTTATTACAATAAATTATCGTTTATCGTAGAGTTGTTGCATTTAAAGACTTTGAATCATTGGTCAGACACATCATTCGACATGCTGTTGGTGTTATTGAAAAAGGTTCTTCCTATCGACTCTAAGATTCCCGAGTCATATTACCATGCTTGTAAGCTGACATAGAACTTTGGTTTTACATATGACACCATAGATGCATGTGCAAACAACTGTATGTTTTTTAGAAAGGAAACTTCCCATTTGGATATTTTTACGGTTTGTGGTGCTTCTAAGTGGAAAGAGAATAGGGGAAATCAGACTCATCAAAGTCAGATTTTGATAAAGGGGAAACCGATTGTCGTAAAGAAAATGTGTTACTTTACCCTTAAACTGAGGTTGAAAAGATTTTTTATGTCATCTAAAGTTTCTAATTTAATGAGATGGCATGCAGAAAGAGTTCATGAAAGTGATATGTTAACCCACCCGGCAGACTCTCATGCATGGAAGGATTTTGATAAGATACATCCCGATATTTCCAAAGATGTTCGTAATGTCTGATTGGGATTGGAAGCATATGGTTTCAATCCATTCAATTATATGGTTGGTGCAACTCATAGTACATGGCCCGTGGTGTTGGTTCCGTATAATCTTCCTCCGTGGCTTTGTATGAAGCAACAATTTATTTTACTTTCCACTCTTATTGATGGACCTAAAAGTCCAGGGGATAAGATTGATGTTTACCTTCAGCCATTTATTGATGAGTTGAATGAATTTTGGGGCGATGTTGTGATGGATTATGACTGTGAAATGAATGAAATGTTCAAACTGCAGGCTACTTTATTGTGGAAAATCAATGACTTCCCAGCTTATGAAAATCAGGCTGGAGTACGAAAGGGTGATTTTCATTCCCTTGTTGCAACAAAAGTAAAAAATATGTATGGAATAAGCATTCCAAAAAATGGGTATACATGGGTCACAGACGTTTTCTCCCCCATCAGCACAGGTTCAGAAAGGACAGAGTGGCATTTGATGGTTCTAGAGATTTCAGCTCAGCACCGAAGATCATGACCGGAGTCGAAATGTTATCGCAGATTGAGGAAGAAAACATCCACACAGTATATGAAATTCAGGATTTGGTGGCTCCTCTAGTATGTAATATTCAAGCTGCGGGTAGGCAGCACAGTCATAATTGGAAAAAGAAAAGTATTTTTTAGTCTTCCGTATTGGAAAACTAACATGCTGAGGTATAATTTTGATGTCATGCACATTGAAAAAAATGACTGTGATAACATATTGTGGACCATTTTAGGTGTCAGTGGAAAATCAAAGGACCATGTTAATGCACGCCGTGATTTGGAAGAAATGGGTTTAAGGAAACAGTTTCATTTACAGTTAGCTGAGGGAAACAAGGCATATATGTCTGCTGCACAGTATATGATGACTACAAAGGAGAAAGAGACATTTCTTTCCATTTTGAAGATGATCAAGGTTCCTGATGGTTACTCTTCTAATATTTAAATGTGTGTGAATCTGACGAGCAAGACATTGCAAGGGTTGAAAAGTCATGACAATCACATACTACTTCAGTAGTTGATTCCAATCGCAATTTGTGATTGTTTATCCCCCAATGTTGTTCAACCGTTGATTGAGATGAGTAATTTTTTTAGAAATATTTTTTTTAAGAAATCAACGAATGAGTGATTTAAAAAGTTTAGAGGACCGAATTGTACTTATGTTTTGTCACTTTGAGAAACTATTTCCCCCCTCATTTTTCTATGTTATGCTCAAGAGGCCCTGGTCATGGGATATTATCATGGAATTCTGACACGACTTTTGATGTTTCATTTGATGAGGTATTTCATCCTATGGGATGGAATGCCCCTGCATTTATTCGTCAGTTGGGTCATATCATACGTGAGCCACATCGATTTCTATTGACCACGCGTGACTGAGCTTCTATACCTTAGGACACATTAGATCATCTTTGGAGGGAGGTTCAGGTAAGAAGACCATTTTACTTTATTCCCTATGTATAAACAATAATAACATATGTGATTTTTTTTCTTTAATATCAAAATTTGAAAGTATGTCCCGATGAGTTTCATCCAGTGTGTATGAGAAAATGTCGTAAGATGTGGAAAGACTATAAAGGTAAAGTCAAGAGGGACCACTGGGTACCAAATGTGGGTGCCCCAGACATTCTGGAAAAAGTCCCGAGAGGTGTCCTCCTGGCTTAGTGGTGTGATTTAGTTGCATATTGGTCTACTGAGGGTGTTGCGGTTTGTATATTTATTTTGGTATATATATTTTCAAGAATGTGTGATTTGTTTTAAATTTGAATGAATTGAATGTAGGAGGTGCCAACACGCCATTCTGAGAATCGAGCATTGTAGGGACCACCTCACAGGCTCGGGACTCGTCATGTGTCTCAGATCCGACATGAGGTATTTATTATTAATTTTTTAATTTTTTAATTAATACGGTTTTGTGTTTATATTCTATTCATATACAGTTACGGGATCAAGGTGCACCGACTGATAAAATGTCGGTGTGGATGAGGACTCGTGATCGCAATGATCCAGAGGCTGCAACATTGATAGTAAGTGCTTGTACTAATTACCAATACTTACATAAAATATGTATATTAATATATGTATATATATTTAAATATTTCACAGGCTCAATTTGAAGCTGAATTAGAACATCTGCCAGAGGACCAGAGACAGCTTCCCATGCGAAGGGATTAGATCTTTCAGCAGCTCGGTGCATGCTAAAATGGCGTGTTGGGGGGTCAAAACCACCCGAATGACCTCGGAATGCCATGAAACCGCTATGTGAATTGTGAAATGTTCGGGCAGACGGTACGTCAATCGGAGGTGTCGTTTGACCGCAGTGACCGGAAACGCATTTCTGGAGTCATAAAACGCCAAGAATGGCGTGTGACGGTCGAATTCAGAGAAAACGTGCTCCGAATGACCTGAAACCACACGAAAACATTAGTAATATTATTCGTGACGTGTAGGAAGAGACGACACACCCATCGGACGTGCGGTGCGTGCGGTACGACCGATTGTTTCGTTTTCAACTGCTCTGCGCGCGCTAAAATGGCGCGTTGGGGGGTCAAAACCACCTGAACAACCTCTAAATGCCATAAAACCATACAAAAACATCCATTGTGTGAATTTTGAAATGGTCAGGTAGACGGAACATCAATCGGAGGTGTCGTTTGACCGCGGTGACCAGAAACGCGTTTCCGGTGTCACAAAACACCAGAACGGTGTGAGACGGCCGAATTCAGAGAAAAAGTGCTCTGAATGACTTTAAACTACACAAAAACATAAGGAATATTATTCGTGACATGTAGGAGGAGATGTAATTCTCATCGGACGTGCGACGCGCACGGTACGACCGACTGTGTCGTTTTCAGCAGCTCGGCGTGCGCAAAAATGGCGTGTTGGGGGGTCAAAACCACCCGAATGACCTCTAAATTCCATCAAACCATACGAAAACAGCCATTGTGTGAATTTTGAAATGTTAGGTTAGACGGAACATCAATCGTAGGCGTCGTTTTACCACGGTGACTAAAAACGTGTTTCCGGTGTCATAAAACACCCGAACGGCGTGAGACGGTCGAATTCAGAAAAAACGTGCTCCGAATGACCTGAAACCACACGAAAACATTAGAAATATTATCCGTGACATGTAAGAGGAGACGTCACACCCATCGGATGTGCGGTGCGTGCGGTACGACCGATTGTGTCATTTTCAGCAGCTCGGCGCGCGCTAAAATGGCGCTTTGGGGGGTCAAAACCACCCGAACGACCTCAGAATTCCATGAAACCGTACGAAAACATCCGTTGTGTGAATTTTGAAATGTTTGGGTAGACGGAATGTCAATCGGAGGTTTCTTTTGACTGCAGTGACCGGAAACGCGTTTCCGGAGTCATAAAACACCAAAAACGGCGTGAGGCGGTTGAATTCGGAGCAACCCTGCTCCAAATGACCTGAAACCACATGAAAACATTAGAAATATTATTCATGATGTGTAGGGAGAGACAGAACACCCATCAGATGTGTGGTGCGCGCGGTACGACCGATTGTGTCCTTTTTAGCACCTCAGCGCGCGCTAAAATTGCGCGTTGGGGCGGTCAAAACCACCCGAACGACCTCGGAATGCCATGAAACCGTACGACAATAGCCGTTGTGTGAATTTTGAAATGGTCGGGCAAAAGACACATCAATCGGAGGTGTCATTTGACCGCGGTGACAGGAAACGCATTTCCGGAGTAATAAAACACCAAAAACGGCTTGAGACGATCGATGTAACGCCCAAGACTTTTATAAGAAATATTTTGTTTTTATTTTAAATAAATCATCAAAGGAATATTTCCCTACACACAACACTAGCTTGGCTTTCTTTACACGCAATCATGACCTTCCTTGATAGCTTGCGTCGTACGCAATACCGAGTTTCACTAAACAACGATATGCTATTAAAATATTATTAAAACTAGCTGTTATGAATAGTAATAACCACTTTTTGAAATTTTGTAAATTTTATTTTTCAAAATGGACTCCGTTTTTGGATTCGGAATATCGAAATTAGCCTAGGGTGAAATTCTGGTATTTTTCTGGAAACTTTCAATTTTTGATGAATAGTGAAAACACTGGGTTACTATTTAAAAACCAACTTTTTATTTAAATAATTATTTATTTTATTTAAATTTATTTTAGATCAAAATTGATACATAATACCTATATAAGTTCAATGTAATTCATTGGAGTAATTTTATAATAAATTTAGATATCTAAAAATTTTATTGAACTTTTCACCATCTTTTACCCATCTCCTAGGAGAATTTGAAAATTTACATAAAACTTAATTTTACCACTTCTGTGAGTGGAATTTCAAAAATCCGAGAGACACAGTTGATGTC
This sequence comes from Viscum album, assembly GCA_963277665.1. NCBI lineage: Eukaryota > Viridiplantae > Streptophyta > Magnoliopsida > Santalales > Viscaceae > Viscum > Viscum album. Next base: position 5,262,080 of record OY728147.1, read on the forward strand.
AGTAAGTAAAATTTGGTTCAATGAGATGAAAATAATTTTTGGTGAATAGTAACTTTTTACTTTTATTTACCACGGTTAAAAGTAAATAGGGTAATTAAGGGTAAAAATGATATTATTATTACCCTAACACATGTCCTAATTCTATTTGATAAGTGTAATTAGACCAAAAACAACCTTATAAATAAGATATGACCATTTAGGCCCACTTGGATTAGATTACGACATTTATTATTAATTTATTTAAAGATGGGTTAAAATAGTTAAAATCAATGTTTAATAAGTAAATAATTTCTAATATAGGGTTATATATAAGATAAATTCGACTATAAATATTAATTAGAAATTTAAAAATATTTCCTACATAATTCTATTTTATTTGTAATTTTTAGACATTAAATAATTTAATTTATTTATGACACAAAGATGATGCAGTAATTATCTTATTAATAAAATATTGACATAACTGATGTTATAAATACCCAAATAAATGTAATTTGAGACTTTTTATTAATTACACTAATTTTATAGGTTAATATGACATGTTAGTATTGATTTAATTAACTTTTTTCGAACTAATCATTCTGTTATGATTTTCACAAAAATCAATTACTAAATAGTGTCAAAATTGACATAAAATAGTTTTTAAAACAAATATTATATTATTAATTGTTATTTTATTCCTAAAAATCTAAGATTTGTCCAAATGACTTAGATACGGTTATATATATTAATAATAAACAACTTGGGGTTCTTTTGGCTTGTTATATTATGTTTATTAACCTTATAGTGTAAGAACACAAAAAGAAACGGTAAAAGTAAAATTATCTAACTTAAAGTTAAATCTAAATGATAAGGTCAAAATAGTAAACTAAACTTGTTCAAATTCTATTTGATGAGAGGATTTAGACCCATCCCCACCTTAGATTCCAAATAAACCAATTTTTAGCTATTTAAAACCGAATATGGATTTATAATAAATTAATATTTTTAGTTTTTCCAAAGGTGCTCCTCTCCCTCCTCCCTTATAAAAGGGCACCTCCTCCCTCTCTTCCTCACACCACTTTGAGCCTTCAAGCTCAGCCAACCCCTGACAATTTCTCCTCTACACTTCCCTAGAAACATCCTAGAGATCCTAGTCTTCTTCAATGACCAATTTTAGTGCCCTAAAAGGAGGTCTCAAAGAAGCGCTTCAAAGAAGAGGTAATGTCCGTTACCGATTCTTTCAACTTTATTTCTTCTTCCACTTCTTCTTCTTTAGTTTTTTAATTATGAATTAATAACATAAGTATCACTAATATACTGATATATTATTATAAGTATGAAACAACCATATTTCACCATCTATCCATCCTACGGAAAATGAAATCACCGCGCGTGCGTACGTACGGAATACCGTCTCCACGCCGTGGTGTAATCTATTTTCCACCACCACCTTACTTGGATGGGTATAATGGTGTAAATAATGAATATATATGATTATTTTAAAGTGATATTGTTTCTTAAATAGTATACATACACTCCAATACAATTCCACGATCATGGGAACGATATCATCGCTCGTGCGTACATACAGAATACCGTCTCCACGATGTGATGCGACTCGTTCTACATGATTTTCATTGAATAATGATTACATAAATGAATTTAGTGAATAAATATGATATATATTACACTAATACCATTCTGGAAATGAGGTATCTATAACCTAAAAAGAAGAATAAGAAATTATTCGACAAAACACGCATTAGAACAGAAAGTTATAAACACCCGAATAACAAGTAGCAATGAAATATTACTAATAATAAGCTAAGAATATGACCATATATGATATCATAACAATGTGTATGATTCTTTAATAAGTCAATTACATTATTTAAATCATTATACAAGAGGTTCAGACACTTATGAAGCAAATCAGACCTAAGGTAAGGGAAATATCACAATCTCATTTTTATCTGAGATTGTTTATACTTTGAAATTTACTGGGGTGTATTTTATCATCCACATACATGTTTCCTCAATATGTAATATTATTTCCATCCACCTAAAATTGTTTAAATACAATTTTAACCTTCGGTGAGTTTTAGTAAAAGATATTAAATGAATCTTTTGTCGTTTTTCGTACGCGGTACTTTTTGACTTTTCCAAAAAAAAGTATGAGAAGAATGTTTTTTTAACTTATACGGCATGAATGGATTTTTAAAACATTATTTCCAAGAAGCTTCCATTACAAGTTTTCAAGTTTATTTTTAATCAACTTCTTTTATTTTATAATTGTTTGACATGTTAAGAAAGGAAAAGTGTTTTTGAAGTAGAAAGGATATTTTCCTCAAGAATGGAGTTCAAGTGTTTTATCAAAATTATTTTACATCTAAGATAATAAAGGGTTATGTTTCTATCCCTATTATTACATTTATTTGATTATGTTGTGATGGAATTATTTTTATGAATTCCTTTATCTTGTATGAATTGCTTTATGATGTCACGATGTTTAAGAATCCCATTTTTATTACATGGGTTATGCAATGATGTATGATTTATGATTTTATGGAACACATAATAATGGTATCATTATGAGATGGTAGGGACCTATATCTCCCTCCAATGCATTGGGTAAAGATTTCATATCTCATGAGATAGACATGGCTGGAACGGCAGGTTAAACCGGTTCAGTGAAACAGGACTGAAACGAGGAATGAACTCGGTTCATAAATGGACTTTGTCCACTAAGATAGTCTTGGAAATGAGTATTGACTAATAAGAAATGATTCTCTATAATTATGTGTGTATGACACAAAGATTCATGTTTTAAGTTATGATTATTGTGATTATATTTCACTACCATGATTTATCCCATGTTATGAAATTATGATCTCTTTTGCAGGGTAAGATTTCCAAAATGTTATGTTCTTATGAATATGATGTGATTGATATTTCTTTTGTTTACCCTTATTGAGCATTTGAGCTCACCCTTTTGTATGTTTACTTTCCCCAGGTCAGGAAGAAGGTTATTAAGTAATATATTCCAAAAGGGACTATAGATATGATGAAATAAATGGGAGACAGTGTAGACGCTTTATGAACCAGTTGTTTATGTTTCCCAGTTTCTTAAGACACTATACTTATACGGTCCTTTCATAGTTTTGTTATATTTTGTAATAAGTGTAATTCAATTTTGAAGTAATAACAATGTATGTAAAGTATGGGTCACTATAGTTGGTATCAGAGGAAAGGTATAGTCAACCTTTGGAAACTAGGATGTGAAAGCCTTAGTAAGAACCCTAAGGATGAGTTTAAGCATAGAACACAATATTAGTGTTTTAGAAATGGCCATGAATAACCTAGGATAAGACCTTAAGTGTGAAATTTTATTCTTGATTATGTGGTTTTCCTATTATAATTAGTGTTGCTCACACTATTCTTCTTGGTTTTAGTCAATGGCTGGAACCCGAAGGAACCGTGTTAATGCAGAATGCAATGGGCAATGCAATGATTGTCCCCCTAAGCAACCAAATGTTATGGGAGTTGGAATGAAAAATCTTTTATCCATGCTCACACAACTTTCTCAAGCTATGAATCATGCAGGACTTCCAAACGAGCAAAGGAAGGAGCAACATTCTGTGAAATACTTCCTGAGACAGCGTCCACCTTCATTCAGCGGGTCTATTGATCCATTAGTTGCTGAATAATGGATCAGTACTACTGAAAAGATATTTTCAGTTCTTCAATGTTCTGAACATGATAAATTCATCTTAGCAGTGTATCGTTTGGAAGGTGATACTGATCAATGGTGGAATCTTATCAAGAATACGAGGCCAAGAGATGAAATTGAGTCCATGGAATGGGACGAGTTCAAGAAATTATTTTTCAATAAGTACTTCCCTCGTATTCTCTGAACAAAGATGGAGAAGGAGTTTCTTGAACTAAAGAAAAAGGATGATGAATTTGTTGGTACCTATGAAGAAAATTTTACAAGACTTGCAAGGTACGCTTCTGGTATTATTATCCAACCTGAGAGTAAGATTGATCGATTCTTTAGTGGCTTAAAACGAAGTCTTCGAAGGTCATTATCCATAAGAGACTTCAATAGCTATGAGGAAATAGTTCGATGTGCTCTCAAAGTTGATATGGAGATTGGAGTAACCCATCAGTCATATGGGTTTGATAAGAAGAGGAAAATGGAATTTAAAGGAAAATCTAAAGAGCACACTGAAAAGAAGATGAGTTTTCCCTTATGCTCAAAGTGTGGAAAGAAACATGGAGGGAGTTGTCTTAAAGGGACAAGTAAATGTTTCAAATGTGGAAAGGAAGGTCATCGGGCATTTTAATTCCGCAATGATGGGAAGAGAATTTCTAGTGATGCGAATAATGAAAAGGCTACACAGAGTGCACCTCCTACACTTCAATGTTACAAGTGCAAGGAAATGGGTCATTATGAAAATCAATGCCCTAATCCAAGGGTTTTTTATGATGATCGACATCAAAAAACTCTTAAGGCTAAAGACAAAGGAAAGTCACATGCAATTTCTATCAGCGATGTGGATTATGATAACGAAGTGGTGAAAGATACACATATCATCCACTCTAAAGTAGCAAATTTTTTATTTGATTCTGGATCCACCCACTCCTTTATTTCTGAAGAATTTTCTAAGGGTATCACCATATTACCTCAACAATTAGATGTTGAGTTAGCTGTGACAACCCCTAATTGCACAAAAGTCGCATCAAAAGTTTATAATTCTTCTCCGATTGAAGTTTGTGGGAAAGTGATTCCTGAAAATATTGTGATCCTCCCTATAGTGGAATTTTATGTGATTCTTGGCATGGATTGACTTTCTCTATATGGAGCTCATATCAATTTCCAAAGAAGGGAAGTCACATTTCAAATTCCAGATCAATCTTTGATCGTCTATCGATGCAAGGATGAACATAACCTTCCAGTGGAAATTTCTTCCATCTTATGGGTCTTGATTCCACTAAATGAAGTTTATTTATCTCAAATTGTTGGTGAGAAACTCACGATTAAGAATATCCCCATTGTACGGGAGTTTGATGATGTCTTTTCGGAGGAATTGTCGGGTCTTCCACCAAATCGTGAAGTTGAGTTTTCAATATAACTCGTACCGGGTGCTTTACCTATTTCAAATACACCTTATAGAATGGCCCCAATTGAGTTACGGGAATTGAAGAAGCAACTCCAAGAGAATCTTGATAAGGGGTTCATACGCCCTAGTGCGTCACCATGGGGAGCACCTGTTCTGTTTGTTAAGAAGAAAGATGGATCAATGAGACTCTGCATTGATTATCGAGAAATTAACAAGATCACTATCAATAACAAATATCCTCTCCCATGCATTGATGACTTATTTGACCAACTACGCGGAGCTCAATACTTTTCCAAGATTGATCTTCGTTCAGGGTATCATCAATTAAGGGTCAAAAGGGAGGATATACCAAATACGAATTTCCATACAAGGTATAGACACTATGAATTTATAGTGATGCCATTTGGTCTTACTAATTCCCCTGTTATCTTCATGGATATGATGAATAGAGTCTTTAGAGACTATCTTGATCAGTTTGTGGTAGTCTTTATAGACGATATTCTTATATATTCAAAGAGCAAGGAAGAGCATGAAGATCACTTGAGAATTATATTGAAGACCCTGAGAAAGGAGAATCTTTATGACAAATTTACCAAGTGTGAATTTTGGCTACAAAAAGTTTCATTTTTGGGTCACATAATCTCAAAGGAGGGGATATCTGTGGATCCAGCAAAAACAGAGGTTATCAAAAGATGGTCAAGACCAACAACAGTAACTGAGATCCGAAGTTTTCTTGGTTTGGCTGGATATTATCGATGTTTTGTGAAATATTTTTCACGATTATCTAATCCACTCACCAGGTTGACTAGGAAAGGAGGTAAGTTTGTTTGGACGGAGGAATGTGAAGAGAATTTCAAAGAGTTGAAAAGAAGGTTATCCAGTGCACCTGTGCTCACACTGCCTTGTAGTGGAGAAAGGTTTGTGATCTAAAATGATGCATCCAAGAAAGGATTGGGGTGTTTTCTTATGCAAAATGATATGGTGATAGCTTATGCCTCACCACAGTTGAAAATCCAATGAGCGAAATTACCCAACTCATGATTTGGAGTTAGCTGCGGTAATCATTGCATTAATGATTTGGAGGCATTATCTTTATGGAGAAAGGTGTGACATTTATACTGATCATAAAACTTTAAAGTATATTTTCACACAAAAGAAGCTGAATATGCGCCAAAGAAGATGGTTGGAGATAATTAAGGATTACGACTGCTCAACTCATTACCACCCTGGGAAAGAAAACAAGGTGGCAGATGCATTAAGTCGACAAGACCATGCCAGTTTATCCATGATGAGGATCACAAAAGATCCAGTATTTATGGATTTACAAAGGATGGATCTTGGAATTATAATGAAAGGGGAAAATCGTATCTTTCTCAAATGAATTTTCAACCATCTATACATGTGAAGATTAAAGAGGCGTAGAAAGAAGATGTAGAGTTACAAAAGAAGGTGAGAAATATTCCTGAATTCAACCTTTATTGTGATGGGATAATAAAGTTCAGGTATCGGGTTTGTGTTCCTCCCATCCCCGAATTAAAGAAGGAGCTGCTGGATGAGGCTCATAGTTCTTCATTCTCTATTCATCCTGGAAGCACGAAGATGTATAGGGACCTGAAAGAGTACTTCTGGTGGGATGACATGAAAATAGATGTTGCTGAATACGTCTCTCGATGCTTGGTTTTTCAGCAAGTTAAAGCTGAGAGACAGAAGTCTAAGGGGATGTTACAAACATTACCCATACCGGAATGGAAATGGGAAAACATCACTATGGACTCTGTCACAGGACTTCCTAAAACATCCAAAGGAAATAATGCTATCTGGGTCATAGTTGATCGTCTTAAAAAGTCTGCACACTTTATTGCTATTAGAGAGGATTTCTCTCTGGATCAGCTTGCCAGGATATATGTAAAGGAAGAGGTAATATTGCATGGAGTACCACTTTCTATTATATCTGATCGGGATTCGAGGTTTACCTCAAAGTTCTGGTGAAGTCTTCATCATACTCTGGATACAGAGTTGAGTTTCAGCACTGCTTATCATCCTCATACAGACGGTCAGTCTGAGAGGACAATTCATACTCTAGAAGATATGTTGAGAGCTTTCTCTATGGATTTGAAAGGTGGTTGGGATCAACACCTACCTTTGGTGGAATTTTCTTATAATAATAGCTTTCACTCCAGTATTCAGATGGCTCCTTATGAATCTCTCTATAGAAAGAAATGCAGGACTCCAACTTGCTGGGATGAAGTTGGGGAAAGAAAGCTATTAGGACCTAATCTTTTTGATGAGATGGCAGAAAAGGTCCGATCTATTCAAAAACACATAAGAACAGCTCAGAGTCGACAAAAAAGTTATGTCGACAACCGAAGAAAAGACTTAGAGTTTGAAGTGGGTGATAAAGTGTTCTTACGAATATCTCCTTGGAAGAGAGTAATGAGATTTGGAAAGAAGGGAAAGTTGATACCTAGGTATATCGGTCCTTTCGAAATACTGGATCATGTTGGGAAGGTAGCTTACCGATTGGCGCTTCCACCGAATCTCTCTCAAGTTCATGATGTGTTTCGTGTATCTCTCCTGAGAAAGTGCATACCTGATCCTTCACATGTACTCAGCTCAGAAGTTGTACCGCTGGAACAAGATCTTTCTTATGAAGAACAGCCGATAGAGATTCTCGATCGTAGTGAAAAAAGTCCAAAGGAACAAGACCACTCGCTTGGTGAATGTTTTATGGAGGAACCACCAATTAGAAGAAGCTACATGGGAGCTTCATGATATGATGAGGTAGAGGTATCCTCATCTGTTTGTTACAAGTGACAAATTTTGAGGGCGAAATTCATTTTAAGGGGGGTAGAATGTAACACCCGAGACTTTTATAAGAAATATTTTGTTTTTATTTTATATAAATCATCAAAGTAACCTTTCACTACACACAACACTATCTTGGCTTTCTTTAAACGCAATCACGACCTTCTTTGATAGCTTGCGTCGTACGCAATACCGAGTTTCACTAAACAACGATATGCTATTAAAATATTATTAAAACTAGCCGTTATGAATAGTAATAACCACTTTTTAAAATTTTTTAAATTTTATTTTTCAAAATGGACTTCATTTTTGGATTCGGAATATCGAAATTATCCTAGGGTAAAATTTTGGTATTTTTCTGGAAACTTTCAATTTTTGATGAATAGTGAAAACACTGGGTTACTATTTAAAAACCGACTTTTTATTTAAATAATTATTTATTTTATTTAAATTTATTTTAGGTCAAAATTGATAAATAATACCTATATAAGTTCAATGTAATTCATTGGAGTGATTTTATAATAATTTTAGATATATAAAAATTTTATTGAACTTTTCACTGTCTTTTACCCACCTCCTAGGAGAATTTGCAAATTTACATAAAACTTAATTTTACCGCTTCTGTGAGTGGAATTTCAAAAATCCAAGAGGCACGGTTGATTTCAATAAGTAAAATGTGGTTCAATGAGATGAAAATAATTTTTGGTGAATAGTAACTTTTTAATTTTATTTACCATGGTTAAAAGTAAATAGGGTAATTAAGGGTACAAATGATATTATAATTACCCTAAAACATGTTTTAATTCTATTGTATAAGTGTAATTCGACCAAAAACAACTTTAGGAATAAAATATGACCATTTAGGCCCACTTGGATTATATTAGGACATTTATTATTAATTTATTTAAAGAAGGGTTAAAATAGTTAAAATCAAAGTTTAATAAGTAAATAATTTTTAATATAGGGTTATACATAAGATAAATTAGACTATAAATATTAATTAGAAATCTAAAAGGATTTCCTATATAATGGTATTTTATTTTTAATTTTTAGACATTAAATAATTTAATTTATTTATGACACAAATATGATTCAGTAATTATCTTATTAATGAAATATTGACATAATTGATGTTATAAATACCCAAATAAATGTAATTTGAGACTTTTTATGAGTTCAAATAATTTTTTAGGTTAATATGACATGTTAGTATTGATTTAATTAACTTTTTTAGAACTAATAATTCTGTTATGATTTTCACAAAAATAAATTACTAAATAGTGTCAAAATTGACATAAAATAGTTTTTAAAACAAATATTATATTATTAATTGTTATTTTAATCCTAAAAATCTAAGGTTCGGCCAAATGACTTAGATAAGGTTCTATATATTAATAATAAACAACTTGGGATTCTTTTGGCTTCTTATAGTAAGTTTATTAACCTTATAGTGTAAGAACACAAAAAGACACGGTAAAAGTAAAATTATCTAACTTAAAGTTAAATCTAAATGATAAGGTTAAAATAGTAACCTAAACTTGTCAAAATTCTATGGGATGAGGGAATTTCGACCCATACCAACCTTAGCTTAGAAATAAATCATTTTGGAGCTATTTAAAACCGAATATGGCTTTATAATAAAATAATATTTTTAGTTTTTCCAAAGGTGCTCCTCTCCTCCCTTATAAAATGACACATCCTCCCTCTCTTACTCACACCACTTTGAGCCTTCAAGCTCGGCCAAAACCTGACAATGTCTCATCTCCACTTCCCTAGAAATATCTTAGAGGTCATGGTCTTCTTCAAAGACCAATTTTAGTGCCCTAAAAGGAGGTCTCAAAGAAGCGCTTCAAAGAAGATGTAATGTCCGTTACCGATTCTTTCAACTTTATTTCTTCTTCCAATTCTTATTATTTAGTTGTTTAATTATTAATTTATAACATCAGTATCACTCATATACTGATATGTTACTAATATTATGAAACAACCCTATTTCACCATCTATCCATCCTACGGAAAACAAAATCACCGCGCGTGCGTACGTACGGAATACCGTCTCCATGCCGTGGTGTAATCTATTTTCCACCACCACCTTACATGGATGGGTATAATGGTTTAAATAATGAATATATATGATTATTGTAAAGTTATATTGATTCTTAAATAGTATACATACACTCTAATACAATTCCACGATCATGGGAACGATATCATCGCTCGTGCGTACGTATGGAATACCGTCTCCACGATGTGATGCGACTCGTTCTACATGATTTTCATTGCATAATGATTACATAAATGAATTGAGTGAATAAATATGATATATATTACACTAATAACATTATGGAAATGAGGTATCTATAACCTAAAAATAAGAATAAGAATTTATTCGACAAAACATGCATAAGGACAAAAAGTAATAAACACCCGAATAACAAGTAGCAATGAAATATTACTAATAATAAGCTAAGAATATGACCATATATGATATCATAACAATGAGTATGATTCTGGAATAAGTCAATGACATTATTTAAATCATTATACAGGAGGTTCAGACACTTATGAAGAAAATCAGACCTAAGGTAAGGGAAATATCACAATCTCATTTTTATCCGAGATTGTTTATACTTTGGAATTTACTGGGGTGTATTTTATCATCCAAATCCATATTTCCTCAATATGTAATATTATTTCCATCCACCTAAAATTGTTTAAATCCAATTTTACACTTTTGTGAGTTTTAGTAAAAGATATGAAAGGAATCTTTTGTCATTTTTCGTACGAGGTACTTTTTTACTTTTCCGACAAAAGTACGAGAAGAATGTTTTTTTAACTTATACGGCATGAATGGATTTTTAAAACATTATTTCCAAGAAGCTTCCTTTACGAGTTTTCAAGTTTATTTTTAATCAGATTATTTTAGTTTATAATTGTATGACATGTTAAGAAAGGAAAAGTGTTTTTGAAGTAGAAAGGATATTTTCCTCAAGAATGGAGTTCAAGTGTTTTATCAAAATTATTTTCCATCTAAGATAATAATGGGTTCTGTTTCTATCCCTATTATTACATTGATTTGATTATGTTGTGATGGAATTATTTTTATGAATTCCTTTATCTTATATGAATTGTTTTATGATGTCACGATGTTTAAGAATCCCATTTTTATTACATGGGTTATGCAATGATGTATGATTTATGATTTTGTGGCACACATAAGAATGGTATCATTATGAGATGGGTGGGACTTATATCTCCCTCTAATGCATTGGGTAAAGATTTTATATCTCATGAGATAGACATGGCTGGAACGGAAGGTTAAACCGGTTCAGTGAAACAGGACTGAAACGAGGAATGAACTCGGTTCAGAAATGGACTTTGTCCACTAAGATAGTCTTGGAAATGAGTCTTGACTAATAAGAAATGATTCTATATGATTATGTGTGTATGCCACGAAGCTTCATGTTTTAAGTTATGATTATTGTGATTACATTTCACTACCATGATTTATCCCATGTTATGAAATTATGATCTCTTTTGTAGGGTAAGATTTCCAAAATGTTATGTTCTTATAAATATGATGTGATTGATATTTCTTTTGTTTACCCTTACTGAGCATTTGAGCTCACCCTTTTGTATGTTTACTTTCCCCAGGTCAGGAAGAAGGTTATTAAGTAAGATATGCCAAAAGGGACTATAGATATGATGAAATAAATGGGAGACAATGTAGACGCTTTATGAACCAGTTGTTTATGTTTCCTAGTTTCTAAAGACACTATACCTATAAGGTCCTTTCATGGTTTTGTTATATGTTGTAATAAGTGTACTTCAGTTTTGAAGTACTAACAATGTATGTAAAGTATGGGTCGCTATAGTCGAATTCAGAGAAAACATGATCCGAATGACCTGAAACCACATTAAAACATTAGGAATATTATTAGTGATGTGTAAGAGGATACGGAATTCCCATCGAACATGCGGTGTGCGCGGTACGACTGATTGTGTCGTTTTCAGCAGCTCAGGGTGCGCTAAAATGGCGCGTTGGGGGGTCAAACCACCCGAAAGACCTCTTAATTCCATAAAACCATACGACAACAGCCGCTATGTGAATTGTGAAATGGTTGGGTAGACGACACATCAATCGGAGGTGTCGTTTGACCGCGGTGACCAGAAACACGTTTCTGGTGTCATAAAACACCAGAACGGCGTGAGATGGATGAATTCGGAGCACACGTGATCCGAATGACCTGAAACCACACAAAAACATTAGGAATATTATTCGTGACGTGTAGGAGGAGACATCACGCCCATTAGACGTGCGGTGTGCGCGGTACGACTGATTGTGTTGTTTTCAGCAGCTCGGTGCGCGCTAAAATGGCATGTTGGGGGGTCAAAACTACCCGAACGACCTCATAATTTCATGAAACCATACGACAAAAGACGTAGTGTGAAATTTGAAATGTTCGGGTATACAGAACGTCAATCAAAGGTGTTGTGTGACCGCGGTGACCGGAAACGCGTTTCCAGAGTCAAACAACACCAAAAACGGCGTGAGACGGTCGATTTCGGAGAAAACGTGCTCTGAATGACCTGAAACCACACGAAAACATTCGTAATATTATTCTTGATATGTAGGAGGAGACGAAACACCCATAAGACGTGTGGCGCGCGTGGTACAACCAATTGTGTCGTTTTCAGCAACTCAGTGCGCGCTAAAATAGCGCGTTGGGGGGTCAAACCCACCCGAACGACCTCAGAATGCCATGAAACCGTATGACAACGATCGTTGTGTGAATTGTGAAATGTTCGGGAAGATTACACATCAATCGGAGGTTTCTTTTGATCGTGGTGATCGGAAACGCGTTTCCGGTGTCACAAAACACCAGAACGGAGGGAGACGGTCGAATTCAGAGAAAACGTGCTCCGAATGACCTAAAAGCACAATAAAAAATTAGCAATATTATTCGTGATTTGTAGGAGGAGAAAAAACACCCATCGGACATGCGGTGCGCACGGTACGACCGATTGTGTCGTTTTTAGCAGCTCGGTGCGTGCTAAAATGGTGCGTTGGGGGGTCAAAACCACCCGAACGACCTCGGAATTCCATGAAACCGTACGACAAAATCTGCTATGTGAATTGTGAAATGGTCAGGTAGATTACACGTCAATCGGAGGTGTCTTTTGACCGCAGTGACCGGAAACGCGTTTTTGGAGTCAAAAAACACCAAAAACGGCGTGAGAGGGTCGAATTCGGAGAAAACGTGATTTGAATGACCTAAAACCACATGAAAACATTAGGAATATTATTCTTGATGTGTAGGAGGATACTGAACACCCATCAGACGTGCGGTAAACGCGGTACGACTGATTGTGTCGTTTTCAGCAGCTCGGCGCGCGCTAAAATGACGCGTTGGGGGGTCAAAATCACCCGTACGACCTCAGAATGCCATGAAGCTGTACGAAAACAGCCGTTATCTGCATTTTGAAATGGTTGGGCAGACGGCATGTCAATCGGAGGTGTCCTTTGACCACGATGATAGGAAACGCGTTTCCGGTGACATAAAACATTAGAACGGCGTGAGACGGTCGAATTCGGAGAAAACGTGCTCCGAATGACCTGAAATGATAGCATTTCTTAAATTGGGGGTTTTAAATTATTATAGCACCATGATTTGATGTCAGATTTAATTTTATTATATGTATATAACAACTGAATAATTATGTCTAATTTACGTTTGTTTTGTTTTGTTGTTTTTTGTCTTATTGTAGGTTTATTGAAGGAGAAGATTGAAATGGATGGACCTACTCAGATCGTTGAAGCACGTTTATCATTTATTGTTTATGACAATCTTGATGTTTATGCTGTTTGAAATTGTTTTCCATTTTTTATGATTTTTACCTTGTTTTATCTCTGATTTTGCACCATGAAGAAAAAAAACACAATTCATACATTTCATTAAAAAAATGAAAATCCACAAAAAAATACCACAAATTAACCCTAACACATTTTTATGTTAAGTTTTACAAAAGATAAGTTTATATTGAAATAAAAAATTTATAAATGTGCTAGAATTTATATTTAAAATAGGCTCTCCATTAAGAGGTAGTAAAATAACCTTTTTAGAGAAATACAAATTTTAAGCATAAAATTTGATTTATTATTACCATATGCTTAACAAACCTATTGGAAGAATAAGAATTTTTTTTTAATATTATATATATATATATATATCTTTAATATATATATATATATTTAAAATATTTTATTTAATATTATATATATAAATATTTTCTTTAATATATATATATATATATTATTTAATAAATATAATATATATATATATTTCTTTCACTAGGAATTTTTTTAAAAAAAATTCCCAGACTAGCGGTCCCCTTTGGCGGTCTCTATAGGCTGCCTGCCGGGTGACATTAGCAACCACCAGACGGTCGCTGTAGGCCAGAATTTCGGCCACCTAAAGCGACCGCTATTGGCGGTTTCTATTGGCCTATTGCGCGAAGCTAAAGCGACCGCCAATGGCGGTCGTTGGGTGGTCTCTAGAGGCCTATAGCGACCATCAATGGCGGTCGCTATTGCCTGATTTTTTAGTAGTGAAGGTTTCCATGGGTAGGGGAGAGAATTGGTGATTGAGACTTTGAGTAACAAGACTTATAAATATATCTCATTCCTTGTGAAATAACTCTCCCTCATCCTGAAAAAACTCAGTGATTTTGTGCCTAACCTTAGTGGTGGTGTTCTTGGAGTAGAATTTTGATACAAAGGCAGTGAAAACATCATCCAAGTTCTCAAATGTTTCATCATCCAAGTTTTGGAACCAAGTACTAGATATCCATTTGAGACAAAATGGGAACAATCTCAACCTGATCTCTTCCTCACACAGATCTCTCAGAGGTAATTGTTAAACAGAACCTTAAAACTCTCTAATAAACTCAAGTGAATCCTCTATAGGGAGGCCATTGAAAGAAGTACTTTGAGATAGATGAGGCTGTTTAATTTCATAATTCCTAAACCTAGTAGAGAATATAATGCAATAAAGGTTACTTGACACTATAGGAATCTGAAACTCTCTAAGCCTAGATCTCTCAGGTGAAAAACTATGGGATGTGGAAAATTCAGATGTTGGTTTTCAAGTATGTTTTCCAAATTCTACATTTAATTTTTTCCCTTTTTAGAGAAATAATAATTTTTTCAATTTCATAGTTCAACGACTCTAATATATCAGTGGAAGACATTGTACTCAAAAAAATTGTCAGAACAAGATGAAATTCAGCACAAAATAGTTCAATGTACTAATATATGTAAAAGTAGAAAACAGTAGCAAACAAGCAGTAAAGTAGAACAAAAGAAATAAAAAAAGATAAATATACAATAACAAAAGTATTGAGAGAATATTTTTTTATCAATTTTCAATTTTTTTTTATTTTTATTTTTATTATATGTGATTTTTTTTGATTTTTTTTAGAAAAGAGGTCGATCGAAGCCTTCCTTGGAAACGATGATAAAAAATTGACCCAGATGTCATATATATTGGAAAATTTTTAATTATTTATATAACCTACTAACTAAAATGTATAGTGGAAAGTAGGGTCGAACTCACAGGGAAGGTGGAGTGACCATTTTTTTAAAACAGAAAACTGTTATCAACATTGGGTGGAATTTTTTTAAAATGTTATATATTTTATATATTTTTTGATATAAGAAGTAAAGAAGAAATTGGGTGAAGATGGATTGATGATGAAATTTCTAAGATTTTTTTAAAATTTGAAAGGATGAAAGTGAAACAGTAATGGAGAATAGGTAGTGAGAATAGTAGTGTTGAGAGATGATCAAATACGAAGACTGATAGGGGAAAAACTCTATTGGTTTTACAGGATGAATTTTTCATTTAAAAAGATAATTGAATTCACACCTTGTGAAATGAAAGGATAAATATTTCTTTCTAGAGGATTTAACACACTGTGTTTAAGTTATTGAAGTTAACCACTCATGAAACCAAAATACAGCTAGATAATTTGTCAAAAGTAAACAGAAACGACCTTGCCAGAATTTTATGAAGTTTTTAATTTTCATCTTAATGAATTAGTTCTATGATCGATATCACTGAAAGATCATGGAGTAGAAAATTAAAGCATGATAGGATAATAATAAATTTAAATTCCAAAAATCATCACCAATGTCTATAGTCATATGTGATTGTTAAAAGAACAAATCAAATGAATAATAATTGTATTAAACCAACAGACATTAATTTCCCAAGAACTAAAAGATTTAACCTATGTCCATTATGAAAATAGGAATAAGAGGCAATTCAATTACAATCCATAAAAATGAAAAGTGGAGAAAGTGATCTCCCTACAAATTCTCGGACTACTGCTCTATTTCTGAACTCCAAAATCTCTAAGTCATTGTCTCCTCATGCTCTCCTCCAATCTCTAGGTGTTGAATGAATAGTGAGTGAATGAATGAGGTCCTGTCTATTTATGTCTCTGCTCTATTTTTAAGTCCTCCATAATCTATTGTTAGTCACCAATGAATTCCAATGACTTAGATAATTCATTCTCTTTCACACCACACACATGCATTTTTTTCTCTGAAATGACTGTCGTACTAACCAAACCCTTATAACTAACTCTGCTCCATAGTTCTTCATGAACCTGGACGTAAGTCCGTCTCCTGGACACAACGTAGAGATAAAATTAGAAGATTTAGCTTTAATAAAAATTTACTAATATAATTAATATTACAATTATTGTCTTAATATTAAATTACTATTTAATATTTATTTATAGTTATTAATTATTAATTATTAATTATTATTATATTAATTAAATTAAATTATTTTATTTAAAACTTTTATTAATTATTCTTAATAAATAAATTCTTTATTAAATATTATCTTAGTTTTAGTTTTTATAACTCAAAAAAAGAGTAAAATTAAAATTATTATTTTAAGATAAAAAAGTTATTATTCAGTTAATTATTTATTTTTATTAATGTTATTATTAATGTTTATTTTAATTAAGATAAATAATAATTTTGTTAGATTAATATAAATACTAAAGTATTAATATTATTCTTTAAATTTATTTGATTAACTTATATTATTTTGATAATTAATTTTATAAATTATTAATATTAATATTTTAGTTATATATATATATATATTAATGATATATTTTTTTTTTTTATTATTATCTTATTATTATTATTTATTATTTTTATTTCTTTTATTGTTTTTTAATTCATTCCCCTCCCCCCAATCAATTATCCGCATAGGGGAGGGGTTTTGTAGCTTCTTCCCAATGCTTCTACAGCTCGGATTCGGATAGCGGTGCAGTGATTCTTAAGGCTGGCGGTGCTGGCTGGATTTTGGATCCTCCTCTAGTGTGGAATACCTCTTCTTCTGAGCGATGTATCATAGTAGTGGTGTGTGGTCGACCCGCCTCGACGATGGCTCTGCTCCAAAAGAAAATAACGGTGCAGTGGACAGGCAACAGGTTTGATCTTCAGATATGTGCTCCTGCTTCATTAGTCGTTGGGATCGGTTCCATCGACACCAGCTGGCAGTGGCGTCAGATGCCCAGAAGGTGGCGGTTCATGGAAACTCCTCCTTCAGGCTGGGATTTGCCTAAATATGATGGTGGCGGTGAGACCTCCTACTCCAGTGGCGACCAATTAATTATTAAAGTTAATTTATTTCAAGAAAACACAATTAAAAGATTAAATGTTAAATTACATATTCATTTAATTAAGATGGGTTGGTTAATTGATTAATTATAAAATTAACATTACTAAAACAATTATAGAAGTAAAAATAATAATGAACCCAAATATAAAGTAAGATTAAACTAATAATTTTAAAAGCTAAAAAACAACATTACTTAAAAAATGAATAAAGAATAAATTTAATTATAATAATAAAAAAGTCGAAATATTTAGTAAATAATGAAAAAACAATTAATTAAATGATTAAAATATTAATAAAAATATGTGGAAAATATGTATAATTTATAGCCACATCAATGCTAAGAAATATCCTTGATGGGAAAATGGATATATACCTATTCTTGTGTTGAAAGAGGAATATGAGCCTACGATAGTTCATTACTGAGGTATGCCAACTATCAATTATCATCGTATTTTATGGGAGGGCTTGATATGCCTGAGCTGATATTTTAATCTTATCATAGTTTGATTCAATATTTTATTGGAGAAGATATGCATGAGAAGGTATTCGCATCTGCTCATATTTTTCCATCATATTTGACTGGAAGAATTGATATGAAGGAGCATGGATTTGTATCTTCTTATAGTTTTATATCATATTTGATTGGTGGTATTGATATTCAAAAGCAGATATTTTCATCTTCTCATAGAATGCCATCGTATTTGACTGGAGTTCTTGATATACATGACAATGTATTTGATGACCGTATTTTACTAGATGTCCTGATATTCATGAAAATTTATATGCATCTAATTCTTGTTTTCCATTGTATTTAACTGAAGGGTTTGATATACATGGACATGGATTTTTATCTTCTCATTGTTTGCTTCCATATTTTACTAGCAGGCTTGATATGAATGAGTAGTGATTTTCATATTATCATTGTTTTCCACTGTATTTGATTGGACGAATTATTCAGCCGGAACAAGAACATTTAAATTTCCTTGGTTTTTCAAATATCTCCTTATATAGTCCACCCTGGGGGGCCAATTCTAAATGAATGGGGTTGGATCATGTGGGGTAGTGTCCTCTTCATGCTGAGGATGCTCGGCCATGCGGTGTTGGCCTTGGAGACTGCTGGTAGAGGCCCTTGGGTGGGAACCCTGGGTCTTTGGGATAAAGTCACTAATAACCTCTTCATTAGCCTCTATAAGGAAAGGGAGGAACATGTTATTGTGTTCTATCTATAGGCTCCTGAAATAGTTTGAGACCGCTACTAGTGTCATCAACTTCTGGACCACCGTCATTGTTGAGCCAACAATTGATGGTGCTTCATGAATTGGGGGTCTTGTCATGCTTCCTACAATGGTGGGAGAGTACCATTGAGGTGGTACTCCCAAATCAGCATATTTGACACCTGGTATTTATGTATCTGGTTCGGTGATAAAATCCTTTAATTAGATGTAGATTCATCTTGTGCAATGGTCAAGGCATACATTTACTTGAACCGATGAGGTTCCATTTAGATTGAAGAGAGTTCTGGTTAAAGTACCTTTGTGATATGACAAACAAAAATAAGAAAACCCCATTAAAGAAACATCTTAATAAATGAACACATGTGTAATAGATCATTTTGGAACCATGTTTGGTCCGCTTTAGTTTTTTAAGAGCGAGAAAGGGTCTTGACATGTGGGGAACACTGTCATCTCAGTTAAGGATTCATTTCAGGTTAACCATTTTTGTTTTTGATGAAAATATGGCACCCAATTATTCATTTTATGGTGTTTAATGCGTTTCACAATTCTTCACATTGGGTTCAACATTTTTTTTAATGAAAATATTGTGCCTAAAGATTTATTATGGGTGGTTGAATGTGTTGCACAATTATACATATTAGGTTCACTATTTTTTTCACACACATTTTTGATGGGTCAGTTTCCAACAGGGTTTGTTCATGGAATAGAAAACACCCAATGGATCTCATATCTATGATGACTCATGAAACTACTTTCCAAAGTCATGCGTTCATTAGGTAACTTGGACAATGATACTTAATAACTCACATTGGTCGATAGGATGTGAGGTCGGGCTCATCACACATTTTGGGGGACTCTCTTACATATTTGATTTAAGACATGTTCATGAATTCTTTATTAAATCCCAAATATACATGATAGGTCAGACTTATGTTAATAATTGGTCATCAACATGTATTGAATTTAGAATCATCTGTATATATTTGAGGTTCTTCATCAGTGAAGGAACCTGTATGTATCTGAGTTTCTCAAATGATGGTACCTTTTTGTGATCAAATTAGAGATTATTTTTTTCTGTTTATTATTAGTATTCTAGTTTTAATCCACTTAATGGGAAAATATGGAACTTATTATTGTCAAGGGAGATGAGTGTTGTTTTGATGTTGGGATCAGAACCCTTAAATATACTTCTTACTTATACTTGTGAAAGGAATAATAACCCGCATAGTTCTATGACACTTAATGGGACACATTATACCTTTTAAGGTCATGTGAAAAGGACCAAACCATGTAGTTTATTGTTATGTCACAAGGAAATCTAGGTAAAATATTTCTATTCAAAAGCTAGTGTGGAACTTACATCAAAGAGACCCAATAGACCTGGATGTGATATGGACTCACAAGTGGGGGGAATGATCTTACTAAGAATGTAGCCTAATAAGGATGGAAATAAAAAGGATCCAAAAGGAATATGGACCTCTAGGTTGGATATAAACCTACTAGTTATATGTCTTGGATAATATTAGGGTGAATTTGGGGTGTTGGGTTTGGACCTCAGGGAGGATTCATATTAACCTGTTTGGATAGAAATAAAATTCCATGTAGTTTGAAAGGGTTGGGACTTACTCTTATGGAGGAATTCTGAAGGTTCTTCATTGGGGATATGAACCTTTGAAGCTTTTTCTCATAAGGAATATGTCCCTTTGAGGTGGTGATAACATAGTTGGGGATTATAGTGAGTAGGAGACCCATGAGTCTTGCATAAATGAATTTGAGGACCCACACCTATAGAGTCCCTCTAAAGGAATGAAAGAGTAAGATCCTAAAAAGGTTCTCTCCCAGAACATACATCAGATCGTGCAGATGTCATGATCATAACCATCCTCTGATCCCATGTGTGTCATGATTGGTGTGATAAACTAGAGGATGTTGAATATCTATCAAACCACACAATATCATTTAACTTCTGGTGGATGAGGTTGGGGATACAGAAGATATAAAGGGCTCCAGAATCCATATTGTCTCTTGTTTTCATAACTTGGGTAGACGAAGAGGAGGAGGGGTGTGACCTCCTATTAGGGGCTTACATTATAAGGGATTACCTCCTCTTGATTTAAGAGAGATTGAGAGAAGGATCCAGAACTCTTCCCCGTCAAAGGGAAATGAAAGTCTGATCACCCTCCTCACTGTCTGAAATGAGGAGGCCCTTGTCAATACCTCTAAGGTCAGAATCCTTGTTACCATGGGAATGTATGATCGAAAAAATTTCTTGGATCTTCCTTGTTAATTAGGTAACTAATAGGGCCCCATTTATAATGATAATTTATGACCAAGAGGGCATGGTGGTGTACCATGTACTCTTATCATATGTATCTGAATGTTTCAGAAGAGGCCTTGGTATGGTGGCTCGTGAAGGGGTGCACTTGGGGATTAGAGATTCACAATATATGATTCATTAAGGGGACCAATTAGGGATTAGTTATTTATAGAAAAGTAGTTTAGTGAGAAGTACATTAGGTTAGTTCATGTATGGTCCAAGGTGTGGGAAAAAAAATACAATAGAGAAAACCAATGATAGCAGGAAAGTGGAAAACCCTGAGATGCCTCATAGAGATTTTTTCCATGAGGGATGGAGTTCCCTCTACATATCATTTTTCTATGTGGGATGGGGTTCCCTTTGTATACCATTTTTTCTATGTGGTATGATATCTTTTAATTAGTTCATCCACCTACGGTTTGAGGAATAGTATCTGAAAAGGATTTTGGATATGCAGATGGTTAGGTGATCTCCCTTTCTAAATTAGTGTTATGTGATAAGTTAACTTGATGAAAATAGATTTCTCCCAAACATGTTCTATAATTATCCTCCATCTTATCCCTTGTAACTATCCCTATGGGGTTTTTATAGAGCCACATATATAACCTCTTTTCGGGATAACATATCATTCGCTTTGACCATAGGGATTCTTCATTTGAGGGAGCCCAAAAAGTACATCACGAGCCTGTAATTTTTTTTCATTAGGAGGGTTCAAAAAGGGAAATCATTTTTTTTGTTTTTTGGACTCCATGAACAACAGAATTCCACATAGCGAGACTTATATGTAGAAATGATCTCATCGTATAGTTTTTTCCCTTTTTGGATTCACTCCCTTTAATAATTTTCAACTCTTTTTTCTTGGGTTGACTCTACCTTTAATAGATTCATGAAATAATTTTCAC
Organism: Viscum album; assembly: GCA_963277665.1. Lineage (NCBI taxonomy): Eukaryota > Viridiplantae > Streptophyta > Magnoliopsida > Santalales > Viscaceae > Viscum > Viscum album. The sequence goes on from OY728147.1 coordinate 5,284,151, forward strand.
ATTCCATGCAAAGTTTTCAGGACCCAATAGGCATCAAATCTAGAAATGGAATTTTTATGATTTCAACACCAAATCCAGGAGTGCAAGTTCGGGGCTGTTATATTTGGTATAAAAGGAAGGGTTCAGATAACTTTGAAGATTAGTTTTTCTTTATGTGAGGTTATCTTAAGAGTTATGGATACCATCATTGGTCTATAAGATTATGGTTGATCATAAGTTCAAAGTCTTAGACACCCCTTTTGAGGTTTTAAGTAATGATATCTTAAAGCGATTAATGAAACTTTAGGAGATTTTTTTATTAGGTCGAAGTATGTGTAAATATTTTGTTTAATGTGAATTATTCCTTTACATTTTTTGGAAATAAGTATTAGGGTGTTGATAACCATTATGGTTGATACGATATTGGATATTGAAGTAATTATGTGAACACAAGTTTTATCATACAAATAACCATGGGATTGAAAATTGATTTGGTAATTAAGTGCTTAATGTTACTTCAAAAGGAGATATCCTTACTTTTAAGATTATAAGATAAAAGGTATGAGATAAAATTTGAGGTTAAATAATTCTTTAATTTGGGGTTATTATGTTTAATTTTGATATAATATTATTCATTCATGGAATGATTTAGTTTCAACTTTGGTTATTACTATTGAATTATGAATATTAATGGATCATATGAAGGTTTATTCATTTTGGAAATTATCTTAAAACGTTCTAACCATTTGGGGTTTTCTTAATTTCTAATGATAGGTAGAATATATTATTATCCTTTCTATGGTTATGTGGTCCTTTAAAATATGATTTTAGTGCGTTAGGATTGAAAAGTTCATCTTGAATACTCATCGTCTGGTGAAAAAGATAAGATTGTTGTGGAAATTTACAAAATGATGAAATTATACTCATCAAGTAAGTACATTTCTTTATGTCCTTAGTATATATTGAAAATGAATTCCTCAACATTAGGAAAAGAATCTTAAAACAAAATTCTATCCTATTACCACCATTTTTATGAAATAAATGACCCTTTGCACACCTATTTGGTTTATGGTTTTGTGTTTGTTAAATTTATATTAATCATTTACATCCTTATAATAAATGATCTATATCACTTTATATAATTATTTGGGGAATATGATTTTCTTTCATGTCCAAATATTCAATTTCAACCTATGTTATACTATTTGGAAGCCTAGTATGTATTATTCTAGATGACGATCACACTTTCACATTTCTTTTATCAAGAGGATGTTTTATTAACCCTTTTCAAGATGTGAGTTTACAAAAAACATATTTTAAAATAACCAAACTTTGATTACCAAGAAAATTTTAAAATTATGAGAAAACAATTTATTAAAGGTGGGGAGGATGTAGCACCCCAATATTTTAGAAAAGAAACTATGTTTGATAGTGTATTTGACATGAAACACTAATCTTAAATGACATGTGACATATATAAATGTTATATCAAAGTCATTAAACTGGATGGTATAAATAGTATTAACTAAGTTATGGAATATATATATATATACACATATAAATTTTCTACTCAATATAAATTATTGATAAATTTGTTGTAAATAACCAATCATTTTTTCAATAATGTAATTTTATTCTTCAAAAATATATTTTATTCAAAAAATATTTTTATTGATTTTCATGAAAAATATTATAATTTATTTTGGAATAAATAGAAAATTTATTTAATAAAATTATTTTTCTTTTTAAACTAGTTTATCAAAATTTACTTTGGGTGAAATTTTGAGATTTTTAAGAAAATATTGATTTTTCAACAAATAGTGAAAAATACCTATTTTGGTAAAAAAGTCATTTATTTTCAATAAATTAAGAAATTAAAATTTTAAATTACGTTTTTTAATATGATTTAAATTAATATAAGTATTATTTAGTTATATTTAATAAACTTAATTGTCACAACCCTTCCCAACAGGGCCCGTGATGTGACTACCCCAAGCCTTCCTCCAATTGGCCTAGGGTTGGCGACCAATACTGAGTAGGTATATCACACGCATGCACTACTGGAAATCCCATTTTTACCAACACTTATATCCCAACGGTTTATCAAACCGTTGGGAATGGTTATGTATACCAACGGTTTTAGAAAAACCGTTGGCATAGAGGCTTTTATGAATATTTTTACCAACGGTTTATAAAACTGTTGGTATAGGGCTCCATTAAGAGACTTTTACCAACGGTTATACACTAACCGTTGGTATATGTTGGAATCTATACCAACGGTTTGTGTAAACCGTTGGTATAGGCCTTAGGTAAACATACATTCCCAACAGTTTTTAAAACCCGTTGGGAAAGTTTTCCCCTAAATCCAGTAGCCCCTTCACTCGATTGCAGTCCCCCTCCGCTCGACTGTAGCCCTAAATTGAAGCTCTCCTGATGCACTCTCATTAACCAGTATCCGAAACTCCATCCATCCTCTTCAATCAAATTTTTTTTTCTATTCTACACTTCAAATCTGTAAGTTCTAATGTTCTTCATCTATTTTTTTATTTTCTATTTTGATTTGACCTAAACGTCTCAGATCTCTCTATACAAGTACTCAGAAACTCGTTCCACTCATAGATCCATATTAAATCAAACAATTTTGTAGTTCTATACTCTAAATATGTAAGTACTACCTTAGTTTTAATGTTTTACATCTATTATTTTTGTTTTCTGTTTTAATTTGGTATAAACTAGGCTGTTTTGTTTATGGCATGCGAAGTTTAGTGATATTGAGGATGAATTGGATGTTGTTTGGGTGATGGATTGGAATTGTGATGTTTTTTGGATTAAGTTTAGTTAATTTTCAATGAATTATTTGGGTATTTCCTCCCTTTAACAGAACCCCCACTCCTCATGGAGCCTAGACACCCCCCCTCTTGGACCCTGGACAGTCCCCCCTCTTGGAACTTGGACAGCCTGGCCCCCCTCTTTCCTGAAACTTGGACATCTCCCCTCCTGGACCCTAGAAAACCCCCCTCCACCCTCCTCCCATGACCTTGTATAGTCCCCCCTCCTTCCTGGACCCTAGGAATCCCCCCACCGTCCACCTTGGACCCTAGATAGCCCCCTCCTTGATGGACCCTGGACAACCCCCCCTCTTTCCTAGACCATGGACAGCCCCTTCTCCCCTTCTCCTTGACCCTGGACAGCCCCCCGCCCCCCTTCCTGGACCCTGGATAGCCCCCCACCCCTCCTCCTAGACCTTGGACATCCCCCTCACCCCCTCCTCAACCACCAAATACCCCCCCACTTCAAAACATTGACCACCAAACTTGGACACGCGAGATTTTCTCTAAAAAGATAGATTTATCCTCAAACCACCTCAATAATATCCTAAACAATGCTTATAATGTGGTTTTCACCACATAACATCCAATTGTATTCAAAGTCACTAGTCTATCCTCCCTTGGATAAATTTTACAAAAAGCGTTCAACCTTAAAGATCCAAATAAAAATAAATTGATATAAGACATTTGATAATGGATTAAAATTTCAAATTGGGATCCAATGAGGAATATTTGAGATATTATGCATCATTTCCATGAGTAAATCCATTTTTATATATCCGATAAGTTATTTTTCACAATTTTCACACATTAATTGTTTGTAAAAATGGGACAAACATTTATAAAGTTTCTAATATATAAAAATGAATCTATTTGTGGATGTAGCTTAACCAACAATTTCTAGCTTGTCTGCCTCTTCCATGATCATCTATGTGCACGTTCCGTCTCCATCTGACCTCGCACGATGGGTGACTCGGCATCTGACTGACGATGAGCACCAGATTCTCTTACTTCCACACCAGATTCATGCCCGCTACGCTCCTGAAGTGATCAATCCCACTCAGCGTCTGGCTGATGACGAGTGCCAGATTCTCTTACTTCCACACCAGATTCACGCCCGCTACGCTTCTGAAGTGATCAATCCCACTAAGTGTCCATGTGAGCTTGATGACACAGCCACCAGTTCTTGTAAGAGGCAGAGGAGTTCTGAGTTGATGTACTAAGACGATTGATTAGTTTCCATCCATCTGGCTGAAGACGTAAAACATAGCGCTTCCTGGGAGGAAACCAATATTCTAGAGTTTCATCATTTTGATTTTTTTACTATGTTTTAGGAAATAAACATGGCATGTATGAAACAATTTTTTAGCTGCTTCTGATCTGTATGTGCACTTGTCATTACTCTGCATGACTGCTTCTATTTTTTCCGATCCTTGGTGTTATTTTTTATGACATGATGCGGCTATGTGCTGTCTATGTGTAGATTTTACAGGTATATAAGTATGTGCACTTTTCATTATTCCATTCTTTCAGTTCTTCGGCCGATGGTACGAGGGAGGTTCGTACCAGAGGTAGACGAGCATCTCCGCATACCCGACTAGACCCTTCCCCTCCGACCAAACGCATTTGGATTCTGTTGAAACATAATGTAAACAATCCATGGGTAAAATTTGACATGTATAAGTCAACCTCGCCTCAATAAAAGGCAGGGTGTGGCCAGGATCACTCAAACTGCCTCTCTTTTGTTCAAAATTGACTTATTTTTAAGTGAAATCAACAACTGACATATGGGAAACCGACCAAATGCCTTAGGATTGTGTTGAAACTTTAGGAAAACGATCCATGGGTCATATGTGACATGTAAAAGTCAACTCCTCCTCAATTTGATGCGCGGTGTGTCCGGTATCACTCCAAGTGTATGTATTTTGTTTAACATGGACAATATTTTACGTACATACACCAATCCAATAAAACAGCTTTTGATTGTGTTGATAATTTTTAACAATGATCCATGACTCATATGTGACGTGTAAGAGTCAACCCTGCCTCAATTCGAGACCTGGTGTGGCCGATACCACTGAAAGTGCCTCTGTTTTGTTTAAAATGGACTTAATTTTAAGTGAAATCAATAACTAACATAAGGAAAACCAACCAAACGCATTCGTATTCTATTGAAACTTAAGGAAAACGATACATGAGTTAAATGCGACATGTATGAGTCAACTCCGCCTCAATACAAGGTTCGGTGTGGCTGACACCACTCAAAATGCCTCTATTTTGTTAAAAATGGACTTAATTTTAAGTGAAATCAACAACTGACATACGGTAAACTGACCAAACACATTCAGATTATATTGATACTATAGTAAAATGATACATGGGTCATATTTGACATGTACGAGTCAACCCCACCTCAATCCAAGGCACGGTGTGGACGGTACCATTCAAAATGTATCTTTTTTGTTCAAAATGACTTTAATTTTAAGTGAAAATAACAACTGACATACGGAAAACTGACCAAATGCATTTTAAATCTGTTTAAACTTAAGTAAAATGATACATGGGTCATATGTGACGTGTACGAGTCAACCCCGCCTTAATCCAAGGCACGGTGTGGCCGGAACCACCCAAATTGTCCCTCTTTTGTTTAAAATGGACAATATTTTACGTACATACGCCAAACAGATCAAACGGATTCTGATTGTGTTGATACTTTTTCACAACGATACATGACTCATATTTGATGTGTACGAGTCAATCCTGCCTCAATTCAAGGCCCGGTGTGGCCGACACCACTCAAAGTGCCTCTGTTTTATTAAAAATGGACTTAATTTTAAGTGAAATCAACAACTGACATACAACAAACCGACCAAACACATTTGGATTATATTGAAACTTAAGGAAAACAATACATGAGTCAAATATGATGTGTAAGAGTTAACCCCGCCTCAATAAGAGGCCTGGTGTGGCCGTCACCACTCAAAGTGCCTCTTTTTTTTAAAATGTACTTAATTATAAGTGAAAACAACAACTGTCATACGGAAAACTGACCAATCGACTACGAATTATATTGAAACCTTAGTAAAACTATCCATGGGTCATATGTGATGTGTACGAGTCAATCCCACCTCAATCTGAGGCATTGTGGGGCCGGGACCACACAAATTTCCAGTCTTTTGTTGAAAATGGACTAAATTGTAAGTGAAAACAACAACTGTCATATGGGAAACTGACCAAATGCATTCCAAATCTATTGAAACTTTAGAACAACAATCCATGGGTCATATGTCATGTGTAAGAGTCAATCCCGCCTCAATCCGAGGCGCGGTGTGGCCAACACCACCCAAATTGTCTCTCTTAGGTTTAAAATGGACAATATTTTACGTACATACGTCAAACCGATCAAACGGATTTTGATTGTGTTGATACTTTTGACCAACAATCCATGACTCATATGGGATGTGTAGGAGCCAACCCCACCTCAATCTGAGGCCTGGTGTGGCCGAAACCACTCAAAGTGCCTCTGTTTTGTTAAAAATGGACTTAATTTTAAGTGAAACAACAACTGACATAAGCCAAACTGACCAAACACATTCGAATTATATTGAAACTTAAGGAAAACGATCCATGAGTCAAATGTGACCGGTACGAGTCAACCCTTTTTCAATCTGAGCCGCAGTGTGGCCGGGACCACTCAAACTATCTCTCTTTTGTTCAAAATGGACTAAATTGTAAGTGAAATCAACAACTGACATAAGAGAAATCTACCAAATGCCTTCGTATTCTGTTGAAACTTTAGGAAAACGATTCATTGGTCATATGTTATGTGTAAGAGTCAACCCCACCTCAATCCGAGGCTCCATGTGGATGGGACCACCCAAAATGCCTCTCTTTTGTTCAAAATGGACAATATTTTACGTACATACGCCAAACCGATCAAACAGATTCTGATTGTGTTGAAACTTTAGGAAAATGATCCATTTTTCATATGTGACGTGTATGAGTTAGCCCCACCTCAATCCGAGGCCTGGTGTGGCCGACACCACTCAAAGTGGCTCTCTTTTGTATAAAATAGACTTAATTTTAAGTGAAAACAACAACTGACATACGTCAAACCAACCAAATGCCTTAATATTCTGTTGAAACTTTAGGAAAACGATCCATGGGTCAGATGTGACATGTTAGAGTCAACCTCGCCTCAATCCGAGTCACGGTGTGGCCAGGACCACTAAAATTGTCTCTCTTTTGTTGAAAATGGACTAAATTGTAAATGAAAACAACAACTGACATATGCCAAACCAACCAAACGACTTCTGATTATATTGAAACTTTAGGAAAACGATCCATGGGTCATATGTGACGTGTAAGAGTCAACCCCGCCTCAATCCGAGTTGCGGTGTGACCGGGACCACTCAAGCTGTCTCTCTTTTGTTCAAAATGGACTAAATTGCAAGTGAAATCAACAACTGACATACGGGAAACCGACCAAACACTTCATATTCTGTTGAAACTTTAGGAAAATAATCCATGGGTCATATGTGACGTGTACAAGTCAACCGCACCTCAATCCAAGGCACCGTGGGGCTGGTACCACCCAAACTACCTCTCTTTTGTTCCAAATGGACAATATTTTACGTACATAGGCCAAACCGATCAAACGGATTTGGATTGTGTTGAGACTCTAGGACAATGATCCTTGGCTCATATGTGACGTGTACGAGTTAACCCCGCCTCAATATGAGACCCGGTGTGGCCGACACCACTCAAAGTGCCTCTCTTTTTTTTAAATGTACTTAATTTTAAGTGAAAACAACAACTGACATACAGAAAACCGACCAAACGCCTAAGTATTCTATTGAAACTTTAGGAAAACGATCCATGGGTCATATGTGATGTGTATGAGTCAACCCCACCTCAATCGGAGGCCTGGTGTAGCCGACACCACTCAATGTGCCTTTATTTTGTTTAAAATGGACTTAATTTTAAGTGAAAACAACAACTGACATGCACCAAACCAACCAAATGCATTCGGATTCTGTTGAAACATTCGTAAAACGATCCATGGGTCATATTTGATGTGTACGAGTCAACCCTGCCTCAATCTGAGCCGCGGTGTGGCCGGGACCACTCAAACTATCTCTCTTTTTTCCAAAATGGACTAAATTGTAAGTGATATCAACAAATGACATACGAGAAACCTACCAAACACATTCGGATTCTGTTGACACTTTAGGAAATTGATCCATGGGTCATATGTGATGTGTACGAGTCAACCCTGCCTCAATTCAAGGCGTCGTGTGGCCGGGACCACCCAAACTACCTCTCTTTTGTTCAAAATGGACAATATTTTACGTACATACGCCAAACCGATCAAATGGATTCTGATTATGTTAAAACTTTAGGAAAATGATCCATGGATTATATGTGACATGTATGAGTCAACCTCGCCTCAATCTGAAGCACGTTGTGGCCGACACCACTCAAAGTGCCTCTCTTTTGTTTAAAATGAACTTAATTTTTAGTGAAAACTACAACTGACATAAGACAAACCAACCAAACCCCTTCGGATTATGTTTAAACTTTAGGAAAACGATCCATGGGTCATATGTGACATGTACGAGTCAACTCCGCCTCAATCCGATCCGCGGTGTGGCTGGGACCACTCAAACAGTCTCTCTTATGTTGAAAATGGACTAAATTGTAAATGAAATCAACAACTGTCATACGGGAAATCAACCAAACGCCTTCAGATTCTATTGAAACTTTAGGAAAACAATCCATGGGTCATATGTGACGTGTACGAGTCAATAACTCCTCAATCCGAGGCGCGGTGTGGCCGACACCACCCAAATTGTCTCTCTTATGTTAAAAATGGACAATATTTTATGTACATACGCCAAACCGATCAAACAGATTCTGATTGTGTTGAAACTTTAGGAAAATGATCCATGGCTAATATGTGACGTTTACGAGTCAACCCTGCCTCAATACGAGGCCCGGTGTGGCTGTCACCACTCAAAGTGTCTCTCTTTTGTTTAAAATGGACTTTATTTTAAGTGAAAACAAAAACTGACATACGCCAAACCAACCAAACGCCTTTGGATTCTATTTAAACTTTAGGAAAATGATCCATGGGTCATATTTGACGTGTAAGAGTCAACTCCTCCTCAATACAAGCCGCGGTGTGGCCGGGACCACTCAAACTGTCTCTCTTTTGTTAAAATGGACTAAATTGTAAGTGATATCAACAACTGACATACGGTAAATGGACCAAACGCCTTCAGATTCTGTTTAAACTTTAGGAAAACGATCCATGGGTCATATGTGATGTGTACGAGTCAACCCCGCCTCAATTGGAGTCACCGTGGGGCCAAGGCCACCCAAACTGCCTCTCTTTTGTTCAAAATGGACAATATTTTACGTACATACGCCAAACCGATCAAACGGATTTTGATTGTGTTGAAACTTTAGGAAAATGATTCATGGATCATATGTGACATGTACCAGTCAACCCTGCCTCAATCCGAGGCCCGATGTGGAACTTATAGAGTCACAAGTGATGAGACTCCTAAGAAAATACCTTTTCAACATATATTAGAAAAGTGGTTGTCATATGAAGATTGAAATGGGTGTAAATAATATTTGAGTTATTGAAACTATTATTCAACTATACTGGATGATTTTTGTCATATGAAGATTCAAATGGGGAATTATTAACCATGTATCTAATCAAAGAGGTGGTCTTTTTTTTTGTTTTATGTTTTCACTGTTTTAAGTGCTGTTTTGTATGCAGGTGCACAGGAGGGGATGATGTGCAACAATTCTGGAAATACACAATACCAATGGTTTACAACCATTGGTATACTTTGAGAAGAATTATAAAAACAGTTTGTAATCGTTGGTATAGTATTTTTTATTGAACATATGCCAACGGTTTCATTGAAACTGTTGGGAAAAAAACTATACCAATGGTTGTAAACCATTGGTATAATATCAAAATCATAGAATTCCCAACAGTTTTAAACCGTTGGGTAAACCTATACCAATGGTTCAACAAGAACTATTGGCAAATCAAGACATAGAGTGGGCTATACCAACGGTTTAGTTCAAACTGTTGGTATAGATCTTTCCCCACGCCTTACTTCCCTATGGTTTGGACAACCGTTGGTATAGAATATACCAACGGTTTTCCAGCCTATACCAACGGTTTAGAACCGTTGGTATATCCTCCATTTCCAGTAGTGATGGGAGGCCTTATCCTAATGTACCTACACACACATGCACACAAAAATATCAAATTCCATAAAATATTGAAATGTAAAATAACTGATAGCCATGCATGTATATATCTAAAATCCTACCATTAGAGTACGACAACAAGTATTGAAAATAAAAAAGTCCTAATACAAGACCACCACAAAGAAAATGAAAATAATTACAACCTATAAAGTGGGTGAGGAATTCTAAAAATGTAAAAATAAGAACCCCCCTCATTTTTTCCGGTGCACTAAGCTCTGCTTGGTCCTAGTTCCTCCAGGACTCCGTCAAAAGGTCATTCATTAGCTTAAGACACTAAACATGTGGGAAAAGTCCACGTAGGGGAGAGTATTGCAATACCCAATGGGACACCCTAAAATCAATAAGAATATAAAATCAAGAATAATAATCAACTCATCACAAGTATACATCAATTTTATATAACAAGAACATCCAGATATATTCATAGTAGACACATGGCCTCAAGGTATGAACACAACTGTATTGCCAACCTATGATCCATTATCAAAGGATCCATATAACATGAATTCAGTAGAACACACTCCATAAGTAAAATAGAACTGATGAAGTCCATATGAGATTTCATGCTAATCGGGTCTCACCATAATAAGTGCACACTATAATTCTGAAGAGAATGATACACATATGGGGATCACACCCAAGGCTATGGAGAATACCAACAACCCAATCTAGATTAACCCTCTAAACAGAGGATTGAAGCATGCATAGTGTTAGTCACAATGATATCGAGAACCCCACCTTGGATAAATATGATGATTTAGGATCTCACTCTAGGCCTCATGAAGGGATTCCCACAAATCTATCTGAGATTGAATTTCCTCATAAGGAATCACTATCCCATGAATAGGACACGACTACATACTAAATCTTCAAGGAAATGGATTAGGGGAACATACTCTAATGAAACCTGTCCAAGATGAAAAGTAAAAGGGATAAAATCTATCATTGAAGGAGTAAATGACATGTACTATTAGTACACGGTGTGTCCCTTCTGCATTGGGTCCTACCTGTGTATCATGGCTTGTGCCCATGTCTATGTCCGATTACACAGTGAGTCTGTGACTATGTACTCCTGACCATGTCCATGTATATCCAGACATGTCCATTTATGACTAGTAATTTCTATGTCTATGTACCTCCCTAAGTACACACTACCAAAAAACAAGGCAAGGGAAGCATTGCTCATTTATCATTGCTAAGCAGAAAGTGCTGATAAAGGGGTGAGCCTTTATCGACGCTAGCTAAAAGCACTGATAAATGTACACTTTATCAGCACTAAAACAAGTTCTGATAAAGTGTACATTTATCATAGCTATTATTAGCACTGATAAACGTTTTTATTATTAATTTTTATAAACTTATTATACTTATATTCAAAAATAATGTTTATTTGAATACATTAAATAAAAACAAATTTTTATAATTAATATATATATTTTAATAATTAAAATATATATATATAATTATTAATTGAAAAAAAAATATTTCTAAGATTATAATTAAATAAATAAATATATATATATAATTAAAATATTATAATATTATAATAAATTACATTAAATAATAAATATGTTTATTAGATTTATTATATTTATTAGTGATTTATTAGATTTATTAAATTAATTCATTGTATTTATTATATTTTTTATATTTAATATATTTAATATATTTATTTTATTTATAACTATATAATACTTTTTAATATATTTATTTATAATTAAAAAGTACTGATAAAATAAGTATTTATCCGCGCTATAAGTTTAGCGCTGATAAATATGTGTTTTATCAGTGCTTTTTGAGCACTGATAAAGATATGCATTTATCAGCACTTTTAACTAGCGCTGATAAAGGTTCCATAGGTTTTTATAAAATAACCCTAATAGGCCCCTCCTCCATCGCACCCGTTCAAGCCTTCAAGGAAGATAAACCCTATGCCGTGACCCTCCCTACCTCCTCCTCCTCTTCCGCCACCGATGCCTTTTCCTCCTCCTCTGTTGTGATCCTCCTCCTCCTCCTCCGCTGCTGACACCTCCTCCTCCTCCTCTAGCTGTCGAATCATCCCCCTATGCTGCGGCTACCACCTCATGTGTTTCGAAAATGGATGATGGATCTTGATCGAGCCTGGATGAGCTTAGGATATGGTGTCTGAACATTATTAAAAGGTGAACTCCACTTTAAGGCTGGTGGTTTCAAACCATTTCCAATGATTTATATATTGTTTCATGCATTGTGTGATTTATAGTCTTTTCACCCTTGTTTAGTTGGTATTAAATAAACTCAAATTGTTTTCCTTGACCATATGTATTGGGAAAAACATCTATGGATATTATGGACCCTATGAGTATTAGGACTTAATTCCATGACCATCAAGGGTTGTTGGAATAAATTAAAATATATTGAACATTACATTCAAGAGCCCTTGGGGGATTCCCTTTATGTTATACTATGATTCATTGGACCTTGGTTAAGTTTCTTTTTTCTACCATAGATATGTGATAAGTGTATAATTGAGAGATTCTATTTTGAGTTTTTTACTAGGATGTTTTTAATTCACCACCTAAGAGTAGGTAAGTTCTCTTTTGGATATGTTCTATCCTTACATGTGATGTAGAGTGATTCAATGGACAATATTTTCCATGTTTGAAAATTAAATTAATGGTAATTATGTTCTATATAACCAATAGGTATTCCTCCTTAGTATAAAATAACATAGAGGGAACAAAATAGGTTCCCTTAACCTCCCTTGAATAAGATATGTGTGGATTATGTGAGGTTAGTGTGAACGTTGAACCAAATGGAACTTAGTGTTTCCTCGTAGAATTTTTGACTTATTTGACTAAATTATGGGGTGAGTGTTCCTCCCCCTTCTGACCTATAATATCCGAGTAGATTATTTCCTAGTTTTGGATTTGAATATAGGTTCTGCATGTGTGGATCAACTAATCTTAAACATTGAGTGATTCATATGTTATAAAAACATATTTATGGTTTATTTATTATTTTAAAATATGTTTATTATGCCATTTTATGTTGTTTATATACTATATAACACCATTACCATTAGTAATTCTATTTTTATGTGGTGGAAGTGCTTCCCCTTGATTAATATCTTTTTTTTTTGTGGGATGACCTACCTAATCACTCCGACATGGCCTATGGACTGGGATGATATGAAAATTTATGTTGAATATGCCTAAATAATGGGATGATATACTTGATGTGATACTGTGATGTGTTGTTTGAGTTTCATTTCCCACTTACCATATAATAATGTGATCTGAGATGTTATACCAATTATGAAATATTCAAATAGTTTGAGATTCACTTCTAAATAATGTTGATATCTTACAGGAATGAAATTGAGGTATGATATACCCATTCTATGGTGATCCCATGTTTAGGGAAATTATACCTTAGTGTTGGGAAATGATGCCAAATCCTTCTCCTCCGCCACCACTTCTTTTTCCTCTTCCTCCATGACTGTCCTCCTCCTCCTCCGGCACCGCTGCCTTCTCATACTCCGGTGTGCCCTCCTCATCTGACGACCATCCCAGAAGCCTCCTCTACAGTGTGTGAATTCCCCTAGTGATTCTCTTATGTAGTGAATTTTTACTCTTCTGCATTAGAAGGATATTTGGTGTTCAGAGTTATGTCTAATGGACCCTATAGTGGTATTGGTTCAAGTTATTAATTACTAATATCCTAGGTTGAAATTGTATGAAAGAGATTACAATCAATCATGTTGTAAGGGTCATGGGTGGAGGTTTCTGTAAGGGAAGAATTATGGTAATCACATGGAAAGGGATTTTATATGGATTGTTAATTGGGGTAGAGTGATAGTTATGTGAACTTTATTAGTAAATACCATGACTTTACTAGATATTTGGCTATCCTGAGTTGTGGGCCTTTGTGGAAGTACTCTGTAGTGTGATTGGGGAGATGCCTTGGTGGGTACCAGTGACAAAATAACTAGTGGGTAGGTTGTTGTGTGAGATATATCAAGGATTATTTTAAATCATATATCATGTTGAGTACATTGTTTTTATTGATTATCCCACAAAAAATATCAACCATGGCTATATGAAATTGTTGCATCTCCCTTTGAACACTTATAGGTACAATACATGGAAAGGGGTTGATTATGATGTTAGTGGAAATGATAATGTGGATTTTTTATGACCTTAAGGGTATGGAAATACACACATGGGGTGGTGTATGTTGTTAATTAAATATGAATAAAGAGATTTATTGTTTATATATTGTTACCTATAGGTATTGGGATCATCATGATATATTTTTTAACTATTGGATATGCTAATGATCTGCTTTATGTATGTTCATTTAGCCAAGGGATCTGTATTACATTGGTAGTCCTTCTCAGGCGTAAAGTTGGATCTTTTATGACCTTCTAATGATCCACTTATAGTATATATTATTATCCATTTGGAATACCTTGTATTAGTTATTTATATTGTGTTATAGGTTAGGTTGGTTATTCCTCTTTAGGTCATCCTTTATGTATGTGAGTTTATCCATGGGACCCATCTTATGTTAATGGTTTGGATCATGTGGGAGGTTGGATATGTTATTCAATACATACTATTTGGTGGGGGGTTGGATGTTATTTCATGAGGCATATAGTCACATCACAATTCATCATCCATATTTAAGGAATCTACCTAGGGGATGAGTGTTGCAGTGTATACCATGTGGTAATTCAACAATGTGACATCATAGGGTTCACTATGCAATAGACACTTAGGCTACACCATAATGTACCATGTTCTTGAATTGAAAAGAGATTGAGGTTTCTGTATTCCTCATTAGACACTCGACCCCATCACCCAAACCCCTCTTCCCCATAATTTTCCTCTCTCGTAATTAACTCTTTAGGTTCCGTAATGGTCATTTCATAGTGGACAACCCACACCCCTCTAGGAACAACCCACCCCCCCCACACCACTACAGCCCCCACCTAAACAACCCCCCTCCCTGGAAATCCCACCCCCTCCCCCACACCCCTACATCCCCCTATCCCCCGGATAGCCCACCCCACTTCCCCATTGAACCTTTTATGTTTTGCTGGATTTTTTCCCTTTTCTCATCCAGAACCAATTCGCACTACACCAACCTCCTTGTCCTCTCCTCTTGGGTGGGTTTACCTCACCCATTGTATGTTTCATCTTTCCTAAGTTGTATTGGAGAGCCATGAATAATTTTTACCTCTATTATTCCTTCTATATACTAGTGTCTAACCCCCCCCCCCATCCTATATTTAAATGGACATGGGTCAATTACAATTGGAAATGTAATGATACGGCCCAAGCTAGTATCATAACCAACAACTGACCTAAATTTCCACTAACCTAAGAGTTTTTCATGATCTCTACAGGATAGCAGTGAACCCCTGGAAAAAAATACAATTAATGTGGAATATTTTACCCCAAAATTAGAGTAAATTAAAAACGATCTTTCCCCTGAAATGTAGACATGTACCATTCATAAGTTGAATATCTAGAAAAATAGTTGATACACAATAAATAAATTACTAGGAATTAGATATCATATATGGAAAATAAAATCTCACAATTGACGAATAAAATTTCTTAACATGTGAGTTCTCATTTTATAGTTTTTTCAGTTGGAAATCTCCTCTACTGCATGCCTCTCCTCTACCGTGAATGCACCTCTTCCACATGCTGAATGACACCTTCACAGTGAGTTTTCTCCTCTTACTCATTTGTTTCCTCTTATTCACATGTTATTACTATTTGATATTGATGTTTATGTTGTGAAATGTATGGGCTAAATGCCCCGTTGAAAATCATGGTTATTGGTGGTCCTTATTTTCACACTAAATTAATTGCATGTTGGTTGGTTCCTGTTGAACATTTGAATTTAAAAATTGGTAATTTATGTATACTGAAAAATGAATGAATTCCCCAAGATGATAAAAATTTTGTGATAACCCTTTAATTAACAAATGGAATTGAATACGGGATGATTTGTAAAATATGAAATTGTTATTGTTTGGTTTGTATGTTGTTACGATTGTGAGCATGATTGTGTGTTTGTATGGTGTTGTGGTTGTTGGAATGATTGGTATGCCATTTGTTTTCCATGTTGTAGTTCTTCCACCATTGAATATCAAAACAAAATTTACCCATTTCAATAGAACTACCACTTTGTTACTAGTGAAATTCCACCGAATCTTAGAAAACCACTTGACTAGAGGACTCTATGAGACACTTTATGGAAACCCTAGTCAAATAACCATAACAACACATGTAATGAATCCTCCCACCCACAATAACTCTATTGAAAATCATACCATCTATTATTTTAGTACCATAGTTCTTCACTAGAGACATTATGTTTCAAGAGAAACATAAAAAACCAGTTTACAACAATGCATATAGATCACATGTGGGATACTAAAACATTCTAGTGCAAGGGCTTCTCATAGCTATTTCCATTGATTAGGTGGTTGGGAAGATGGGCGTGATCTACTTTAGTCCTAATAAATGCATGGAGAGGTAAGGGTATTGTTTTCCATAGCTAGTTCCATTGATTATAGTTGGATGATGACCCTATTGGAACATCTTTTGTGTAATTATTTTGTTAAATATTAATATTATTGTATCAAATAGGAAGAATATGAATAAAGAATATATGAATACCAATATGTTGACAAAATAGTATGAAGATGGCGTGAAAGAGTTTATCAAGTTTGAAAAAGATCATGTATATGACACTTATCAAATCCTTTTTCCATGTTTACGATATTTTTATTCAAGAAAAATTAGTCCAGAGAAGTTGGAAGAACACCCGATCTGTCATAGAATATATCGAAGTTATACATGTTGGAATAAACCTGGGGAAAATGAATGCAGGTAGTGGCAGAGATAACACTGTAATTTATGGATCATCTAATATAATTACAAGTGTGAACAATGAAGACGATCGTATGGAGGATGTGATTACAGATGTGAATGATGATGAAGATCGTATTGAGGAAATGACAAGGATAGTTGAAGATGAACTTCGTGATTTCCCAAAATTGTTTGAGAAGTTAAAGAGTTGTGAAAAGATGCCATTTTATGTGGGTTGCACTAAATATACAGCATTGTCAGTCATACTGAAGTTTTATAATTTGAAAGAAGGAAACAGGTGGAGTGATGCCAGTTTAACGGAACTAATTGCTCTCCTGAATGGAATGCTCCCAGAATATAGGGAAACTATGTGACTGATTGACAAAAAGAATATCATGGTCTATTTTGCTTCAGAAGAGGACTTGATTAAAGCCTGGTCTAGCACCCCCCCCCCCCCCCGCCACTGCAATGACTCTCGCTTTTTTCCTCCACAGATGGACCTACGACTTCCACATGAAGTGTGATTCACCTTCGGTCGCGGTCTGGGTTAGTCTCCCCAACTTGCCTTTACCATTTAAAAATCCCTCGATAGTTAGGATGCTTGGAAACCTAGTTGGTAGGTATTTATGCTCTGATAGATGAACCAATGTGATTTTTCATCCTGTTAACCCACGAATTTGTGTGGAAGTTGATGCCTCGAGGGTTCATCCTGACTTTGTTTGGATCACAGTGGCTGAGGAGTACCATTGTAAATAGCAGGTTGTCTATGAATCTTGGTTTGATTTCTGTTCGGTTTGAAAATGCATGGGTCACTCCTCTATGGCCTGTAGGTGTAGCTCCAGATTTTCAGACAGGCAAGGTGATGGGGGTGCAACAAATAGTGTCAAGCCTCTCGTGACCGGTACGGTTGCGGGTGTGGAGGCTGTGATCAGGGTAGCCCATTCCCGGGAAGGCAGTTAGTTGGGATTTAAACAAGCAGTTGTGGTGGTTATGGTGAACCAACCAGAAGTGGCAATGGGGGCTGGAGTTGGGGGTACCTAGGATCAATGCAGAGTTCAGCCTTCAAGGATGGAGGAGGGAGGTCCCAAGGACCTCCTGGGTGCCCCATATGCTAATGTGGTGTGCTCAATGAGTGGTATATGTTTGGCAGTGATGCTGAAGGAACAAGGGGAGGGAAATTCTTCAGATTTCAGGACCAATCCTAGCAATAAGGTGGCTGTTGTTGAGTTGGGAAACTGGTTTGATGGCCTACTAAATGCGGACCTGGTTTTGGATGAGAAGGAGCAGCCCAGGGACGGGCAGAAGGTCCTCAAGTCTGGTGATGACAAATATACTCAACCTACAGATGAAGTTGAGGGTGAGGTTCAGGTCCAGGGTAAAGGACTCTCAAGTATGAGGAGGTTTAGTACCTGGAAAGTAAAATGGAAACCGAGAAGGGAATACTCATACTTGCCACTCACTATGGAAACACGGTCAACGAAGAACTCTAAAGACAAGATGGGGGACAGGGGGGGAATCATTTAAACAAGTAAGAATTACTCTGCTGGGGAAATCAGCCCAAGGAATAACAGGAGTATCAGAAGGTGTAGGGGTAGGAAGGTCTTCTCTTCCTTGCCACCCCCTATGAAGACTTGGACAGTAGAAAAGAAAATCGAGGAGAAGTTGGACATAGAGGCCATGCGTCAACTGAAACCATATGGTCAGCTTGATTCTTCCTGGGATCTGATCCTAAGTTCATATGATGATGTGATAGATCAGGTGATTTTTCTTAATGCCTATGAAGAGGACTTGGTGAAGATGATGGGTCGATCCATTAAAATGACTCTGAATGAGGAACAATATTCTTGGGTCAACAAACATGACGCAATTCTGGTCTGGGGTTTTAACAAGGGGTTGATCAGAATAGAGGAGTATATATAGGTTTGGGATACACTATCTTCTGCATTTGAAGACCTGTTAAGAAGAGAGAATCACATCTAGGTAACCGCTATATCCTGGACGTTGTTTAGAGATATGGGTTCCGGCAGAATTAATTTTTTCTTCAATGATTATGCCAAAGACATTTATGACTAATTATTGGTTTCTCTTTTCTTTTTTCATTTGAAAGGGGGTATTTCATAATCAATATATGTGTTTTGAGATGTTTTGGGTGTTTGGTTTCTAGCTTGTTTTCTGGTTCCACCTCAGATGGGGTTCAGAGCATGAGGTCGCCACTTCAGCATGTCACTTGGAGTGGAAGACTAAGAGGGTATGGCTTGGCCATCGTTTCCATGCCCATGCATCTTTGCACGAGATTGTATGCCGAGTGATCATGATTTGGTGGAGGACCTTCACTTGTTATAGCTGTTGGGGAGAGGTGGAACCGGTAACTTGTTTTGGTTTTGCTTTGATTTTCATTTAGGTGTTTTGTTGAACATGGTGTTTTCTCACTTGCTTTTTAAAAGTGATTTGATAATCAAATAAAAAATAATTTTCAGTCAAATATTGATGTTTATTTGTCTCCATTGATCGAGGATTAAAAATTATTGTAAGATTCAGGTGTTACATTGTATGATGATTACAAAAAATGAAAATTTAACTTTGAGATCCATATTTTATGGGATGATAAATGAATTTACTTCTTATGGAAATTTTTTAGGATATAGCATTAAAGGAACTTAAGGGTGACCTGTTTGCGAACAAGGTACATAGTCAATTAAGTTGAAACATTCATAAAAAACTGTGTTTCTAGGAAATCACAAATTTCTACCCCGATGGAATAAGTACCGATCTTGGACAAAATCATTCGATGGAAGATCATAAGAACGTATAACACCGTCTCCACTAACATGTGATCAGTTTTTTGAGAAATTAAAAGATGTGAACACTACTTTTGGTAAACTGTTTTCGAAAAACCATATAAAAATTGGTTGGAAAAATAAATTAGTTTTTTTTTGAATTACCATACTATAATTGTCTGTATTTCAAAAAAATTCTTGATATTATTCATGTTGAAAAAAATGTATGTGATAGTTTCATTGACACATCTCTAAATTCACCCAAAAAGAAGGATGAAATTAAGGCTAGATTAGACATGGTTGAGATGGAAATACGACAAGAGTTAGCACCAGTGAAGGGTAAGAAACAAACATTTCTTTTTCCTACTGCTTACACTCTTTCCAGGAAGGAGAGATATTAGTTTTGAAACTTCTTGAATGACGTAAAGGTTCTAGAGAGGTATTCATCAAATATGAAGAACATCGTGTCAATGAGCGATTTAAAGTTAAAGGGTATGAAATATCAGGACTGCCATGTTTTTTATGCAAGATCTAATTCCCATAGCTTTACATTGAATTTTTTTTAATAATTTTTGCCATACATTAACAAAGATCTATTTCTTCTTCAAAGCTATATGCAGCAAAGTTATAGACCCGGCGAAATTGCTAACTATGGAAAGATAAATTGCCGCCATTGTATGTGAATTTGAAATGTTCTTCTCACCGAAATTATTTGATATGTTTGTTCATTTTGGGAGAGTGATTAAAATATTTAGTCTTATACATTATAGATGGATGTACCCCATTGAATGGTATATGAATATTTTGAAAGGGTACATCAAAAATCAAAGTCGATCAGAGGGTTGTATTGTGGAGAAATATTTTGTTGAGGAAGATGTTGAATTCTATATCGAATACATGTCTGGTGTAGAAATAATTGGCCTACCTAAATATCATTACACTAGGCAGCTTGAGGGTGAATAAATATCTGGAAGAGAGTTTTTCACAATCACTATTACAGATCAGGAATAGTCCCACCTTTACTTTTTTCAAAACAGTTTCAACGTTGACCCATATGTTCAAACCCCCAAATAAATTCTTAAAAATTTGAATCCATCTAGGGATGAAAAATGGATATCAGATACACATAATCGACATTTTACAGGATGGTTTCATGACCATATTTTTAATAAGTTAGATGAAAATCCAAACTCAATTTCAGAATGACTTCGATGGCTAGCCGGAGGAGAAAGTGTGTATGTATTATCTTGCAATGATTATATAGTTAATGGTTATACATTCTATACCAATGAACATGATAAAGACAGTACCATGTAGAATAGTGGGGTTACACTTTTGGCTGAAGTGATGCATGTTTTCGGTGCTAAGGACAAAAATACAAATTATGCGAATATGTCATACTTCGGCATCATCAAACAAATATGGGAGTTAGATTATATGAAATTCCATGTGTAGATTTTTCAATGCAAGTCAGTTGATAACAGGAGTGCCATTAAAATAGATGAATTGAGATTCATGAAAGTTGATTTTATTAAGGAAGGGGAGAAAGAAAACCCATTTATAATGGCATCACATGCAGTACAAGTACTTTATATTCCAGATCCCACAAACTGAAACTGGTCAATTGTTCTGCTATCGGCCAAAACAACTGAAGAGTCAGATGAAAGTTCAACAGAGGATGACCCTTTAATTGGGACTTCACAATCATTTTGCAGTGGTCCCAATGTATAAAACGTTTTGTATATCAGAAGAGACCACAATGAAGGGATTTACATATTCAATAGAGGGGTCAAATCTCTTCATCCTTTAAAAAAAGAGTTCAATAATTAGGTTATTTGTTTATTATAATATACATTGTGTTATGTTATGTTATTATTTGTTCACTGCTGATTTTATGTAATCTAAATTAAATGATAAACCACTTTGTAGATAATGACTTCTTCACCTACTGATGCACCCAATCTCAAGGCACAGTCGGTATCTCAACCTACTGCAGCTCGTCCCAGTGCAGAGAAACAATAGGTTTCTCAACTTGTTGTTGCTGGTCCCTGGGTTGAGTTCTAACAGGTCTCTCATCCTATTGTTACTGGTCCTAGTGTTGATGATAGCTCTCTAGAGGAACATAATGATGATTCTACTAAGTAAATGGTAGGAAATGAAACCCTGACGGCGTAAAGAAATAGGATTTTTGTAGTTTGACGATGTTATCCAAAATCCTTAACTCAAAAACAAAAGGCATCAAATTTGAGGTGGGATGGAATAAGTGAGGCCAACATGTTAACCCCAACAAATCCATCCTTAGTAGCTACATTGGAATTTTCACTTGGCAATGCATTCCAATTGATGTATAGTCGTGGAACCATGTTGTAACTTGGATTAAGACACTAATGTGGGAAGATAATATGGTAACATTATGATATCATTTCTTTAATTTATTAAAATAAAATAAAATACTAAAACATTGACTTACTTTTCATCATCCATTTCAGAGTGCATTTATAGTAGATGTATCACACAAGGAATATGTATTAAGAGGTTTAGGAAGGATTTATAGAGATTTCTGCACAATTTTAATGAAATATCATCTTAAAGATGCTGAAGGAAAAATCAAGCCACACCCACCTCCTCTTTATGCACACTTGATATCCCAAGGAGCATGGGATGAGTTTAGAAACCATCGTAGGGAGAATAATTTTCAGGTACATTGTGTCTGGTAATACATTGTTTGATGTTGCTTGTATTCATCACTTTGATTGAAAGTTTTTTATTTATGAAACAACAACTAAGTGCTGAAAATAAATAATATAAAACAAAACTAGTGTACCCCTACCATAAAGCAAGGATGGGGTATGCTTCCCTTGAGAAAAAATTGGTACGTATTTTAAATCAATCGTAATACTTTTATGTGACATAAAACAACACCATAACCATGTTCCTCTATTTATATATAGATTGATGAATCGAAATCAAAAGCCACTTCCATCCCACACCAAGTGATATGGAAGGAGGCTCGTGTAAATAAAGAGGGGATATTTATAAACGAAAAGACACAAAATGTGTGGGAAACATGTGTTGGTATGAAATAATATAAATTTTATTTTCTTTAAATCTCTATTACATGAAAATGAATACTTATTTTCCTATATTTTATATCTAAAATATTCACAATAATCAACAACACCTGCACTAGATGCAGACATACCTTCAACATCCTTGAAGCATCCTGAATAGTATGGTCGTGTCAAAGGTGGGGGTTTTGGGGTGACACCCTAAACATATTTTCAGAAAGAAAAACAAGCAGAGGATCAAACTGGGGAAATGAAAAAAATGAGAGAAATAATAGCTATGTTTCAATAATAATTACAATACAAAAGAGAGATGACATCAAGTTTGATGGGGGAGAAAAAGATAAGAAACAACTCAAGAATGACCCATGTGTGAAGATCCCCCCAGGTTTGAGGCAAGACATTACCCTCAAAAACCTAACTTAGCCGAGGTAATCAATGTTATAATAATTATTTCTGTGAAATGTGAATAACATAGACACTAATACCTTTCCTGTACTAATATTCTACATAGTGAAAATGACTGTGATTTATATATATCAACTCCCACCTATCACCTTTTAGCGAGGGCTACGCTGTTCAATATGTAGAAAAATATGCCACATAACATACAACTTCCAATAGATAATGTCAGAGTGTTGATTAACGTAGATAATGAGCTGAGTTCTAAGATACCTATTCCAAATGATGATGAAGTCATTCATAAAGTCGAAAACGTTGTTGGAACATTCATCGCATGGCCGTAAATTCTTGTAAAAAACATATTTACAAAGAGATATCCATTTATAATTTATTTTCCAAGATGAACCTTTAACATTTAATGAAAAAAGATCTGAATCAATTAATGTTATTACAGAATGACCTAGAGAAAGGGGTGAAATGAAATATCATCTCAAAACTATCTCATGGATCAACCAACCAATTGAAAAGATCTACTAAGATTACCTTCACCCCTCCCATTCTATATCCACATTTAATATCATTACAGGCTCATGTAGATACAAAGTTTATAGAAGACAATGCTCACATAGTTGATTTTGAAAAAAAATATGTACAAAGAGGAAAAATCAGATTTCATTAGTGCTAAAAATGTAAATGAAATCATAAAGTATGAATGGATAGGTGCCTCAGTTGTAAATGTATACATGAGGTATGTTTTCATGATTTTATTTTACAAAAGTTGATACACTATGATAATTATGAATAAATACATTTCATATTTTTCACAGGCATCTATATGAAAAAATTGAAGGTATTTCGCCACGAAAAAAATTGGTACTCGTTAGTCCTCACATCACCTTTTCAAAAGAAGAAATAAATTATGATAAAGAGGATGAAATAATGTCATCCCTTCTCAAATAGTTTGAAAGAAATTACGGATGACAAACTCTTTTTAATTCCAGTGATTCAGGGGTAAAACTATAAAATTTAATCATATCAACTATATTTTCATTTCTTTCATTACTTATTCCTTTTTATGTTTTTAGGAAACATTAGATGTTGATTGCAGTCAATTTGGATACTCAAAATATTTATTTTATGGATTCAATGAATGGATATGCAACAAATCGACCACGCATGATGGCGTTTGTCAATTTTGTAATACACTGGATCCAAAATTTTAGAACTAAACATCGAGTTACATAATTTATATTATCTTTTAATGAGGATTCTATTATTATAGGGCAGTGAATCAATATCGTCTACTTCATGGAATGAATCCAGGGCCTAAGGACAAGAATGCCTATAAGATCTACAAATGGAAAAATATCTTGATATATATAATAAGATTTCACTATCCAAATACATATCAAAATAAATTACTTATTTTTCTCGATGTTTCTGTAGTGTCCAAAACAAACAAACAGAAAGTATTGTGGTTATTATGTTTGTAAATTTAAGAAAGAAATCATATTTCATCAACAAACTAGCATCTCTGAAGAGGTATTTTCAAAAATAATTATGAGTTAATTTAAAATATTTATTAATCCTTTGTGTATTTATATTTTTTCAGTACTACTATGACTGTCATAAAAACTATTATTCACAAGATGATATAGATGTGTTTAGAAACGATTGGGAAGCATACCTGATGGAAGATTGTACACAAATAGGATAAAGGTGAATTCCTACTACTTATGTTATCCTTATATGATCATTAATATATCCCTTGTTTACACTTATTCAGAAAATATAATCACCCTTTATTATGTTTTATATCCTTAGGTTATAAAAAATGGTTTTAGAAATGATTTTTCTTTCTAGTAAAGCATAACATAATGAGAGACTCTTATGAACTAGTTCTTTATGTATCCATGTTTCTAAAATCACTAGACCTAAACTATTATGGAATAGATCATTTATATTCTATATTATGGTCATTTATGAAACTGTTTCTACTGATGTACTGTGTTGGAAGAATATTGGTAGTACACCACTCACAAATTTAATAACAAAACTAAAGATTCTTCACTACCATTGGTTAACTACCGCTTATCATAGCATCTAATCTGAACTTTCGATCCAATGTCCCCAAGATGATCTCATCTAACACCATCTCTATGATATCATCATTCAGTATTCACTTGAACCACGATTCATGAATTCTTTTCTTATTTACATGATCTCATAAAGCTTCAAGGGTCAGTTAATTGTATAAATCTTCTAGGTTCATTTGATCATGTGATCTGATTATGGTCATGTGATCACAAGACATTGAACAAGTCATGCACTTAATATGATATTTCTAATCAGTCATGTGCCACTTTCTTACTCAAGTCCATTTTTAACCCAAAATCCTCCATTTTTACAATTAATATAAATTTTATCTTTCTTATGATAAAAATCAATTCAAGAATTGAAGCTCAGTGTTGGGACCAAGTTGGAGGGAGAAGAAAGTAAGAAGAGTTTGGTGTTACAGAGTGTTGTCTTTTTTTATCCAAGAAGATAAATCAATTCACTGTGTAAATGACAAGAAAATAAGACGATGCTTTGCTGATATGTATTTCACAGATATCATAATTTAGGAGAACTTGTGATGAAATCCTTATGAAGTAAAGATGGAGAAATGGTGATTCCAGTCATATACAATTTTGATTGGAAGGAATGATGTTGTTAGAAGATAGGGAAGTTTTGGTACTTCCCATTGAAACTCTGATGATGCTAAAGCTGATATATCAAAGGATATATATCACGATAGTGGAACTAATGATGGAAGTTGAAGAATTTTTATGGAATGCAGTGAAGAGAATCATGACAAAGGAATGGATGATCAGGAGGTGGCACAAAATAATGTTTTAAGGTGGCGTTGTTTCTTACTGTTTGCTAAATTTTAGGGCTTGAAAATCAAGAGATGAAGAATTGTGTTTTTGGAAAAGGATGTTGCGTGCAAGTTTGAAGATGACTTGGTATATTGTGCGCAAGTGGATTTCCATGATCTGAACATCAAAATATATCAAAGGAGAGGCTTGCGTGAAGGATTTGGTTTTGCGTGCAAGATTGAAGGGAGTTTGGAATCTTGCACCCAAGGCATGATTTGAGGTCCAAAACTTGAAAAATGGAAAATGCATGAAGTTAATGAAATATTCCAAGAAGTGCATGAAAGATGAGGTTGGAACGAAAGAGACTTACATGCCCAATGCGACATCAATTGGGTTTTTGCGCGACGCATCAGGATCTTACGCGACGCATCAGGGTTTTTGCGTACATGGGTCAATGAGGTCTATAAATAAGAGGTGACCCCCACAAACCGTGTGTGCTCAACACTTAGAGAAATATTGAGCTCTAAGATTAAGAAAAATATTAAGAAAAGGATATTTTACAAAAGAATAGAGTTTTTTGCAATAAAGAGAAGTTTCATGCAAGATTGAAGTTGAGCATAGGAGGTGTTTCGTGAAAAAAGTTAAATCTTGCGTGTGTGGAAAAAAAGTTGCGTGCAAGACACCTAAAAGGTTGTGCGAAATATTTGGGGTCTTTATACATATTCAGTTGTGCATAAGATAGTTCTTACTAGATTCTGGGTAATAAAGTGAATATTTGTACTTCAAAGAATAAACCTGTTCAATTGTAAAGAAGTGTTGAAATACTGTAATTCCCAATTTGTTCTAATAGGGTGCACACACACTTGTAGATTGTTTTCCAAGTGCTAAACGAGTGTAATGGTATATCCTACTCATTTTATTCTACATAAAAGGATTGTCTTCTAGTGTATTGTGTTGTACTAGAATATTTCTGTACCATACCAAAAATGTAGCTACTCTTATTGAGTAGTGAACCTTGTAAATCTTGTGGTCCTGTGGTTCTATGTGTTCAGCAGAGAAGAAACTATTTTATAGGAGGACAAGGTTGTTTCAAAAATAAGGAAACATAAAAAGAAAAGGACATCACTAATCCACCTCTCCCCCTCTCAGTGATACTTAGATCCTGATTGGAAACTTCAATTGGTATTAGAGGAAGGTTCCCTTCATTTGTTCTCTATTGATGTTTTGAAGAGAAGTTATGATAGAGAATTTGAATTGTGTGAACAGTAAGGGGATTCCGATATTTTATGTCGAGAATTATCATATCTAGAAAGATAAAATGATGCCTTATCTTATGTCTCTTGTGTATGAAGTTCTTGAAACTACAACTGATGGATTTCCTCCTATTGATTATATCGTTTCTCTTAAACCTGTTGATAAGAAGAATCTTAAGAATGATGGAAGATCTAAAAATGAATTACTCTCATCTCTTTTTGAGAGTGATTTTTTCAGAGTTAAAGGTGTTTCTACAGCTAATGTAAAATGGGATAAGCTGAAAAACATCTATGAAGGAAATACAAAAGTGAAGATGAAAAAACTACAAATATGGAGGCTAAAGTATGAAGACTTGAAAATGGGAGAGTCTGAATCTGTTGGAGACTTCTTTACAAGGTTCAATGATATAGTAAGTACAATCAGAAGTATTTTTGAAAAGTTGGAAGATTCTACAGCTGTTGAAGAGATCTTGAGAATTCTACCCAACAAATTTGATGCTAAAGTTTCATCATTAGAATATAGAGACCCTTAAACATTATCTTTGGATGATTTGAATAGCACTCTTATAACTTATGAAATGATAAGGGAGAAGACTATGAATACAAAAGAAAAATCTGATAGGGAAATGAATTTTAATGCTGTAAAGAAAGATAAGTCAAAGAAAATTAATATTGAAGAAGAAGCTAGTGAATCCGACTATGAAAATGAGGTATGTCAAAATTTTGATGAAATTTTATCCTTGTTTCCAAAAAATGTAAAAAAGGCATAGGTAAATGCAAAGGGAAACTCCCTTCGAAATGTTTTGAATGTGGAGCTATTGGCCACATTGTGGCTAATTTCCCTAAAAAGGAAAATATGAAGATAGTGATGAAGAAGATAGAAGACCAAGAAGGTCATGGAAGAAATAGTGTGGAAAAGATAAATATTCTAGTAGTGGTAAGAATAAAAAGTTCTTCAAATAAAAAGGAAGAATATTTTAGTCAAAAGATGAAGAAAATGACGATAGAGAGACTGAATCTGAAAAATATGTTACTGAGAAAGCTAGAGAGATTAACTTTTTTGCAACAATGAATAATGATGATTATGAGAGTAGTAGTACTGAAGAAGAAGAAACTCAACTTGAATAGTATCTGAAAGAAGAGTTGAAGGAATGTTTGAGAAAGATCAGAAGGCTTGAGAAGGAAAACAAAAAATTGAAAAATGAAAACTCTTCATCAAATGACCAAACATGTTTTCTTGACAAGAAAGAAAAATATGAAAATGATATTGATGATCTAAAAAATTCTCTTGATAGAGAAAATAATTGTAATGATAATTTGGAAGTAAATCTGAAGGAAAATGAAGATGAGTTGGAACTTTTCCAACATAAAATTTCTAAAGCTGAGGAAATGAACAAAAGGTTCAAAAATTATGTTACAAAAATTGGTGAATGTTCTGCTAAGAATGAGCCTAATAAGGATCAAAAAAAGTTTCCTTAAGAGGTTGAAAATAAAGATAGAATTAGTACTGATAAGAGAAATGTTGGAAAGGCTATGTATGTGGTCAAAGTTATTAATACTGAAAAATCAGAAGCATCTAAAAATATTGAGTCCAGAAAGATTTCTACCACTTCTGGTTCTAGTAATACTGAATAGAAATATAAGCTGAAGAAGTAAGTTACAATTGAAAATATGAAGTTCGATGGTCAGTATAATTCTGTTAAGAAGATTATTGAGAATCATGTTCACAACTCCAGTCAGTATGAAATTTTCTAAGGAAAATATTCATTCTATGTCTACTGCTGGTATTGTGGTGGATTTTGACACATGAAAAATATGTGTTGGTTCAACTAACAATATTACAACTATTTAACATGTTTCTAAAGACAAGGATTGAGGGGGATTCAATCCTTTCAAAATATAAAATCTCCAGATAAATTTCAGAAGATATATGAGAAGGTTGGTGTGAAAGTTGAGAATAGGTTCCAACCACTAGAAACTATTTGTGAAAGATGTGATAGACCTGGACATCTTGCTAAGGGTTTCCTTAGTCTGTTACTAGAGCAACAAAAGTTTTTTAATAATCCTCATAATCCATAGTGTTTAAAATATAAAAGGGATAGGTTTAATATGTCCAAAAAGAAAGAGTTCATAGTTTTCTGTCCAGAACACATTGACTTGGCTATGAAATTGGAGGAATCACAATAGAAAGTGGAAGAAAAGGAAGAAAAAAAAGCTATCGTTGTCAAAACTGCTTTGAAAACTATAAAATGAGAATGTCTATAGATTCTTGATAGTGGGTTTTCCTCTCATATGACAGGAGAATTAAAGCTTCTGAAGAATGTGAAAGACTTCAAATATGGAACAATGTCATTTGGAAATGATGAATCTCTAAGTATTAAAGGTGTTGAATCAGCCATCATTGGAAAAGGAAAGATGAAATCCAGGAAAACACTATATGTTGATGAGCTGAAACATAACCTGTTTATTGTTCACAACTCTGTAATGAGGGAAACAAATTTATCTTCAAAAAATATGGACTTTTTTTGAAAAGTGAAAATGATGAAAATATAGTCACAAGAGGCCAATGTATAAGCGGGAATTTGTTCCAAGTTGGTGGAATGCAGAACTCTTGTTACAGGGGTTTGGTAGATGAAAATCAGTTATGGTATAAAAGGATAAGACATATGTGTCAGAGAAATATTTTCAAGTTATCAAAGAGATATAGTGTCTGAGATATACCTGACTTATCAAGAAGAAGAGATTAGTGTTGCACTATTTGTGAGAAAGGGAAGATTATAAAATCTATTCATAAGAGAGTTGAAATTTTCTCAAAAAGACCCTTGGAACTCATACAGTCTAATATTTTTAGACCAGTGAGAAAGCAATCTACAAATAGAGAGAAGTACTTCATTACTTTCATTGACGACTTTACTCGCATTACTTGTGTTATGAACATGAGACATAAGTCAGATGCTCTGAAAATGTTTAAGAGTTTCAGGAGAAAAATAGAGAAGGAATGTGAGTATTCAGTGAAGAAATTGAGAACTAATAATGGTGGAGATTATAAGAAAAAAGAGTTTGAAACCTACCTTGAGAAACATGGAATTTTTCATGAGTTCTGTTCAGCATACACACCTCAAAAAAATGGGGTTGCTGAAATAAATAATCGATGTTTGGCGGAAATTGGTAGAACTATATTACTTGAACATAGTATTTCTCATTATTATTAGAGGAAATCCATGAGAATTGTTGTGTATATTCAGAACCAATGTTTCTATAGGATAAACTTAGATATAACTCTATACGAAATGTTTTATGGAAAAAATCCAAGTCTGAAAAACTTAAGAGTTTTTTGGAGTCCATGCATTATAATGAAGAAAGGTGGAATCCTTGGAAAGTTTGAGAAAAGAGGAGATGATGGAATTTTTCTTGGCTATTCTTCATAAGGAAGATGATATAGATGTCTCAATAAAGAAATATGAAGAATTATTGATTATTTGAATGTAAAATTAGTTAAAAATGTTGACAAATAAAAGCAGTCATATGTTGATGTGGAAGTTGAGCAGGATAGAGAAGATTTTGTTAGCGATTCTGATAATGCTTCCGACTGTGTTAGTCCTACTCAAGAAGAGGAATCCAACTCACAAATCTCAAGTGATGAGGCTGAAGTTTGAACAACTCATCCTAGGATGAGGAAACAAGTTGATGATCAGAAAATTATTGAAGATCAACATCAGAGGGTTCAAACAAAAAGAACAACAAACTCTATAACACATGCTTCCCTTTATTTGAAAGTTGAAACGAATGATGTAAATGAGGCATTTGATCATCCGGAATGGGTTTATACTATGAATGAAGAGCTTGATCATATATAGAATAATGATACTTGGGAACTTGTACCCAATCCAAATAATAAGAACATTATTGGTACAAAGTGGGTTTTCCGGAACAAGCTAAATGAAGAAGGTAAAGTAATAAGAAACAAAGAAATATTGGTTTACAAAGGGTATTCACAAATTGAAGGCATTTATTTTGATGAAAGCTTTGCTCCAATGGGAATATTATAAACAATCAGAATCTTTGTTACTATTACTGCACAATGAGGTTACAACATCTTTCAAATAGATGTAAAATCCACATTCTTGAATGGTGACCTTGATGAGGAAGTTTACATTGATCAACCTTGTGGATTTTTAATTGGAAAGGATGAAATTTATATTTTCAGGTTGAATAAGGCATTGTATAGGATAAAATAGGCTCTGAGGGAATGGTATTCTAAATTAGATACTTGCTTAAGGAATATGAATTTTAAGAAGGGTAGAGTTGACATCAGTCTTTTCATCAAGGAGTGTTAGGAGTGTTCACTAATCATTATTGTTTATGTCGATGACATTATATGTGTAGGGAATGATGATAGATCATGTGAAAGATTTGTTTAGGAGATGAAGAATTTATTTGAGATGTCCATTTTGGGAGAAATGAAATACTTTCTTGGGCTAAAAATTTCACAGAAGAAGAATCGTGTTTTTCTGTCTCAAGAAAAGTATGCTAAGGATCTTATGAAGAAGTTTGGAATAAAAAATTTGAAACCAGTGTCCACACCAATTTCAGTGAAAACCAAGTTGTCTAAAGATGGATAAGGAAAGGAAGTTGATTGAAGAGTTTCCAAATATGATTATATGTCTGTTGTATTTCACTGCCCCAAGACCCGACATCGTCTATGCTATCACTTTATGTGCAATATTTTAGAGCACTCATAAAGAATCACATTTGATTTCTAGAACAAAAATTATCAGATATATCAAATGAATAAATAATTTTGGAATCAGATAGGATGGGATAGGAAATATTGATCTATTCGGGTATTCAGATGCTGATTGGGCATGAAATGTTGATGATCGAAGATCCACGTCTGGTGGAGTTTTTTCTGGGGAAAGGTTGTGTTAGTTGGCATACAAAGAAATAGAATTCCTTAACTCTTATCACAGATGAAGTTGAGTATGTTTCTTCTACTCAAGCAGCAACTCAACTAATGTGGATGAAGACTCAGTTGGAAGATCTACTTGTTGAAGTAAATCTACCATTTTTCTTGGGTTGTGATAATAAGAGGGAAATGAATCTTATAAGGAATCTGGTACAACATTCTCTTTCAAAACACATTGAAATAAAGTACCACTTCATCAAATTGTATGTGGAGAAGAATTAATTGAGTCTGGAGTACGTTCCTATATCTAAAAAAGTTGCTGACATATTCCAAAAAGCTTTACTCAAGGAACCATTTTCTAAATTAAGGTTGAATATGGGTTCCCAACCTCCTTCTCATCAAGGTTGAAGTGTGTGTATTTGTCCCCATTCTCATCTTACCTTTGGATGGTGTTTTAAAGGGGGATAATTTTTTCGTAAATCTATTCTTATGGAAGCATGCATAAAGGGGGAGTTGTGGGTAAGTTGTGATTTCAGAATGTATGTGTGTGAACTATTCAAACTGTTTGTTGAAGTGTTTGTAGGAAACAATGTTGTTGTATTCCAATAAAGTTTAAGAAGTGATAAATGATGAATTATAATCTTGAAAGATGTTTTGAAGAAGGCCGAGGAGATATGAGAATGAAATTTCATAGTCACTTCTTTTCGATAGCATGGTTTTGGTTGACAATAATTCTTATTTCCTACAATGAGTTAGCTCACATAGGCTTAGAATTGTTGATAAGTAATCCACTACATGAGTTTACAAGGTTCAGTGATTTATGAATCTTGGTTGACAACAAAATCCAAAGGGGATATTTTTGGGACCAAGTTGGATGGAGAAGATAGTAAGAAGAGTTTTCTATTAAAGAGTGTTGTCTTTTATTGTCAAAGAAGATAAATCAATTGACTTTGTAAAGGACCTGAGAATCAGACGATGCTTTGCTGATATGTATTTCAAAAATATCATAACTTCGGAGAACTTTTGATGCAAGACTTATGAAGGAAAGGGGGAGAAACGATGATTATAGTTATATACAGTTTTGATTGGAAGGAATGATGCTGCTGGAAGATAGGGAAGTTTTAGTATTTCCCATTGAAACTCTGACGATGCTAAAGATGATCTATCAAAGGATATATATCACGATAGTGTAATTCATGATGAAAGTTAAATAATGGTTATGGAATGCATTGAATAGAATCATGAGAAATGAATGGATGATCTGGAGGTGGCACAAAATAACATTTTAAGGTGGCGTTGTTTCCCAATGTTTTCCAAATTTTAGGGCCTGAAAATTGGGAGATGAAAAAAATTTGTTTTTGGCAAAGGATGTTGCACACAAGTTTGAAGATGAATTGTTATGTTGTGCACAAGTTGAGTTCCATGATCTAAACATCAAAATATATCCAAGGAGAGGCTTGTGTGAAAGATTTGTTTTTGCATGCAGGATTGGTTTTTCCATGAAAATTTGAAGGGAGTTTGGGATCTTTCGTGCAAGGCATGATTTAAGGTCCAAACATTGAAAAATGGAAAAGGCTTGAAGTTTGAGAAAGATTCAAAGAAGTTTGAGAAATATGATGTTGGCGTGAAAGAGACTTACGCGCCCAATGAAATATCAAATGGGGTTTTGTGAGAGGTGTTAGGATCTTGTGTGACACATCGAGGTTTTTGTGAACAGGGGCCAATGATGTCTATAAATAAGAGTCCCCCCCCAGACTATGTGTGCTCGACAATTTGATAAATCCCGATCTCTGAGGGGTGAAAAAATATTAAGAAATGTAGAGTGTGTGAAATAAATAGAGTTTCATTCAAGAAATAGAAGTTGCACACAAGAAGAGAGTTGTGAGAAATATTGAAGTTGTGTGCATAAGGTGTTTCGCGACAAAAGTTGAATCTTGTGCGCATGGCATAAAATTTGCGTGCAAGACACCTAAAAGGGTGCATGAAATATTTGGGGTCTTCACACATATTCAGTTGTGAAAAAGATAGTTCTTACCGGCTTCTGGGTAATAAAGTGAATATTTGTACTTCAAAGAATGCACCTGTTCAATTATAAAGAATCACTGAAATACTGTAATTCCTTACTTGTGCTAAGAGGTTGCACACACACTTACGGATTGTTTCCCAAGTGCTACATGAGTGTAAGGGTATATCCTACTCGTTTTATTCCATATCAAAGGATTTTTTTCTAGTGGATTGTGTGGTACTGGATTATTTTTGTACCATAACAAGGATGCAGCTACACTTTTTGAGTAGTGAACCCTATAAATCATGTGTTTTTGTGGTTGTGTGTGTTCAGTAGAGAGGAAACTCTTTAACAGGAGGTGAAGGTTGTTTCAAAAAGAAGGAAACATAAAAAGAAAAGGGAATCACTGATTCCCCCCTCCCTCTCTCAGTGATACTTAGATCCTGGTTAGGAACTTCACTAAGGAGGCTATAGTTCTTTGGTCTACAATGGTCGATAGTTTGGAAGTTGACCAGTGCATAGTCATTTATTACACTCACGAGCATGTTAAAATCTTGATGGGAACCAATATATTGGATTTTCAATTTTTTAATTAGTTTCCCCTATATGTTTTTGTAATTTGAAATGATACTATGATCTCTCCACCTCATGAAGGGATCATACCTCCCTCCTACATCCTTAAGAATAATAATATATTCAGGAAGAATATATCATATGTGGGTAATTTCATCCACAAAGAAGATATCTCTAACGGTTAATTTTGAATCCTATGTGGATTGATTTTAAAGGGTTCTAACATGATTTGGAGCTTAAAACCCATATTTACATATCAAAAATGTATAATTCTAAATAAAATTATAAGTTTGGGTGGTTATTTGGTTGGGTTATTCGATAAGGTGGAAGATTTTGGATGAAGTAGGGTTG
This sequence comes from Viscum album, assembly GCA_963277665.1. NCBI lineage: Eukaryota > Viridiplantae > Streptophyta > Magnoliopsida > Santalales > Viscaceae > Viscum > Viscum album. The sequence continues at coordinate 5,319,319 of OY728147.1, forward strand.
TCCCTTCTTGGTTCAGTGTACTGCCACAGAGTTTGTGGTTGATCTGAAAATGATAAGATTTTACGAATCTATTTAGGCTTAACAAAACCTTACTTATCAAAAAAAAATCTTATGGTAGACTTTTTTAGTTTGTATAGTCAATACATGAACACATTTAATTTTATGTATGCTGAGTTCGACATCAGTATATGGGACATTAAGATGATATATGGTGCAATGATTTTAGGAGACAAGTATGATGAGTAAATTAATCCCCCATATATTCGGGATGACATGGAATAAAATCCTCCCAATATGAAGGATCTCATCAATCTATCTAGAACATCTCTTGGGAAGGACCCATATCCAAGGGTTTACATCCCCTTCAATAAGTGGGATAGCTTTTTCATCAAGAAGACTCAACATGAGTGTCTGAATAAGAATCCTAGGGATTGTCCATCATGATAATCCTATGGGGAAGAGGGTTATCACTTTAAAATAGTTTAAGAGTGTCAATTAAATGACTAGTGATGGTTATTCACCTCCCAGGACCAACACCTTCTTCATCTAGTAAGCTTCTTAGCAATGTACCTAAGCAGGTACTTATTCACAATGTAGAAAAAAGATGGAGTTATACTCTCCACCTTAATGATGGTAGAGGTGACTTCAGGTGGTATGATTATCATCTTTTTTGTTCCCATGTTGGCTAAGTTATATTTCCAACTTCACCACATCTATAGGGGTATTCCACGTTCAGAATATTCAGCCCCTTCAAACTGTGGTGGGGTTGGATGGGGGCCCACATTGGTGGATATGAGTTACTTAATACTCACAACATTCCAAGTTACCAGTTCATGAGATTTCTATAATTTATTAGTGGGTTCTAGCTAATCACACTAAAGAACTAGGAGATCAAGAGAAAAGTGAACTGGTATGATCAGTTTTTTTATACCATACGGAGCACCAACCTGTGAAATTAAAAATAATGTAAAGGGTGGTCCTGTATCCTAAGCCTATCTTTTAGACATATGTGAGAATTTTTATCCACTTGGATTAAATGAAAGATATTCTATGAGTGGTATGTATCATACCACTTTGGGAGATATTTCAATGCATTCAGATGAAATTCCCCACTCCTCCCCACATCCGTTCAGAAATGCATCCCATGGTGTCTCAAAAATTGTGGATAATGTTCACCTATAAGAAAATTAGGTTCAAGTGACCTTCCCTCTAGATAGTGTGGGTTTTGGATTATCCAAGGCTTATATTGATACCTTGGTCTGATTATACCTAAATGGCCAGTTGGCTCCATTGGCGATAAATCACATATATATTCTAATAGTGGATAAGGAGGAGGACACAGGGGTTCTGGAATCATAAAAAAGTTAGAGGATGAATACATTGACTATAGAGGTCGGGAGAGTGTTGTGTCAAGTAGAAATAGAGCTAGATAGATTCGGGAGTGTGATCGCTCCTAAAGGAATCTTCTATGAACAACATCCCATTGATGTCAAATCACTTCTCCAAGAACATAGTGTGGTGATTCATTCTGTCAAAGGCCAAGTCAATTACACACTCTTATCTTAGAGAATGATAATTCCTAGAACAATGGTAACTAGTGAAGATAAGGGAGAATAGGATGGCTCTAGTGAAGAGGTAAGATAAGTTTTATCATCACTTTCATATATTATTTGATATTGTTAGAACTATGGTGAACTTTATTTTGTATTTGATATTTCAAGAGGATGGTAAAATTTGGTCACCTCCCACCTCTCTAGTTTACTTTCCCAGGGACACAATGTCCAAAGTTGGTTTAAAAAGTGACTGAGAGGATGAGGATCAGGGTTGTCCAAGTCAAATGAAGCTCATGTATGTGGTTGTCTCTGATCTAAAGGAAACACCATTTATTCCTCCATCAGCACCACCTTTGGTACCTCAAGTTATCTTTTGAAGTTCCTTCCTCTAAGAAGACTAAGAAGAGAAAGTGGGCAAGTCCATAAAATAATAAACCTCTCAAAATAATTAATTGTTATACTTTTTGGACCTTTTTCCTTTTCATTACTTTAGTATCTTATCATGGCTACTTACATACCCATATCATGGTTAGGTATCAAGTATCATCTAGTCTTATGGTCCCCTATCTACCCTAATGTGTCTTTTTTATTTTAAATTGACATTTTATTAATGTATTCTTTCATATTAATGTTTAATTTATTTCATTATTGTATTACCAACATAATATTTTTTTTCTTATATAGGTGTAATTTATTTCCTGAGTTCAGATGCTTTGTTCAGTAACTAATACCATGGATGACAATTTTTGAGAGGGGATCACAGATGCAAAAAAGGTTGAAACATTAATATTTTTAACTATTGGATGGATAATGGTAATTGTAACCATATAAAACATTTTTTGAAATGTATATAGGAGTGTGTGTTTTTGTATTCATCATTTCAAGTAAATGTATATAGCATTGTTTGAAAAACTCTTGTGCATGCTGTTTTGTTCTTCTATGCTTTGTTTGTATGTAGGTTTTGTTTTGTGCAACTGTTTTGTGTGCATGTGTTGTTTTGTGTTGTGTGTGTAGGTGTTGTCTCAGGTGTGCAGGTGCTATGTAGGTTTTGGGTTTTCTCATGAAACTTGGCCTTTATCAGTGCTAATTAAGCTCTGATAAATTAGGACTTTATCATCACTCAAAATAGTGTATATAAATGGGGCCTTTATCAGTGCCCAAAATAGCTCTGATAAAAGTTCCCTTTATCAGTGACTTTTTAGAACTCTTAAAAGGGTCCCCCTATCGTTTCTGTGATTAAAAAAGCTTTTCTAGCACTGTTAAAGGTGGTTTTTAGTGATTTTAAAAGCCCAATTTATAGTAGTGTGAGCCAATGGGAAAGGGTCACACGGTGTATGATTGAGTCACATAGCATGCAATACTTATCTCTATGCAAAAAACCTAGCACCACACAAGGTGTACCACACAACATGTAATTCTAGATTATACACTATGTATTTTTGAATTTAAAAAAATCATAAATCTAATTTTCATGTTTCCTTCTACACTATATCCAAAACATGCCTCATTGGGAAACATGAATTTGTGGTCAGTTGGCCCTTTCCATCACAGATCACTGATAACCATCCTTTGAATCCATTCAAAAATTGTCCACACACACCATCTTTAGCTGCATTATCAAACCAAGATGAATGGGAATCGTCAAACCATTCTTATCTGCCTCTGATCGTATTCCTTTGTCATTGTAACTTGATTGCATCTTCGATCTCAAATCTCACCCATGGTATTGATCCATTGTAGTGAAGAATGGCCACACAATTATTGAATACTAGGTATTCATTGAACTGTTGGACAAAGAAAATGCCCATGATGAATGTGAGAAAAAATGGGGTAGAAATACATAGTCCATTATATGTGAGAAATGAAAATTGACCTTTTTTCATTCATCCTTGGCCTGTTTTTGAAGAAATAGACAAATGAAGAGGGATATAACCAACCAAAAAAATAAATACATCTTAAATAATTCCATTGTCGATGCAGGAATCAATTCTGTTTGTGAAATTGAACTTTTTTCAACTAGGATAAATGAAAAACATTGAATTTCAGAAATAAAATATCCTACCTAGAGTTTGGATCAATCACTGTCAAAGAACGGTCCTGCATTGCTGTCATTGGCGAGATCCAGGAACTTTGTTGAAACATAATTCTCGATATAATCTTGATCTGATGTTGTATTATAATGACCCTATAATGGAATCTCTCTAATATATCCTCTCAATATCTAGGTTTTTTATATAACCCTAGGTATTGAGGCATAGTTTAAAATTTATAGTGGATTCATGTTCATGAAAAATTAATAAAATAAATTAATTTCATTTAATTTATTTATTTAAAAATTCTACCACGATTGAGTCCAACCTGAGTGTCCGATGTGCTCAAAATTTATTCCATTTCTAGGGAATCACATGATCTAAATTCAATAAGGACCTCCAATTTATTATCTAAGCCTCCATTCAGGATTTATTTCAATTGTTTTGAAAAACTGTGTGTGCATGATATTTAATACATTTTAAAAATTAATTTTAGGCTCAACGGGCCTCGAAATCTCACACTTTCTTAATTCCTAGCTCCAAAAATAATCCATATAATATTCTAAAGTAATATATAGAAAAATAAAATTCATTAAATTCTCCTACCTTAGGTATTTATATCTCAAAAATTCAAAACAAAATGATACAGCAAGAGATGCGGGTACTGAGCATGCATCTGGGTCTCCCGCTCCCAAGTGCTCTCCTAAATATTATCGTTCTACCAACGAACACAAACTTAAGAAATATCTTTACCATGGAGTTTCATATCCTATAGATCATTAATCTATACTAGGTACTCGGCAAAGGTAGCTCCATCCTCGATGTTCATCTCTCCCTTATCGATAACATGTGACGAGTTGTGCATGTACCCCCTCAGCTATGACACATAGAAGATGTCGTGTCCCTGGTATAATTATGGTAGTATATATAAGTGGTATTCCACCTTGGAAACTCTACACATTATCTAGAAAGGGCCAATGAATCTCAAAGATAGTTTTTTTACCTAGTCAAATATCTACAATCCACATTAAGGTGAGACCCTTAGGAATACATAGTCTCTCTCCTCAAACTCCAAAGGCCTCCACTATCTATCCAAATAAGACTTATGACGGTTCTGTGCATTCCACATCTACTCTTGAATGATCTGCACCTTCTCATTCATGAATCAGGCCAACTATGGTCTCATAAGTGATGAATCTCCTATGTTGGTCCAATATAGTGGGGACCTACAGGGTCACCCATACAAGGCTTCGAATGGTTCCATACCAATGGTGGGATAGTAGTTTTTGTTGTATGAAAACTACACCAATGGTAGGTGATTATCCTAACTATGGAAAAAGTCTAATATTAAAATTTTCAACATGTCCTCTAGGACCTGAATGATTCACTCAGTCTGGGCGTGGAAATTTGTGCTCAAATGCAGCTGATTCCCAAAGGCCTCCTACAATCCTTTCTATAATCGAAATGTAAAGTGACAATCATGGTTAAAAATGATTATCTGGTGAAATCTATAGAGTCATACTATCTCATGCATGTACAAGTGTCTTATTCTCTATTCTAAACTATGCTCTCGAATAGTTAGGAAGTGGGACGACTTGTTGAATCGGTATATGATCACCCAAATAAAATCATGTACCCTGAACATATGTGGTAACCCCATTATGAATTCCATGGATATATCATCCCACTTCCACTCTAGAACCTCAAGGGGTTAATCTAAAACTCCTTGAACCTGTTGGTAAACCATTAGTTACTAATAATTAAGGCATCGATAGACAAACTCTGCAACACATCTCTTCATACCTAGCCACAAGAACTGCTACCAAAGGTCCTCATATATCTTTTTTACACCTGGATGCACCACCAAGGGTGAAGTATGAAACTCACTCTACACCCTCTCTCTCAGTCAAACTGGTACCATCATGCGTCCTCTAAAAATAATGACATGCTCTCCACCTTCAAAAAATCCTCAAGGAGCATGTCCAGTGGATATATAAGTATGTAGGGTCACACAGTCAGTATCCCCAAGCTGTGTCTCCCAAAATCACTATAAAAGTGGAGGGACAACAACCATTGACTGGAGGTAATATGCCCCATCTCCATCCATAAAGGATAATGACATGGCCTTAATTTTACTTAGTTTTCCACATTTTTTTTATTTATTTTTAATGACTTGATTAATTAATATTGTACTTTTTATTAAGTAATTAAATTTTATAATTTTACAATTAAATTTACTTTTTAATCATTTTTTATAATTATTTTTTCATTTACAGACTTTTAATTAATTAATTTTTTAGGCAATTCAATTTTTATAGTTAATCTTACTAAGTTATCAAACAGCATTACTTAATAATTTTAGGTCTAGTTATGGTTATTAATTAATTAATAAATCAATTTTTATCATTTAAATAACTCGAATTTTAATCAATCAACATTGAATTATTTTATTTAATCAATTTATTTAATTAATTTTATCTCAAAAATTTATATGAATCTTTTATTTTTAACTTTTTAATTAAACTTATTAATTTAAAATCATTTTATAATTTTTCTTTCCATTTTGGTTGTTGAATTAAATAATTTTAATTTCTTTTGTAATATAGTTTTTACTTAAAGTTTCATTTAATTATGTAATTTAGTTTTTAGAATTTAATTTCATTAATTTATAATTGTGATAATTTTTATTTTAAATTTTATTTATTAAGATTACCATAATTAAGTTTTTAAACATTAATTGTTTTACTTTGTTTTGTGATCTGCCAGATTGTTGGAACGGTGAATCATGAGTCACCGTTATACCCCATTATCACTGTTACCTTGCCTTCATACCGCCATCAATACCCAATCCTCTATTTCAGTGGTTACTAAAGAGTCACTGCTGCTCTTGAAACCATTCTTTCTATGCTAGATAGCATAACCGTGTCACCACTCCATGCGTTCACTTTTGAATTTTCTCTCCATTGCTTCTGCAATGGTGCTTCTAGAAGTGCAACAATGAGTGTGAGTCACCATTAAAATTCCACTTGGAGTCCCCATCGTCTCCCTTCATGAGTCACTAGTGCCGCCTCTGCTCGACCCACCAGTTTTTCACTCACCGTTCAACCCATGATCCTCTGCCATCACCACCATATCCACAGAACAAATTTACGACTGACATCAATCCACACACACCCAAACCGGATTCAACATCAGCAAAAAATCATTTAATAAAACTAGAAATCTACCATCAAAAATCTCAATGACCCCCTTGCACAAATATGGATTTCAAACCACATCCTTGAATCCTCTATCCACTGGAAGAAATAAGATTTGTTCTTTAGATTGAAGAAACCATGAACCGTGAATGAAGAATATTGTGCCACCGAGGAGGGGGAACTCGCTGTTAGCCACTGTTGTAGAGAGGAGCTCAAAATGCCACACATCACTGTAGCTTCTTGGATCCTTTCCACCAATCCTTCTCATGCCACTGACACCCGAATCTACATCAAGTGAAGGAGAAATTCCTTCCCCTGGTGCTAGAGGATGCGCCGACACTACCGTGTTAGGCTGAGGAAGATCTGATTGGAGTAGCAGTCGCCTTAGTCACTGGAGAAGGAGACCTGTGGAGAAGCACCATGGAGAGGCGGAGCAAGACGGAAGAAGCTGAAAGCTTCCTGGGGAAGCTACTTGAATCCCCCCTTTTTTGTGTAGGGAAAAAGATGGGAAGAGACTAAAAAATTAATTAAAATAAATATAAATAAATAAAAAATATAACAAAAAAATAAAACTTAATAAATAATGATAACAATAATAATTAAAATTTAAATTAAAACTAATATTAATAAAATTAATATTATAATAATTTAATCAAATTAAATAATATAAAATATTAATCTTAATACTTTAAAAATATATAGTAGTAAATTAATAAAAAAATTAATTATAATAATTTAGTCAATCAAATAAATTGAATAACTTTTAATTTTACTAATAAAAATAATTATTAAATCACAAAAATGTTAACTTTAATTACTTAGTAAATTAATAACTATTTTAAGTTTAAATTAATTAAATAATTAACTTTAATAAAAATTGTAAATTAATTAACATTATTGATTATGAAATCAATTAATTAAATAATTTTTTTGTTTTAAACAACATGATGTTTAATTAATTTTTATTTTTCTGTTGTTTGCAGGTTCATTCTAGATCCCAATTGATATCCAGATTCAACTCAAACAAACCACTAGTGGGACTATTGGTTTGGTTACATGGGACTTGTAAAAGATACAAGTGTCGTAGAGGGAAAGTACATGTGTGCGGTGTTATTACTGGAGGAAAAGTTAAGTCGGTGGAAGATTTGGGGTGATTAAGAAGAGCATGATAGTAGAATTAAAAATTATAGGAGAAACATGATATTAGGAGAGATATCATACATACAATCACTTACGATTTGACTCATTAATTCCACACCTACAAAGAAGAAGCACTTCTATGAGATTTCTCAAAGATAGACTTCTTGAGACTTGTGAAGCAAGAACATAGTAGTAGCACAGGATTGAAAGGGGAAATGATTTCCTTTATTTTACAAATTATGTACTCTGTAATTAAATGTTTTTAATGTTGATTAAAAATATAGTCATAGGATAAAACTTTTGGCTTATAAATTTAAAAACTTACTAGTTTATCTTTTATATTTCTTCACATGATTTTCTTTTTATTAAATTAGAATTAGTCGGTGAGACTAATTCTAATTATATTTTAATTACTCACACCTTAATAATTTCAAATTCAAAACTTCAAGATCAATCTAAAATATTGACCTTTAATGAATTTATCAAAGATTTAATATCATTAAATTTGGATTTTTACAGTGAGTTCAATTTCTATTGTTTTATTTATAAAATTTCTATAGATTTCGATTAATTTTTTGAGTGGTAAACCCCAAGAATCAATTTTTTGTATGTTGAATATCATGGAGAGGTAAATTCTTCAACATTTCTTTGTGGTGTGATGCAATAAAAAGTAGTGTATAATTCATTCTTTTAACCAAAAAATTTATAATTCATGATTGTTTCCTTTGATAAAATTGTTTTCTACTTGTTACTATTTTTAGTTCACAATCACTATTTCCTTTACTATTCATAATTACTCTTGTTTAGGATTTATTTTTTAGTCAAATATTATTTTCTATCACTATCTTCATATAAAAAATACATAATATAAAAGAGAACAAAAAGTTAAAAATTCACCCACTGCTAACAACAGTGGGTTGTTTAGGGAAGGAAATTGGTCACTCATCTCACTATCATCCTTCCCTTGGGTTCGAACCTACAAACCTCTATACTATAGTAAGTAGGAGATTAAAAATAATTAAACTTTGAATCGGTTCAAAGATGATCAGGTCAGATAAATGCAATGATCCCAGCTACTCTGATGCATCACTCATCAACGATGAACAAGATCTCATACTGAGAGCATCTGCTACCACGTTCCCCTTCCTAGGTTATAGACAATCTCGAAGTCATACTCATCCAAGAACTATAACCATCGCCTATATATAAATTTATGATCTTTATAATATAATATATACTTGAAACTCATGTGGTTAGAATAGATGATAAAATTCTATCCCATCAGAAAATTTCACCACATCTTTATCATGAAAACTACTGCTACTAACTCAAGAGTGTGGGTTGTGCAGTTATACTCATGTGGCCTCAACTAACGTGATCCATGGGAAATCAACACCTTCATCTAGATTAAAACGCAACCAGTCTCATTCCCTAATGAATCACAGAACATTATGTACTCAACACCATCCTCCTTCAATCTCCGGATGGGGGTGCTTTTTAATTTCTATGTAAACTCCTAGAAAGTCTATTGACACCTATCCGTCCACAAAAAAGGATACCCCTTTTGGGTAAAATCTGTCATGGGATATGATACAATAAATAAATACGGTAAAAATATTTGATAGTATCTAGTCAACCCAAGGAATCTCCGCACCTCTTTCACACTTCTAGGTGTCTCCCAAGCTAAAAATGCCTCGACCACCACGGTGTCCACTGCTACGCCATTAGTTAAGATAACATGTCCTAGGAAGAGAACCACCTGAATCAAGAACTATAACTTATATATATTACCATAAATTTAGTGCTCTCAGAGTACATCTAGAACCACCCTCAAGTGTGTCATGTGCTCCTCCTCAGACTCTGAGTACCTTAGGATATCATCGATGAAGACTACCACAAACAGGTTTAAGAAAGGCTAAAATATCTAGTTCATGGGTCCCATGAACACTGTTGGGGAGTTTATCATTCCAAATGTAATCATTAAGTACTCATTGTGACTATAGTGATATTTGAATTCCATATTCAATATATCCTTTTCTCGTACTCATAGCTGGTGATAGCCATATCTGAGGTCAATCTTTAAGAACTATCTTGCCCCTTTAAACTAATCAAATAGGTCATCCATCATCAATATTGGATAATGTTTCTTTACAACCACCTGGTTTAGATGACGGTAATCCATACAAAACCATAATATCCTATACACCTTCTTGGTGAACAATACTGAGGCTTCCTAGGGTGAAACATTGGGTCTAAAAAAGCTATTCCTCTGAAATTCCTCCAACTGCACCCTCATATCATGAAGTTCTATGGGATCCATAAAATATGATGGTATAGATATTGGGGTCATCATGTGGTTTAGATCAATGAATAAGTCTATCTCTCAGTGGGGGGGATCCTGAAATTTCCTTAGGAAATATATCCTCATACTCCACCATCACTATAGGAAACTGAAATCTCATTGCATCCACTAAACCAAGGTTTATGCTTGCCAAATGATGAGTAATCAATTACACCATCCTATTAATGAGTCAATTATCCTCTGACTGGGTTTATTTTTCACCCATAAAGTAAAAAATCATCCCATCACTGTGGACACACCTCATCCTCTTCCTGAAATAGTCTACCTAAAAATGAACTATAGATAACCAGCCTATACCTATGATGATGTTATAAGGCCTCATCTCCACAATAAAGTTATCCTTAAAGAAACTATCACATCCAAGAGTCAGGTCACACCATTGAAAAAAGTGTTTGATCACTGAGTCACCTTCAGTAAGAGTCTCTAAGCACATGGTTTAAGCTAAAGGCTCAACCAAAATCTCTAAGTCTTGAGCAAGATAAGTGGTAAGAAAGGAGTAACTTTCACATGTTTCTATCAATACTAAATCTAAGGTATAAAAGAAATTGATCATACCTCATAACATCCATAAAGGTTTTGGGTCATAAGCCTTGACCTCTTGCAACTGGCCTCACCCTTGACCACTAGTTCTCTGAGACTAGAGGGGACCACTCGTGGGTGGTGGTGGTAACAAATCATAATGTCTACCGCCTTCAAAAACACTCCCATATCCTCTGCCACATCAGCCACCCATCAGACCTGCCTACTCTTGTTGCTGCCTCTACCTAAGAAAACTATCCATTATCTCTTTATCAACCATATGGTGGGTCATACAATCACATATGATATTTCCCCTTCTATCACAATAGTAGCACCAACTTACCCTAGGAGGATTAGATCCATAATTTGAGCCTTAAAATGTAGGTGATCTATCATAGGATCACTTCCTAAAACTTATCCCACATCCAGGTCCCTATGTCTGATGCCAGCTCCTTACTCCCAATGTCTCATCTCCCATGTGACCACTAATAACACCAACTATAGCATCTTCTCATCCATGAAACTCTTGAACACCAAATCATGATCTAGAATCCCATCATAGGTAGGAATGAATAGAGGTATCATGTATTCATGGATGTATCTACATAGTCCTCACTCGAAGGTCTAAGCCTAAAATAACTGATTAAATACTATATCAATCGAGTACTGAGATAGGTTTGTGAACCTCGATGAATACTTGGCCAAATTTTTACTACCCTGATGAAGCTTTAGAAATAACTAGATGTTCTCAATCCACAATATAGTTGGAGAAAACTAATCTCTAAAAGGGTTCTTGAATTATAACTGTTAAAGAGTCACCTCATCGTATAACTGGGTCACTATACCCCACTATCTTCATACCAATCCATGGAGAAGGCTCATTTCCAAGACCACCATCTTGTTTGTATGTGTATTGAAAATATCAAAGACTCACGTTATTGCCTCAAGCCAGTCCTTATCTCCCTATGGGTCAAGATCTCTTAGGAACCTGAGGGGTCACTGTTGCTGAAACTCATGAAGCCCGCTCAACCAATGCACCTCATCTTCTAATATTGCTGGTAGCATCTACTACTCAACTGGTGGTGGTAATAATGGTGCAACACATAGAGGAAACACCTCCTAAACAAGACCCTATATCACAACCTCTTCACTAAGGGGATGATCCCTATGATACTAATGCTGAATACTATCTGGAAAACATTGTGGGGGAATACTAAAATAGATAATATGTGTTTCAATAAATGAATATATCTGAAGAGATAACTTAGGAAGGACATATAAACCAAAAAAAATTTATATGATGAATGTACCAATATTTTCCCGACAACCAATGTCAATATACACTGAGTAAACAAGAAGGTTGTTGGAGTATTAGTGTATAGATACGTCAGCTTCTACATCAACATTAAAGTCCCTAGACTGAAATTTAAACTCAAAATACTTAACACTGTTTCCCCAAACCAATCTAATAGAATATGGTCCTAAGGTATAACCTCCCTATAATACTACTCTTTCACAACCTATCCCAATGGTGATCATGCCATGACTACCAAAAACTCACCTCTAATAGGCCTGAGGCTGGCTACCAGTGTTGAATAGGCACATCACACACATGGGAAGACTTGTCCTAATGTACCGACACACACACACACACATATCCCCAATCCCATAAAATTATTAAATGTAAAACTAATAATAACCATAGATTCAAACATATAAAATCCCACTATTAGAGTACAAAAAAACTAATGGAAATCAATGGGTCCAAATAAAATCCCACCATAAAGAAACCGAAAAAAATTCCAACCTATAAATTGGGTGAGGAATGCTATCAATGTAACCATAGGAACACACCTTGGTTATTTAATCTCACTAATCTCCTATTGTTTTTGGTACCTTTAGGACTTTGTCAAAATGTTGGCCATCTACATAATACACGACACGTGTGGGAAAAGACTATATAGATGTGACTATAAAAATACCCAGTATGACACCCTAAAATCACTAAGTGTATAACATCAAGAATAATAATCATCTTATCATAGGTATATGTCAATGGAATATATCAGGTTTATCTAGATATATAAACAGTAGACACACAATCTCAAGGTAATATCACAATCATATTGTCTTCCTAGGATTCATGCTCTAATGTTTCATATAACACTCATCTAGGAGAACACACTCTATGAGTCAAATAACACTAATGGATTCAATCTAAGATTTCATGCTCATCGGGTCTCACCATAAGAAGTATACACTAGAAGTCTGAATAGAAAGATACACAAATGGGGATCACACCCAAGGCTATAAGGAATACCAACAACCTAATTTAAAATAACTCGCTAAGCAGGGGATTGATGCCCATGTAGTGTTGATCATGATGATACCAATAACCCCAGATAGGCCAAAGAAGATGATAGCGGTTCTCACTTCGGGCCACATGGAGGGATTCCCCCAAATCTATCCAAGACTGAAGTTCCTTAGAGGGGATCACTATCCTATAAATAGGACCTGAATTCATACTAAAACCTTAGAGAAATGGACCAAGGAAATGTAACCTGATGAAACTTTTCCAAGATTAATAATAAAAGGGATCCAATAAATATGTGTAGGAGTACACAATGTGTATTGGTAGTACACAGTGTGTCCCTTCAGTATCGGGTCCTACCCGTGTATCAAGACCTATTCCCATGTACTCATGATCGCATTCATGTATGGCTAGCCATGTTTGTGTTTGACCTGCCATGCCTGTGTCAATGTACCTCCCCGGGTACATGCTGAGCCACTGGGAAAGGGTTACATGATGTGTTACTGAGTCACATGGCGTTTGATACTTATATTTGTGCCAAAACCTAGTGCCGCATAGAGGGTCCCGCATAGTGTGTAATTCCAGATTACACATCATGTAATATAGAATTTCATAGAATTTGATATTTATTCACTTGTTTATATCCATGTTATCTCCATTTCATGTCTCTCAAGAAAACATTAATCCATGTTCAGCTCACCCTTGCTGCCATCGATCACCGAGTTATGGCCTTTGAATCTATTCAAAAATCATCCACACACACTATTCATAGTTGCGCTGTCAAAGTTGGATGAATAGGAATTGACAACCTATTCTGATATACCTCCAAACATAATCTATCATCATTTTACATTGATCAAATCCTCAATCTTGAACCACACCCACTGTATTGATTTGGTGGACTGAAGAATGATCACACAGCGATTGAATACTAGGTATTCATTGAAGAGTTGGACAAATAAAATATCAACGATGAACATGAGAAGAAACATGGTAGAAACCCATAAACCAAATGATTTTAGGAATGAACCTCGACCTTTTTTAATTCATCCTTGATCATTTTTAAATGAAATAGATTAACAAAGAGGGATATAACCAACAAACATAATAAATCCATTGTAAATAAATCTATCGTCGATGCATGAATCAATTCTGTTCATGGAATTGATCAATGTTGGACTGGGATAAAATAATAGGATGAAATTTTAATAATAAAACAACCTATATAAAGTTTGTATCGATCACAAAAAAAGGATGGTCTAGTGTTGTCATTGTTGGTGAGATCCACAAACTCCATTAGTGCACGATCCTTGATCTGATATTGATCTAATGTCATATGCCAATGATCCTCCAACGGATCCTCTCCAATGAATCCTCTCAATATCTAGGATTTGTAGATAAACCTAGTTATTGAGGAATATATGTATATTTATAGAGTATTCTAGGTCATGAAAATTTAATAAAATAATTTCATTTAATTTAATTAATTTATTTAAAAATCTTCCCATGATTGAGCCCAACCCAAGCATTTAACGTGCTCCAAGGTTATGTCATGAATAGGGTAAAGCCCATGATCTGAACTCAATATATGAATAATATTTACAATAAAATCTCTATTTCAAAATTTATTCCGGTTTTTCAGGAAAATTGTGTGCACATGATATTTAATATATTTGATATATTTAAAAAATAATTTCAGGCTCATCAGGCTTAGAATCTCATGCCATCTAAACACCTAGCTCCAAAATAATCCATATAATATTAAAATATAATATATAAAAAAATTATATTTTTTATATTAAGTGATTTTGAGTCAACTTTATATTGGATTTATTGTAAGTTTTTTTGGGTTTAAAAACTATATTTTTCTAAAAATTGTTTTAAAATGAATAATGGTTTTCATTTTAATTAATTAAGGTAACACATAATCATGAATGTTTTAAATTAAATGTATAGATTATAAATCAATAATTGTTAATTTAAATTCATTCAATAATTATTATTACTTATAGAGTTAATATAAAATAATCTTTTCATTGAAAGATACACTTCTTGAAAACCTGCATTTTCATCGTGTATACAGGTTTAATTTTAAATTAGTTTTTACCACTTATATAAATTAAATTTATTAAAATTGGTTTAATATTTGGAATCATTATAATTTATATGATCTAATATGTTCAACTTAATTTTTTACCATAATGAATAGTGAAAACAGTAAAAATAATTTATTATGGTTAAGGTGAAAGTGGGTTTATCGGGGGTTAAACTAATAATATAAGGTTTAAAAGACCTAAAAACATTAATAAAAATTATTGTTTGGAAATATTTTGAACTTGTAATGTATAATTCTCTAGAATAATTTATTTTGGGTAATTTTTTCATGTGAAAAATACAAGTACACCTTTTTCTTTTCAAAAATTACAAGTGTGACACTCACCTCACTTATAAAAGGCCACCACCTATCCTCTCTACTTCACACCTTAAAACCATTTTATTTTGTAAAATACATATCCAAAACACTTACCAACATCTATACCCTAATTATAGAAGCCTTTATTTTTCCATAAATACATTCTAGGAATACTTTCGGTATAATCCTAAAGAGGTGGTCCGAGAAGAGGTAAAATTCTTAATTATGCGTTTTTGTTTTATTTCTTATTCCACCTCCTTAAAATATTGTTAAATTGTACTCATGTTATAAAACCAATATATAATATATACTTATAGGTTATTATATTAATGTTTTAAAATAAATCCATCTCCTCTTCCATCAAATGGTATATAAAATCATCTTTCATGTTTACGGTGGACTACAGCCTCACAAACCAATTTCATTCATTTTCCTTCATCACCTCTCAAGACTTTTTGTAACAAAGTATTTAAAGAATATATGTTATATATGGTAAATATTTATGTCTATTTAGTTATTATTTTACATATACCTTCTCAATTTACATTCTATGGGGGATACAATAACATCACTCTTATGTTCAGCAGACTACCGCCTCACGAAGTAATGTGATTCATTTTTCACAACCACTTCATATGTAAGGTAATGAGGATAATTTTAATTAATATATGTAATTTAAATTAAATAATAATTATATTCATGAAATATTTATCATTATGAAAAGATAATATATCATTTTCTTTCTTATGCTGAAAAATGATAATGTTGTTCCGCTTCCACAAAGAGATGTGATTCTTTTTTCATCACCACATCACAAGAATTATATATATAGGTATATTTAAATAAATAATATATAATTTATGATATTATTATCATTATTTAAATATAAAATAATACATACCTTCTATCCATAATTATCATTAAAAAATGTAAACATTTCTCATGCGTATATACGACCTACCGTCTCCCTGATCGTAATATAGTTCATTTTCATAACCATTTTTCATGATTGGTTTTAAAAATATAATTGCTAAGTAAATATTATAATTATTTCATTATTATTATTCTGTAAATGTTTAAATAATTACCACTTTGACCACATTCAACACACTAAATCTGTTTTGAAACAATGAACTGAATGTTCTCAAAACACTTGATATGGACTTAACTGATTAGTTATTTGAATATTCCATTAAAAAGAAATAAAATAAATGATTTAGTTATAATGTATTTAACCTGGAATTTTTTTTAATAAATAAAATAATTGATATAATCTTATTATATAGGATTTAAAGGACATCCATGAAAATCCTAGACTCGAGGTAAGGGTTTTTCTCATCTCACTTTTACTTATGTGATACATATGCTATATTCACGACTTATTAATATTGTGTGGTGTATATAATTACCCTCTAACATGTAATAACTTGAATAAATCATAAATCATAGTAATTTATGTTTCAATTCTAATTATTTCATGCAAGGTTATTTTACTTGAGAGTTACTTAGTGGTAAATAATTTCATAACTCAATTTCTTTTCGTTGGGTTACATTACTTATTCATTATATTTGATATTATATGATTGTGTGCGTAATAAATTTTGATTATATTATGTTGTATTTACACTTGTTTTATTTTAATTTACATTTTATACACATAATTTATTCATTTATTAATTCTCAAATTTAATGGTATGATTTTTGTAAGGTTTATTCGTCTCAAATTATCTTTCTTTGAGACATAAATGTATGATATGAACCTATATTAATTTGTGAGGTGTATATACTACCATTTGAAATGTAATATTATGAAAATTATTATATTTATTATATTTAAATTATAATTTTTTGTAATTATTTCACGAGGATTACAATTGAATAGTTTCCAATGTGGTAAAGTCTTTATGTTACAATCTCATTTCTTTCAGGATTTTTTATGTTTAAGTTTGTTTTCGAGGAAATAATGTGTTATTATTTTCTTGAAAACTAATAATTTTATTCAACTCAAGTTATGAATGTGGTTCACATGTTTAATTTTAATTTACTCCCTTATTTATTTAAGAAACATCAAGATAGTCATTTATAAGTGATACTGATCTCGTATTTTTCTTTTAGATCAGGTATCATTCTCTTCTATATCCATGTTTTCTATACTGTTTTCAAAAAATTTATTTTCAAAAAAAATAATTAATTTTTTTTATTAAATCCATTTTATATTATTTTTTTCCTTCTTTTAAAAGGTTTTAAAATGATATTACTTAACATTTTCCAAATGGGTTACTTTTGACTCCATTTTTTAAAATGTTTTTAAATTAATTTTTATTTTAAACACTTATGACATGAATGAATTTTCCTACCATAATTTCAATTATTTTACTTAAAGTTTCCTTTATATTCTTCTAAGGTAATTTTCAATGAAAATTATTTGCAAATTTTTTTGTGCATTTTTTGTTATAAAAATTTCTTTTCAAAATAGGAAGGGTGATTTCTTGGAAAATGTTTTTAATGATATTTTAATGGTATTTACATTCTTAAACATCAACAACCCTTGATATTACTTATGCTTCACTGATTATATTTTTTAAAGGTACCATCATAATTATTTCACTAGATGTTTCATGATTTTTTAATGATATTGTAATGGAGTCAGTTTCTTTTCCACACGAAATTGTTATTGAACCCATTTATTTTCCATGGGTTAATCATGTTTCAAATAGATTTTTATGAAACCCATTTCATTTCCATGAGTTAATCTTTTTTCAAATATATTTTCATGGAACCCATTTCTTTTCCATGGGTTAATCAATTTATGAAGGAAAGAACGATTGTTTTTATGAGTTTTAGAATGTAATTCAAGCTCTATGTACATTATTTATGGTTTCTGGACATTGTTATATGATGGGTGAACCCAAATATTGTCGAGTGAGCCCGATGTAGCTTATACAATGGGTGAAACCAAAGAGTGCTTGAATTCACTGGGTATTGAATTTGACTATATGGTTATTCTATTTGTAATGGTTATATTTGTGTTCTATGAACATTATGTCCCAATATGCCAATAATTTTTATCTATGCTTGATATGGGTTTATAATATTTCTTTCGATCAATATTGATATCACATGACTAATGATTATTGATTCAGATAAATCTTAACTTTGTTAAAGCCTTATTCCATGTTTTTGTGTTTGGTGATCCAATTATTGATTGGTGTGGATATTCTAATTTTATACTCATGCACTTTTATTATGTCATGATGCCCTTATTTTATTCTTATTCTCCCTAATGACATCAAAATGTTTATTCTTATGTTTTCCCTTACAAATAATTTCATTTGACACTTATTATGTTTCATTTTTCCCAGGCTATAAATATTTAGGTTGAAAAAATTATGTCTATATGGGTTAAATATGGATTATAATGATGGCCAAATGTGGAATATGAAAAGCTGGGGAGAGTGGGAGATGATATTCATCTTTATAAACTAGTTTTTTATGAATCCTTGATGTTAAGAGTTTGTCTTAATTCTCTAAAAACATAAACTTAAAAGGTCCCTGATAAAATAATTTTTGGTGAATGTAACACCCCTAGTAACTTTTGGTTCAATAAGTAAAATTTGGTTCAATAAGATGAAAATAATTTTTGGTGAATAGTAACTTTTGACTTTTATTTACCACGGTTAAAAGTAAATAGGGTAATTAATAGTAAAAATGATATTATAATTACCCTAACACATGTTTTAATTCTGTTGGATAAGTTTAATTCGACCAAAAAACAAGCTCATGAAAAAAATATGATCCTTTTTTCCACTTGGATTAGATTAGGACATTTATTATTATTTTATTTAAAGAAGAGTTAAAAGTGTTAAATTATATGTTTAATAACTAAACCATTTTTAATATAAGGATACACACAATATAAATTTGAATATAAATATTCATTAGAAATATAAAAATATTTCCTATATAATGGTATTTTATTTATAATTTTTAGACATTAAATAATTTAATTTATTTATGACACAATGATGATGCAATAATTACCTTATTAATGAAATATTAAAATAATTGATATTATAAATATCCAAATAAATTTAAATTGAGACTTATGATGAATTAAACTAATTTTATAGGTTAATATGACATTTTAGGGTTGATTAAATAATTTTTTTTCAAAGTTATCTTACTATTATGATTTTCAAAAAAACCAATAACTAAATAGTGTCATAATTGACATAATTGAGATTTTAAAACATATACTATATTATTAATTGATATAATATTCCTAAAAATCTAGGTTTCAGCCAAAGGACTTAGATAAGGTTATATACATTAATAATGAACCACTTGGGGTTCTCTTGTCTTGTTATATTATGTTTATTAACCACATAATATAAAAATACAAAGAGACATGGTAAATGTAAAACTATTTAACTGAGAGTTAAATCTAAAAGATAAGGTTAATGTGGTGACCTAAAACTGTATAAAACCTTTTTTTAGAGGTTTTTGACCCATCCCTACCTTATCCTCTAAATAAATTATTTTTGGGCCATTAGAAAACGAAAATGATTTTATTATAAAATAATATTTCAAGCTTTTCCTAAAGTGACCCTCACCTCTCTTATAAAAGGGTACTTTTCCTTCTCTTAAATTCACACCTTCAAATCCATTTCATTCGGCCAAAACCTACCCAAATATCCTCTTAACTATACTTAATTCTACCTAGAGACCATACTTTGATCAAAAATCCAACCTAAGGATCCCTTTTGATCTACTCAAAAGAAAACACCTTAAGAAGAGGTAATAATTTCACCACCCTCTTTCAAGTTCTTTTCTTCTTCCAATTCCTCTTTCTTTATTGTTTCCAAACCAAAATAATAAATCCAGTTCTTTATATATACTGTTATGTTATTATAAATATGGTATAACCATTTTTGTTTTTCTATCCATCCTATAAATGACAAAGTAACCGTACGTGCGTACGTAAGGCTTACCGTCTCCACATCATGGTGTAGTTTGTTATTCAAACACTTAATTATTTGTATGGGTATATTAATGAGTATGAATGATGTAAATAATAAATATAACATGTTAATTATTATTTATATATGGTATACCATCCAATTACATACGATTTCACCATCAATATAATGATATTGTTGCTCGTGAAAACGTACGGATTACCGTCTCCATGAACGCGATGAGATTCATTCCCCATCGTAATAATTCAAGAATAATTTTCATTCTGTGATTAAAAATAATGTTTATAAACATAATATAATTATTTATATGAGTCAAATACAACATATCCATAACAAACATGGCTTATATAACCAAGCATATAAAAAAACAAATCAGTTGACACCCGAAACAATGATACTACTAAAATATTATTAACAAAGAAATATTATAAGATCATAGATGATATAATATTTATGTATATTATTATAATTTAATTTAATAACAATGTTTTAAGTATTATAAAAGAGTTTAACATATAATATAATAAGGAAAAGTAGAAGGTAAGTGTTAATTCTACAATCTCTTTACTTATTTGAGGTTGTTAATACATAAGTATGTACTGGGACCTCTTTATCATCCACATCCGTGTTTTCTTAAAAATTTAATTCGAAACATTTTTATTATTTACTAGACTATGGGTTAAATTCATTTATACTCTTATTTGACCATACATGTTCTGAAAGTAATCTTTCTGTTATTTTCCAAACAAAGTACTTTATGACCTTTTCAACAAAATTAAGGTAAGAATGTCTTTTTTTAACTTATACAGTGGGTGCGGCTATTTTCCGCCATTATAATATTGTCAAAGCTTCCCATACAAGCTTATAAGAATATTTTAAAAATAAATTTTTTCTTTTATAATTATATAACTTTTAAATTATTTCAAAATAGAAAGAGATATTTCTCTAAAAAAGTTGTGATTTCATCTATGTCAACATCCTTTGATGGATTTTAATCTTGTTTGAAGTTGATTTATTATGATACAAAACATACATATTGTATTGAAGTTTTTGTGATATCTTTGATTGTGGATGTGTTATTTTTATACCATTCATGGTTTATAGATAAAGTATTGACATTTCGTATGCTAGTTTTAATATGAATGTTTATGTTATGTTTAAACCTTTTCATATGAGGAATGCATTGGACATAGTAAGTGATGGGTAGAGACCACTATAGATCCTCGATGCATTAGTAGGTATCATGAGACAAACTAGTTTCTTGGCACAAGGACTTGAAAAAAATATTATTTTTAGTCTTGACACAAGGTCTTGACTATGTGGTTATGAAGTCTGGCATTATGTATTCCATCATTATGAAATTGGCTATTGATATTTCATGTGATTATTCTACTAGTAGAATATCCATGTGAATAAGTAAATGGAATTATTTGATTTATATTTTCTATATTATGCATAATTTTATGTTTAAAAGGCTTATTTTTTAGTCTTATAAATTTACTTAATTGTTTATGTTTTTTTATGAATGTTTCCGCTATATTTTTATCCTTACTGAGCATCTAATCTCAACCCTTTCTAAGTTTTACTTTTTCCAAGATGTGAAGAAATATTTCATGGTTGACCTATAGGTATAGGCTAAGGATATAAGTGTGGTAAATGGGGATAAAATGTTTTCGATGTTTTTATTTCATGATGTAATGCAAAACTTATAAATGTATCCAGTACTTCCAAGGCTAATAAACTTATCGATATTTTGGTATTTTATCCCTTGTGATCATGTCAATGTTATGTAATAATGCACCTACTCTAGGTAACTGGGGTTAGGGCATTACATTTGGTATCATAGGAAGTTTAGTACAAACCTTGGAAACTAGATTTAGAAAAACTCTGATTATAGAACACTACCCTAAGATAGACTTGGAGGATTAGTATAGAAGAACTTCCTAGAATCTTGGTACTGTAGAGATTTTGTGAGTTCTCTAAGAAATACTTACTTTTATAGATACAATCAGGTAGAGGCAGCTCTGGAATAGATAAACCTAGGGGAAAACCCCCATAACACCGCTTCGATCTAGACTCGAAGGGGAATTGGTGCACGACAACGGGTCTTGCTGCACTCTTGGTTACGACACTCCCGGAGGATATGCTTAGGATAATTCTCATTTTCTTTAGAAACCAATATGAAGTGTTTATGAGTATATAATTCCTCAAAGAAAACATTTTTATGATTATGGATTATATCCATAAACTATTCAATTTTTGTTAAGTGTTTTACAAGTTTGGAATTATGTATTGCAATTCATAAACTAATCTAGTGTATGAAATTTTTTAGAAATGGCGCCTAGTGGATGGAATTGAAACCATTTCAACACATGTAATCCATGTAGGTATTTCCCACATACTCAAGATAATTATAGTTGAGCTGGTGATGAAACTGGTGCTGATCATCTTATCACCATATTGGGACAACTCACTTAGGTTATGAATAATAACCTTACCCGTATAGAGCACCCTGATCCACAACGCAGAGGATCAATGTTAGAACACTTCATGAGGAAAAAACTACCAACATCCAATGGGATTACGAATCCATTAGCATCTTCGAAATAGATAAGTTCCTTAGAAAAAATATTTCATGCTTTGGGGAGTAGTGAAATGGAAACAATTGTCATGGCAGTTTATCGTCTCATGGGAGATGCAGATCAATGGTGGTCATTAATCCAAAACACAAAGAAAGATGAAGAAGTATCAAACATGTAATGGAGAGTGTTTAAAGATATTTTCTTAGAAAAATTCTTTCCTCATGACCATCGAGCGGATATGAAAATACAATTTCTAAGTCTGAGGAAAAAGGAGGATGAGAATGTCGCCAAGTATGAGGCTAACTTTACAAGGTTATCAAGGCATGCAATAGATTATATATGTAACCCAAGGAGAAATATTGATCAATTATTTGATGGGTTAAAACCATTTCTCCTTCTAGCATCAGTCTCACAATCCTTCTCATTGTATGAAGATATTGTCTTATACACTATCAGGACATAAAAGTAATTCTATAAGTCTTGGGACTTTAAAACAAAGAAAGAGAAAAAGAGATCTGTTGGACACTCTTAAAATGGAAATAAGTGGTAGAAGGGAAAAGTTGAATATCCATCCTAAGGAAAATGTGGGAAGAAACACCCCAGTACTTGATTAAAGGGAATGAGAGTCTGTTACAAGTGTAGTGAAAAAGGCTACCAAGCTCGTGATTGTAAGGGGAAGAAAGAGGCTATCAAAGTTGAATGCTACAATTGTAGAGAAAAGGGTAATTATGAAAATGAATTTCCTAAGAGTCAAGGGTACTTACCTTAGAAAAGGCCAAGGGAGAAATTCCAAGCTTATGTGATCACTACTGTTGAGGATAAAGCTCTAAAAGACGTGGTGCAAGTAATTTAATGGTTTCATCAAGTTTTTCCAAAGATTTATTTGATTTTGGTTCATTTTATTGTTTCATATCTTCCCAGTTAGCTAAGAAAATTAGATATTTTCAATTTGACTTAACAAGGGATTTGTTAGTCAAAACACATAAGGGAAGTATCATCGTAACAAAGTTTTGTGAATCAGTTCCCATTAAGGCATATAAATGTTCTTAATCTACTTATCTCATCGTCATACCCATGATTGAATTTTATATAACCCTTATAATGGATTTTCTTTCAGACCATTATGTGAAATTTTATTATAAGAAGAAGAAGGTTACAATTTTTGATGATGATATATATTACCTTATCTTTAGAGAAGAAACGTCACCACCTGATTCTTATTTAGATCCACCCCTAGTAGCTCTACTAAATTAAATTATTAAGGAGGAAGAGAATGAAATAACTTTGGGTGAGGAAAATAATGTTCGAATAGAGGATGCACCTATTGTGTAAGAATATGTTGATTTGTTTCCAGAGGATTTACTTGGACATCCTACAGAATGAGAAATTCAGTTTTACATTGATTTAATTCCTAGTTCAAGGCCCATATCAAAAACCCCTTATAGAATGGACACTATGGAATTAGGGGAACTAAATAAACAACTAGAGGAATTTAGTAATAAGGGATTTATTCACCCTAGTGTTTCTCCATGGGGAGTCCCTGTTCTTTTTGTTAAGAAGAAAGATGGATCTATGAGGTTGTGCATTGACTACAGGGAGATCAATGCTATAATAATAAAGAACAAGTATCCCCTACCTCGCATTGATGATTTATTTGACCAAATTCATGGAGATCAATATTTTTCAAATATTGACCTTCGATCTGGATACCATCTGTTGTGTGTGAAGAAGGAAGACATTCTGAAGACATCATTTCAAACTAGGTACGAGCATTGCGATTTTATAGTAATGCCTTTTGGATTGACTAATGCACACTCTGTCTTTATTAATCTAATGAATAGAGTTTTCAAGGAATATCTTAATGAATTTGTGGTGGTATTTATTTATTATATCTTTTTATAATCTAAAAGATACGAAGATCATGAAAATATATTGTGTATTATTCTAAAGACTCTCAGAATAAATGAATTATATGGGAAGTTTAGCAAGTGTGAATTATGGATTTAGAAGATTTATTTTCTTGTCTATATTGTCTCGAAGGATGGAATATCTATTGATCCTTCAAAGAACAAGGCAATACAATAATGGTCGGCACTAACGAGTACAACTGAGATACGCAATTTTATTGGTTTAGCAGGTTATTATCGACATTTCGTCCAGAATTTTGCCCGGTTGGCTAACCCCTTAACCAATCTCACATGTAAAAGGGTAAAATTTGTTTGGATAAAAGTGTGTGAAGAATGTTTTGAAGAAATAAAGAGAATATTAGTCAATGATCCTATCATGACTCTACCATCAGGGAACAATGGGTTTGTTATTTATAGTGATGCTTCAAAGAAAGGACGTGGTTGTGTCCTTATGCAGGATGATAGAGTT
This sequence comes from Viscum album, assembly GCA_963277665.1. Lineage (NCBI taxonomy): Eukaryota > Viridiplantae > Streptophyta > Magnoliopsida > Santalales > Viscaceae > Viscum > Viscum album. The sequence goes on from OY728147.1 coordinate 5,344,781, forward strand.
ATTGCCTATGCATTATGATAGCTAAAAATTCATGAGAAAAACTATCCTACTCAAGATCTTGAGTTAGAATCTGCAATATTTTCTGTGAAAATATGGAGACACTATCTCTATGGTGAAAAATGTGAGATTTATACTGATCACAATAGTTTGAAGTATATTTTATCACAAAAAGAACTTAACATGAGGAAAAATAGATGACTAGAACTACTCAAGGATTATGATTGCACTATACAATAGCACCCGGAGAAGGAAAATAAGGTGGCAGATGCTTTGAGCAGAAAATATCATGGAGTTTTGAACAAGATGAGAGTTGAAAAAGATCGTATATACATGGATCTAATAAAGATTGATATGGGAATAACCATGGAAGTTTAAACATCAGTGATTTTCCAAATGGTTGCCAAACCATATTTACTATAAAGGATAAAGAGTTCTCAGACTGCTGATGAGGAGTTTTAAAAGAATATTAATGTTGTGAATGATGAGAGATTGAATGACTTCAAATATGAAGATAGAATTTTGAAATTTGGGAAGATACTTTGTGTTCATAACACACCTGATCAAAAAAGGTAATTGTTGGATGATTCTCATAGCTTCAATTTCTCAATACACCCTGGGAGCACCAAGATGCATAGAGACTTGAAGGAACATTTTTGGTGGTACAACATGAAGAGGGAGATTTCTGATTTTGTGTCAATATGTATTTTTTTTCAACAAGTGAAATTTGGAAGAAAAAATCCTAGAGTATTCATGAAACCTCTTCCCATACCTGAGTGGAGTTAGGATAATATTATGATGGACTTTCTCATGGGGCTACCAAACACTCCTGGAAGGAATGATGCAATATGGTTCATTGTTGATCATCTTACCAAGTCAGCACATTTTCTTGATATAAGAGAATATTTACCACTTGAACGTATGTAAAGACTATATATTAATGATGTTGTAAGACTTCATGTAGTACCCCTATGGATTGTTTCTGATCTTGATCACCATTTTACCTCAAGATTCAGAAAACTTCTTTAGAAGGCCCAAGATACTGAACTTAATTGGAGCAATGCCTACCACCCTAAAACCGATGGACAATCAGAAGGGACTATTCAAACCTTAGAAGACATGTTGAGATCTTTCTCACTTGACTTTCAAGGCATGTGGGATGAATATTTACCTCTAGTTGAATTTTCTTATAACAATAGCTTCCATTGATGTATTCAGATGGAACCATATAAAGAATTATATGGAAAGAGATGTCACACACCAACTTGTTGGGATGATGTTGGTGAAATAAAACTTGTAGGCCCAGAACTTGTTGAGAAAATAATGGAAAAACTAAATATTATCCAAACCCACATCAAAGCAGCCCAAAGTAGGGAGGAGATATAACGATAATTAAAGGAAGGATTTTGAATTTCAAGTAGGAGACCAAATTTTCTTGAAGGTATCTCTATGGAAGGGTGTTATAATTTTCGGTAAGAAGGGTAAATTGAGTCTAAGGTACATCGGACCTTTCAAAATTCTAGAATGAATTGGATTTGTTGCTTTTCATTTGGTAATTCCTCCAAGTCTCTCCAAATTTCATGATTTGTTCCACGTATCACTATTGAGAAAATACTTGCGAGACCCAACACATGTACTCACCTATGTAGAAATTGAATTGGAACCTGATCTATCTTGTTGGGAAAAGCCTGTTAAAATTCTTGATATAAGAGAACAAGTGTTGAGAAACCAGACGACTCGTCTGGTAAAAGTTCTACGGAGAAACCATAAGACGGAAGAGGCAACGTGGGAACCCAAGGAACTTATGATGAAGAACCACCCGATTATTTTTATGTAGTAATATTCTAGAAATTTTGAGGATGAAATTATTTTAAGGAGGGGAGAATGTAACACCCCTATTTTCCATGGTACGTTTCCCTTTTAATAATGTAGTAGCTTGCGTTGTATGTAACTTGGAGTTTTAACGCACCACGACCAGTGAAACTAGCCGTTATGAATAGTAATACCCACTTTTTGAAATTTTGTAAATTTTAATTTTCAAAATGGACTTCATTTTTGGATTCGGAATATCAAAATTATCTTAGGGTGAATTTTTGGTATTTTTCTGAGAACTTTCAATTTTTGATGAATAGTGAAAAACACAACGTTATTGTTTAAAACCGATTTTTTATTTAAATAATTATTTATTTTAATTTAATTTAATTTAGGTCAAAATATATATATAATACCTATATTTTTTCAATGTAATTCATTAGAGTCATTTTATAATAAGTTTATATATATATAATTTTATTTAACTTTTTACTATCTTTTACCCACCTTCTAGGAAAATTTAAAAATTTGCATAAAACTTAATTTTACCACTTCTGTGATTTTAATTTAAAAACTATAATAGAAATTATTGAAATAAGTAATTAAAATTTTGATCAATAATATGAAAATAATTTTTGGTGAATAGTAACTTTTGACTTTTATTTACCATGGTTAAAAGTAAATAGGGTAATTAAGGGTAAAAATGATATTATAATTACCTTAACACATGTCATAATTCTATTGAATAAGTTTAATTCGACCAAAAACAACCTTAGGAATAAAATATTATCCTTTTGGTCTACTTTTATTAGATTGGGACATTTATTATTATTTTATTTAAAGAAGAGTTAAAAGTGTTAAATTCAAAGTTTAATAAATAGACCATTTTTTAATATAGGGTTAAACACAATATAAATTCAACTATAAATATTAATTATAAAGATAAAAATATATCCTACATAATTGTATTTTATTTATATTTTTTATACATTAAATAATTTAATTTATTTATGACACAATGATGATGTAGTAATTACCTTATTAATGAAATATTAAAATAATTGATATTATAAATATCCAAATAAACGTAAATTGAGACTTATGATGAACTCCACTAATTTTCAAGGTTAATATGAAATTTTAGGGTTTATTAAATATATTTTTTTGATGTAATAATGCCTTTATGAGTTTCACAAAAACCAAATAATAAATAGTGTCCAAGTTGACATAATTGTGTTTTTAAAACAAATACTATATTATTTAATGATATAATATTCCTAGAAATATAAGGTTCATCCAAAGGACTTATATAAGGTTATATATATTAATAATGAACCAATTTGGTTTATCTTGTCTAGTTATAGTAATTTTATTAACCATATAATATAAAAATACAAAGAGACATGGTAAATGTCAAACTATTTAACTAAGAGTTAAATATAAAAGATAAGATTAATATGGTGACCTAAACCTATCTAAAACCTATTTGATGATATTTTTTTGAACCATACCTACCTTATACTCTAAATAAATTATTTTGGAGCCATTAAAAACCGAAAATTATTTTATTATAAAATAATATTTCAAGCTTTTCCCAAAGTGACCCTCACCTCTCTTATAAAAGGGTACTTCCCCTTCTCTTAAATTCACACCTCCAAAGCCATTTTTCTTGGCCAAAACCTACCCAAATATCCTCTAAACTATCATCCCTTATACCAAGAGGACTTACTTTGATTAGAAAGCCAACCTAAGGAGCCCTTTTGATCAACTTAAAAGGAAACACCTGAAGAAGAGGTAATAATTTCACCACCCTCTTTCAAGTTCTTTTCTTCTTCCACTTCCTCTTTCTTTGTTATTTCCATAAAAAAATCCAGTACCTTCTAAATACTATGATTTTATTATAAATATGGTACAACCATATTTTTTATTCTATCCATCCTATAAATGATGAAGTCACCATACGTGCGTGAGTACGTCTTACCGTCTCCACGTTGTGGCGTAGTTTGTTATTCAAACACTTCATTATTTATATGGGTACAATAATGAGTTTAAATGATGTAAATAATAAATATAACATGTTAATTATTCTTTATTTATGATATAACATCCAATTACATACTTTTTCACCATCAATATATTGATATTGTCGCTCGTGCATACGTACAAATTACCGTCTCCACGAACACAAAGAGGTTCATTCCCCATCATAATAATTCAAGAATAATTTTCATTTTATGACTAAAAATAATGTTTAAAAACAAAATATCATTCATTATATGATTCAAATAAATCCTATACATAACAAACAAGGCTTACATAACCAATCATATAAAGTAAAATGAATCAGTTAACACCCGAAATGATGATACTACTAAAATATTATTAACAAAACAGTATTATAAGATCATATATGATATCATATTTATTTATATGATTCTTTTATAATTAAATAGAAATTTTTTAACTATTATAAAATAGGTTAACATGCCATCAACTAAGGAAAAGTATAAGGTAAGGTTTAATTCTATAATCTCTTTACTTATCTGAGGTTGTTAATATGTATCTTCTGGGACCTCTTTATCATCCACATTCGTGTTTTCTTAAAAATGCAATTCGAAACATTTTTACTATTTACTAGACAATGGGTTAAATTAATTTATACCCTTATTTTACCATATATGTTTTTAAAGGAATATTTCCACTATTTTCCAAACATGTTACTTTATGACCTTTTCAACAAAATTAAGGTAAGAATGTCTTTTTTTAACTTATACGGTGGGTGTGGCTATTTTGCACCGTTATAACATCGTCGAATATTCCCATAAAATATTATAAGAATATTTTCAAAATAAATATATTATTTTATAATTATATAACTTTTAAATTATTTCAAAATATAAAGAGATATTTCTCTAAAAGAGTTTTTATTTCATCTATGTCAACATCCTTTGATGTATTTTAAGCTTGTTTGAAGTTGATTTATTATGATACAAAACTTCGATTTTGTATTGAAGGTTTTGTGATATGTTTGACTGTGTATGTGTTATTTTTACACCACTTAGGGTTTATGGATAAATTATTGACATTCCGTATGCTAGTTTTAATACGAATGTTTATGTTATGTTTAAACCTTTTTATATGAGGAATGAATTGGACTTAGTAAGTGACGGGTGGAGCCTGCTATAACTTCTCGATGCATCGATAAGCCTCATTAGACAAACTAGTGTCTTGGCACAAGGCCTTGACAAAATATTATTTGTAGTCTTGGCACAAGGCCTTGAAAATGTGGTTATGAAGTATGGCATTATGCATTCCATCATTATGAAATTTATTATTAATATTGAATGTGATTATTTGACTAGTATAATATCCATTTGAATAAGTAAATGGAATTATTTGATTTATATTGTCCATATTATGCATAATTTTATGTTTAAAAGTCTTGTGTTTTAGTCTTATACATTTCCTTAATTGTTTATACTTATTTATGAAAGTTTTCGCTATATTGTTATACTTACTGAACATCTGAGCTCACCCCGTTGTATGTCTTATTTTTTATAGGATGTGAAGAAAAATTTTATGGTTTAACTGTAGGGATTGGATAAGTATATAAGTGTTTTCAATGGGGTCAAAATTTTGTTGATGTTTTTATTTCATGATGTAATGTAAAACTTATGAATGTATCTAGTACTTCCAAGGATACTAAACTGATCGGTCATTAGGAATTTCATCCCCCGTGATCATTCCAATGTTATGTAATAATGCACTGACTCTATGTAACTAGGGTTGGGGTGTTACATTAAATATTTTAAATGTTTTATATGGATACTAAAGTAACATTTTATAGTGAGTTGTATTAAAACATTGAAATTTACATAGATTAAAAAATTATGGCATCCATATTTTGATGGAGAATTTGTTGTCATTTGAATTGCATAATAAATTACCTGAGAAAGTAATTATAGTTCTAGTTGAGTTGTGTACCTTATTCAGAGAGCTTTGTGTAAAAAATATAAATTCAACTAGGCTTGATAAAATTTAAGAAATAATTTTTTTGACCCTTTTTTTATTTCGATATTTGTTTTACCCTTCATTTTTATAGTCACGATTCATTTGAATGTTCATTTGGTTAAAGAAGTTAAACTTGGTGGACCGATAAAAAATAAATGGATATATCCAATTGGGAGGTATGTTAATATTATTTTTATTTTAATTGATGAATTATATTTTACCAAATCATTATATAAGTTTTTAATATGTTTATTGTTTTTTCATTAGATACTTAGGTCATTTGATATAATATGTGAGGAATAAATCTCAACCTGAAGGCTCTATTTCTAAAGGTTACATATTCAAAGAGTACGTGAAATTATGTTCTAGTTATTTTTATGGGATTGAAACTGGATTCAATTCTATTGGACTTGTTGAAGATATCTACACTAATTCTCATTATAGAAACTAGCCATCGATATTTCCAACTATTGGAAGACTAGTTTCAAAGGGGTAAAATTTTACACCAACCGCATTAGAGTTACTAAAAGCACCTAGATTTATGGTACTCAATAGTATTATTTCATATCCATTTATTAGAGAATTTATATTATAAACAAATATGTGACTAAGGGGTCAAGATTGAAATGAGATTGAACTAACAAAAGTTATTGATGAGGATATTTTTAAATATTTATCCTATTGTGTAAGTATATAATCATATTCATATTATTGATGTGTATATATTTTTTCTACATTAAAAGTAACACCTTATATCTTCTTGTGTAGAAAATTGAAACATGTCTATCATGAGGTGCAGAAAAAAAATTATTTCCCCCCTATGGGTGTAATATTAGTAGTAAAAAAATTCATCTCCATAGAGAAGTGTTTAAATATAGTTATCATGAATGAAAAAAAATAAAATAATAATAATGAAATGAATAAAAATAAAATAACTTGGATTATGAAATTAAAATGAGGTAGAATTGACTGGTTTTAGGTTCGGACCCCTTTTTTGAAATGTTGTCATAGTCCTTTTGAAAAGAATACATTATCTTTATTGATTGGTTAAATTAATGGGATAAAAATCATTATTCCTTTTCACACTTGATTATGATTGAATATGATGAGAATAATTTTAAACAAATTCCTTGTTTGGGTTAATCTCCTTCCACTATGTGAAATTCACAATTTGTGTTCCTTGAATTATTTATGCATTACTAAATCTCGTATTGAATTTCCCATACATTCAAATCAGTCCACTGCTTATTCCTTATGTGTTTATAAATCACTAAAAACTAATCCACTTAATTTTAGATCAACCTATCGGTGCAATCTAATTCCAAGAAGAGGGAGATAAAAATTATTAATTGAGGCAGTTTAAAATATTAGAATTAAACCAAAACTCAATAATATTCAACTAAATTTATAAAATTATTAAATTGAAATATCATTTAACAAATAAAATGGGTTCAAAAATTCATTAATAATAGGACTCAATCATGAAAACAAAATTGGGTCACCTTTTCCTCACCCAACCATAAAGGCTTCTAACCCACCATTGAAGGGGGGTCATTAAAGAGTAAGATGTAGAATAATTCATGGTAATAAAGATAAAATAGAGAGTAGAATATGAAGTAGCCAGAATGGGAGGGGGAAGAGGGTCTACCTATCCTTTCATCATGTATGGATTCTATAATCCACATGTGTTCTTCTCCAAAGAATCATGTGGTTCTATTTTTTATCCAATTTGTTCCCCCCCCCCCTTCTATCGAGCCAGCCTCACCTTATATAGTCAATGAGGGAACTGTTCACCTTACCGCCCCTTATTATCTATATCAACCGGAATCTCAGGTCATTTAAATTTTAAAAACCCAAGATATCTCCCCCAAGACCCATATGGGTCATATTTCAAAAGGAAACACCAGTAAACATTTGGTGTTAAAAAAATATCCTCTTTGGTGGATTTGGTATGACCTTTATGCATGTGCATAACCCTTTCATGGGATATTTGTGGTTACACATGGATCATGGAATTATTTTGTTGGGATTCATAGTGTAAAGGGTAGTAATGGAATTAGAGGAAGTGACAATGGTGGATTGAGCATGGTAGTGGGGTATATTCCTTAATCTTTCCTTCAAAGTAGATAGATGAACCTCAAAATTATCTTCATAGAGTTTTATGGGGGTACAATAATCATACATGGAAATTTTGGGTGTCAATGGTGGTTCTAAAGCATGATTCTAGCTTCAGGTGGTGGTGATAATGGAGTTTATTTAGTGGTCTTGAAGGTGGTTGGTGATCTCGAGTGGTGGCAGCAGTGGAGATGGGTGGTGGGTCTGTCTGAAATAGTTGAGTGTGGGATCGAGGAGAAATGACACATCTTTGGTAAAAATTGTATAGTGAATGGGTTCATTTGTATCATATCATAACAGAACAGGGGGCATGATGGTTTATAATTTTAGTCATGTAGCCACTGCTTGAGATTCCTACATTGGGTTGGGGTCCTAGAAACATTTCACCCACATATATACGGGCCATACTACATATTTCTTATGTGGGATTTTTCCCAAGTGATACTCCTCATGGGATTAAAACCCCACGAGCTACCTCTGCATGGACCCGATACCCCCATGCACTTACTGTCTAGCTTGAGCTGGCTCTCCCATGGTTACTTGGCTGGATAACCCTCCTGGGCTGGGCTATATGGAAAGCTTCCTTGGTTGATGGGTCTTCTTGATTTAAGAATATTTTTTTAACCTGAAATATATCTTCAACCAATTAAAATAATTCCATCAAGATGCTCAAATAAATAATAAAATTCAAATTCTTAACAAATTCCTTCATTTTACATCATTTTAATTCCATAATTATAAATTCCCACTTTTTAGTAAAACATTAAAATATTTGGGAATTTCAATTAAAATAAGTCCAATATCATTGTAGAACATTAAAAAATATTGATGATATTTGTGTGTGACAAATACTCCCACACTTAAATAATTTTCATCCTCAAGCATAAAATCTCAACATTGAAAATTAGAGGGCATGAATTTTACTAACATTCAAATTTTAAATTAATTAAATAAAACAATTATCAATGTTCAATAAAATTTTAAAATTTCACATAAAATATAAATTTTATTTCTCTATTTATAAATAAACAATCAACTCAAGTATTTTATTTTTCACCTTTTGAAAATGATGGTACTTCTCTTCTCATTTATTGAACATATTTAATTCATTATTATTAAACATTCCAAATTATGATCTACCACTATTTTTAATCTTTTCATTCATCACTAATGTTATAATTCAAGTATATTTATTCTCATATCATTAGAACATGCTCCATATCCATAGGTTTGTAATGGAATTACATTCTCCACTTTGTAAAGATAAAAGACACATAACATCATTAGGACTTTTCAATCAAGTCTTTAATGTCTTTGAGTCTTAAGGTTGATAGGAATTAATTTTTAAAATTTAGGGCTCAAGGAGTAGGTTTATCTATTAAGTACAATGTATGATATAAGAAAAAAGTGTAATGACATTCTCCCCTTCAAAGTAGAAACTCCCATTTCCCCCAAACTCAAATTATGGTTAGGATCAAAATAAGTCATAATGAATGATTTTCTCACCTTCATGATTTTTCTCTACTTTTATACTTTTTTTTCAAATTAATTTTTCTCATTTTTTCCTTTTTCAAAAGTTATGCTTATAATGTATCTCACATACACCACCTAATCACATATGATAAAATTAATCAATCTATTAATGGTTATGTTTTATTCTTCTAAGTCATAACCCATCCCTAATTTTTTCAATAAGGGAAACCAATAAAGTATAATGAATGATTCAAAAAACATTCTCAATACCCAAAAATGGAACCCCCAAAATTTTTCCTTATAATGCACTTCATCCCTTCCACTATGAATTCCTACATCCCCACACTTCAATTTTATAATATCATGAAAATAATAATAGGAGGGTAGAAATGGAAAAAAAAGATTAAAATGTGAATCATAACTAACAAGGTTATTTATGGTTTCTATAGTTAAACATGGATTCGTGTAAATATTTTATTTAAGGAAAAGGGATTTTAAACATATGTATCAATAATTTTAAATATTTTTTTTCATAGTCAGTAGCTTTGAAAAGTTTCAATGCAATTTCTAGTAGGTGGAATGTCACAAGACCACTCAAAAATGTGCTAAATATAAAATAGGAAGTAATTGGTATAGAAATCCTCTAAGGAATGGGACATTTGATATTGGAAAATAACTTAAGGAATAAATATCAATAAAAAATAAATTCACATGAATTTTGGAAATTTAAATTGTGAAAAATTACAGGGAAATTTCATTTACATGAATCAACTAATTCCCTCAAATCACGAGTCCCCATTTTTAATATCCATGTTTCAATTTAATTATTAAATTATCCATTTTACTCATTAAATATAATTATAATTGAAATCTAAAACATAGAATCGTATAATTCCTAAGAAACTCATGTATCCTAGATAATTCAAGTAAAGAAATAATTCAAGCATAGGCATGAAATTCTAGTTTAAGGTTAAAATAGGTTTTGAAAAAAATCAAGGAGTTTAAAAGATAAAAATTGTAATTGAAATATTTTTTAACATGAAGCGTTAGTCCTATTTCTACACTAATTGGGGATAAATTGTGAATTATTTCCATGATAGTACTATAAAATCAAAAAAACTCTTACCAGTGTAAAAACCATTCCATTTAAGCTCAAAGGGGTGAAGGGAGAGGTAACTAAATCATAAACTTAATAATTCCTAAGAAAATATTAATACTTGGGTTTCATATCAGAAGAATTTTTTTTAATATCGGTGGCATGACCTAACCTCATTATAATAAATTAATAGATGAGTTGGGGAATATTGAGCTCCTCTATTAGTTCTTATGGTAAAATTCCAAGGAAATGTTTCATACTTTTCCCATTTAAATTGAATAGGTTTCCTTAATTTTATTTCCTAATATGAATTGAACCAAAATGATATATATTAGTAATAATAAAAGTTCTTTCCAACTTATAATAAATCATACCAAAAATTAGCTTCAATATCAAATTGTAGATTCAGACTGGGTCTCCAGGTTGGACAATCATTGGTTGCATTAGTTTTTCATGCGCCACTCAAGTTATTTCTTTTTAAATTCATAAATTTTCAAAATATTATCTTTTTGTTTCTTCAATATCCTATAACTAATGTTTTTTTATCTTTTCTAGAACTATCAAAATCCAAATTCACCTTTTTTGCATCCTAATATGATTGATGTTCTAGCTCTACTAGTATATGAGATTTTTATCCATAAATAAACCGGTAGGGACTCATGCCCATAGGGAATCTTCAAGCATTTGGATCTAGTATTTCTAGTTTTTTTTACCATTTTCTCCAAAATAAATATAATTTCATGGTTATAAAATTCAACTTTGTCATTTTTTTGGGGATGGTAAACTTTAGAAGTCTTGTCGTGCACCCCATAAATTTTTATCATAGCCTCCATTTTATTATTAAAAAAATGTGTTCCTTGGATGCTGATGATATCCCTTGGCATCCCAAACCTAAAAAAGATATTGTCCCTAAAAAAATATCACATAACTATGGAATCATTAGTCTTGGTAGACATGGATTCCACCCATTTAGATATGTAATAAAAAACAAGTAAAATATAGGATTTCCCAAAATACATGGGAAAGGGACCCATGAAATAAATACCTCATACATCAAATATTTCACAAAAAATGATATTTTTTTGAGGCATCTCTTGTATTTTTGAAAAAATTTCAAAAAATTGACACTTTTCAATTTTTTTACAATAATCATGAGAATATTTAAACAAGTTTGGACAATAAATTCTAGATTAAAATACTTTTATAGTCTTTATTAGATGTATAAAGTGTACTCCACAAGAAATTTTACAACAAAATTTAAAAATAGATTATATTTCACTTACTGGTAAGCATCTTCTTATGAATTATTCATTGTAAATTTTACTAAGAAATGGATCTTCCTAGATATAGAATCTAGATTGAGCCTTGAGTTTATGCTTTTGATGAGACCTAAGATGAGAAGGTGCCTGAGATGTGGAAAATTAATTTATTGGATTAGAATACCATGGTACTTTATCTTCTACGATATAAATATTCTCTCCAGGTATGTGATCATTGAGTGGACTCAGTTTTGGATTTTTTTTTTCAGCAGTGTTGGGTAGCCTACTGAGGTGACTTTCTACTTTGGTTTTCAACTCCCTTTTTGTCCTTAATCTCTATATTGAACTCTGAAAAGAGTAGTATACATATCATAAACCTTATTTTGGAATCATCCTTATTCATAAAGTACCTAAGTTATACATGATTAGAAAATACAACCACTTTAGTTCCAATTAAATATGAACTTAATTTATCTAATGAAAATACAAAAAAGAGAAACTCTTTTTAGGTGGTTGTTTAATTGATCTGAGTGGAATCAAGTGTTCTTGAGGCATAGGTTATGAATTGGGTATTTTCATCAATTATTTGGGAAAAACTGATTTTACAGCCTGGTTTGATGCATCACAAAGTAAGTCAAATAGATGTTCCCAATACAGTTGTTTTATTATATGTGGGGTAATCAACTTATGTTTTAGTACATAGAATGAATCCCTAAAATTATCATTAAAAACAAATTCATATTATTTTTAAATTTAATCTTGAAAGAGGAAGATAAATCTTACTAAATTACTTGATGAATCTTCTTTAAAATCCCACATTCCTTAGAAATGATTTAATGTGCCTCACACATGTGGTATATGGAAAGAATACATCACTTAAAATATAAACATATACACCTTAATGAATTTTTTTAAATGATATAACCTATAAATATTATTTTTTAAACCATATAGTGACACTTTTCGAAGTTCAAAAACATATTTTTCCCTGTTCATGTTTTCAAAACATTCTCCATATTCCCAAAACAATGATCAAAGAAGTTTCCAAAAATAGTAAATTCATTGAGAAATACCTACAAGTAGTCATCACTATGATCTAATAAAATTCTTACCACATACCTCTAAAATGTACCTATAGAATTGCATAATCCAAAAGTAATCTACTTGTAAGTAATGGTCTAGAAAAAATATGTGAATATTGTTTTATCACGGTCCTCTGGGGAAATTGGGACCTAAAATAGCCTTAAAAACCATCCAAAAAGTAGTAATGTGCCATAACTACTAACATTTATATCATTTAATCAGTTAATGGGATTAGAATGAATTAAATTTATATTTTTTATTTTCAAAGGAGTCGATTTAAGGATAATCATAAAACACAGAAATCAAGTGGGAGTCCAAAATTACATAATTCAAAGAATAAATTTGAAATTCAAAAAAACATCCAACCCGAGGAGGCCTCGAGCCATGCGCCACCTGTGACAGACGGAGTCATTTCGCCTACAATTTCCATCATCTTCCGGGTAAACCATCATCATCATTATTTTCATCCATCACTGTCAGACTGTTTCATCATGTTTCCACCTTAGAACCCCTAAAAAATGCCACCGTGAAAGAATCATAAAAAAAATAACACCATCAAGAATCACCCACCAAAGACCTGTCCTTCCTCATCATCAGAGCATCTTCATTCATGCCCAAAAAAAATTCCATAACCACAATCACCAAAAAATAATTCAATCTTCACAAACTGAACTAGAAGAACTATAATCACTACACCCTTGTCATCACCAAAAAGGTCGACTCCATCACTACACCAGAAATGAAAATCACCGAACCAGAAACCAAATGGAAATATTCATTGATCATGAAGAAAATCACTCACAAAAAACACAAAAAACTTTCATCGATAAGTTAGAATAAGAAAACCCAAGTAGAGCTATCAAATAGTATCCAATGATACAAGAGCATGCCAATTCAGGACAAGATAGGAGCCCCGATGTTTCCACACCATAGATACCAAAACATCAAATAAGATAATTCACTAGACCTGACTGGTATAGGTATCGAGGAATGTGAGTTCATTGAAGGGATTTGAGAATCCTAGTACTCTAAGAACCTCCATCATCAAGAAATCATAAACCAAGAAGCAGAACAAACAAAAATGAACCGACTCTGATAGCATCTGGAAACCCATCATCCACCAACCCACAAAACCCAAAGCCTCATTGTAACCACCACACCGACTCCAACTAGTAGAGGCATAGAGTCAATTGAGGCCAGAGTAGGGATATAGAAATATAGGTCTTCCACAGTGCATAACCTTCGATAAAAAGAAAAAAACACAAGGAAGAAATTTCAGGAAGAAAGGGCATGAAGGAGAAGGACTAAAAATGAAACATGGGGACACTGAAGAGGAGGGGGATATCAACATCACTAAGGGGGGACTTTAAAACCCTAGCAGGAATCCAAGATCATAGAGTGATTGACAAATGGATTGATATCTCTAGCAATTCAACCTCCAATTAATGGGATTTGGAAGTGGAATTTTCAATTGACTTAATTTAACTTTCTATAATCAATGCATACCCTCCAATATTTTTGAACTATCATCGAAATTAATTCATTATTATCATTTTAATAAAAGCTAAATCTTGTTTTCTTGTTAACCACATGGATGGAGTTGACTCATTGGGATTCATATATTGGGTAAATTATGTTAACCTTCAATATTTTTTCAATTTCTTTTTTAAAAACATCCATAATGGCGGGGTTAAGTCTTATTTGGGGATGCCTAATAGGTTGGGAGTCATCTTATCAAAAGATTATATGGGAGAATACCTTGTTATTGATTTAGGGTATATCTCCCAGACTACATCCTATGGATTAGGAATTTCTGTTTATAAGTTCAATCACAGTTTTTTCTTGGGTATCAGATAAATTATTGGCAATGATCACTGGAAAATTTTCTCCCTCCATAAGATACATATATTTTAAGTCACATGGGAGGGGTTTTAATTCCATATTTGGAGGCTTATCTAAGGATGAGAGTTAATTTTAAATTAACCACTTAAAAATCTTGAATCTCCTTAGTAAAGACTTTCATAAAAGTTTCTTCTTACAAATTATCAAATAATTTAGAGGTTATTTATTCTTGAATTTTAAAGGCACAATTTATATTTTTTTGAGAACTCTCTTATTACATAGTGTTTTCAATAATAAGGTGGAATCATAATTCTAAGAATTATAGAATCATACCTGAATATTTAAAGGTATCAATACCTTTATGAAAAAATGAAAACAATTAATGATTGTGTGAAGGTTTCCTCTTGGATTTAAGAGCATTTAAGTTCACCTTTATATCTCTCAGATCCATGGTGAGGGTTAATTCATGCACATTTATAATTATTTTGGAAATATTTATGATTTAATTACTCAAATAATGGGTGAATAACATGTTGATTTATCTTCTTCCATGGTGAGGATGTAAAAATCATCTAAAAATTAGTCTTTTAACTCTTATTAGCACATCCTCCAAAATGCTAGCTAGAAAAATAGTGGATCAGTTTTCTAGTTGGAAATCCAATCTTGTGGGATTTAGTTAACCTATTTTTAAAGATGAAAATAAAAAGTTATACCTTAAATTAATTTAAGTATTAATATCACACAAAGCATCATAAAATTTGAAAGAACCAATAGTTCATTGAATAGATAATGTCCATGGATCTTAATATTTTTGTGGTATCAATGATGTGATAAGGGCTAATACAATTATTCCCAAGATGATTCTCTCATTTATATCCATTAATCTTCTTTTTGTGCATATTTCCTTCAAAAACTTTGTATATTTAGAGATCTATTGGATTGATTTTAAGAGTGGGATGTTGATCTCAACATTGTGAAAGGTGTCTCGAATTTATTTTCTTCTGTTAATCCTCTTAAAACTTTGATTTATTAATTAAAGAATAAGGGAATGGTTCTTTATTATTATTATTTTCACTATACTATAATTGTAAGTATTTTTAGGTCCTTTTATTTCTATAACTTTTTTTGGTTATTTTATTGTTCTAGTCCACTTTATTTGGATGTATGGGTTTAGTTTCAAAAGGTTTCTCAGAATCATCAAACTTGCTTTGTTTAAGTGGTGGATTTTATTTCCCGCTTCATTTCATGATTTCAATAACATTTTCATTCGGATTCAAAACTGTATGTGCTAGTAACTTACCTTGATTCTTGGTAAAAATGTACAAAAAACTCAAGAATTGATATAAAAGCTTATCAACCTTATATTCCAATCCTATAACTTTGGTATGAAGCTTCTCTTCAGTTGTTGGTGCACTAGTGGGAGGCTTTTCATAAGTCTTTTGCTAGAAATGTGGTGGTTGGAAGGATTTTTGTCACCAGAAGGTATGATTGTATGTTTTTTTGGAATGGTTCAAAGTTTTTATATTGTTGTTGGAAAGGTGGATGATTTGAAAAAGTGGACATGAACAAGTTTTGTTGACCTCCAAATACTTGTTGGTATTAACCTCATCTCCATTTTTTATTCTGTAGAAATTTACTGAGTTGTAATGAATTTGTACAACTCTCCATACTCTTTAACTCAATACATTGATTAATTTAATGATTTGTGGAAGAACATGAATCACATACTCGAGGTGGGGCCGATAGTTCTCTATCTTTATTCACACAAAATTTTCATACTAAAATGGTAATCTCATCAAGTTTGATAATAAATAGAGGTGATGAATCAAAATTTTGTACCTCATGAATACCTCTTGTTCCTTAACCTCTAGTGTCGAATTGCTATCAGTTTTGAGAAATATTTTCAATCATACCTCAGGTATTTTCTAGTGACTTATTAATTAGGGACCCTCCTGATGAGGTGTTCAATAGGTTGTGATTTTTGTCGAGATGTCCTTGGTATAAGAACACCTAGAATTGATGTTCCTCCATTTCATGATACATGCATCTAGCATAGATTTTCTTGAACTATTCCTAGCATAAAGGGTCTCTCTAGTAGATTTTCATATTACATAAATCTCTTTTTGTTTATTTTTGTGCTCATATATGTGGGAAATAATCACTTCATGAAGAATATTTTGAGATATTACCAATAATTGATCTCCCTTGGTTGTAGATTGTACAACGATTCCTAATGTTCTCTTTTAAGTGTGAAATGGAATGAGTTCCATTAAATTTGTTCTTCAGGTGATCCTCTCAGACTGAAGCCTGAGCAGACTTGGCTTAATTCTTGAATATTCTAGTTGGTATCTTTACCGGCAAGGCCATGGAATTCATGTTGTATAGGAATCATGTTGAAATGTAATTTGAAATCATTTTTCTATGTAGGCATGGTTAAACTATTTTTTTGGTTGGAAAATTATGAGGCACAAAGGTCCCTTTAAGTTTGTTATGGATTAATTACCATGTTTTGAGACTCAAATTGAACACTTGAAGTTTCAATCAATTCCTATAAATTGGTTTCTTTAAAATTGTTTTCAATATTAAGACTTATAATCTTAGTTAAAAAATTTATTTCTATCATAGGGTAAAAAAATAGTTCTTCATTAGAGGTACTAGTCATGGATATTTTTTGTGTTGGATTAACACTTGCTACTCGACAGCAGTGCCGATTTTGAAAAATTCCTATCCTAGGGTGTAAAAACAATTTATTTCCCTTATAAGGGTTTAGTATTAGTGGTAACCAAATTCATATCCAGATATAATGTTTTAGATCTAGTTTTCACTAATGAAAAAATAAAATAATTATAATGCAATGACTAAAAATAGAAAATCTTGGTTTGTGAAATTCAAATGAGAGATAAGTAAATGGGTTTAGGTTTGGATCCCATTTTTGTAATTCTATCACTATCCTTTTGGAATGAATCAATTATATTTATTGATTTTTTAAATGAATGGATTAACAATCTTTCTTCCTTTCCACCCTTGATTAATATTTAATTTAATGAGAATAATTTTAAAAAATTTCCTTGTTTGGGTTAATCTCCTTCAATTATGTAAAATTTACAATGCATCATCCCTGAATTATCTAGGCAATACCAAATCTGGAATTTAATTCTATAGACATTTAAATTAATCCAATCCTTCTTCCATGCATGTTTTGAATCACTAAACACTTCTCTGGTTGATTTTAGATCACCCTATCGATGCTATCCAAATCCAAGCAGAGGGATAAAAGAAAATATTAACCAAGGTAATTTAAAAGCATAGAATTAAATGAATAAAATTGAATTCAACTTAATTTATAAAATTAATTAATTTAAATCTAATTGAACAAACAAAATGGATTAAAAAATTTATTAAGAACAAGACTCATAAATCACAACATTTTTTTGGTCACCTCTCCCTCATCCAAACACAATGGATTCTACCCCACCATTGAAGGGGGGATCAATGAAGAGTAATATGCAGAATAATATAAGGTAATAAAGATAAAATGGAGAGTATAACTTAAAGTATCCATAATGTGTGGGGGAATCAGGTCTACATATCCTTTAATGTGTATGAATTCTCCAATCCGTATGTGTTCCTCTTTAAAGCAGTGCGTGGTTGTGATTTTTCTCCAAGTTGTGCACCCCTATTGTCATGACCCGCCTTCGGAAAGATGATGGAACGGGTGGAAAAGGCCCCATCCCTTCCTTATTCAAGTCGAAGATGAGATAATGTCCCCCGAGTCCCACCTCCAGTAGGCCCCGGAGTGGCGACTAGCACCAAGGGTGTAACATTTTCTCAAAATGGGGGGCATTACCATTTTTTTTGTTAACCAAGATTGGGAGAAAGAATGAGTCAACACCAAACACCACCAAGTATAGAAAACTCAAAATAAAACCAAACTACATGCATGTTTCAATAATAAAACTGAACACGGTATAAGAACTCCAAAGTACAAACCAATAGAAAAAGAAAAGGCGAAGCAGGAAACAATAGCGACCAACAGCAACTCCAATGTTCAGTCTAGTAAGGTCCCGCACGGCCTCGGAAGTCCTCCTAACAACCCGAAAGTAAATGTAGGGTGAGCATACAAAGCATAATCAGTAGGGAAAACCTATAGCTCTCATGAACAAGTGGGGAGACGTACTAAAGTCCCATGATAAAAAGAGAAACCAACAACTATCAAGGAGTCTATCCATCCCACCTCACCGAACATGCTCACCAAACAACACAAGTAGTAAGGTAATAGTAAAATAACAAAACATTTGGGTACCCCGCACCACCATTTCCCCCACTAGCTAGATGATCATCCCTAATGAAAAACGTCCTGACACTACCACGCTCTTCCTGCCCGCACACACCTAGGCCTCACAACCATCCATCCCTACCTGCACACACATGGTCCTCACAACTATCCATCCCTGCCCGCACACACCTGGGCCTCATCCCGAAGACACCTGGGGAAAAAACCATAACTAGAACCCCAGCCCAAAAACACCTGGGATAACAACACACCAATTGAAACCTACCCAAAGAATCTTGGGTGTAAGGTCACCTCCGTCCATCACAGCTGAGGGAAGAGGGAGCAGGAAGGAGAGTAAATAGGGGGAAACTCCCATCCCCATGAAATGGGGTGTTCGACACTAAGTACCCAATGCGAGTGGGGTGCTACTAAACAAAAAACATACAATTATACATAAATATATATACCAACAAACATCCCAACCTACGACTCCTCTAATAGATTCAAGCAGGTACACAAGCTTCGCTGCCTAAGAAAATAGGCACACAACAAACAGTTCCCAGTTCCCCTGTTCAAGTTATCATTTATAACAATTTAGTATGAGTTAATCCCTTCATTACTGGGAAACTAACAGGAACATTCACAGATGAAACAACAAAAACGGTAGAAAGGAAAAACATCAGGTAATTTAAGCATTCAAACTCGGTTCTCTTGTGAGGTCACAACAACTAGGGATCGAGTGAGATCCCTCAAAACAGCCCCGAGACACAACCCAATGTCCCCAAACACCAGAATCCAACGGTTTCCCAATAACAAAGGATTCCATCCCAATTCATGATATCAGTAGAGTAACCCCCCCCCCCCACATCCTCAAAATCACAACCAACAAAAGTATAAAAACAGGAGATCCCATCCAAGAAAACCATAAAGTCACTCATAATCGGCCCGTGAAGGAAAAACAACCAAACCACTACCACTAACACATGGTAGGCCCACATAGGTATTTTCATATTTAAAAGATTTAACACACTCCATGGTTTCAATTACACTGTGCTTTAACCGGGTTTATCATAGAAAAGGGTTAATCCTGGTGCTTTCAATTTATTTAACCAAGTATACGTAATTAACCAATTCCATGTTATGGTAATTTAAATGTCCAAGAACACCAAGGTTCATTAGTGAACAGAAAAAACCACTAATAGACATGATTTTCAGTGGTCATAGGACCGTATAATTCACAACACATATCAACAATAAAAGATCACAACAAGACATCGATCACACCCCACTTTTCATTCTTTAAAGTTCAGTTCATTATCTTCATTAAGTTGTGTTTCGTCAATTTCTATAGAGAAAAAGGCATGCCCACCCCTCATGATACACATAAATGAGAGAAGAAAGGATAAAATTCCTACCTGACGGATCAAGGATCGATGTTAAGTCCTCGCATGAGTAGCAGGAACTCCATGGAATGCAATCAAGGAATACTTCCCGGGGTTACAACTCGTCAGGAGGAAGGGAACTCCGAGAACAGGGTGATAGAGAAAAATAAACATAGGGAGAAGCCTTTAGGTTATAAAGGATGAAATACATCATTCCTAGGACAGTTAATATATGGAATGAAAAACTCGAAACCGCGTAAGAAGTAGGATCGTGGGTTGACCACACGGCTGGGACACCCCACACACCACTTAAAAGGTTCCCGCTTTTTGGGGCGGTTTAAACCGACGCACACCTCATGGTTTTTTCATTTAAGGAGGGTACCTCACCAATAATTTAATATAAATGCCATTAATCGGCATTAATGGGATTTAAATAGGCTTAAAGGGGTCAAAACATGGTTTAAAAACCAATTTGTGCAAACAAGAGGCATTACTGGAAAACCCATGGGGGTAGGCGAGAGATACTGGTTGGTGACAGCTACCGGTAGCCGAGAGCTATCGGTAGCCAAGAGCCACCGGTTGGCGATAGCTACTGGTAGCCAAGAGCTACCAGTAGCTGAGAGCCACCGGTAGCCGAGAGCCACCGGTAGCCGAGAGCCACCGGTAGCCGAGAGCCACCGGTAGCCAAGAGCCACCGGTAGCCGAGATCCACTGGTAGTCGAGGGCTACCGGTACCCCAAGGTCACCGGTAGGCTAGGTCTACTAGTAGGCCTAGGCTACCGGTAGGCCAAGGCTACCGCTAGGAGTCACCGAGAAGTTGGGATGGCCTTCCAGACCACCCAGAACACCTCAAACATCATATTTTTACCAAGTAATGGGCCCCAAAAACCCGGTCCATTACATCAGATACTTCTCAAACTATTCTCATCCCAAAGAATATAATAACAACCCATAAAGGAGAAAAGTGGGGTCTAAACAACCACACTCTAAAGATACTTCTTAGGGGAAAACCCCTGAGTTGTTTGAAAGCTGGAACAGAACCCTCCCCCTACATCCAGGAATACTCCCCCAAGAGTTATCAACCAAAAACATTCACAGCAAGCATAAGGATCACGCTGTCCAACACATGAGTTAGGGATTCCCCCCTACATGTCACGATATTATCCGCTTTGGGTAGAACTGACTCGCCCACACGGGTTTAATCGCATCCACGTTAATGAATCCTAATTAGCAGTCAGGTTTTCCCATCATCACACATTCGGACACACACACACAGAGAACAGGGAATATATCATCTAATAGCTAATAAAAAAAAGAATTTTATATATTAAAACACATGGTACAATATCTCAAGGATTAGAACAAAAACAATAAGGAATTAAAAACAGCTATGGGTACTGAATTCGTAACTGGGCCTCCCGCTCCCAAGTGCTCTCTTCTAGGCCACCATGCCTCCACAACACACGAACCAATGGGATGGTTCATCCACGAAGCATTTTCTCTTTACAATCCTCGATATTTATTGGTCGTTCTATGAAGGTCGCATCGTCTTTGACATCTAACTCTCCCCAATCGATGACGTGGGAGTCATCGTGTAGATATCGACAAAGCTAGGTGGCAATGGTAGCTGATACGCCACCTCACCAACTCGTCCCAACACCTTGAAAGGTCCGATGAACCTAGGGGAGAGCTTACGCCCTTTCCCAAACCTTCACTGCCCACGTTGAGGTGAAACCTTCAAGAACACGTGATTCCCAACCTCAAACTCCAAGGGCCTCCTCCTACGATTAGCATAAGACTTATACCGGTCTTGGGCTACCTTCATTATCTCACACACGAGTTGAACCTTCTCAGTGGTGCCCTGCACCACTTCTGGCCCAGGAACAGCTGCTTCCCCAATCTCTGTCCAGCAAACGAGCAAACGACATGGCCTTCCATACAAGGCCTCAAATGGTTTCATACCAATAGTGGAGTGGAAGCTGTTGTTATAAGAAAAATCCAATAGAGTCAAGTGTCGTA
Organism: Viscum album; assembly: GCA_963277665.1. Taxonomy (NCBI): domain Eukaryota; kingdom Viridiplantae; phylum Streptophyta; class Magnoliopsida; order Santalales; family Viscaceae; genus Viscum; species Viscum album. The sequence goes on from OY728147.1 coordinate 5,367,143, forward strand.
CCCATGATCCCCCAAAATATAGAACACATGCCCACAACATGTCTTCCATCTTCTAGATCGTTCGTTCTGTTTACCCATCTGTCTGAGGGTGGAAAGCAGTGCTAAGGTGTAGTTGGGTGTCAAAGGCATTTTGTAATCCCCTCCAGACTTGTGAGGTAAACTGCGTGTCTCGATCGGAGACAATAGATCTTGGGATCCCGTGAAACCACACCACCTCATCGACGTACCTCTAGGCTATGGTGTTCACCAGGCTTGACTTCTTAATCTTCAAGAAGTGTGCTAATTTTGTCAACCGATCCACCACTACCCAGATGGCATCATAGCCTCCCTAATCCCTGGGTAGCCTTGTGAAGAAGTCCATCGAGATGTCATCCCACTTCCACTCGGGAACATGTAACGACTGTAACGGACCTCCAGGAAAATGGTGTTCATCCTTTACTTGCTGACACACGAGGCACTTTGCCACAAACTCTGCCACCGCCCACTTTACCCCGGGACACCAAAATTGTCTCCTCGGGCCTTGGTACATCTTTGAGACCCCAGGATGTACCTCTAAAGTCAATACATGGAACTCATGGAGAACCCCTTTACACATCATCTTCGGAATGAAAATCCTTCCACGGAAAATCATCTGATGCTGACCATCTTCCAACCATCCCTCAGGAGCATTTCCCTGATAAACATGATCATGCATCACTTCCACCTATGATTCCCCCCACTGAGACTCTTCCACCTACACCACTAAGGAGGGAACTACAGTCATCTGAAATAGACAACCTCTTCCACCTTCCACCCTTGCATCCAAATGCAAGTCCGCGAACTCTTCCATTGCTCTCCAAGCATCTGCAGATTCCAGAACTACTTCTTTCTATGATTTACTTCTTAGGGAATCAGCCACAACATTGCCCTTTCCCTCAGTATAAGAGATCTAGAAGTCGTAATCTTGGAGGAACTCAACCCATCTCCACTGCCACAAGTTCAAATCTTTCTGAGAAAATATATAACGCAAGATCTTGTGATCTGAGAAGAACACAAAGCACTCTCCGATGAGATAATTCCGCCACAACTTCAACGCAAACACCACGGCCACAAGCTCCAGATCGTGGGTGGAATAGTTACGTTCATGAGGACATAACTGCCTAGACCCATAAGAGATCACTCCTCACTGTTGTATCAGCACACATCCCAACCCAAGGCCAGAAGTATCATATAACACTTCAAACAACACCCCTTCCTCTAGTAATCTGAGTACTGGAGCACTAACCAGCTTCTGCTTTAGGTATCCAAAAGTTGTCTGGCACTGGTCTCTCCACACGAAGGCCTGGTCTTTCCTAGTCAAACCTATCAACGGAGCTGCAACTTGAGAGAAGTTGGGCACAAACCTCTAGTAATAACCTTCCAAACCCATAAAACTACGAAATTCCACCACGTTCTTGGGTGCTGCCCATGAAACGACTGCCTTGACCTTCGATGGATCAACATCTATTCCCCTCTGAGACACCACGTGTCCAAGTAAATGTACCTCTTAGGTTAAGAACTTGCACTTAGATAGATTCCCATAAAGATGGTGGTGTCGAAGGAATCCCAAAACTGCCCTAAGATGTTCAACATGCTCTTCCTTTGATCTTGAGTAGATAAGGATGTCGTCGATGAGCACCATATTGAAATGGTCCAGAAACTCTCAGAAAATAGAGTTCTTGAGGTTCATGAACGTGGCTGGTGCGTTTGTAATGCCAAACATTATGACCACGAACTCAAAGTGGCTATATCTGCACCTGAAATTCGTCTTCGAGATATCACTTTCCTTCACTCTCAACTAGTGGTATCCAGACCGCAAATCGATCTTAGAGAACCAACATGCTCCCCTCAACTGCTCAAAGAGATCATCTATCCTCGAAAGGGGGTAACGATTCTTGATCGTCACCTGATTCAACCTCCGGTAGTCTATGCATAGTCGTAGACTACCATCTGCCTTCTTTAAGAACAAACTAGAGCACCCCACAGTGACACGCCGGGTCGGACAAAGCCCTTATCCATTAGATCGTCAATCTGAATCCACAACTCCCACAACTCAGAAGGTGCCATCTGATAAGTAGCCATCGAGATCGGGCGGGCACCAGGATGTAAGTCTATCCCAAACTCAATTTCATGGTGAGGGGGTAGAGTCACAACCCCATCTGGAAAGACATCAGGGAATTCTCTTACGACCTCTGGGACATCCACCATTCCTGCATCCACCGACTCTAATGACATCCCATTCAGTATAGAATGAAGTGGCTCCACGTGTCGACTCCTCTCCTAATAACTCTGCTCACCAACAAAATCCACACTCTGTCCATCCTCGTTGGAGAATTCAATCCTTCTCTGATAGCAGTAGATGGTGGAATTCACAGAGAATAACCATTTGATGCCTAGAATGACATTGTATTGATGCATCTGCAATGAGAGAAGGTCTCCACTGGACTGATGCAGTCCCAACATCAGTATACACCCTCGGAAGAAGTAAGATACACCGGTCTGACCCCCAACTAATGTTCTCAACATTAGGGACAAAAAAAGTATCTCGGCATCCAGACCCAGAGCATGGGCTAATTCGGGCGTAACGAAGGAGTGCGAAGCTCCCGAATCAAACAAGGCAGAAACAAGAGTGCTGAATAAACTGATCATACCTCGAATGACCTCTGGTTCAGTTGGAGATACTATCTCTATGGCGTGCAACTGTCCACGCCCAAATCCTCTACCTCACTATTGTCGACCACCTCCCCGACCACGCCGGGGTCGAGGTCCCTGAGGAGCACCCTGGTATCGATCTCCTCCCACAAGGTTGTCCCTCGGAGGGCCAGGGGCCTGCTGCTACTGCTGGAAAGGCCTTGCCGGCAATAGATGCTGCTGAGGTGGGTGCTGAAACTTCCCACTTCCACCATATGGAGATCGAGTCGGACACCTGCTATGGACGTGTCCAAAAACTCCGCAAGAGAAACACTTCGGTCTTGGACCTTCGAGAAAAGGGTGAGGGCCAGAAGCTCGGGAAAAGAACTGATGAGGCCTAAACCCTACTTGTCAAAACCTGAAAGGCCCTGTCACTGGAGACCTGCTGCTGACCACCTTCCCCTTTGATGAACTCAGTTAGTTCCCTTCTCATGTTGTGCCTCCCTTAGAGTGAATCCTCTCTACTATCTCGACCTTCTTCTGTATTGCTAGGTACGTCAGAAGAGTGAAGGGAGTGACAGCGTACTGAAGTGAAGGATGGAGTGCCTCCTCTAACCATCTTTCCCAAGACTCCTCATCCGAAAAGATATCCAGGGAAAAGAGCAAGAGATCTTTGAACTTGATCCCCAGCTCCCTCACTGACATGCTTCCCTGCTGAAGGGAGAGAAACTCCTGTATCTTCTCAGCCTTCGTCGTAGAGGAGAGGAACTCCTCACAAAATTACTTCTTGAAACTAGCCCATGAAACCTCTGCCTTTGTCTTCTCTCCCAGGAAAAGCGTCCACCACAGACGCGCTGCTCCTCTCAGCTGACTGAAAACCAACGGAACCCAGTACTCCCTAGGAGCACGGATTAAAGAGAAGGTGATGGCTAGCTCCTTGAGCCATCCCTCCGTTACTGAGTCAGAAACGCTTCCCTCGTACTTCTTGAGGGTTTGTCGCTGGAAGGAGTGCAGAGTCCTCTGCCACAAGTCGTCCTCCTCATCTCGGTCAACCCACTATTGGTCAACTACCTTGATCCTCTAGGCCTCAACTGCCCGGGTCGCTCGTGGATAACGTCTCGGTGCCATAGCTGTAAGGTAACCAAAGATTGTCTAAGCCCGAGTAGCAAGGGAATTATAATTATTATTATTATTATTAAATTTTCCTCTCTAAGGTGCCCCAAATCAAATAAAAACACAATTATTATGATGCATGTACCTTCCTTAGGGTCTCTACCCTAAAATAAATTTAGTCTCATTTGGTCGTTTGATAGGCTCAGATTCCTTGCATCGGATCACGGGGGGCCCTAAAATCCAGTGTCCTAGTCGGTCCTCCCTGGCCTATTTTACGAACCAAGATCACCTAACATTGTTTCCCTACCATACCATGCAATCCTCATTGTGCCTAACTCCAGAATCCATCCTATCCCTCAACCTTCGGCCTTTGATACCATTCTGTCATGACCTGCCTTCATCAATATGATGGAAGGGGCAGGAAAGGCCCCCACCCTTCATTCTTCAAGTCAAAGATGAGATAATGACCCCCGAGTCCCGCCTCCAGTAGGTCCCGAAGTGGCGACTAGCACCAAGGGTGTAACATTTTCACAAAATTGGAGGCATTACCCTTTTTTTGTTAACCAAGATTGGGAGAAAGAATGAGTCAACACCAAACACCACCAAGTATAAAAACTCAAAAGAAAACCAAACTGCATGCATGTTTGAATAATAAAACTGAACAAGGTACAAGAACTCCAAAGTACAAACCAACAGAAAAAGAAAAGGTGAAGTAGGAAACAACAGCAACCAACAGCAACTCCAACGTCCAGACTAGTAAGGTCCCACACGGCATCCAAATTCCTCCTGACAACTTGAAAGTAAACTTAGGGTGAGCATACAAAGCATACTCAGTAGGGAAAACCTATAGCTCTCATGCACAAGTGGGTAGACGTACTAAAGTCCCATGAGAAGAAAAGAAATTAACATCTATCAAGGAGTCTATCCATCCCACCTCATCGGCCATGCTCACCAAACAACACAAGCATTAAGGTAATAGTAAAAGAACAAAACATTTGGGTACCCCACACCACCATTTCCCCCACTAGCTAGCTGCTCATCCCTAACGAAAAACGTCCTAACGCTACCACTCTCTTCCTGCCCGCACACACCTGGGCCTCACAACCATCCATCCCTGCCCACACACACCTAGGCCTCACAACCATCCATCTCTTCCCACACACACCTGGGCCTCATCCCAAAGACACCGGGGAAAACAAACCATAACCAGAACCCCTGCCCAAAAACACCTGGGCTAACAACACACCAATCGAAACCTACCCAAAGAATATTGGGTGTATGGTCGCCTCCAGCCATCACAGCTGAGGGAAGATTAAGCAGGAATGAGAGTAACTAGGGGAAACTCCATTCCCCATGAAACGGGGTGTCCGACACTAAGTTACCAAAACGGGTGGGGTGCGACTAAACACAAAACATACAATTATACATAAATATATATACCAACCCAAAGCCCAACCTATGACTCCTCTAACAGATGCAAGCAGATACACAAGCTCTAATGCCTTAGAAAATAGGCACACAACAAACTGTTCCTAGTTCCCCTTTTCAAGTTATCATTTATAACAATTCAGTATGAGTTAATCCCTTCACTACTGGGAAACTAACAGGAACATTCATAGATGAAACAACAAAAATGGAAGAAAGGAAAAACATCTGGTAATTTAAGAATTCACAACCGGTTCTCTTGTGAGATCACAACAACTAGGGATCAAGTGAGATCCCTCAAAACAACCCAAAGACACAGCCTCATGTCCCCAAACACTAAAATCCAACGGTTTCCCAACAATAGAGGATTCCGTCCCAATTCGTGATATCAGGAGAGCAACCCCCCCACAGCCTCAGAATCACAACCAGTGAAAGTATAAAAACAGCATATCCCATCCAAGAAAACCATAAAGTCACCTGTAATTGGCCCCTAAAGGAAACACAACCAAACCACTACCACCAACACAAGGTAGGCCCGTGTAGTTATTTATAGATTTAAAAGATTTAACACACTCCATGGTTTCAATTCCACTGTGCTTTAACTGGGGTTATCATAGAAAAGGGTTAATCCTGGTGCTTTCAATTTATTTAACCGAGTATACGTAATTAACCAATTTCATGTTACTGTTATTTAAATGTCCAGGAACACCGAGGTTTATTAGTGCACATGGAAAAACCAACAACAGCCATGATTTTCAGTGAGCATAGTCTTGTATAATTCACAACACATATCAACAATACAAGAGCATAGCAGGACATTGATCACCCCCCCCCCCTTCATTCTTTAAAGGTCTGTTCATTATCTTCATTAAGTTGGGTTTTGTCAATTTCCAAAAAGACAAAGGCATGCCCACCCCTCATGATACACAGAAACGAGAGACGAATGGAGAAAATCCCTACCTGATGGATCAAGGATCGACGTTAAGTCCTCGCATGAGTAGCAGGAACTCCACAGAATGATTTCAAGGAAAACATCCCGAGGTTACAACTTGTCAGAAGGAAGGGTACTCCAAGCACAGGGTGATAGAGAAAAAGAAACGTAGGGAGAATTTTTTAGGTTATAAAGGCTGAGATACAGAATTCCCAGGATGGTTAAGATACAGAAAGAAAAACTCAAAACCGTGTAAGAAGCGGGATCGTGGGTTGACCACGTGGCTGGGACACCCCACACGCCACTTAAAAGGTTCCCACTTTTCGGGGTGGTTTAAATTGATGCACACCTCATGGTTTTTCATTTAAGGAGGGTAACTCACCAATAATTTAATTTAAACGCCATTAATGGGCAGTAATGGGCTTTAAACAGGCTTAAAGGGGTCAAAACATGTTTTAAAAACCAATTTGTGCAAACATGAGGCGTTACTGGAAAACTTGTGGGGGTAGGCGAGAGCTACCTGTTGGCGACAGCTACCGGTAGATGAGAGCTACTGGTAGCCGAGAGCCACCAGTTGGTGATAGCCACTGGTAGCCGAGAGCTACTAGTAGCCGAGAGCCACCTGTAGCCGAGAGCTACCGATTGGTGACAGCTACCAGTAGCCGAGAGCTACCGGTAGCCGAGAGCCACCAGTTTGCGACAATTACCAATAGCCGAGAGCCACCAGTAGCCGAGAGCCACCAGTAGCCGATAGCCACTGGTAGCCGAGGGCTACCGGTACCACAGGGTCACCAGTAGGCTAGGCTACGGGTAGGCCGAGGCTACCAGTAGGCCAAGGCTACCGCTAGGAGTCACTGAGAAGCTGGGATGGCCTTCCATACCACCCAAAACACCTCAAACATCATATTTTTACCAAGTAATGGACCCCAAAAACTCGGGACATTATACCTATTCCATTGATAATGACTCACCTTATATAGGAATTGAGGAAACCACATGCATCTTCCTACCATTATTCTCTATATAATCCTTAATAGTGGCTTATTTAAATATTTAAAACACAAGATATCTCCCCACATACCCATGAGGGTCATCTTCTCAAAAGTAAACACTTTTCTAATTTAGGTGATAAAAAATATCCTCTAATGTAGATTTAGTATGGCCTTTTTTCATGTGTATAGTCCTTTCATGGGTTAGTTGTGGTTCTATGTGGCTCATGGAATTTCTTTAGTGGTCTTGGCAATGACGAGTGTGACAAAAGAAGTGGAGGAAGTGACAATGTTGGGATGAGCAAGGCAGATGGTCATATTCCTTCATCTAACCATAAAAGTGGATGGATGAACCTCTAAATAATATATATGGAGTCATATAAGGGTGAAGAGATCATCCTTGAAAATTTTGGGGGTTAATGGTGTTTCTCCAGCTCAAGCCAAGATTCAGGTGGTGGTAGCAATGAAGTTTCTCTTATGGTGCAGGAGGTGGCTGGTGATCTCAAGTGGTGGAAATGGCTAATATGGGAAATGAGATCTGTCTGAGTGATGTGAGTGCAGGATCAAGGAAAAACAGAGCCACTTTGGTAAAAAGTGAACAATGACTAGTTTCATTTTCCCCACATTAGAATGAAACAAGAGGATGCACTGGTTTATAATATAAGGCATGAAACCACCACTTTAGATGCCTACACCAGGATGGGTTCCCATAAACACTACACCCACATACATATGGTCCTCACCACATTCAACCCATGTAGGATTGAGCCCAAGTGCTAATCCCTGCAATATTTACCCCTTGCGGGCCACCTCTACACGGTCTTGGTTCCTCCATGAACATGATGGCCATCTTGATCTCTCCCACGGAATCTTACCCGACTAGACCTCATGGGATTGGCTATATGGCAAGCTACCTTGGTTGATGGACCAACTTGAGTTGGGAATATTTTTTAGAAATCTAGAATATATGTTCACATGATTAAAATAATTACATTAGAATTCTAAAATAAATACTACAATTAAACTTCTTAAAAAATTTATTCATTTTACATCATTTTAATTCCATAAATATGAACTCCCAATTTGTAGTAAAACATTAAAATATACGGGCATTTGAATTAAAAAACATGACACAATCATTTGGTTTTTTTAAAAAAAATTGATTATATTAGTGGGTGCTAATAATTAATGCTAATAATTGAGATGAAATATCAAATGATTTAAAGTTTTTGGATCAATGTCCACTTAGGTAGGATAATATATTAGATGCATACAATATTAATGACTTCAGTTTTCATACAATTTATCAAGAAAAAGGCTTAAAAACTCAAAATAGTGGTGTATTTACTATTGTAGTGGTGGGATAATATGGAGAGATGATTAATATAACTGAATTAAACTATCATGGTAAAGTATCAGTTGTATTATTCAAATACATGTTGGTCAAAATTGATAGGGGTATAATGAAAGATTCATTGAATTTTACTTCTGTCAACTTCACTAGCTTGATCCATACTGGTGATCATGAAAAGTATGATTAACTTATATTGGATTCACCAGAAAAATAATTTATTATGTGGATGATGAAATAAAAAAATATTGGAATATTTTTTCACACTTAAAATATAGATACTTGTATGATATGGGTGATGAAGATAAATTTTTACTTTTTGACAACAAACCTCATCAACCACAAAACATTCAATAGTTTTTACTTGACAATATTGATATAATAGAACTTGTGAGAGAGGTTGAAAATGAATAACTCATCATGAATAAAGGTTGATAATAATGAAGAAAATTAATATGAAGATAATTGAATATATGAATTAGTAATTAAACTATACTATAATTTATCATTTATAATTGTTTTGTATATATATGCATTATTCAATTTTTTCTTTTTTTTAAAAAAAAATTCACTTATGAATTTTTATAAATTGAAAATATTCTAAACCATATTAATTGTAGGAATGTTGAGAATAAATAAAATTCTATATCCTAGCTAATAAATATCTTGGAGCACACTATCACTACTATTAGTTTTAGTGGATTTGAGTGATTCCACTATACCAGATAATTATAGTGAGCTGAAAACTTCCCCAAATGATGTTGGTGGCCCACCATCTGATGCACTTTTAGGGATAAGGAATTTGGTCACCCATTTTTCTAGGGGCTATAGTGAGTTACCATTACTGTTATGTATGTCATTGTATAAAAAACTATATATTTTATTAAATTTTAATTAATTTTTCAAACAAATAAAGACAAAAAAAATAGAAGATATATAAATATTAACATGATAGATGTATGGAAACTGAAAGAATTAAAAAATATCAGTTCATTTGATAAGTTTAGAGTGCCTACCAGTGATGCTATCAGAATTTATGGATTGATTCTTGGGTTGCATACCTATGATATTGTGGGATTTCCCATTAATTATAAAGATTGGAGGCATATTTCCACATATTGGAAAAATGAGGTGTTTGATAAATAAGTAAAGGTGATATTGATTTAATATTCATTAATAACTAATTTAAAAGGATTGATAAAAATTATTACTATACTAATAAAGTGTTATATTTTTCTTCTTCATATTTTTTCATTTCAATGTACCTAATTCCATTTTACACCTAGGGAACCTAAAAAGTTGGGAAAAAAATAAAGAGAATTTAAATAGATATCATGGAACGAGTTTAATGACACATCGCATAACTTGTGATAAATAAATGAGAAAGTGTCTGAAGGAATGTCTCATGAGTAGGGGAAATTTTTTTTGATATTAACATAGATGAATCTCATGAGGTAATTATATATTTTATAGTATATTAATAACATAAACACAATAAAATTAATTTTTTTATTAATGATTCTATTTTTTGGAGGAATTATATTAAAAAATATAGTGAATTGTGAAAAACAATTCATTACTTATATCATTGGGTCGCATAGTTCTTCTCAAAAAATAATAATCTTGGTTTAATTTTATCCATTATTATTTATATTATTTTATTACAACCAATGGTTTTTTCTAATATGTATATATATATATATTTTATAAAGCCTAATGATCAAGGTCACATAGTTGGTCAGATAGAGATGTGGATAAAAGTTTATTGGAAACCTGATGATATTTTTTTAAATTAACCCTCCATAGATGTTGGTGTAAGTACATTTCATTACTATTTAATGGTATTTCACTATTATAAAAACATAATAATGAAAAATAAATTACAAAAACAAACAACACTTAAACCCAATTAAATAGGGTCGGGTACATGGATCAAATGGTTCTAATTAGCTCTATTGACACCGTTTGATCCATACAGCCAACCCCAATTAGTTAGTTTTAAGGCTTGTTTATTATTATAATTTATTTTTCATTATTATGTTTTTATATTAATGATATAGAATTAAATAGTGACGAAAAATTAATTAATTAGATAATATTATGAAGTTTAGATAATTCAAAAAAATCATTGTTAATATAGTTGTATCAAAATGTTAAAATTTATGAATCCTAGGATGTGAACCCTTCAAAATAATCATCAGTTTCCCCAAATGATTCAGTTGCAATCATTTTAGGGAAAGAGAATCTAAAGCACGTATAGGGTATGGATTCTGTTCCTAATCCATTATCCATCTTTGGTATGGAATCATCATCAATTATTGCTACACCTTGTGGTGTTTTTAGTAGTGTCGTTTATCAGGAATCACAAAGAGAAATTTCAAGGTTGAAAGAAAAAGTTCATGAACATGAACCTTATTGAAAAACACTCAATTAGTAGGGGTAATCAATGGAAAATTCATTACTTTATATATTTCAGAGTATGATAGGCATGATACCTCATGAAATTGATTGTCATATAATTCATCCTGTCAAGGTAAATTTTAAACTCAATCCATATCTTAATAAATAGTTTTAAAAGATATCGAAGTTTTTAAAAACATGAATTAAGGGGTCAAATTAAAACAAATTATACTATATGACCTTTAAATCATAGAAAAATTCCTATAGATTTATTTGTAAAATGTAGGAACCAACACCACATTAATCAGAGTTACATTTTTCTTAAGATGACTATAAACACATTTTATTGTTTTAAAACACTAAAACCTATGTGTAATGGTCAAACCCATATTAAATGACCTTATATTGATGTGAAAACATGGGAAACCACCATTGAATTATTTTTGATGTGTACGAGTAGACCACATGTCCATCTAATGTGTGGTATGCTTGGAATGACTCAATAAGCACTTTTAAAAGATATCGATGTCTTTAAAAACGTGATTCCTAGGGATAAAACCAAGAAAAAATCATTATATGACTATGAAATCATAGTAAAATGACCATAGAATTATTTTTTAAATTTAGGAACCAGTGCCAAATCAATCTGAGTTACGATTTTCTGAGGATGACTGCAAATGAATTTTTAGTGTTTTAAAGCACTAAAAAATGTGTGAAATGAAAAAAAACATATAAAATGAACTCATATTGGCATGGAATAATGGTAAAACCACCATATATTTATTTTTGATGTGTACGATTAGATAACATGTGGTGTGCTTGGAATGACTCAATAACCAGTTTTAAAAGATATCAAGGTCTTTAAAAACATGTGCCATATTCTCAAAACCTAGAAAAATACATAGGATGGATATGATATAATAGGACAATGAACATTGATTTATTTATGAAATGTAGGAACCAACCCATTTCAATATGAGTTGCAGTTTTCCCAGGATTCCTATAAATGTGTTTTTAGTTATTTAAAACACTAAAACATATATATAATGGTAAAAACAATAAAAAATGACCTCAGATTGATGAGAAATCATTGTAAAACTACATTTTAATTATTTTTGATGTGTATGAGAAGACAAAACATCCATAAAACATGTGTTGTTCTTGTAATTAATCAATAAAAAGTTTTAAAAGATATCGAAGTCCTTAAAAACATGTGTTGGGGGGTCAAAACTAAAAAACAATGGATGGCCATGAAATCATATCACAATGACCATTGGTTTATTTATGAAATGTAGGAATTGATTCCACATCAATCTGAGCAACAAATTTCCCAGGATACACAAAGACATGTTTTTACAGTTTTAAAACCCTAAAACAGGCATGTAATTGTCAAAACCATAGAAAACGACCTCAGATTTACTTGAAATAGTGAGAAAACCACTTTTTAATTATTTGTGACATTTATGAGTAGAAAATACATTCACATATTGTGATATATTCTCTGAATTACTCAATAATAAATTTTAAAAGATACTAAAGTATTTAAAAACATGCATTAGGGGAATTAAACCAAGAAAAAGACATTGTATGGTCATGAAATCCAAGTAAAATGACCATAGATTAAATTTTGAAATATAAGAACTAACACCATTTCAATCCGAGTTATGGTATTCTTGGGATACGTGTAAACATGTTTTTATTATTTTAAAAAACAAAAATGTGTGTGTAATAGTCAAAACAATAATAAATGACCTCATATTAACATGAAATCATGGTGAAATTGTAGTTTAATTATTTATGATGTGCATGAGTAGAAAACATGTTCATCTAATGTGCGATATTCTCAGAATGACTCAATAAACAATTTTAAAATATACCAAAGTGTTTAAAAAAGGAATTTTAGGGGTTTAAAATCAAGAAAATTACACAATATAGTTGTAAAGTTTTAAAAAATGATATAAGATTGATATTTTAAATATAGAAACTAAAATTATGTCAATCTGAGGTACAGTTTTCTCGAGATGCCTATAAATACATTTTTAGTGTTTTAAAACACCAAAACATGTGTGTAATGGTCAAAACCATAGAAAACAAACTCATATTGACATATAATCATGGAAAACCCACCATTGAATTATTTTTTTGTGTATAAGAAGACAACATGTCCAACCGATATGTGGTGTGCTCAAAATGACTCAATAAGTAGTTTTAAAAGATATTGAAGTCTTAAAAAATATTTCAGGGGGTTAAACTAAGATAATGGAGTAGGATGATAGTGGAATAATAGTATAATGACCATATATTGATTTATAAAATTTAGGAAATGACGCTAAGTCTATATGAGTTATAGTTTGTTTTGGATTCCCGTAAATGCATTTTTAGTTTTTTAAAACACTAAGACCAATGTGTAATGGTCAGAACCATAGGAAACAACCTCATATTGATGTTAAATCATGAGAAAATTGTGTTTTAATTATTTTTGATGTGTAATAGTATAAAACATACTCGTCCAATGTGTGGTGTGCTCAGAATGACTGGATAAACTATTTTAAAAGATACCAAAGGCTTTAAAAACGTGCATCAATGTGGTAAAAACCAAGAAAATGATGCTATAAGGACATAAAATCATATGAAATTACTTAGATTTATTTTTATAATATATGAATCAACTTTATGTCAATATGAGTTATGGTTTTTCCATGATGCCAATAAATGTATTTTTAGTGTTTTAAAACACTAAAATATGTGTGTAGTAGTAAAAACCATAAAAATGACCTTAGAATGATGGGAAATCAGTGGAAAACTATGGTTTAATTATTTTTTATGTGTATGAGTGGAAAATACATCTATATGACATGCAGTGTGCTCAGAATGACTTAATAAGTAGTTTTAAAAGATAATAATGTATTTAAAAACATGGTTCAGGGGTTTAAAACCAATAAAATGGTACTGAATTACTATAAAAACATATAAAAATAAATGAATATTGATTTTTTAAATTTAGGAACTGACACAATGACAATATGAGTTATAGTTTTCCCAAGAAGCCTTTAAATCCATTTTTAGTGTTTTAAAATACTAAAACCTGAACGTAACAGACAAAAATATATAAAACGAGCTTATATTGATATAAAATCACGATAAAACCAATGTTGAATTATTTTTGACACGTACAAGTAGAAAACATGTCCATGCGACATGTAGTGTTCTTAGAATGGCTCATTAAGTAGTTTTAAAAGATATTAAAGTCTTTTAAAATGTGCATAAGGGATTAAAAACTTTGATAATGATGTCATATAATTCTAAAATCATAATAAAATGACAATATATTTATTTTTTAAATGTAGGAACTGATGTAATGTAAATTTGAGTTAAACTTTTCTTGTAATGCTTGTAAACGTGTTTTTAATGTTCTAAAATACTAAAATGTGCATGTAATGGTAAAACCCATATAAAACATCCTTATATTGATGTGTATTCATGAGAAAAGCACCATTGAATTATTTTTGAAATGTATGAGTATGAAAAACATCCATATGATGTGCGGTGTTCTCATAATTACTCAATAAGAAGTTTTAGAAGATATCAAAGCCTTTAAAAACATGCATCAAGAGGTCAAAACCAAGAAAAAAATACCAGATGGAAATGAAATCATAATACAATGATTGTAGATTGATTAGTAAAATGTATGAACTAGTATCATTCCAATTCAAGTTATAGTTTTCCTATGATACATGTAAATGTGTGTTTTGTGTTTTAAAACACTAAAACATGCATGTAATAGTCAACAACATATCAAATGACCTCAGATTGACATGAAATAATGAACAATCATTTTTGAATTTTTTTTAAAATATAATAAATTCTATCATATCAAAGTATTTAAATTTTTTTATTTTGTAATTTCTAACACACTGCATGTCAGTTTAAAAATTGATTATATGGTTATATACTTTTCCCTTTTGAGTTCCAAGTGTTGAATCATATCTTAAACGGATAATTTTATGTTTTCAAAGTGTTATACATGATATATTATTTATTTAATGTTAAAATTAATATCATCTATTTTATTAACAAAATAAAAAATGTTAAGTGAAAAACTAAGAATATATTCTATACGTATTATGTTTCTTATTTATATTCTTAAATGTTATGGTTTGTATTTTAGGTGAGATATGCTAGTAGTAGGGAGGAGGTTTGCCCGTATGATCCATGAAACTCTTCAAAATTAATTTATTATGGCTCATAATTTATTTGTATGGTCACATATTATCAATAATTATAATTAAATTATTATTTATTATGTCCAATTTTGATTTCTATATTTTTTTTGTTTTAGTTGATGTCATGATGTGTTTAATTTCATATATAATGACTGCAGTTATAGAGGCAGTTGGATATAGTGTAGGTAGTGGTATAGATATATTGTTCATGGGTTGATGGATGTTATACATTATATATATATATATATGATTACTGATCTTAAAGTTGACCGATAGTTTTGTATTTATGAATGTGGGTGTCTTGATGTATGGATGTATAATGATTTTATTGAATATTTATGGTTTAGTTTATTTTATGATTGAGTTTTTTATATGCATATAGTTTTTTATTAAATAGTTTTTTCAAATTATTTGAGATGTTTAGTGGTGTTTATTAGAAATTGTCACTAAACATAACCATCGCTAATTCTTTTAGTAGAGGTTATTGTGGTTTCAGTTATATTTTTCCCTAAGGAAGGTAAACCACTACTAAAATATTTAGTGACAATTTTGTTAATTTTCTCATTTTTTTTTCAAAAAAACCACATTCAAATGTATATATAACCTTTGCTAAGTACCTAAAAAATGACACATATTATAATCAATGCTAAAATTAAAAATCCCTGATAAATTATTGTCGACCATGAAATACACAAGGGTCTATATAACCGCTACTAGGACCTCTTTTTTTATAGTGTGGGGGACTCATTTCTCACTAGAAGACACCTAAGTCAAGGGAGTAATAGACCCCAGTGGGTTAACCATGCCCTGTTTTGGTTTTTAGATGGGGGAGAACAAACATCATATATATAGGACCCTTACCTGATGTATACAGGGGAGTATCAACCACTACCTCTCATTTTGGGGACCCATTCCCTAACCCTATACATCTTTAGGGGACTACTAATCCCTAGAACACTCTAAGATTGTTTTTTGAACCATTAAATCATCTTAAGGAGATAATTTTAAAATATACATATCTCACTTCAAGAATGTATTTAGATGGATGAAAAAAACTTTCCATTAGGATTTACATGAAAATATACCCAGGATATTCTATTTATTTATTATAATCATTAACCAAAGGAAAAATTAGTACATGGAAAGTATTAGGTCTCATGTCACAAGTTGGAATTATATAACACATATTGACCATGAATCGTCCATCTTAGATTCTAGATCATAATATTACAAATGGATCATCAATATTACATTTCAATATAATGATGCAACAGAAACAGGAGTTAATAATGATAATTATAATGATAATGATAATGATAATAAAAATAATTATTATTATTATGATACTACTAATACTAATAATAATATATTTTGTTATCATATATGTTATCATTAGGGTAGTGATTCACACTTCCCCCTTCTCGATATAGTTTCCAGCCACACGACACCCCTATCCTCTATCAGGTTTATTTTATTTTTAGATCTATTTTTTATAATATGATCTATTGGGGCTATATATTTCATGTGGAAAACCCATTATCTATTAATTAACACATCCCTCCATTTCCATTTAATTTATTATTATTTTTTCTTATCTAGCTCGGTCCCTAGGGAAAACTATAGGTGTTGCCCCCCACTTCCTCCATCCATGCCACTCAAGCATCGTGACAATCCCAGGTCCATCACCTCCTCACATTATAGGACCTCACTTGACATCTCCCATTATCCATTCCCCTCATAAAATCTTTTCTCGTACTTCATCATCACCTAACCAACTCACACCATCATCATTTCCACCAGCCACAGGTAAGGCCGAAAACCCTTTTTATTGCTCCATTTCCTAATTTTGTTAAATATAATTCATGGGAAAAATTTGGGTTGTGGGATTTTTTTTAAAAAATAATGATTGGTGTTTTTTAGGATTATGGGATTACCCAGTGCCATGTGAATTTACATTGGGCATTTTTTTGGGATGACCTCCACTTTAATAATTTGGTAATATTTTTAAATTTAATATATATATATATATATGTATGTTTATAATTATAATTAAATAATTATATTTATATATATTAAAATTATTTTTAAAATTATTTTTTTAAATGGAGAGTGTGAGTGCCAATTGAAGTGTAACTAAACCCAAAAATGCCCAATTCCAATTCATGTGGTGTTGTACAATCCCACAATCCTAAAAAAACACCAAGGAATATTTTATTAAAGAAGAAAAAATATTACACCATAAATTTTTCTGAATATATAAATATTATTTTATTCTCCATAACTATTAAATATAAGACACATTTAATTTTTAGTACAATTAGGATTCTCCTAAAGTAGTCCATACTTCTTAATAATTTTTTATTTTAGATAGTGTAATGCAGAGAATGTTCTCTATGTTTGGTGTTAACATTACATTGTGGTGCTTACATAGGCTACATTAGATCTTAATATGGCACTGGAGTGTGAAAATGAATTGATAGTACATTGGCGTGACTCCCAAAAATTGATTGTCTTGATGATTGATATGTTTCTTGTGTTTCACATTATGTTTTGTTTCCTCAGATGGTTTTGAAAGGAATATACCCTAAATCCATATTTATTGTATTGTATAATAAGTATTTTCATTAGTTATGAAAATCATATGTCAAAAAAGGAATTCATTAATGCCAAAGACTATATTGTATCCTATTATATAGAGATATCATATAAACTTCCTTAGATGGTCATAATTTATGATATAGGATATCATATACAGGCTGTATGGATATATCATATCATATGATATGATCAAGTCATAATGATAATTATCAAATGTTTTGATACTCTTGAAACTTACATGACTAAAAAATCCATCTATATTTTAATGAGTTGATGTTCAATACTCCCTACACACCAGCTATCATTGATAAGGCATGGAAGAGTCATGGATGAGAGTTACATGTAGTGTAACTAAAGCCATTACTCTTACATTTATGAAAAGTCTGATTCATTTCAGGGCCTAGATTCATGTCTAAGAGAGATTCCTTAATGAAAATATTAATGAATCATGGATAAGGTTATTGTAGAATTCAATCCACTTACTTGTATTTAGATGATGCCCACTTACTCCAAATCTCTCCTCCTTTATCTTAATTTTATTTTGTAATACTAGCTTACCTTAAAGGTTAAAGAATACCCCTAAAACATTTCAAAGATTTTGTGTAATCCATGGATACACCATAAAGGTAAGAATAATTTAATTATTTTTTGGTGATCACTATCAAACACAAAAATAGGTCATCATTATAATCATTAAATGTTTAAAGGTACACATTCTTCATTTTTGTATTCATATGACTTCAGTTTTATACATATAGTGAACTTGGGTTTCAAATATTATTTGTATTTTTCTACTTTGATTAATGGTTACTCTATGATTCTAAATATATCAATGGAATCAGATCATTTTTATTATTATTTATTCATGAAATCATTTATGAAATAATTTTTTTCCAATTGTAATGATTATCGTATTGCATGTCATAAAATACGATTAATTTTTTTCATTACAATTGAATGGTAGCCTAAGATATGGGAAATCATAATATATGATTTAGTACAAAACCCTGGATTTTTTACATGGATTAGATTAGATATTGGCTAATCATTTTCAATGATAACACTTTCATGATTTTTATAAAACACATAGCGTTGAATCACTTTTAAGATATCTCTATATATTGTAAAATAAAATTCCCTATTGTGATTAGATTGTTAATTATATAGTATGACTAATAACATGTAAAGTATTTATGCACCACTATCCCATGAATCCTAGACTATGATTCCTTTTATATCAAAAAACATGATACAAGAAGAAAAAATGTTTTTTATTTATTTTCAATTTTTAAATGAATTTCAAAATTTATTAATTATTTATAAAATATATTATAAGGTATTTTGATATATTTATAAATTTATAAATTTTTTATAAATTAATTAACTATAAATAGTTTATAATTAATTAATTTAATGATTTTGCAACATAT
Source organism: Viscum album (assembly GCA_963277665.1). Taxonomy (NCBI): domain Eukaryota; kingdom Viridiplantae; phylum Streptophyta; class Magnoliopsida; order Santalales; family Viscaceae; genus Viscum; species Viscum album. The sequence continues at coordinate 5,386,252 of OY728147.1, forward strand.
ATTAATAAATATTCTATAATATTAGGAATTAATATTAAAATACCATTTTCAAAATTATATAGATTGTCTTATAATTCATATATAAAGTTTTTATTTTAAAATTATTAGAGAAATTCTTAAAGGTATTTGAAATTATGAAAATAAGAAACAATATAGAATGTTTATATTTAAATATTATGAAATTTTAATATTTTTTAATTTGAATAATTCAAATTAAAAGGGCCTTATTTATTTTTTAAACCTTATCAAATTATTTTTGATAAATGATATAATGAAAGGTATAAATAATATTTCTATGTGATGTTTAGATTTTTTAAAATTATTTCATAATATAAATTAAAATACAAAATGTTTATATTTCATAAAAAATCATATACTTGAAATTAATTCTATATTGTGATTAATATAAGGGAGTTCATATTGCGAGTAAATATAAAAGCACTTATATTTATCTAATTATTGAATGTGCATAATAAATTATAAAGTACTTTTAATTATTGATTTATGATTTTTTTTATAAATGAATATCTTATGTTTGGAAAGTAAATTAAATGATAATTAAATTTTAATATTATTATTTTTAATTTTTTTATGAAATATAAATATTATGTAACTTAATTTCTATAATAAATCAATTCTTATAAAATATTTATTTTGTGCTAGGTATGAAAAATAAGTTTTAGTATTTCAGCTACCTTTTTCTCACTTTTTAATTATATCTATTAGCTTGAATTTATTTGTTGAATATATTATATTCATATTAGGTTTTAGATTTATGATTAATAAGATTCTCTCTAGAGTAATGTCTCTTGGGAGAGGGGGATTTTGGGTCAGACTTCCCACAAGAATGGAGTCTTGTGCCTTATTTTAGAAAGGTGTATGTTGGATATTTATTTCCATGAGCTTAGTCTTGTGATGATTTTCAATATCATATAATTATGATCCTTTAACATGAAAATTTCATGTACCTTATACATGAGATACATTTGGACATGTGAAAATATGTTTGTATTTTTCTTTTTGGGTGAGTAATACATACTTATGGGTTGTGTAATGAGCTACACATTAATATGCAGTGAACATATTAATTTGGTGTATGGAATAAAGATTATAAAAATTAAATAATTATAATCATGCATACATAAAATAATAAAACAAGAGAAGATAAATATTTCATGTGATGTAATGAATTTAATATGCATTTGTTTTATATTGAATTGGTGAGTCTTTAATATAAAACCCTTGAAAATACTATGTGTAGAAATCCTTCCAAATAAATCACATATCAATACCTCGATGATTCAGTTGGTTATGGTCTTCAAAAGTAGGATACCCATGAAACATCTTGTGAAAGGCATGGTAACTATGTTTAACACTAAGATTCAGGTAACTAAATACCACTATGAGATTAGGTTTACACTAAGTCGGTAAACCTTAATAGTTATTATACTAGTGGAATGAAGTTGGGTTTATCCATATGATGAATTGGGTAGATAGTAACCTTATAAAATATCCAAGAATCATATATGATATAATCTGGTTGATTCCCTACCTAAATAACTAATTGGTGAGAGGAATGGAGGAGTGAACTATTTTTTTAATAAATTATGTATCTTATCTCACTAAATGGATATGATGCATGGGGTTATTAATTTTAGTGGGATTAATTTTTATAAAATTTCTTATTAAATGTATATATAACATGATACTCATATGATAAATTTTTATATTGTAGATAATAACATCATCATCATCGATATAAACCATGAGATCAATATTGTATAAGTAAAAAATAAGTGGTGGAAATTTATTTGATTGGTACCAGAACTTAAGAATAGTTCTAAAGAAAAAATGATGACTCTATATATTGGAAAAACCCATTACTAAGAAACCTACTAGTGATTTAATTGCAAAAATGTGTCAGATTCCTATGATATTAATCTAAAATATTCACCAAAATTCTCTACTCTCATGTATGTTACCATGGAAGATAATTTATAGAAACAAAAATATATCATATAAGCTTATAATATGATATATAATTTGAAAATATTATATAAAGAACTAGAAAGTAATGAAAGGTATGAGGTATAAAAAGCTTCATTTTGGTGTAAAATAGTGGAATTAACCTCAGTCTCAACTTATTTTCTCAATATTATTGGGTATATCAATGACTTGGAGAAATTTCTCTCACTTATTAGACTCATTCTATAAATAGACTTCATTATCAAATCACTATTGAAAAGGTTACAATAGTTTATTGATAATAATTATATGATTTATTTCAATAAAATTTTACTTTAATTACACAATATGTTGACGATATTTGTATAAAAGGCAATGTTTTGGGCGCTCAAAAATGAAGTGTGATTTTTGGGTACTTAGGTGCAGCAGAGTGGCTGACTGAGGTTGTCTCTCAAAGGAGGAAGTAAATTTAACAACATACTAAAGTTATTTTGAAAATAAAATTAAAGGGAATAATAACACTAATTAAAATTATAGGGGGTTTTATTTTATAAATATAGAATAATTATTCTAGAAGAATATTGTATTTTTTTGTTTTTTTTAAATGAAATTTGATTAATATAACACAATGAGAATATGTTTTTTTAGAAAATATTTTTTAGAAGTCACAATCGATCTAAATATACCAATTAATTTACTTATTAATAATTATAATTTAAATTAATATCCACTTAATTTTGATCCCCTAATTTTTTATCCCCAGAACCCTATGAGAATTAACTTTACCACAAAGATTCAGTGAATTAAACCCTAGGCTAGTTTCAGAACATGAAATCACAACACCCTGCTTTGATTGATGTTATAAGAATATATTATGGTAACAGGTAAATTAAGGAACATATACCTTATTTAAATGATTACTAATTGAGTTTAGGTATTATATTATAACTCTACAAATTGATCCTGTGTGGTTTTGTATTACTGATTAAGATCACTCTCTCACAATTCATACAATTCTCGACCTTGTGTGCTTTGTGTTTATTGTTCAATTTCTTGATTAGTTTCATTTAAATTAAAAGATAAATTAATATATCATATTAAGTTAATTATAGTTGCTCATTTATTATAAATAAATGAATGAATAATGTTATAGGTAGATCTATTACTAAAAATAACTACTCTTCCATGGGCGGTTTAGTCATCATAGAAACATTTTTATATTCAAAGGTTTTTACAAGGTATAACCCAATATTGTTTCTACTAATGATTCAATCCCATATAGGATGAGTAAAGAATAAGATAATTGAATGAAACATAAGAAAATAGAAGAAATACAAGAGGAACAAAGAAGTTTATCATGAAAATAAAAATATTACATCATGAGAAAGAGAGGAAGGCTTCGATGAAGGGATCCTTACTTGAAGATCTCTCTCTATGCGTATAGAGATTCCAAAACATACAAGGTGATTAGATGAATCCTCCGAAACTCAAAATTGGTAGAACTTCACTCCTTGCTCTAAATTGCAAATGGGATTCCTAAGGTTCTAATTTATAGCCAAAATGGGAAGTGGTTTTGGGCACCCAGATTTTGATATAACACTTGTGTCTTGGTTTTTGGTTTGTAAATAGACTTACCTAGACTTGTACAAAAGAGAAAAGTTGTAGTCCAGAATACTAAATTTATACATGATTAATTTCAAGGCCAATGGAGGATTATAGAGCAAGATATGGCCAAAATAAAAAACCAAATCTTTGACTTCGTGCATATTTTTTCCTATGGATAGATTGGTTCGAATAACCCACTTAATGGATGAATTGGAATTTTGTTTCCTGAGATGAGTTGTATCCCATGAAGATGTGGAGCGGCCCAAAAAAATTTATTTCATTTTAAGGCATTTATTTCTCTAAAATTTTAAAATAGTGTACATATGTCCTTGGGCTTTTATGTAGTTTAGACCATTTTCCTTCTAGATGATCTCCGACCCTCCAAATCACCTCCTCCTACAACTGAATCACCAAAAAATAATAATTTCCCTATTTAATATTTATAAAAATTAAATTATTTAATAAAATGTGATGTGGAATTTTTGAAAATATTTGTAATTTTAAATACAAAACAAGTTTAAAATTGTGATGTAAGGGTGAAATAAAGTAGTGAATCGTGATGCGATCATTGGCTAGAACATGGGACGTCCTAGCTTGAGTAACATTATGATAGTGATGAATGATAAGGGTAAAAATTTTGGATATAGGGAGAATAAAATAAGTCATGGATATTCCATAGTTACCCTAAAACCAATAAAGATGAGTGATGGTTAGTTCTTTCATTGTGTAAAATCTACCAATTTGAAGAGTAACTTCTCAAAATACGTGAATGTTTTCAAGAAACATCATGGAAAATTATCCTTTGGAATTAATTTTATAAAATTCAATTATTATATTAATTAGGGTATATAATGTAAACTTTATCATTTACAAGTGTTGTAAATATGAATGAATGTATAAGTGAAGAAATAGTTGAAGGTAATATCTTGAGGTTTTCATTTAAGTAGTGGAATAAGGAGGTGTTGTATTGAGGAATTGTATGCAAGGATAACTTCAACATAAACTATTTTTTAAAAGTTGTGTATTTTTTCCCTCGATTTTCTCTTGATAAGATCTTGTAAGAAATCAATGTTTAAATTAATGAGATGAATTTTTTAAACATATTTTTATGATTTTTATAAATTTTATAACATTATTTAGAAATAAGACAATGATAAAATGAGTTTTATCATGGGTAAAATATTTATCCAATAATATAAAGGAATATTATTCCACCACTAATAGTGAGATATTTGATAAAGTGTTCATTTTATTAATTTTTTAAACACATAGAATACCAAATATGATATGGAAATAATAGTTTTCTTATTAAATATTCATACTAAAAATAAATAAGAGTTATTTCTTAGACACAAAGAAGAATGTGTATCATGGTATGATATATTGAAAGATGATATTGTTTCTAAGGGGATAGTGAGAGTATGTATGAACATGAGAAGTTAAAAGTTAAGAAATTAAAGATTATACCTACCAAAATTCAAACTGAATTTTACTAGATATCCTAAATATATTTAGGATATGTTTTTAATGAAAAATATAAAATTTAAATTAGTTACCATAACAAATTATATTACACTTGGTATCATAATTTTTATAGGGTATATTGATAAATACATAATGTAAAAGTTACATTAGTTATTAAAATGTTTGAAGGGTAAAGTTTGATGGAAATGGTTCCAAGGATAATGATCATGAACTAAGAAGAGTTATAATTAGAATAAAAAATTTATTAACATAATAACATTGAATTTTTTAGAGCTAATAAGTTTGAATATGCTTATGGAGTTGAACATTAGGAATATGATTTTAATGTATTACTGTTATTCAAAAAAGATTACTTTATAAATGTTACTCACTATAGAGTTTAGTTAGAGGTTTTTATTATTTGGTCATATAAGTATATGGTAGGAATTACATATATACGTATTGACTTAAAAAGGCCTTAAAAGTGCAGAAAACATAAGGATGATATGACATTATTTCATATATGATATGTTGGATAATTTATTATGTATGATGTTGTTAAATTTTCTTAATATGTTCAATAATATAAATGTATCATGTAAGAATAATGGAAAACTACACTTTATCCTTATTATACATTTGATGATTATATATATATATATTTCATGTGATGAACCTAACTCTATTAACCCAAAATCGACACTTATTTCATTTTTAAAAGATACAATGGATCTCACCACCCAAGATATATCTTCCTAAAAGTATTGGAAAACTAGATAAATACATGAATTCCATATTACACTATAAATTTAAAACATATAATGAGAAACATTCTTGATTCCTTGAAAACCATTGAATGATTTCTTCTTCATATCCTAGGGAAAATAAAACAATTAAAAGTTGAGCTTAGATGCAGAGTAAGGTCTATGTACAAGAGAGAAAATCATGAGTAAATAAGGAACAATCAATATGTAAGAGTGTATAATCAAAACACATGTCATTCAATTGGTAACTTGATTTCAAAGTACATCCATGGATAATATCAACATAAAAATCCCATGAATAATGAAAACTAAATTCTAAATAAAGGAAACTATTTAATTAAGACATTCATGATCTCGCCATCAAGGTCTCAACCAAAATATAATTAATCTTACTGTCAAGGAATTAGCCAAGTCACTTTCATTTAATGAGAAGGTATACACTACTTACCCAACTATTATAAAATTATCTTATAGCCTTGTTTTATACATCATGCCAACTTGATTTACCTCATGATACATAATGATTCATCAATGGTATATTATATGACTAGAATCCACCCATCACTTTCATATCCTATAAATTCCTTATATATTTAATGATAAATACAATTCATTCTCAAAATTCCTTAAAATCACCAATTATCCATATTGAATCAATAATAAAGCATATTTCCCCACTAAATGAAATTAATTTCATAATATGATTCCTTCAAAAGATACCACATATAAAAATGGCATATGGTTAATGTGAAATCAAGGTAGTGTAGATAATACTATATAAATTCATGATTTGTAAAATATAGACATAGAAAAGAAAATAATTCCCACATGAATATGATCATGAGAATGCTAATGACCATAAAACCATACATCAATAAAGAATTAAATAAGATCATCAATTTATCAAAAAATAAAAGTTTTTTATTAGAACCAATTTTTTTGTAAATAATAAATAAGATATATTGGAAACATTAAAAATAACTACCTTGTAAATTTTTGTAAAAACAAAGTTATAAATAAATTTCAAAATTATTTTCATTCCTTTAAAAAATTAATACCCTTTTCTTTTGGTATTGTTAAAAACTAAAAATTTCCAGAATATTGAGGAAAATAATTTCTTTGAAAATAACCATTAGAACATGTGAAGCTTCAAATTAAATAAAATTTATGATTAAATTAAACTTCATTCATGTCATATATTTTCAAAAAGAACAGTCTTTTCACACTTTAGTAAAAATTCAATAAAATGACTTATTCAGATTTTTTTTAAAATATTCATTTTAAACAATTGAAAATAAATAAAAACTGGTTTAAATTACTTTAATTAATCATTGGAGTCAAAATAATAACATCATTTAAACATTTAAAATAATTTTGATATGGAAGAAAATATCTGTTGACCAAGGGGGAAATAAAGTTGAATTTTCTTAAAAAAACATTTTCTTGATAATATTAAGTATCAAAGAGAGTAAAATAAATGTAAAACATTTAAAATCCTTAGATAACCATATCAGAATAAAATATATGGATTTTAAAGTAAAAATATCTTATAATTTAATTTAAACAAAATTTAAACATAAATAATACTTAATAATAATGAGAATGTAGAATAAACACTTACCTCAAGTATTAATTTCCTCATAAGTTACTTTAACCTCATGTATAATAAATTTAAATTTATTATAAATATATAAAAAATATTCATAATTATAATACCATATATTTTTTACTAATAAAATCTTACCACCCTTTCATTAATAATTCTTTATTAAAATCACTATTTCGGGTGATAATTGTTTCTATTTTCATGCTTGTTTCGGTTCAGCACTTCCAGTCATTGAACATTGATCATAGTTACATCATATCCAAAATTTTGATCATTTAATTTATATAATATTATTATATAATGTTATTAGTATTCAGTATTACTTAATCATTCACGTGATAAGCATTTTAACATCACTCATACAGGTGAAAAGAACTGACCTAAACAGGAGCAAGTCATAAAGACTGAATCAGTAAAAAAACGCAAAGATATGTTATTGATATAACATTTATATAATCTTATTAATTTAATAATTATCATATCTATTAATTACATATAGTTTTAGGATCACCATTAAAATGATGATATTGAAAATGAAATATATCACTCATGGAGAAGTAGTGTGTACGTACACATGAATGATACTTCCATTTTCATATGAGAAAAAGAAAAATAATTAGATAATATTTTATAACTATAGAATAATTATTAAATAGAAAATATCATATATATTTATTAAACCCATCATTATAACTATCCATGAGAGTTAGTAATGGATAATGAATCACATCATTACATGGAGGAGGTAGTTCACACATAAGCATGAGCGATACTTTCATTTCCCATTTGATTTAAAAGAGGTGAGAAATGGTTGTCCCATAACCATAATAACATCTCACAATATTTATTATACTTTAGTAATTATGTTTTTATGGGCACAAAAAAATTATATGAAGTTGAAGAAGAAATAAACTTTGGAATATTCAGGTAATACAATTACATATTCTTTGAGAGTCCTTATTTGTATTACACATTAAGCCTTAATAGTATGGTCTTAATAGAATAATAGAATCTCAATAATAAAGGGAAGAGATCTAGGAAATTTTTTTGGTATATATTGTATGATATAAATTAATTAAGTGTTGTGAATAATAGAGTAGATGAGGTGTCCTCTATAAGTGAGGAAAGGGATACACTTGGAATCACTTAAAAGCTTTAAATGTAATATATATAATAATCATGTAAAGTGGAAAAAAAGAACCCAATATACATTTATAAGATGTGATAGTGTCAAAAAAAACACTCAAAAAATCACATTTATACAAGTGTTGCATCCATTTTAAGCCTAATATCAAAGTTAAACCCCCTTTAAATCAAATTTAACCATAACCAAGATAACTTAATGTTTTTACTATGATAACTTAATTATATACTCAAAAATAAAAGGGGCCTTATAAATATTTTTGGAAATTATTTTTAAAATTTTTGAATCCATTTATTCATATTAAAAATATATAGGTGGAAAAAATTACATTTAATATGGCTTCACAAAATTCAAGAAAAAACATTTTTATAAAAATACCTCATTTATGCATAAAAATATTTTACCTTGAAATAAAGTAAGAAACTGATTTACATAAGTTTTTTGGTTATTTAATAAAAAATATTTTTTTAATATTTTTTATTAATCCAAAACCGAATGTAACCATGAAGCCATACCATTAAATGTAAAGATCCAAAAATAGTTTTAAATTTGAATACAATATAACTTATGTTAACAAAAGTCAAGATTGAGTTCCCAAATTCAAAATACCATTTTAAAGTACATTATTTAACTCCTTAAACACATATTACTTTGATTCAAATGTTTTAAAAATTATTAATCTAGTTTTACATCATAATATTTTCATAAAAGTGACAATATTTTGAAAATTTGGTATTTTCACTATTCAACCAAAATTCTACTATTCCAAAAAAATATAAATAATTCATAATACTACTATTTTTACATGATTATTTAAAAAAATTTATTCATTTTATCAAATAAGAGTTATATATTTTTTATATATTAGTCCTAATGTTTGTGTATAAAATGAAATAAAACCCATTTTTAAAGAAAATGTATTTTTGAAGTATAAAATGAATTTATTCTTATTATTTTTCTACTAAAGAAATTAGATGAATATTAACTTTATTTATGGGATTCATCATTGGTATTAAAAAAAATATCTTATATATATTTCATAACGGGGTTATTCCTCTTCATACTAGCTAATCTGACACATATGTTATAATATTATTTTTCGGGTTGTTTAAAATTGGTGTTGTGTGTGCTACACATATTTAGTCATAGTGTTAATTTTAAAATAAAATATATAATAAAATATCATGGTATTACATTTTAAACTCCCTACAAAAATTTCAACCTCAAAATTTTAATTCTTCTTTTTCAAACTTAAAAATACATAGTAATAAAATCATATATAAATGTAATCATGAACTTTAATTTATAGTTTATGACTAGGAAACTTATTATTCATATACCTTTATAGGAATCATACTTGAAAATGAGGTTATAAAAACATACCTTTTTAGTTGAGTGTTAATTTCCACATAAGACTCGATAGATTAGATGAATTTTAAATGGTTATAAAAACATACCTTTTTACTTAAATGGTTATTTAAAAAATTATTTTCTTTTAACAAAATAAAATTTATAAAATTAGTGGAAATTAATTATAATTTCTATGAATGGAATTTAATAAAACCAATTTTTAAATAAAAAATATTCTTAATGAATAAGATGAATTTATTCTTATTCTTTGTCCAGATTCAATGATTAGATGAATTTTAACTTTATTAATTAAAATAAATATTTTTATTAAGGAATAATTATCTTATATATATTAATGTGGTCATTCCTATTCATACCCACTAATCTGAAGGCTAGGTTATAATATTATTTTGTGGTTCTTTTAAACTTGATGTTATGTGCACTACATGCTATCGATCATAGTTTTATTTTTAAAAGAAAATATAAAATAAAATATCCCAGTATTATATTTCATGAAATGTTAGGATAATTAAACCATTAAAGTCAAACTTTTAGTTATCCCCAACCAATTCTCATCATGGATCATTATAGGTTATGATGAAATATTAAGGTTAGTGTGAGTAGTATTCATGTATGGAGCTAAAAGATATGATCATGAGGGATAAAAATGTTTTGTGCACTAGATGACCCATAGAGTATACCACAGATAGTATAATAAACCATTTCCCTGGTATAATTGGCATTTTTTGTTCATATTTTTAGTCCCCACACATAATATTAGAGTTAAAACTATCATGAGAAACTTCATACTTTGAAACATTTCTTACTCAAGCCTTGAAGATTAACTTATCAAGGGGTGGTTGTGTATGTTTCTGATCATTTCATTGGTTGTATCTTAGCCAAGATGAGATTTTTCCTCTCATATAAGGAGTATGAAATCTAGAAACTCAATTGAGATAGAAAAAGGAAATGTATGGACATACTTAAAAGGAACATGTGATGTTATTTTGTACATGGATGAGGGGAAGTGATGTACTCAACTATTAGATAAATGAATTGTGCTGTATTGATCGACCTAGTTATTTTATACTTTGGTAATAAAGAAAATTTGAGGAGGATATTTTTTATTTCTATATATCATGTCCCATGGTCACTAAATTTTTTATATGAAGGGAATATATGAAAACATATGTTGGCATGTGATGCGTCTAGTGGATACATGTATAGAGATACATGTTTTTTATTGAGATCACATGAGATCCCTTTGTATCATGAGTAGTATTGATTCTTTACAAGAGGTTTATATTTTTCTTAAATTTATGGACTTTGTGAATCATATGTTTTATCAAAACTTTAAAGGCCTCTCGGTCTAACTTTGTGGATAGATAAATGGGGATTGAGTTTTACTAAGGGTGATATTCTAAATTTTTTATATTTTTATCCAAGAGAGTTTTGGATATGATTTTCATATGTTATTGCATACAATGTAATACAAGGTAAAGTTAATGATGTATTTCTAGAAGTTTTTTTGAATGATATCAAAAATATTTTTTGTTATGATTTTATACGTAATTTTATATGATACAATATAAGGTCAAATAACACAACAAATATTTTAGAATGTAGTGTAAGTGAGATATTGAAAAAAATATTCCCTAAAGTCAATGTTTTTTTTATTTCAAGATAGGGATTATCATTATGTGATACAATAATATGGAAAAAAAATGCATTCATTTATAACTAATAATATATCATATCTAATGATATCATAGGTTTATACTTGGACAATCATAATTTATGATATAGGATATCATATACATACAGATTGGATATATCATATTTTATGATATAATTAAGTCATAATGCTAATTATTGAATGTTTTTATACTCTTAGAACTACCATGAATAATAAAACTATCTGAACATTAAGGAGTAAACTTTTGATACTCCATGCACATCAAAAATCATAATAATTCATGGGAGAGTTATGGATAATATTTACAAGTGATGTAACTGAATCCATTACTCATATATTTATGAAATGTATGAGTAATCTCATGTCCTATATTCATGGCTTAGAGATCATCCATGTAGCCTATGTTTGGTCCAAATATGACATTGATCACATGGTCAAATGGGGGTTAATTGATTACTTTATAACAACTTAAATATTTATCTATGTTATGTTAAATTGGTGTGAAAATTAAATATATAAAACAAGTATTTTTATAGTAGTTATTATAAAAGCGGTCCTATATATACTCTTGACACTATCCACGTGACAGTATTCCACCCACTATAAAAGTGACCTAACTTCTGAAGGTTTTAAAAATACTTTAAAATTTTATTTTCTCACCTACTAAAACAACCCCTATCCAACCTTTTTATCAGATGGATGCCCCAAACATAACCCTATTTTTATGTGAAGTAAGAACCAGACTTACATTTATCTAAACCAAGGCACAACCAAAACCGCTATCTTTTATCAGGACAAGGCACAAATATGGGTACCTTGAGAAATGGTGGTATAACCCAACACTATGGTCCTGATTTTTAATGAAAAAAATATAAACAAAAAAGTACACACACAAAAAAGATAGAAAGACCATAGAAACCAGACTTAAAAAATGAAAGTACTTAATACTTATGAAGATCCAACATCATTATATAATATGAGTGTTTAATTATGTATCATGGACAAAGATAATCACATCGGTGATCAAAATATGTATAGTTTAAGTTTCCTTGAAAGTTATATATATCTTGCACTAGATTTATTGAAATTTAAATTTAGAGTTCCTCCATGAAAAAATACCATCAGTAATGAAAATTGCATTCAAATAAACTTTAATATTCTACCCATTGTATTTTTACTTTTCCTAAAATATTAGTCATGAATTTGAAACCAAGAAAATAATTTAGAGTTGTTCAATGCTTGTTTAAAAGATAATGCTTCATGTTTAATTATTTTATAAATGAGAATAAATAATATTCATGCGGATTCACTTCAAAAATATGTAAACAAAATAATAATATATACATTGGAACTCACTAGAATGAGTAAATATTTAATACAATAACAAATACAATCAATATTAATGTCCTCGGAAAACTCACTTAAATCAAGCTAGTTTGAGTCTTCATAATTAAATTAGAATAAATTTGAATCTTGAAATTTCCAAAAATACAATGAAATTGTTTAACATGTTTTTTCCCACATGATTTATATTTAATTATATATAAAATACATTCAAATTATATTTTATAGGATATAAATAATTAATAAATAATTATTGAAAAATGTAAAAAATGAAAACCAGTAAAACAATTATGCAGTATCTTGAAATATGAGAATTAAATAAAAAAATAGAATATTATGAATTTTTAAAAAACAAACTAATGAGTCATAAAAATTATTTAGGTGTCATTAATTATAATAGTTATTTCACAAATTAGTGAGCCATGTTACCATAATTTTATATTTTATGTAAAAAATAATTTTAACCATAATCATGAATGTGTGTAAGAATAATTCTCCCACAATCATGGATCATGTAAGAATAGTTATATGAAAATGGATTGTTTAAGAGTGATTTTGTTCTATGTACAAGTAGTTCTCAAATCTTTTTATGAGTCAATCAACATTTTTATAAAGTTATTTCATACATTCTACATGTTATGTAAAGGTAACAATAATATTCACATGTTGTGTAAAGGTCATTCATGAATTTTTCATGTTGTGAAATAATATTACTTAGTTTTTATTCATTTTTAAAGGTAAAAAAAATATTCAAGTAAGGGTGATCTATGTAAAGGTCATTTCAAGTTCCATGTAAAATTAATATATATTAAATGTAATTGTAATATATTTTTATAGAAAACTAATGTATGAAATGGTAAAAATAAATTATGTGAGTGTAAAAATAATTTTTAAAAAACATAAAATTATTCATAAGATAAAATTAAATTAAAATAATTATAATAATAAATAATTAATGTTAAATTAAATAGGGAATAAACATTGAATATTATAATAATTTGACATCATTATTTTATTCTACAAGTAGTGCATGCTACAAGAAAATTTATTTACTCATGTCAAAGGAATTAATAAGAGTAATTTGTAGTTATAAAAACATAATTAATTGAATTGGAAGGAAGACACTCAACAATATGCCCATTTTGATAACTATAAAATCAAATTTCATTTCAAAAAATTCTCACCCATTTTGAAAATATCTAAAAAATTTATAAATATTTTAGTTTTTTTATAACTGATGTTAATATAACATTTTAAAATCCCACTAATGTAAACAAAATATTAAAAAATTAAAAGAAAATTTCTTAAAAATTAAGCTTCAAAATCACATTAAAAGTTTATATCTCCCTCTAAATAAAATGAACTATAGAATAAAATAGTAAAGTAAGGTAAAGATAAAATAAAATTATAGAAACTCTCTTTAAAAATATATTTTATCTTATATTTAAATAGAATAAATTTTAAAACCATTTTATATAGAATTCAAAAAATGTTTTTATAAAAAAGTAATTACATCACCTATATAAGAATTTTTAAAGAAACAAGATGTAAAACATGGTAAATGATATTAAAATAATTTATAAAATATTATCAATTAATTAAAATTAATCGATAATTTATGAACTTTCTAGTAAACCAACTAATGAAACAAATTTACATACTCACTAGCCAATAATAAAATTTTATGTCGAAGTAATTAAACCATAAGTTTTATGTAGATTAAGTATTATTACTGTCCAAATCTAGAAACAAGTCACACTAATGTTTAATTCTAAACTAATAATGTTGACATGAAGTAAAATTCTGAATAAGAGATGATCTTTTCTTTCAAGTACCCTAAACCATGTATGAAATAATGTTGGCCACAAAAAGTTTTTTCAGATAAATTCAAATTGAAAATTAATTTTAAAATTTCACCATGAAAAGATCAAATTTAATTATCTCAAACATGGTTGAATATAAAGTTTTAGTAAATATATCATCAATTTGATCATTAGTGGGAACATATTCTAAAAAAAATCACCTTTTTTAATATGGTTTCTAATTAAATGGTTTCTAAATACATAGTGTTTTTTATTGAATGATGTAAAGGATTATTAAAAATTTCAATAAGTGATGAATTATCACATAAAATATGTATCTCATCAAAGTAAATATCAAAATCATTTAGTATTTATTTAATCCATAAGTATTGAGCACAAAAACTTACTACAACTATGTATTTTTCTTCTACAATAACTAAATCATGTAAAATTACTTTTATTGAGGTCCATGAAACTAATATTTTTTCTAGAAAAAGACACATTCCAATTGTCATTTTTTATCTATTTTACTTCCATTGAAATTAGAATATGAATAGTTTTTAAAATCAAATAAATATTTTCCAAGATATAATGCAACAAGATTAAAATAACCTTTAAAAAAATTATGATTCTTTTCATGTTACTTAAATGAATTTTCTAAGGAACAATTTTAAATATAAAAAACAAAAAAACTAAAAATTAAATTAGATTGATAAGTTTTAAAATAAAATAAAATATAACCAATTCTAACATATCTATACCATGTCCCAATAATCTTATTATAAGTAAAACCCTTTTAAAATAAATCATAATCTTCCCAAAAGGACAAGTTTCCTTTATTTTAAATAATATAATTTACATCAAGAGAAATTAGGGTTTTTTATAATAGACCCTTTTTCATAATGATAAAATATAATTAAGATAATTGTTAAGAAATGTCAAATCTATACTAGATATCCCTTTTTACATAGACCATCATCAAAATAGATTAATTCATCATAACAAAAATTGATTCTATACTTCATGGATGAAATATATTCCATGAAGTTGCATTATCTAGTAGAGAGATTACAAGAAAGAAGGATACTTCATTTCCGGATTTCCTATACAAAAATAGTGGAGTCCCATTCATTCCACAGGTTAATCCAACCACAAGGATTTTCCATTTCAATAACATTAATTATTCCAAGAATTACATCTTCAAGAGAAGTGGTGATTTTAGAAGATCCATAAATGTATCACATTGCATCTCCCAAAATATTTCTAAAAATAGAACCATATATATATGATACTTTGTTTCCTATCTAAGATTCATTAATGTTTCATTTAATCCAACTCAGAATTAGGTGAATCCTTATGAATTTCAAGATTCATGTAGGAGGATGTTAAATACTAAAAACATTTCTTAGTATCATGTGGAAAAGGAAACATAACAAATTGTGAGATCTAATGCACAATATGGGTATATAAGGGACGTATTTCTAATCATTTAATCATAAAATGGTAATAAATGTATGAAAACATTATATTGAGATTTGGAAACCATACCCATAAATTCATAGATCATAATCATGAATCATGAAATAAATCTTTGTCTTTTATAAGAAATTAGTCGTAAATGAATCAAATAACATGAATCAAGAGAACATTACATTGGAATTAAATAATTCCATTAATGAATGGAATAACATGTGGAATAACCATAACCATATAAATCTTATGTCATAGATACCAACAAATAAATTCATCACATGTTATACTTGGGATAACAACCTCTTTACCTTCATTAGGCTAGGGATAACCTTTTGTATACCATATATTGGGATTTGGTTAACCTCATGTGTACCATTTGGGCTTATAAAAAATTAATTTTTTGCTAATGTATCTTAAATCTATAAAATACCCACATTTCACCTAGTCATAAAGCATTCTTATGTGTGTCATAATATCATTAGAATGTTCATGATTTCATTATTTCTTAACCCATGGGAAAAATAATTTTAAATAAAATTTCATTATCATAATAAAGAACAGTACAGAGAACGAATTGATAGTATATCATAAAATTACATCCCATATTAATCATAAATAACATCATATGATGTTATAATATAGTAAAAATTCCTTTATAATATCATTACAATATTACTTGATGATAGTACCTTTTTTTGAAATCACTTATTTCAGATATGAAATTTTGAAAAACTATTAAGGAAAATATTTTACTTTAAAATAACATTGGAAACTAATAGAATTATCTTTAATTAAATATTTAGTAATGATATTGAGAAGATTCATTTGTGTGGTGTGTGCTAAAACAAATATTTTGTTCACACCTTTGGTAAAACGTACCTCATTCAGAAAATTACAAGAATATTCACATTAAAATACCATTATATAAATTGAAAAATTATTAAAATGATTTTAAAAAAACATTGGATAATATTAATAACATTATTAAAAGCATTATAAATAAATTATGGACATCGAATAAAAATATGTCTTACCAAATATAAAAACAAATTTATTTTTCCTTAAAAATATTCTTTCATTATTTTGTTTATATAGAGAGATAAAAATTAGTGAAAATATTATAATTAAAATAAATAACCAATTTAAACTAAAATAAAATTTAATTTTTTGAGTTATATCATATAATTTCATCATCATAATTTTAATCATAAATAATCCCAATAAAGATGAAATTTTAAAGTAAAACTCTTAACTCAAGTATACCTTTCATTGTAAGTGATATAATATCCCATATAATATATTATATTAATTATAATTATTTAATATAACCATATAAATAACTATAATACCATGTATTTTCCCCTTATAACATTTCTATACCCATTTAATAATAATTCTATATAGAAATTATCATTTATGAGTATTAACTATTTCATTTTTCATGAAAGTTTAACTTCAGTAGTTCTGCTCCCTGTACATTGATCATGGTTCCATATTCTAAATAACTATAATAGTGATGAAAATATATTATATATTCATTATATAAATATTAATATATTCTATAAATTTTAGAGTTATATAATTGAATTACACCATTGATGGTAATGGTAGTCTGTATGTATGCATGAACGTTGTCTTTATTTTCTAAATAAAAGGAAGGAAATAAAGATAAATAATATAAAAAAAATATAGCATAATAAAAATTTCATAAATATAATATATATTTAATAAATCCATTAATTTGATCTGGTGATGAAAAATGAATCATATCGCTACGTGGAGGTGAGATTCAACACATTAGCACAGTGATGTTTTCATTTTACATTTGTGGGAAAATAACTAAAAGATTTATTGATCATCATAATAACATATAAGTATATCTATTGTATTATTTTAACAATTTTATGATTCATAAAAAGGTTATATATATGGTTTAAGAGGAAATAAAATTGAATGATTTTGGTTAAAATTTATACCTATTTTTGATAGACCTCTTTTGGATCACATATTAAACATTGAAACATAGGTATTAGAATAAATCCAAGTTATATAAAAAAATTAAATTAATCTAGGAAGGTATTAGGGTTTTTCTTGTCCTTGTTAAAACACTCAATATTTTTTAATAATTGAGGAAATTAAGATCTCTTTTATAAGTTTGGGAGATGACTCGAATGAAATTACTTAAGATAATTAAATAATATAAAGTAAATTTCATGAGATAGTGGCTCAATATGGCCAAGAATTATAAGGTAAAAAAATATAGGGTTGATATATCTCTAAAAAATAATAACTCTACATGTTTAAACTCATCTATTGGTTTTACATCCCCCCCCCCCAAGTAAACACATTTTAACATTAATTGTGGTAATTTTGTTGATTGTTTTTATTTTCATTTTGAAAAAAATGAATGTAAAATTACTAATGTTTGGATGTTTATTCTTAAATTTAAAATACATATCATTAAAATAATATTTTAATAGTGTAAAATAAAAAATCTATATATAATAATACATAACATATAGAAACATATATGTCTTTGAAATATAAAACATTTAATCATTAAATGGTTTTATTAAGAATTAGGTTATTATTTCATTAAAATTGGTCGATAAATTTGAATTTTAAAAAATGTTTTATATATTTAATAATTTTGTTAATATTATTCTTACCCAAAAATACAATTTCTATGTTATAAATGTATATTATATTACATCTTTATTTAGACTCCAGGTTTCATATAATTCAACCTATAGAATATTTAATAATTATTTCAAAATATAAAAAATATAAAAAATCATCATGTTACATCCATGGCCTACCAATATACCTGAATATGTATTTTTAAAGACTTTTGTTCACTCCTTTTTTTATCATGTAATTCATTGATAATAGGAATGGGGAATTTTTTAAATGATGCTCTTTGGTATATTCCCAAACCATTTGTGTCTCCATTATACACCCAATCATTCCATCCAATTGATTACGAGGATATAATATCATTTATAAGCATTAGAAACCATCATCGATCAAGATAATTTTTATTTATATTATTGAATAGATATATATTTTTCATCCATCTTGTTATCCTTCTTGAGTTCACTCCTTAACCCAGAAATAAAATGATTGTTGATCTGATGTAATTTTTTGTTTCTTCTACACCTTTATATCTATTTTCTACCCGAGGATCATGTCATCCAATATTATTACATGAAAATAGGAGATGGATAAAAATGGTCCTCCAAACTAGTTTAATCCCCAAAACACTACCTAACTCAACTACTGTAGAAAAAGAGGGTCATTTCAGCTTATGTCCCACATAAAACCATTTTAGGGAATGAAAATGAATTATTCCACTATGTATGAATTTAATATTCTAAGAAGTGGTCCTAATAATTCAACTCTAAACTACATGAAACAATTGGTCTAGATTCATGTCCTTTAGAGGAATATCATTAGCCTTAGTTTCACAAATTTAAAGGCATGTCATTTATTCCTAAATATACAACATTAAAAGGCACAACATGGGCCTTTTAACCTAACATTAAAAGGTGTGTAATGCCTCACTAAAGAAAACTAAACTATATGTTATTGTGTTTAATTTGAAGGGATATATAGAAATAGATTTCCATGTCCCATTACCAAATCTAAAATTCAATTCACCACACAAACTAAGGATAAACAATAGATTTCTTAGTTATTCCTATTTAACTATAAGAATATGTAATACACGTGAGAGAGACAGTATACCCATTATATATAGTGTTCTAAAAATTTCATGGCTTCAATAAATAACATTCATGATAATGGTAATTGATATTTATACTGGGAAGTATTGCATGAATATTTATTAAATATATATGAGATTATTGAATAAGACAATAGGCTCTAAGGAGAGATTATTCAACCTATCATCTTCTTGGTTTTAATGTAAAATATCCCAAGAATTATTAATTATTTTTTAAAGATGTTCACCATTGGAAAGTGAGCCTACAAGAATAGGAATAGGATGAATTTATAAATAAAAAATGGTGAAGCTAATGTCCAATCCTTTATTTATAGATGAGAAAGATTGATCATGAATTCCCATTTGTGAAACTATATTGATGGTTTTCTTGTATTTTATCACTAATAATAAAATATCCTCTATAATAAACATAGAAAAGGTTTTATGCTCCATAAATAATATAAATTTTATCCCAAGAAAATATATGATACTTTAAATCATCAGTCGATGGAAACTTAATCAAACACTATTACTTCCATGACTACATTCAAATCCCTAATAAATGATGTCTCCAACCTAAAAAACCATGGTAGGTGGTGAAATCCATGTTAATGGATTACCTACACAATTTCATCATCCCCAGCCTAGATATAGTGAATTTTAACTTATATAAATAAATTGTGAAAATACCAACACTATTGAGAAATTATTACATGGGACAAGCATCCCAAGACATGGCTTCAAATAATTTATAGAGTCTTCCATCAGATCATGAAAATTACTTCTATCCATATCTAGAAAAGGATAATAAATACACCACTGAAATATTAATATATCAATAGGAGAATCATAAGAAGGACTGCATCCTTAATATTCATCACAATCAATGTAAAACCCTTTCTTAATAGGGATCTATTGTATAGATAGAATGGTACATATGAATCTAGAAAAAGGCTCCCATAATTAGAGCACCCTAGGAGAAACATACAACCTATTTTAGGAATAAGTTTACACCCTTAAAAATTTTATTATCCCCAAGACAAATTATCATATTCTAACATTGTCTTAGTGGTGATTCCAAATAACTATTGGAAAAAATCATCGATTCAATCAAGGAAATCATTGATTATTTCTAAATGAAATAACTCACCCCTGAAAGGGGAATATAACCAATGTGAATGTAATATTGATATTAGAATTATATTAATCTCTATAGAACCTCCCCATAACACCAATCATGAATATTATCCCATTGATTCCACATTATTAATGTCCTTCATGTAAAAAAATAATATTATCCATCGATCACATCCACATAATGAATAAAAATACTATAACTAAGAGGATTCCCTCGCCCCTTTAAAAAATAAAAAAAAATATTTCATGTATCTCACAATGGACCCCCATATTATAAAGGTTATCCATAATGATGCTCCTCCCATTAAAAGTGTTTAAGATATTTTCAACTATAGAGATCCTCCCCATAGTTCCTAACATAAATTTCCACTCCATTGTAATAATTGATAGATCAGAAATCTTGAAATTTCCTCCAGAGGATTCAAGTTACTAATTTTTCTCTTAGTAATAAAGAGGAATGACAACTCAAAGGTCCTCCTTGTGAAAAATTTTATAAATTTTTTCATCATAAGGATATATTTAGATGAAATAGGGGTCTCTACCATGTAAATAACCAAGAAAAAAAATAATTTTCAGTTTTCTTCATATAATTCTTATTATCTACGTATTCCGTATAACATTAAATAAATCCACAATAAAGGCTATACAAATAGAAACTATCATAAATGTCCTAACCACGGTAAAGAACATGGCTTCCATGAATGTACTCACTATGATGAAAACCATGGAATATAAAAACATTAAAATCCTTTCCATAATTCCCATTGTTGTGTTCCTCTATATTATAAAAATGAAACCCCCAACATATAACCTATATATGGAAACCATTATGAAGTTACTAACCATAGAAAAAAATTATAAAATATAGAGTTCTTACCCATGTTGACTGCCAATGAACCAATAATCCTGAAGTCCCTCCTCACAATGTCTATTTTTGAGGTATTCCATATGTAATGATGAAATACAGCATAAAGTTCCTACTCATGATAAAAAAATCAGTTAACATGAAGTTCCTCCTCATTCGAACAACGGAGGGTCAAAAATACTAAAGCTACATCTTAAGATTTCTTCTTCAACAACACTCATACTAAAAGTGAATTACCTCAAATAAATGGTCATCCCCATGTCTCAATCATCCAAATTTTTACTTCCCACCAATATTCTATTACAGAAATAAAGTAACATACACTGGTTATTCCACCATCAATTGCATGTGTGACATCCCATTCAAAGGTTGATTTGAGATAATGATTATTATTTGTTCCACCATGAATCTTTAAATCTAATATGTGGTTGAAAATCATCATAATAATTATAAATTTATTAAAAAAGTAGAAGGATTTTGACCTTTTTTGTTGGAACTGGTTGAAGAACCATCTGATGAAAATTAAAAAGGTTCTAGAATTATAATTGATTATCTCTCCATAGAGAAAAAAATGATAATGTTTCGAAACATATTCACCCCAATAGGAAATCTTTGATATCTAAGAGGTGGAATACATACCCCACCTATTGTTAAATTTATGGAAAATTTTTCATTATCTCAAATCCAAACACATTCCCTATGAATGACATGTCAACCTACATATGATATCACATGATAAATGTTTCAATGTATATATAATGTATCATACCATTTATTAGTACCCAGAGTTTCAAGATATATGATAAACTTAAGCATGTTTTTCTAAAAAACATCATAGTGATCCTCTAAATATCAATGTTTATTATTCCATATAAACATCATAGGAAGGGGTGAATTCAGATGGTTTCCTCTCACCAGGAACACCAATTAATAGTTTTATTATGATAGAGTAGGTTATAATTTCATTACATTAAATCATGAATCAGACCCATTATTTAGTAAATAATTCTATTATATCCAATAAATAAATTCTATTCTTGGAGCATATAATAGGAACACTATATAGAAATGAGTGGTTGAGATTATCCTACAAAATGTTCCC
The DNA here is from genome assembly GCA_963277665.1 of Viscum album. Taxonomy (NCBI): domain Eukaryota; kingdom Viridiplantae; phylum Streptophyta; class Magnoliopsida; order Santalales; family Viscaceae; genus Viscum; species Viscum album. The sequence continues at coordinate 5,409,293 of OY728147.1, forward strand.
AGAAAAGTGTATCAGGAATAAATAATTACAAGAAAACTATATTAAAATTTACCACATCCAAATAGAATCTACAACCTATTAATTATAGATATAAAATATGTTATGAATATTAAAAACTTGAATAAAATCTCATAAGGTGAAGAGTGATAAGATAGAGGCAAAAAAACATAGGGGGATCCCTAATCTAAAGGGATGTAGGCATTTTTAACTATATAAAAACCCTCTATAACATCAACTGTATAATATGATATTCATATTAATGATTAAAACTGGTTAATCTGATCATCATTTTTTAGGATTTGGTAAGATCAATAAGATTTACCCCCTCACACTTCTCTATTAATGATTCGTGAACCAACACCGCTATTGGGATTATGTTAATAAAAGTTGTAGGATATTCACATAGAATCACTTTTCAAACAAAACATCATAAAACATATCAACAAAACAACCATCATGGGAAATAAATTCACCGTTAGAGATGTAAAACAAAAGAGACCCCCAAAAAGGGAAATTGTAAGGATAATTGGGACATTACCATTTATTAATATTCTAAGGACAATGAGAGTCTATATTTTTCTAATAAAAATAAAGATCTAATTCATATTGTGTGATATCTATTAGCAATTGTTTCTATATAATTTCCACAAATTTTTTACACTATGACATGAATTGAAAATAAGATCATTAGGATAAATAATTTATCAAGAGTATCACTCACATCAATGTGTGGGAAGAATAAATTTGTACCTCAGAACAAGAACATGCTCATGATCTAGTATCCCTATAAACATTTAGCTTCCACTAGGTCAACATGATCGTGCTAATGAGAAGGTGGATAGAATATATAGAACTAAAAACCACTCAAAGATCTTTATTTTCTAACTATTAGATGCTTTTATGCCCAAATTTAATCAAAGATAATAAAATTCAATAATATTAATGTTGAGAATATCTAAATAAACAACCAATTAGTGTGGTTCCCACACTGAATCAACCATGAAACCTCTAGTAAAGCCTCTTAAACAAGAATATATTACTCAAACTACAAGACTATAATAATTATAAAATTCTAACTTAAGGTCATTCATCAGTATTAATTTGATCAAAACACCATTTTATTACAAAGTGTTTCCTATATTATGATAGAATAATCATATAGTTTAGATAAGTCATTGAATCCTCACACAATAAAGATACTAACCAATGGATCTAACAATCCAATGACATCAATCAAAAGTATGTTCCCTAGCATAAAATTTATCTTAAGTGATAGTATAATAAGAATTTATAAAATCTATTAATTCCTGGATTAATTAGAGGGAAAACATTATACATTAGTACATATGAAAAATATAACACTCCAAGCTTCCATGATACATTTCCCTTTAAATAATTCAATAGCTTTCATTGTACGCAACTTCGAGATTCTAACACACTGCGACCAATCAAAGTAGTTGTTATGAATAGTAATAACCACTTTTTAAAATTTTACAAATTTTATCTTTCAAAATGGACATAATTTTTGGATTTTTAATATAGAAATTATATTAGGGTGAATTTTTGGTACTTTTTTGATAACTTTCATATATTGATGAATAGTGAAAATTACTAAATTTTAATTAAAAAAAACTTTTTTAATCAAAATAATTATAGTTATAAATTATGAATTTGAGTGGTATTAAAGTATAATTAGATTATATTTTTACCATTTAATTAAATGTTGGTCATTGGACATAATTTCACATTTAAACTAAACATAATAAAGTGTCAATCTTTTGATAATTATTATTTCTTAAAAACACGCTTTTTGTTTTGACGACGGGAATTAATTTTAAATCAATTTCTTCCACTTAAGTGTTTTGAATTTAGAAGAATAGATTCAATATTTATAATCATGAGTTCTAAATTGTTTAAATAGGTAAATTTTATTTTTAGACATTTTGAATAATTACTTCGATAAATATTTTATTTACCATGGTTAAAGGGTAAATCCGGTAAATAAGGGTAAAAAAATAATATTATAATAATATTAAATTACCCTAAAAGGTGTCCTAACCCTATTGGATGATACATTTCTAACCATGGTCATATTTGGGTCTATTTTGGGACCCCATGGAGCCACTTGTAAGTGATAATGACACTTTATTTTAATTAAGTTAAAGTAAACACAAAAATGACATAAGCATATATCTTTTAGTAAAACAATTTTTAAATAGGGTTATACATGTTATATATTAAACTATAAATATTAATTATAAATATAAAAATATTTCCTACATAATGGTATTTTATTTATAATTTTAATACATTGAATAATTAAATTTATTTATGACACAATGATGATGAAGTATTTTACTTTATTAATGAAAGAATCAAATAATTGAAATTATAAATGTTAGAAAAATAAAATTTGAAAGTTTTGATGCCATCTACTAATTTTATAGGTTAATATGACATGTTAGGAATTATTAAATGAATTTTTTTTGGATTAATAAAGTTGTTAAGACTTTAACAAAAATCAATTATTAAATAGTGTCAAAATTGACATAAAGGAGTTTTTAAAACAAATATTATATTATTAATTGATATAATATTCTTAAAAATATAAGGATTGTAAAAATTATATATATAATGATAGGTGTATCATTAATGAACCACTTTGGATTTGCTTAGAAGTTTATAGTAAGTTTATTAACCATATAATATAAAAATACAAACAGACATGGTAAATGTCAAACTATTTAACTAAGAGTTAAATATAAAAGATAAGGTTAATATAGTGACCCAAACCTGTCTAAAACCTATTTGTTGAGTGAATTTTGACCCATAAAAAATTTATACTTTAAATAATCCACTTTGGAGCCATTATAAACCTAAAATGATTTTATTATAAAATAATATTTCTATCTTTTCCTATGGTGCCCCTCACTCCTCTTATAAAAGGGCACTCCCCCTTCTCTCTAATTCACACCTTAAAAGACATTTTTATTAGACAAACTCTACCCAAATACCCTCTAAAATATCCTACCTTCATCCTAAAGGCATTACTTTAGTCAGGAATCCAACCTAAGGATCCCTTTTGATCAAATCAAAAGGAAGAACCCGAAGAAGAGGTAAATATTTCATCACCTCTTTCAAGTTCCTTTCTTATTCCACTTCCTTTTTATTTGTTTTTTCCATTATAAAATAATAAATCAAGTATATTATATATAATATGATGTTATTATAAATATGGTACAACCAAATTCATTATTCTATCCATCCTTTGAATGACATGTCACCATACGTGCGTACGTACGGCTTACCATCTCCATGTCGTGATGTAATTGTTATTCAATACATTATTATTTGGATGGGTATAATAATGATGTGAAATTGATGTAAATAATAAATATAGCATGATAATTATTCTGTATGTATGATATACCATCCAATTATATATTATTTTAATATCAAAAGAATGATATTGTCACTCGTGCATATGTACGGATAACAGTCTCCACGAACGCAATGAGATTCATTGACCAGCGTATTCATTCAAGACTAATTTTCATTTGATGATTAAAAATAATGTTTAAGGACTTGATATAATTATGGATATGAATAATATAAAACCTATCCATTAAAAACACAGCTTATGTAACAAAACATATTAAAGAAAACGAGTAAGTGAACACCCGAAACGACGATAATAATAAAATATTATTAACAAAGAAATATTAGAACATCATATATGATATCATATTTATGTATATTATTTTTGAATAATTTAATAACAATAATATAACTATTATACAGGAGGTTAACCTACCCTCGACCAAGGAAAAGTACAAGGTAAGGGTTTATTTCACAATCTCTTCATTATCCGTGATTGTTTATACGTAATTATCTATTGGGACCTCTTTATCATCCACATCCATGTTTCATAAAAATGTATTTCAAAACATTATTAAAATTTTACAAACTATAGGTTAAAGTAATTTATACCCTTGTTTGACTTCTTATAAGATGTTTACAAAGGAATCTTTCTGTCGTTTTCCAAACAAGGTCTGTTTTAACCTTTTCGACAAAATTAAGGTAAGAATGTATTTTTTTTAACTTATATGGCGGGTGCGGCTATTTTACGCCATTATAAAATTGTTGAAGATTATCTTAAAAGATTATAAGAATATTTTAAATTTAAATTTTTTCTTTTATAATTACGTAACTTTTAAATGATTTCAAAATAGAGATATTTCTCTCAAATAGTTTTGATTTCATCTATGTAAACATCCTTTGATGGATTTTAAGCTTATTTGAAGTTGATTTATTATAATAAAAAACTTCCATATTGTATTGAAGGATTTGTGATATGTTTGAATGTGGATGTGTTATTTTCATACCATTCATGGTTTATGGAGAAAGTATTGACATTTTGTATGCTAGTTTTAATATGAATGTTTATGTTATGTTTAAACTTGTTCATATGAGGAATGAATTGGACATAGTAAGTGATGGGTGGAGCCCTCTATAGCTCCTAGATGCATCAGTAGGTCCCATGATACAAACTAGTGTCTTGGCATAAGGCCTTGAAAAAATCGTATTTTTAGTCTTGGCATAAGGCCTTGACTATGTGGTTATGATAGTCTGGCATTATGCATTCCATCATTATGAAAGTGGTTATTGATATTGCATGTGATTATTAGACTAGTAGAACATCCATGTGAATAAGTAAATGGAATTATTTAATTTTATTTTTTCCATATTATGCTGAAGTTCAAGCTTAAAAGTCTTTTGTTTTAGTTATACATTGCCTTAAATGTTTATGCTTATTTATGAAAGTTTCCGCTATATTGTTATCCTTACTGAGCATCTGAGCTGACCCCTTTCTATGTTTTATTTTTCCCAGGAAGTGAAGAAGTATTTTATGACTGACATGTAGGGATAGTCTGAGGGGATATGAGTGTGGAATATGGAGACTATATTGTTGTGGTTTTTCACTTTATCATGTAATGTCAGACTTATGAATGTATCTAGTTTTTTCAAGGCTACTAAACTAATCGGTCTTTTGAGACATGATATTTTGTGATCTTGCCAATGTTATGTAATAATACACTGACTCAGAGATTTTGGGGTCAGGGTGTTACAGCTGGTATCAAAGGAAGTTTAGTACAAACCTTGGAATCCAGATTTAGATAAACTCTGATTAGAGCACATTACCCTAAGATAGACTTTGAGGATTAGTATATAAGAACTTCCTAGAATTTTGGTAATATAGAGATTTTGTGAGTTTTTCGAGAAATACATCCCTTTCTGGATATGAGTAGGTAGAGGTGACTCTGGCACAGATTTACCTAGGGGTAAAACCCAAAATCACCACTTTGAGATAGACTCGAACGGGAACTGGTGCATGACAAAGGGTCTTACTGCACTCTTGGTTACAACACTCCTGGGGGATATGCTTAGGATAATTATCATTTACTTTACAAACCATTATTAAGGGTTTATGATTATATACTTCCTCAAAGAAAACATTTTTTATGATTATGGATTATATCCATAAACTGTTCAATTTATGTTAAGTGTTTTACAAGTTTGGATTTATGTATTGTGATTCATAAACTAATCTAGTTTATACCATTTTTTAGAAATGGAATCTATTGTAAGGAATGAAAATTGTATCAATGCACGCACTACATGTAGGTATTTTCCTCCTGTTCAAGATAATTATAGTGCAGCTGGTGATACAATTGGTGGTGATCAGTTTATCACCATACTAGGAAAACTCACTTAGGTTATGAATAATAACCTTACTCGTATGGAGCACCCTGATCCACAGTGTGGAGGATCAATGTTAGATCGCTTAATGAGGAAACAACCACCAATATTCAATGGGAGTAAAAATCCATTAGTAGCTAAGAAATGGATAAATTCCTTAGAGAAAATATTTCACACCTTGGGGAGGAAGAGAATGAAATAACTGTGAGTGAGGAAAAGAATTTTGAAATAGAGGATGTACCTATTGTGAAAGAATATGTTGATGTGTTTCCAGAAGATTTACCTTGACATCCTCCATAATGAGAAATTGAGTTTTCCATTGATTTAATTCCTGGATCAAGGCCCATATCAAAGACCCCTTATAGAATGGACACTGTGGAAATAGTGGAACTAAAGAAAAAACTAGAGGAATTGAGCAATAAGGGATTTACTCACCCTAGTGTTTCTCCATGGGGATCCCCTATCCTTTTTATTAAGAAGAAAGATGGATCTATGAGGTTGTGCATTGACTACAGGGAGATCAATGCTATAATGATAAAGAAAAAGTATCCCCTACCTCTCATTGATGATTTATTAAACCAAATTCATGGAGCTCAATACTTTTTAAAGATTGACCTTTGATCTGGATATCATCAGTTGTGTGTGAAGAAGGAATAAATTCCCAAGATATCATTTCAAACCAGGTACGGGCATTACGAGTTTACAGTAATTCCTTTTGGATTGACTAATGCACCATCTGTCTTCATGGATATAATGAATAGAGTTTTCAAGGAATATATTTATGACTTTTTAGTGGTATTTATCGATGATATCTTGGTATAATCCAAAATCTATGAAGATCATGAAAATCACTTGCGCATTATCCTGAAGACTCTTATAAGACATGAATTATATGAGAAGTTTAGCAAGTGTGAATTCTGGCTTCAAGAGATTTATTTTCTTGTCCATATTGTCTCTAAGGATGCAATCTCTGTTGACCCTTCTAAGACAAGAGAAATCCAAGAATGGCCATATTGTGTCCTTATACAGAATTATAGGGTTATTACCTATGCATCACTACAACTAAAAATTCATGAGAAAAACTATCCTACTCATGATCTTGAGTTAGTAGCTGTAATATTCGCTTTCAAGATATGGAGACACCATCTCTATGGTGAAAAATGTGAGATTTATACTAATCACAAGAGTTTGAAGTATATTTTCTCACAGAAAGAACTCAACATGAGGCAAAGGAGATGGATTGAACTACTCAATGATTATATTTCATGATACACTACCACCTGGGGAAGGAAAATAAGGTGGAAGATGCTTTGAGCAGAAAAGATCATGTATTTTTGAACAAGATGAGAGTTGAAAAGGAGCTTATATACATGGATCTAGTAAATATGGATATGTGAATAACCATGTAAGGTGAAACATCAATGATTTTTCAAATGGTTTCCAAACCATCTTTACTAAAAAGGAAAAAGAGTTCTCAGACCGGTGATGAAGAGTTTCAAAAGAAGATTAAAGTTGTGAATGATGGGAGATTGAGTGACTTTGTGTATAAAGATGGAATTTTGAAATTTGGGAAAAGACTTTGTGTTCCTGATATACTTGATCTAAAAAGGGAATTGTTGGATTATGATCATAGTTCCAATTTCTCTATACACCCTGGGAGCACCAAAATTTATAGAGATCTTAAGGAACATTTTTTGTGGGACAACATGAAGAGGGAGATTGCTAATTTTGTGTCAAGGTGTATAGTTTTTCAACAAGTGAAATCTGGAAGAAAACAGCCTGGAGGAGTTATGAAACATCTTCCCATACCTGAGTGGAAATGAGATAATATTACGATGGACTTTGTCATGGGACTACCAAAGACTCCTAGAAGGAATGATGCAATATGGTTCATTGTTGATCATCTTACCAAGTCATCACATTTTATTGCTATAAGAGAAGATCTACCACTTGAAATTCTAGCAAGACTATATGTTAATGAAGTTGTGAGACTTCATGGAGTACCACTATCGATTGTTTCTAATCATGATCCATGTTTTACATCAAGATTCTGGAAAAGTCTTTAGAAATCCCTGGATACTGAACTTTATTTGAGTACTGCCTACCACCCCCAAACTGATGGACAATCAGAATGGACTATTCAAACCTTAGAAGACATTTTGAGATCTTTCTCACTTGACTTTCAAGGTATTTGGTATCAATATTTACCTCTAGTATAATTTTCCTTTAACAATATCTTCCATTCAAGTATTCAGATGGAACCATATGAAGCGTTATACGGAAAGAGATGTCACACACCAACCTGTTGAGATGATGTTGGTGAAAGAAAATTCATAGGCCCAGTACTTGTGGAGGAAATGATGGAAAAGGTGAAGGTAATCCAAACCCACATAAAAGCATCTCAAAGTAAGCAGAAGAGCTATGCCGGTAATCAAAGGAAGGATTTGGAATTTCAGGTAGAAGATCATGTTTTCTTGAAGGTATCTCCATGGAAGGGTGTTATACGTTTCGGCAAGAAGGGTAAATTGAGTCCTAAGTACATCAGACCCATCGAAATTCTAGAATGAATTGGGGTTGTAGCTTACCGGTTGGCAATGCCACCAAGTCTCTCCAAAGTTCACAATGTATTTCATGTATCACTGTTGAGAAAATACATGCCTGACCCAATGAATGTACTCACCTATGAAGAATTAGAACTGGAACCTGATCTATATTATTGTGAAGACCCCGTCAGGATTCTTGATATGAGAGAACAAGTATTGAGAAACCAAACGACTCATCTGGTAAAAGTTCTATGCAGAAACCATAAGATGGAAGAGGCAATGTGGGAACCCAAGGAACTTATGATGAAGAACCACCTGAATATTTTTATGCGGTAATACTCTAGAAATTTTTAGGATGAAATTATTTGAAGGAGGGGATAATTTAACACCCCAAGCTTCCACGGTACGTTTCCCTTTGAATAATTCAATAGCTTGCATTGTACGCAACTTTGAGATTCTAACATACTACGACCAATCATAGTAGCTGTTATGAATAGTAATACCCACTTTTTAAAATTTTATAATTTTTATCTTTCAAAATGTTCTTCATTTTAGGATTTGTAATATTTAAATTATCTTAGCGTGAATTTTTGGTACTTTTCTGATAACTTTCATATTTTGGTGAATAGTGAAAATTACTAAATTTTAATTAAAAACAACTTTTTTAATCAAAATAATTAATAGTGTTAAATTATGAATTTGAGTGGTTTTAAAGTATAATTAGATTATATTTTTACCATTTAATACAATTTTGGTCATTGGACATAATTTCACATTTAAACTAGACACAAGCAAGTGTCAATCTTTTGATAATTATTATTTCTTAAAAACACGCTTTTTGTTTTGACAACGGAAATTAATTTTAAATTAATTTCTGCAAATTCTGTGTTTTGAATTTAGAAAAATAGATTCCATATTTAGAATCAAAATTTCCAAATTGTGTAAATAGGTAACTTTTATTTTTAGACATTTTGAATAATTACTTTGGTAAATATTTTATTTACCATGGTTAAAGGGTAAATCCGGCAAATAAGGGTAAAAAATAATAATATAATAATATTAAATTACCCTAAAACATGTTATAACCCTATTTCATGATACATGTCTGACCATGGGAATCTTTGGGTCTATTTTGGGACCCCATGGAGCCACTTGTAAGTGATAATGACACTTTATATTAATTAAGTTAAAGTAAATACAAAAATGACATAAGCATATATCTTTTAGTAAAACAATTTTTACATAGAGTTATGCATGTTATCTATTCAACTATAAATATTCATTAGACATATAACAATATTTCATACATAATTTTATTTTATTTATAATTTTTGGACATTGAATAATTAAATTTATTTATGACACAACGATGATGCAGTATTTTCCTTATTAATGAAAGAATCAAATAATAGGTATTATAAATATTAAAATAAATATAATTTGAAAGTTTTGATGCCATAAAAAAAATTTATAGGTTAATATTACATGTTTTGATTGATTAAATGATTTTTTTAGAATTAATATTGTTTTTATGACTATAACAAAAATCAATTATTAAATTGTGTCAAAATTGACATAATGGATTTTTTAAAACAAATATTATATTATTAATTGATATAATATTCGTAAAAATCTAATGTTTGGAAAAATAAATTATATAATGATAGTTTTATCATTAATTAACCACTTTTTATTCTCTTGGAAGTTTATTTTATGTTTATTAACCATATAATATAAAAATACAAAGAGAGATGGTAAATGTTGAACTATTTAACTAAGAGTTAAATCTAAAAGATAAGGTTAATATAGTGAACCAAACCTACATAAAATTGTCGAAGCTTCCCTTAAAAGATTATAAGATTATTTTAAAATTAAATTTTTTTCTTTTATAATTATGTGATTTTTAAATGATTTTAAAATATAGATATTTCTCTCAAATAGTTTTGATTTCATCTATGTCAACATCCTTTGATGGATTTTAAGCTTATTTGAAGTTGATTTATTATGATACAAAAATTCCATATTTTATTAAAGTATTTGTGATATGTTTGACTGTGGATATTTTATTCGTATACCATTAATGGTTTATAGAGAAAGTATTGACATTTCTTATGCTATTGTTAATAGGAATGTTTATGTTATGTTTAAACCTGTTCATATGAGGAATGCATTGGACTTAGTAAGAGACGGGTGGAGCCCGTTATAGCTCCTCGATGCATTGGTAGGTCTCATGAGACAAACTAGTGTCTTGGAACAAGGCTTTGACAAAATCTTATTTGTATTATTGGCACAAGGCCTTGACTATGTGGTTATGATAGTCTGGAATTATGTATTCTATCATTATGAAAGTGGTTATTGATATTGCTTGTGATTATTAGACTAGTATAATATCCATGGGAATAAGTAAATGGAATTATTTTATTTTATTTTTGACATATTATGATGAATTTCAAGTTTAAAATTATTTTGTTTTACTTATACATTGCCTTAAATTTTTATGCTTATTTAAAAAAGTTTCTCCTATATTGTTATCCTTACTGAGCATCTGAGCTCACCCCTTTCTATGTTTTATTTTTTCCATGATGTGAAAAAGTATATTATGACTGGCCTACAGGGATAGTCTGAGGGGATATGAGTGTGGAATATGGAGACTATGTTGTTTTATTTTCTCACTTTATCATTTAATGTAAGACTTATGAATGTATCTATTGTTTCCAAGGCTACTAAACTAATCAGTATTTTGAGACTTGAACTTTTGTGATCATCCCAATGTTATGTAATAATGCACTGACTCTGGGTTTCTGGGGTAGGGGCGTTACAAAAAACCCCAATATCCAAAGTATAAGGATTTGAACCCTCTACCACTCAACATCATTATCCCAAATCACTAAAGTATTATTTTAATAGTTGGATCATAATATAATCTTACACAATATATATCATGTTGCGGTCTAATTCTTGGAATTATGAAGAATAAAAATGAAAAAAATAGAAATGTTTCATGCACACTCTATAAGTACATAGCATATTTGGGTATAGTAATAAATTTAATTGATCTATCACCAGTTAATAAGACCTTATATGAATTTTTTTTATGAATTAATCTCAACATTGAAAGAAAAATGAATAATTTTTAACAAATCCAATTGACACATTTGGTGAATGAGATTCTAGAAATTTATTATCTAAATGAATTATATATATTATTCCATGGAATTAAATCTCCCACATGAATAGTAGTTGGATATTTTTGTGGAAAATATTCCTAATTTTTTGGAAAATCCTGATCCTATAAAACTAAACTAGTGGATTTAGATAATTTACTATAATATCACAATATGTATAACATGTTATTAAAGGTAGAAAAAATCACAGAAAAATCCACTATTATGGGAGAGGAAATCAGATAAGGTGGAGGATAATTCCATCACTCTTAAATGAGTTCCAAGGATAGATTCAAACCCTAAATTTTAAAGATCAAACTCATTGGATCCACCTAATAATCAATCACCACTCATGAATCCTAACTCATATACATAGAATATGCATAAGTAGAAAAATCATTAACATTGGAAAATAAGATAAGAAATGATTATTAATTCTTATATATATAGGTTCCATGTTATTTAATCCCTACATTGAATAAAAAAATTACACTATGGGAGATTATAAAACTCGGTGTGGTAGGGTTGTATGATAATCCTAACTATTAACCATATCATAAAATGTCTAGGAATAACATCTATAATTTCATTATATTCAATGAAATTCTTCTTGTAATTGTAGTTAGAGAAAATATGCTATAGATAGTCTTAAGATGTAGGTATCGTGTACATCAAGAACTCTGCCTGAGGTGGTGGAAAATGGAATAGAATGAATTTATAGATTGAATTGAATAGAATATTAAGAAATATATTCTGTAAAATTCATTGAGTCATGAACATGCAGTCATTATTCAATAACTGAGTCATCCAGTTGAGATCCCATCTTCCACTACAACATCTGTGATATCATATTTTGCTCTATAATCGTCTAAAACAATTTGATATCATTATAAATGTAACAATTAAAAATTAAGAGGGATCTTAGTAGAATCATAAGATTTTCCAAAATCTAATGTATTTTCTTCCATCCATCATTGGGAGATTTTACCAACCCATGAAATATAATTTTCCTCTAAAAATGAATAATGACATTGTTTTTTAAATATCAATTATCATACAGAATAATAATACAATAAATATATTCCATATTAAATGGATCAGTATTTTAATTATCACTTATGTTTCCATGGACATATATGAATAAACTCCTAAAAAAATAATTGTATTATGGGTGTTATCCATACTAAAAATAATATATATGGTAAATAGAAAGGTAAATCCCCTTCATATGACTAATAGAAACACTAGTTAAATCCTAAATCCATCATCACCCGTTACACTCTTTTTAGACATGTTGATTGATTGGTCAGAGGAATATTAACTTATTTACCATGATATGTGGGGAATTAACTATATACCTATTTATAAATAATAAATACACACCAAAATTATATCATGGGAATTTGAGAATCATTTTCACAACCATAAATGTGAATAATGAATCGTCCTTCGACATCTAATCATAAATTATTAAGGAATCTTCTTATTATTTTGACATATATTTCAATTTTGAAAACTCTTAATCTCTACAGGGAAACCAAGGATTCCCCAATTGAGGCTTTATCAATCCCTCTATAATTTGAAATTAAATTAGGGTTCATTGAAAAATCCCATTCTTAAATGGAATCCAATGAGTTTCACACATTCATCTCCTTTATGTAATAGAATCAAGAGACAACCATAAAATGGAACATCCTATCCTTGTAAATATATGGATATATTCATAATTTAAACACTATTTTATCCTTCATGGACATTAGAATAATACTTAATATAATATTGGTACAATCCCATAGTATTTTATTAAAAAAATAAACTTTTATATCCCCTTACAATTTAATAACTTAGGGGTAAAAAAATTAACAATGGTCAATGGGAAAGATCAAACAAATAAAATAGTCCAAAAATATTATGTATAACACCAAATTCATAGTGTTATACTAAGAAACCACTTTCAATGGAACATTCATATGTCCTATCCTTATTTTTCATGCATTGGTTCCCTCCTGACACTATAAATTCTTCAAATATTTCATTAATGGATATATAAGGGTTCTCTATGGTGACAATTAACCTTTTGAATCTTGTGACGCCTAATATATCAATAAAATATAATAAAAGGTAGAGTTATTGAACCATTTAATAATCCAAAAAATTATTTTTATTTTTTATTTGTCACATTGTGGTGAAAAATACGTATCTCAGAATCCATGGAATTATATAATCCAATGGAAAGGTGTATCAAATCATATTTCTCTCTTATGATGGAATGATTAATATCTATGTGGAGTCACCTTCATCAATAGAACAAAAGGACACTATATGACCTATGAATGTTACTCTCAACCATAATAATCTTTATTGGAATACAAGGTTGACTATTGTATAATCAACATAGCAAAGAAAATTCTATCAGATGGGAATGCACCAACAAATATGTACATGAAGACTAGGTGGGTTCGTACCCATTCACATGGTGTCTACCTATCCTAATGAAGTCTTACATACATTATATGAGTATATATATTATATTACCAATGTTAAATAATATTAAATTATACAGGAATATAAATAAATCTCCATTCCAAATGAAATTGAAGTTGCAGATATCATATATTCCCCCACCAACATTTGAGGAGGAAATTTCAGTGACATTGATGAACTCATTCCGGAGAATATGGGAACTGAAGAGAGCCCAAAACATAAAATGATCTGTGTAGATATATATCTAAGGGATATAATGAAATATATTTCATTCTATATAAAATATTGGGATTTATTAAAATTGAATTACATAAAAAGACTTATAATTGACCCTCATGAATCTATTCACAACCCTGGCCTACTAAATAACCATCATGTTTATAAACCAGTAGATAAAATGATACATTTTATTCATAGTGAAATGTGGAAGTAAATGTATAATAGATGATTGAGGATGATTTATTTTAGAAATTATAATACCCCAAATATGTTCCCATCATTATTTCCATTAAGAAGAAGAATTGGAAAATTACTATCTATAAAAACATTATAGATTTAAATCATCTTTTTCTAAAATTTAATATCCCTATTCCAATAACTAAATTATTTATTAATTAAACATCCAATATCCTATTTTATTTAGACATTTATTGGTATTATTTATATAGTTTTATTTATATGGCCACTAATGATGAATAAGCCACTAACACTTGGGTACCCCATGGGGTGTATTATAAATATTTCATTAACCTTGGTCTCAAAACTATCAGATACAATTATAAAAGGGAGATTAAATAAATCTTTAAATCACTCATGGAAAATATAAAAAAATTATACATGAATAATATGGTTTTTAAACCATTCTTGGGTAGAGATAAATTTAATTATTTGGAATGGATTTTTTTTAAACAATATTTTCACATCTTCAAAATGATCCCATTGAAATGTGACTTTAGAGTCACATGAGGAATGATTTTTTGTTTTCAATATATCTATGGGGAATCAAAATTAATCCAATAAAACTAAAAAAAATATTTGCAATTATCAATTTTCATAATACCTAAAATTTAAGAGGACATTATGGAATTCTCACCAACATTATGTTCTTCACTGTAAACCTAATTGAAAACTGATTTCCACTAATGGTGAGGATTAATAAATAATAAAACTTTTGGAGGTATTAATAATTCCATATATCCTTTTCTAAGCTCATGAAATATATTTTTCACCCCTAGTTTTGATGCCCCATTTTTAAGGAAACCCTTTAGTTTCTACGTAGAAACCACGAACTGATATCTTGGAGTAATTTTTTCTAAAAATAATGATTTTGGAATGGAAAAATACATTATTATGTTAGTCAAACAATATTTTAAACTAATAAAAGTTATGAAAATATCAGGAAAAATTTCCTCACCTTGATCGTTAAAGTACATAATATGTGTCACTATTTGCAACAGCATGAGATCGATCTTGTGGATCCAATAAATAATATCATTGGTTACCCTATGTTTACTAGATGATTAGAATTATGGGTTATAATACATTATCAATTTTCCACAAATTATTAACTTGATTATATTGATAATAGGGAAGGTTTTAATAAATTTTCTATTAGCACGCCCTTACCAAGAGAACTCACTTATTGGCAATGAACACTATAATAAAATGATTTTCACAATTTATGGGGTTTCCCATGTAACACCCCAAGGATTTACAAATAAATTTAATAATGAATGAAACACTTAGTCTCTAAAAAAATTATAATGGAGCTAGTAAACATAATTTTTCCACATTTTTTATTTAAATTTTGAAAATCAGACACACATGGTTTCTTTCAGGATGATTTTTGGAGTATGATAAAACAAACATAATTTTTGTGGTGAATAATATCCAACCATTTTTAATAGTAACCTACCCTTATGAATATTAATATAATCTTATGAATATTAATTTTACATTTATTAATTGTAACATAACCCTTATGAATAGTAACCTCACCCATGAAAGTATAAATAATATTTAGGAACCTTATAAATAAAGTAGAATATTTTATAAATTCATAATGAGGTTTTCATATTTATATGAGTGATAAATATTTAATTACAATTTTAAATTTATAAATTGAATCAATTTAATAAAATTTTTACCTAAATAAATATTTGTTTGTCCTATGATTTTAGGATAATTTTATGAGACCATCATTATTTTTTAATGTATTATAAAAGCAGTTTAAATATAAAATCTGTATTTTTTATGTAAATAAATATTTTATTTAAAAATTAAATTTCACATATTTAGAAACTTATTTTGATAAAATGGAGTCCATTTTTGGATTTTATAATTCATTAAATGGTTTGGGTGATTTTTTGGGATTTTTCTCAAATATATGAATTCTTTTATCATTCATAAGATAAAATAATTTACGATAAATGCTAAATATATGGATTATTGAGTCATAGTTCATGTAATGAAGATGTAGGAAAACATGGTTCAAAATCACATGAGAATAATACTATTTTTGATCACATGAATCAATAGTATTCATATTCTTGAGAAAAAAATTTAAACACAAGATTAAAATAATGAGAAACCCCTCATCTCATCCACTATAAATACCACCCCTTGTTACCTCTTCTCATCACTCCTCTAAATCCTTGTTCCTTGACTCAAATCTGCCCAAATATCCTCTCAATATCCTCTCCCATGTCTATAATCCCTTGGTCTCATAAAAAGACCAAATATTCTATCCTAAAGAGGATCTTAAGGAATACTAATTCAAGAGAAAAATTCCTCTTTTCAATTATTTTACATTCTGTTCATGTTCTTTTGTTTTCATTTATATCCTCACCTCTCCTCACCCAAATGTTATTATAACGACCCATACTTTACATAAATTGTTATTAATTCAGAATTAAAGCATACTTATTACAACATATAACAAAACCATGAAAGGACTGTATAGGTATAGTGTCTTTAGAAACTGGGAAACATAAACAACTGGTTCATAAATCATCTACATTGTCTCCCATTTATTTCATCATATCTAGAGTCCCTTTTGGAATATCTTACTTAATAACCTTCTTCCTAGCCTGGGTAAAGAAAACATACAAAAGGGTGATCTCAAATGCTCAGTAAGGGTAAATAAAAGAATTATCAATCACTTAAGAACATAACATTTTGGAAATCATAACCTGCAAAAGAGATCATAATTTCATAACATGGGATAAATCATAGTATTGAAATGTAATTCCAATAATCACAACTTAAAACATGAAACTTTGTGGCATACACACATAATCATAGAGAATAATTTCTTATTAGTCAATACTTATTGACAAGACTATCTTAGCGGACAAAGTCCATTTCTGAACCGAGTTCACTCCTCGTTTCAGTCCTGTATCACTGAACCGGATTAACCTACCGTTCCAACCATGTCTATCTCATGAAATATAAATATTTACCCATTGCATTGGAGGGAGATATAGGTCCCACCCATATCATAATGATACTATTATTATGTGTTCCACAAGATCAGAAATCATATATCATAGCATAACCCATGTAATAAAAATGGGATTCTTAAACATCATGTCATCATAACGTAATACATATAAGATAAAAGGATATCATAAAAATAATTTCATCATAACATAATAAAATCAATATAAAAATAGGGATAGAAACAGAACCCTATATTATCTTAGATGGAAAATAATTTTGATAAAACACTTGAACTTCATTCTTGAGGAAAATATCCTTTCTACTTCAAAAACATTTTTCCTTTCACAAAATGTCATCCCATTTTAAACTAAATAAATTTTATTGAAAATAAACTTGAAAACTTATAAAGGAAGATTCATTTAAATAATTTTCTAAGAAATCATAAAAATCCATTCATGCCTTATAAGTTAAAAAAACATTCTTCTCGTACTTTGGCCGGAAAAGTCAAAAAGTACCTCGTACTAAAAACGAATCAAGATTCCTTTCATATCTTTTACTAAAAAACTCACCAATGGGTAAAATTGGATTTAAAAAATATAGTAGGATAGAAATAATATTACATATTGATGAAACATGGATGTGGATGATAAATATTCCCCAGTAAATTCTGAAGTATAAACAATCTCGGATAAAAATGAGATTGCGATATTTTCCCTTACCTTATGTCTGATTTGCTTCGTAGTGTCCAAACCTCCTTTATAATGATTTAAATAATGTTATTGACTTATTCCAGAATCTTACTCATTGTTATGATGTTATATATGGTCATATTCTTAGCTTCTTATTAGTAATATTTCATTGCTACTTGTTATTCGGGTGTTTATTGCTTTTTGTTCTTATGCATGTTTTGTCGAATAAATTCTTATTCTTCTTTTTAGGTTATATATACCTCATTTACATAATGGTATTAGTTTAATATATATCATATTTATTCATTCAATTGATTTATATAATCATTATGCAATGAAGATCATGTAGAATGAGTCGCCTCACATCGTTGAGACGGTAGGCCGTACATACGCACGAGTGATGATATTGTTCCCATGATCGTGGAATTGTATTGAAGTGTATGTATACTATTTAAGAATCAATATCACTTCAAAATAATTATATATAGTTATTCTTTACACCATTATACCCATCCAAGTAAGGTGGTGGTGGAAAACATATTACACCACAACGTGGAGACGGTATTCTGTACGTACGCACGCGCGGTGATTTTGTTTTCCGTAGGATGGATAGAAAGTGAAATAGGTTTTTTCCATATTTATAATAACATATCAGTATATGAGTTATACTTATTTTATTACTTCATAATGAAACAACTAAAGAAGAATAAGTAGAATAATAAATAAAGATGAAAGAATCGGTAACGAACATTACCTTTTCTTTGAAGCGCCTCTTCTTAACCTCCTCTTAGGGCACTAAAGATGGTCTTTGAAGAAGACCAGGACCTCTAGGGTGTTTATAGGGAAGTGGAGAAGATAAATTTAGAGGGTTTGGCCGAGATTGAAGGCTCAAAGTGGTGTGAGGAGGAGAGGGATGAGGTTCCCTTTTATAAGGGAGGAGAGGGGCACCTTTGGAAAAACTAAAAATATTATTTTATTATAAAGTCATATTCAGTTTTTAATAGATCCAAATTGATTTATTTATAATATAAGGTGGGGATGGGTCTAAATCCTCTCATCCAATAGAATTTAGAATATTTAGGTTTCTATTTTAACCTTATCATTTAGATTTAACTTTAAGTTAAATAATTTTACTTTTACCGTGTCTTCTTGTTTTCTTACAGTATAAGGTTAATAAACTTACTATAACAAGCTAAAAAAATCCCAAGTTGTTCATTATTAATATATATAACCTTATCTAAGTCATTTGGCCGAACCTTATATTTTTAGGAATATAATAACAATTAATAATATAATGTTTGTTTTAAAAACTATTTTATGTCAATTTTGACACTATTTGGTAATTGATTTTTGTGAAAATCATAACAGCATTATTAATTCGAAAAAAGTTAATTAAATCAATACTAACATGTGAAATTAACCTATAAAATTAGTTTAATTAATAAAAAGTCTCAAATTATATTTATTTGTGTATTTATAACATCAATTATGTTAATATTTCATTAATAAGGTAATTACTGCATCATCATTGTGTCAAAAATAAATTAACTTATTTAATGTGTAAAAATTACAAATAAAATACCATTATGTTGGAAATATTTTTATATTTCTAATGAATATTTATAGTCGAAATTATATTATGTATAACCCTATATTAAAAATGTTTTAGTTATTAAACTTTGATTTTAACTATTTTATCTCTTCTTTAAACAAAATAATAATAAATGTACTAATCTAATCCAAGTGAACCTAAATGGTCATATTTTATTCCTAAGGTTGTTTTTTGGTCGGATTAAACTTATACAATAGAATTAGGACATGTTTTAGGGTAATAATAAATTCATTTTTACCCTTAATTACCCTATTTACTTTTAACCGTGGTAAAAAAAAGTAAAAAGTTACTATTCACAAAAAAATTATTTTTATCTTATTAAACCATATTTTACTCCTTGATATTAACTGTGTCTCTCAGATTTTCGAAATTCCACTCACAGAAGCAGTAAAATTAAGTTTTATGTAAATTTCAAATTCTCCTAGGAGGTGGGTAAAAGACGGTGAAAAGTTCAATAAAATTTTTATATATCTAAAGTTATTATAAAATGACTCAAATGTATTACATTGAACTTATATAGGTATTATGTATCAATTTTGACCAAAAATAAATTTAAATAAAATAAATAATTATTTAAATAAAAAAGTCAGTTTTTAAATAGTAACCCAGTGTTTTCACTATTCATCAAAAATTGAAAGTTTTCAGAAAAATACCCAAATTTTACCCTAGGATAATTTTGATATTTCGAATCCAAAAATGAAGTTCATTTTGAATGATAAAATTTATAAAATTTCAAAAAGTGGTTATTACTATTCATAACTGCTAGTTTTAATAATATTTTAATAGCATATCATTGTTTAGTGAAACTCGGTATTGCGTACAACGCAAGCTATCGAGGAAGGTCGCGATTGCATGTAAAGCAAACCAAACTAGTGTTGTATATAGTGAAAGATTCCTTTGATTATGTATATAACATAAGAACAAAATATTTCTCATAAAAATCTCGGGTGTTACATTCTACCCCCCTTAAAATGAATTTTGCCCTCAAAATTCATCACTTTGCAACAAACAGATGAGGATACCTCTCCCTCATCATATCCTTAAGCAACCATGTAGCTTCTTCTAATTGGTGGTTCCTCCATAAAACTGTCACTAAGCGAGTGGTCTTATTCTGTGGAACTTTTTAGCTACGATCCAGAATCTCTATAGGTTGTTCTTCATAAGAAAGATCTTGCTCCAGCGGTACAACTTCTGAGCTGAGTATATGTGAATGAGCAGGTGTGTACTTTCTCAGGAGAGATACATGGAACACATCATGAACTTAAGAGAGATTCAGTGGAAGTGTCAATCGGTAAGCTACCTTCCCAACATGATCCAGTATTTCGAAAGGACCGATATACCTAGGGCTCAGATTTCCATTCTTTCCAAATCTCATTACTCTCTTCCAAGGAGATATTCGTAAGAACACTTTATCACCCACTTCAAACTCTAGGTCTTTTCTTCGGTTATCGGCATAACTTTTTTTTCGACTCTGAGCTGCTCTTATGTTTTGTTGAATAGATCGGACCTTTTCTGCCATCTCATCAACAAGATCAGGTCCTAATAGCTTTCTTTCCCCAACTTCATCCCAGCAAGTTGGAGTCCTGCATTTCTTTCCATAGAGAGCTTCAAAAGGAGTCATCTGAATACTGGAGTGAAAGCTATTATTATAAGAAAATTACACCAAAGTTAGGTGTTGATCCCAATCTAGTTTGAAATCCATAGAGCAAGCTCTCAACATATCTTCTAGAGATTGAATTGTCCTCTCAGACTGACCATCTATTTGAGGATGAAAAGAAGTTTTGAAACTTAACTCTATATCAAGATTATGCTGAATACTTCGCCAAAACATTGAGGTAAACCTTGGATCCCAATAAGATATAATGGAAAGTGGTACTCCATGAAATCTTACCACTTCCTTTACATATATCCTGGCAAGCTAATCCAGAGATAAATCTTCTCTAATAGAAATGAAGTATGCTGACTTTGTAAGATGATCAACTATGACCCAGATAGTATTATTGACTTTGGATATTTTAAGAAGTTTGGTGACAAAGTCCATAGTGATGTTTTCCCATTTCCATTCGGGTATGGGTAATGGTTGTAACATCCCTTTAGACTTCTGTCTCTCATCTTTAACTTGCTGACAAACCAAGCATCGGGAGACATATTTAGCAACATCTCTTTTCATTTCATCCCACTAGAAGTACTCTTTTAGTTCCCTATACATCTTCATGCTTCCAGGATGAATAGAGAATGAAGAACTATGAGCCTCATCCAGCAGCTCCTTCTTTAATTCTGGGATGGGAGGAACACAAACCCAATTTCTGAACTTTATTATCCCATCACAATCAAGGTTGAATTCAGGAACATTTCTCACCTTCTTTTATAACTCTACATCTTCTTTCTGTGCCTCGTTAATCTTCACATGTATAGATGGTTGAACATTCATTTGAGAAAGATAAGATTTTTCCCCTTCCATTATAATTCCAAGATCCATCCTTTGTAAATCCATAAATATTGGATCTTTTATGATCCTCATCATGGATAAGCTAGCATGGTATTATCGACTTAATGTATCTTCGACCTTGTTTGCTTTCCCAGGGTGGTAATGAATTGAGCAGTCATAATCCTTAATCAGCCCCAACCATCTTCTTTGGTGCATATTCAGCTCCTTTTGTGTGAAAATATACTTTAAACTTTTATGATCAGTATAAATGTCACACCTTTCTCCATAAAGATAATTCCTCCAAATCTTTAATGCAAAGATTACCGAAGCTAACTCCAAATCATGATTTGGGTAATTTTTCTAATGGATTTTCAACTGTTGTGAGGAATAAGCTATCACCATATTGTTTTGTATGAGAACACACCACAATACCTTCTTGGATGCATCACTGTAGATCACAAACCTTTCACCACTACAAGTTAGTGTGAGCACAGGTGCACTGGAAAACGTTCTTTTTAACTCCTTGAAATTCTCTTCAAATTCCTCTGTCTAAACAAACTTAACTCCTTTTCGAGTCAATTTGGTGAGTGGGTTAGATAATCGTGAAAAATATTTCACAAAACGTCGATAATATCCAGCCAAACCAAGAAAACTTCAAATCTCAGTTACTATTTTTGGTCTCGACCATCTTTTGATAACCTCTGTTTTTTTTGGATCCATAGATATCCCCTATTTTGAGATTATGTGACCCAAAAATGAAACTTTTTGAAGCCAAAATTAACACTTGGTAAATTTGGCATAAATCTTCTCCTTTCTCAGGGTCTTCAATACAATTCTCAAGTGATCTTTATGTTCTTCCTTTCCCTTTGAATAGACAAGAATATAGTCTATAAAGACTACCACAAACTGATCAAGATAGTCTCTAAAGACTCTATTCATTAGATCCATGAAGATAGCATGGGAATTAGTAATACCAAATGGAATCACTATAAATTCATAGTGTCCATACCTTTTACAGAAAGAAGTCTTTGGTATATCCTCCCTTTTGACCCTTAATTGATGATACCCTGAACGAAGATCAATCTTGGAAAAGTATTGAGCTCCGCGCAGTTGGTCAAATAAGTCATCAATGCGTGGGAGAGGATATTTGTTCTTGATAGTGATCTTGTTAAGTTCTTGATAATCAATGCAGAGTCTCATTGATCCATCTTTCTTCTTAACAAACAGAACAAGTTCTCCCCAAGGTGACGCACTAGGGCGTATGAATCCCTTATCAAGATTCTCTTGGAGTTTCTTCTTCAATTCCTACAACTCAATTGGGGCCATTCTATAAGGTGTCTTTGAAATGGGCATAGCACTCGGTATGAGTTCTATTGAAAACTCAACTTCACGATTTGGTGGAAGACCTAGAAATTCCTCCGGAAAGACATCATCAAACTCTCGTACAATGGGAATATTCTTAATCGTGAGTTTCTCACCAACCATTTGAGATAAATAACATTTATTTAGTGGAATCAAGACCCATAATATGGAAGAAATTTCCACTGGAAGGTTATGTTCATCCTTGCATTGATAGACGATCATAGATTGATCTGGAATATGAAATGTGACTTCCCTTTTTTGGAAATTGATATGAGCTCCATATAAAGAAATCCAATCCATGCCAAGAATCACATCAAATTACACTATAGTAAGGATCACAAGATTTGTAGGAATCACTTTCCCACAAACTTTAATCGGAGAAGAATTATAAACTTTTGATGCGACTGTTGTGCCATTAGGGGTTGTCACAGCTAACTCAACATCTAATTTTTGAGGTAATATGGTGATACCCTTAGAAAATTCTTCATAAATAAAAGAGTGGGTGGATCCAGAATCAAATAAAACATTTGATACTTTAGAGTGGATGGTAAGTGTACCTTTAACCACTTCGTTATCATACTCCACATCACTGATAGAAATTGCATGTGACTTTCCTTTATCTTTAGCCTTAAGAGTTTGTTGACATCCATCATCATCAACAACCCTTGGATTAAGGCATTGATTAGCATAATTCCCCATTTCCTTTCACTTGTAACATTAAAGTGTAGGAGGTGCACTCTATGTAGCCTTTTCTTTGTTCACATAACTAGACATCTTCTTCCCATCATTGCGGAATTCAAATGCCCGATAACCTTATTTTCCACATTTGAAACATTTACTTGTCCCTTTAAGACAAATCCCTCCATGTTTCTTTCCACACTTTGAGCATAAGTGAAAACTCATCTTCTTTTCAGTGTGGTCTTTAGATTTTCCTTTCAATTCCATTTTCCTCTTCTTATCAAACCCATATGATTGATGGGTTACTACAATCTCCATATCAACCTTGAGAGAACATCGAACAATTTCCCCGTATCTATTGAAGTCCCTTATGTCTAATGCCCTTTGATTACTTGGTTTTAAGCCACTAAAGAATTGATCGATCTTACTCTCAGGTTGGATAATAATCCCAAAAGTGTACCTTGAAAGTCTTGTAAAATTTGCTTCGTAGGTACCAACAGATTCATCATCCTTTTACTTCAGTTCAATAAACGCCTTCTCCATCTTTGTTCGAAGAATACGAGGAAAGTACTTATTGAAAAATAAGTTCTTGAACTCATCCCATTACATGGACTCAATTTCATCTCTTTTCCTTGTATTCTTGATAATATTCCACCATTGATCAGCATCACCTTCCAAATGATACATTGATAATATGACTTTTTCATGTTCAGAACTTTGAAGAACTGAAAATATCTTTTTAGTAGTACTGATCCATTGTTCAGCAACTAATGGATCAGTAGACCCACTGAATGAGGGTGGACTCTACCTCATGAAGGATTCAACAGAATGTTGCTCCTTCCTTTGCTCGTTTGTAAGTCCTGCATGATTCATAGATTAAGAAAGTTCTGTGAGCATGGCTACAAGATTTTATATTCCATCTCCCATAACGTTTGGTTGCTCAGAGGGACAATCATTTCATTTACCATCGCATTCTGCATTAACATGGTTCCTTCAGGTTCTAGC
Organism: Viscum album; assembly: GCA_963277665.1. Lineage (NCBI taxonomy): Eukaryota > Viridiplantae > Streptophyta > Magnoliopsida > Santalales > Viscaceae > Viscum > Viscum album. The sequence goes on from OY728147.1 coordinate 5,434,459, forward strand.
CATTGACTAAAACCAAGAAGAATAGTGTGAGCTATACTAATTATAATAGGAAAACCACATAATCAAGAATAAAATTTTACACTTAAGGTCTTATATTAGGTTATTTATGGCCATTTCTAAAACACTAAGATTCTGTTCTATGCTTAGATATATCCTTAGGGTTCTTACTAAGGTTTTCACATCCTAGTTTACGAAGGTTGACTATACATTTCCTCTAATACCAACTATAACAACCCATACTTTACATATATTGTTATTACTTCAGAATTGAAGCATACTTATTACAACATATAAAAAAACCATGAAAGGACCATATAGGTATAGTTTCTTTAGAAACTGGGAAATATAAACAACTGGTTCAAAAATCATCTACATCGTCTCCCATTTATTTCATCATATCTAGAGTCCCTTTTGGAATATCTTACTTAATAACCTTCTTTCTGACTTGGGGAAACAAAACATACAAACGGGTGAGCTAAAATGCTCAGTAAGGGTAAACAAAAGAATTATCAATCACATAAGAACATAACATTTTGGAAATCATAACCTGCAAAAGAGATCATAATTTCATAACATGGGATAAATCATTATAGTGAAATGTAATCCCAATAATCATAACTTAAAACATGAAACTTTGTGTCATACACACATAATCATATAGAATCATTTATTAGTAGTCAAGACTTATTGTCGAGACTATCTTAATAGATAAAGTCCATTTCTAAACCGAGTTCACTCCTCATTTCAGTCCTGTATCACTGAACCGGATTAACCTGTCGTTCCAGCCATGTCTATCTCATGAGATATAAATCTTTACCCAATGAATTGGAGGGAGTTATAGGTCCCACCCATCTCATAATGATACCATTCTTATGTGTTCTACAAGATCATAAATCATATACATTGCATAACCCATGTAATAAAAATGGGATTCTTAAACATCATGCCATCATAACATAATACATATAAGATAAAAGCATATCATAAAAATAATTTCATCATAACATAATCAAATCAATGTAAAAATAGGGATAGAAACATAACCCTATATTATCTTAGATGGAAAATAATTTTGATAAAACACTTGAACTTCATTCTTGAGGAAAATATCCTTTCTACTTTAAAAACATTTTTCCTTTCTTAAAATTTCATACAATTTTAAACTAAATAAAGTTGATTAAAAATAAACTTGAAAAGTTGTAAATTAAGATTCACTGAAATAATGTTCTAAGAAATCATAAAAATCCATTCATTCTGTATAAGTTAAAAAAACATTCTTCTCGTACTTTTCCTGGAAAAGTCAAAAAGTACCTCGTACTAAAAACGACAAAATATTTCTTTCATATATTTTACTAAAAAATTAATAAATGGGTAAAATTGGATTTAAAAAACTATAGGAGGATATAAATAATATTACATATTGATAAAAAACGTATTTGGATGATAAATATTCCCCAGTAAATTCTGAAGTATAAACAATCACAGATAAAAATGAGATTGCGAGATTCTCCCTTACCTTAGGTCTGATTTGCTTCATACGTGTCCAAAACTCATGTATAATGATTTAAATAATGTTATTTACTTATTCCAGAATCGTGATCATTGTTATGATATCATATATGGTCATATTATTAGCTTCTTATTAGTAATATTTCATTGCTACTTGTTAATCAGGTGTTTATTGCTTTTTGTTCTTATGCGTGTTTTGTCGAAAAAATTATTCTTATTCTTTTTAGGTTATAGATAAATAATTTACAGAATGGTATTAGTGTAATATATATCATATTTATTAATTCAATTGATTTATATAATCATTATGCAATGAATATCATGTAGAACGAGTCGCATCACATCGTAGAGACGGTAGGCCGTACGTACGCACGAGCGATGATATCATTCCCATGATCGTGGAATTGTATTTAAGTGTATGTATACTATTTTAGAATCAATATCACTTTAAAATAATCATATATAGTTATTTTTTACACCATTATACCCATCCAAGTAAGGTGGTGGTGGAAAACAAATTACACCACAGCGTAGAGACGGTATTCCATACGTATGCACGCACGGTGATTTCATTTTCTATAGGATGGATAGGAGGGGAAATAGGGTTGCTTCATATTTATAATAACGTATCAGTATATGAGTGATACTGATGTTATTAATTCATAATTAAACAACTAAAAAAGAAGAAGTAGAAGAAGAAATAAAGTTGAAAGAATCGGTAACGGACATTACCTCTTCTTTGAAGCGCCTCTTCTTAACCTCCTCTTAGGGCACTAAAGATGGTCTTTGAAGAATACCAGGACCACTATTATGTTTCTAGGGAAGTGTAAAAGAGAAATTGGTAGGGTTTGTACAATCTTGAAGGCTTAAAGTGGTGTGAGGAGGAGAGGGAGGAGGTTTCCTTTTATAAGGGAGGAGAGGGGCACCTTTGGAAAAACTAAAAATATTATTTTATTATAAAGTCATATTCTGTTTTTAATAGCTCCAAATTGATTTATTTAGAAAATAAGGTGGAGATGGGTCTAAATACTCTCATCCAATATAATTTAGAAAAGTTTAGGTTTCTATTTTAACATTATCATTTGGATTTAACTTTAAGTTAAATAATTTTACTTTTACTGTGTCTTCTTGTTTTCTTACACTATAAGGTTAATAAACTTAATATAACAAGAAAAATGAACGCCAAGTTGTTAATTATTAATATATATAACCGTATCTAAGTCATTTGGCTGAACCTTATATTTTTAGAAATAAAATAACAATTAATAATATAATATTTGTTTAAAAAACTGTTTTATGTCAAGTTTAACACTATTTGGTAATTGATTTTTGTAAAAATAATAACAATGTTATTAGTTAAAAAAAGTTAATTAAATCAATACTAACATGTAATATTAACCTATAAAATTAGTTTAATTCATAAAAAGTCTCAAATTACATTTATTTGGGTATTTATAACATCAATTATGTTAATATTTCATTAATAAGGTAATTACTGCATCATCATTGTGTCAAAAATAAATTAACTTATTTAATGTCTAAAAATTAAAAATAAAATACCATTATGTAGGAAATATTTTTATCTTTCTAATGAATATTTATAGTTGAAATTATCTTATGTATAACCCTATATTAAAAAAAATTAGTTATTAAACTTTGATTTTATCTATTTTAACTCTTCTTTAAATAAAATAATAATAAATGTCCTAATCTAATCCAAGTGGAGCTAAATGGTCATATATTATTCATAAGGTTGTTTTTGGTCGAATTAAACTTATCCAATAGAATTAGGAAATGTGTTAGGGTAATAATAAATTCATTTTTACCCTTAATTACCCTATTTACTTTTAATCGTGGTAAAAAAAAGTAAAAAGTTATTATTCACCAAAAATTATTTACAATAAATGCTAAATACATGGTTTATTGGGTCTTATTTGATGTAAGGAGTATGTAGGAACACTTGGTTCAAACTCACATGAACGTATTTCTATTTTTGGTCACATGAATCAAGAATATTAATAGTCTTGACAAAAAATATTAAACTTGTGATTAAAATAATTGGAAATCCCTCCTCTCCTCCACTATAAATACCACCCCTCGTTACCTCTTCTCTTCACTAATCTTGGGCCTTGTGACTTATCTAAATTCTGACCAAATCTCCTCCCAAGAACCTCTCCCACATCTAGATACCCTTGGTATCATAAAAATACTAAATCCTTTCCCCAAAATAGGGTCTCAGGGAATTTTAATTCAAGTTTTAAATTCCCCTTTTCAATTCATTTACTTTCTTTTCAAGTTCCTTTGTTTTCTTTTCTACCCTCACCTATCCTCAACCAAATGTTATGAAAAATACAGTACCTTAAATTTACTTTAATTTTTCTATGATGATGGAATAATTTATTATCATCTCTCATTTACCATTTTTTATGCTAGTAGTAAAAAATACCATCTGATATGTGCCAATTTACCACATTCAAGGATGATGGGTTTTCAATTTCTTTTATCGTCTTCAATTATGGCCATGAAATAATTATTATGGTTTAACCAGACTATAATATATTCATTACGTCTCATATATGGTTCTGTTATATTTTTTACACATTGTTTCGATATACAAAATAAAATATGTTCGTTGTGTTCAAAAACTGCTAATTAACCCAAATGGTTATCATTAAATAATTTATAAGATGATTTATCTTCACTCCAATTAAAAAAATGAAAATTAAAACTATGTAACCTTCAATATTTTCACTAATAACATATAAATTCAATTATGTACAACCATCTTAAATTTAAACGATTATCCATTTATATATATAAGTAAACAGGTCATGAATACCTAGGAAGAAAACTCTCCAAAACCAAAAAACATTGAACCTCTGAAACCCATCAAGAAGGCTATGAATGATCTTAAAAAGACTATAGTAAATAAATTAAAAAAATTATAGGTTATATAAATATTAATTATTGAATTTAATTTGGTTTTATAGGACACTAAGATCAAGTGAAGAACACCACCAGACTTAAGGTAAGCATTGTCTACCCGAACATCCATTTTCATTAGAGTCACTCTTATTATCTACTTATCTCAATTAAATTTTTTATTATTATTATATGATAATCATAAATATTATGTTAATATTCTATAATTTTGTATCAATAATATTTATTCATTATTTTATGGTGTGTTATATGTTTCAAAAGGATCTATCAATAATTCTTCCTAATAAAGAAACTCGTTTCAAGGGAACTTCTCAAATTCTTACCTACGTTCAAGTGTACCATGTAATTTATTTTAAGCCATTATTATTATGGTAATTTCAAAAAAATTATAATGAAAAACTATCTTGGTTCATTTATGTTTTATGTAAGAAAACATTCCTTTTCACTTTAAACACAATTTAATATTTTCCTAAAACTGCACTAAAATGTTTTATTTATAAAGTTCATTTTAAAAATATTTACAAGATTTCACATTAATTTGAAAACATTTATGCCTAAAATATAATTTCAATGTTATTAAATATTCCTTACTGGGATATACATAGTTATAAATCTTATTTTATGACAAATATTAATTATTTTCCAAAATAAGTCTTCTTTCCAAAGTAAAAAATTATTTTTTTCTCATATCACTTTAAATTTTATTAGATATACACCTTGTTCGCAACTTATTATTTACATGTGATGTAAGTAATTCCCATGGGTATTTCATATCCAGAGTCTAATTATTCTTGATGATATTCTATGGGATTATGATTTGAATATTTCAATGTGGTATGGGACACTTTGGAATGCTTAAGGATTATTTCCACATGAAGTTTTCAATGATATTGTTTAAAAGTATTTTCATCTATGTAAACATCATTTATTGAAAAATTTACTGCATTTAGGTTTATCACATATGATATCATCTAATATATATTGTTGATATTTTTCTGATTAGTTTGACTATGTATGTGTTATCTTGGTGTCACTCACCATATAACCCCAAACGGTTAGTGTTAATGTTTAATGATTTGGGAATGTTTCTTTAACTGTAGAAATATTGATGAATTTTTATCATCTAATCAATTAAGATATTAAAAAGTAATATTTTCATTGTCTTAAAACACTATATAAATAATTTTTTGGACTATAAGTGATGGTTGGGGCCCGCTATCTCTTCTCGATGCATCGAAAAGTCTGATGAGACAAACTAGTTGGTGACAAACCCATCAAGTTGGATTCCAAACATTATATGGGGTTCTACCTACATATTTTAACCCTCTAGGTGGTATGATGGTTTATTTTCCACATACATGAAGTCCAAATAATAACTATTCTATTTATTCATTATTTAGTTACTAATATTTCTGAGGTTTTCACTATAAAAAATATATGGATTCACTTTCATTCTTAGTTTATTGATGTTAGGTATTTTTCAATTATTCACCATGACAAAATGATTATGTATAATTGATTATGATTCAATTTTTTTTTCATGCTTCCATTATATATAACCCTTACTTATCATTTAATCTCACCCCTTTAATTTTTTTCCCATCCTGTTTTTATAAAGAAGAGGTTACTCTTTGAGTTTTCAAGGATGAAATTTGTCAACTTTATGATATGTGTTATATGTTGTTTTCTTCTACCAATATAAAATGGGATCCATGTATGTATCCATTTTCTTCAACAATATTAACTTAATCAATCCTTTTGGATTTTATTTCTTATAATCATTCTAATGTAACAAAATAACGCACCGGCTCTAGGCTTCAGGGTTCGAGGTGTTATATCTTATATATGGGCACTATAATTTGATGGTTCTGGTCGAATCCAAATTACAAAAAGGTTTCATGATGTTTTGACCAGGTCTAAATAATAATTGTGTTTATTTCACTAGAAAAGTCACATTTTTCATATTTTTTATTATTAGAAAGACATATAATAATATAGTTGAATCTAAAACCCTCATTATAGGTTTGAATCTAGTCTTATAAATACTAGTTACCATGATGAATGTAAATGGAACTTTGTACTAGTAATCAAATATGTTAATAGAAAATATAAAACCATGAATGAGGTGTCTGAACTATTTCATGACTTTACCTATGAATTGATGGATGAATTTTTATTATAAATTTTCTGGTATCACATTCAATGTTCTCACAATACTGAATTTTATGTATTTTATAATTTGAAAATAGATCTTATAAATCTTTTTATAGATGAGGGAATCAACCATATTACACATCGCAGAGTAGTATTTCTATTTATAAAAAATTACATAGAGGATATTAATGATGTTGATGTTAATTTAGATCAAAAGGGATCTTCATCCCTATACATGGATACAACAAAATGGTAGATGTCTCTAATAGTGGAATACCACCGAAACTAGGATCTTTTATAAGAGAGGGAAAAAGTGAGAAAACTAGTGGTGGGTGATGAATTTTTTATTTAATGTTAAATAAAATTCCTATAAATCCATTTATAATTTGGGAATTTGTGAGTTCATTCCCATATGTATTAATGGAGAATATAACATCACAATTATATAGTAATTAATTTATTTAACCTATGGAGTAAATCAAATAAGTACCATAAAATTTCATAAAATTATGAGACTTAGATATTTTTTGACAACTAGGATTGATAATTTTATATAATTCCAAATAATGTTTAAATCCATCCATACTGCTACCTAGTTCCTCTCTAAATTTTTTGAAATTTGAGACTTAACATAAGTTCAACAATTATATAATTAATTTCATGAATTCTAATATCAATACTAGATTTGGTGTTCCTTAAATAATTTTCCTAAAAAATGAAATTAATTTATAAGCATCTAAATTGAGGATATTTTTTCTAGGATACATTGTTCTATTCAATAATTTTTTCCACTACCATGTGGTTTTAATTGTAAGAAAAAAGAATTTAGTAATAAACTTTTATATATCCTTATGAATATTATTGATAAATATAAAAATTCCTAACTTTAACTATATCTTAATGATTTGTGGTTTTATCACACCACAATCGTACTCTAGTGTATATGATACTATATTCACTCATTTATGGGATTAGGGTTGTATTTTCCATTGAAGTCTACTTTTCTTCACTCTGGTTGTCCATTTCTGATCTATAAACTAAGGATGAGTGGTCACAAGTTTAGATTAATGAACTATACCGATTTTTTTTTAAACATATGTGAGAATTGTGACTCATTTATGTTCTCTAGAATTGAGTATAAAAAAATTTTAATAATAAGATTCAACTCCACTTATTCATCTAAGGAAAACTATTTTTAACCTCCCATACACTAATGAAACCAAAAATACAAACGCCCAGTACTGGATCCACAATAATAAAAACCATACAAATAGAATATTTTATACATTAATAGGGAATAATATTTTATCCGGACAATTAGAGATAAAATCACACCTCCCACCAATGTGAGGTTTCTAAAAAAATAATTTACACGATTTCAAATTTGGTTTATATAGTATTCCTCAGATGACTTCAAAATACATAAAATGTGGTCAAACACACATTTCCTTAAAGTGTACTGTATATGGTCCTTATTCTGAGGCCATAAAATATAGACACTATGTTCTTATCATATGAATCTAAAATTATATGAAATGTGGTCTATAATACATGACATTAAATTGTATGTTATACGGTCTTTGTTGCAAGTCCATAAACATCATGATTGGTTTCCCATCAAGCATGAATCATAAACTACATAGAGTGGTCTAGTTTATAAAACATGTTCTCCTCATATAAGAGCATAATATGGATAATAGTTCATCACATGTCATTTTATTATCCAATAAAATTTCTCCCAAATATCATGCACAAGTATAAAACCTTCCATGGGATATGTGGTGATTACTAAATATTTTATTTGGTGTTCAACATCAGGATTCACTATCACTCCATTCTCAAATCCATGTTTATGGTGTAATTCCTTATATTTCAAATCAGTATTCATCATTTATCCTCTAACTAGGTAATCTATTCAGTATATCATATTTCCATTTCAAACTATCCTATAATATTAGTTCCCCAATCCAAGATATATTTGTACTCATATCAATATACTATAAAATCCACCTACTAAAAACTATGTATTGATTGACTCCTATTTATAATGGGGACATAGTTATGTTAAGATCACTTATCTTTTGTTAATATACAAATTTATATCCTCTATTCCATACCATCATTTAGGACATTTCTTATTTTTTTCAATTCCTATCCAATTATACTATTCTTATATAGAACCATCCTTTTGCCCATGTGCATAATCTATATTCTTGAAAATACTTATAGTAAAGTAATAATTAAAAATGGTTTTCCCTTTCCTAGAATAATTTTTGGATTTATTATTTTATCTTAGAATATGTAGTAATGTTAAATCACATATATCAGGACTAATTTCAAATAATAATCACCTTTCTCCAATTCTTGCACTTTTATAATTCAATTTGGTTTAATTTGATGTATAAAATTCCTAAAATCTTTAAATGTATCTCACATATACTTATACTTAAATATTTTTTTATTTACTTTACCACAATATCATCACTAATACTGGTAAAAGAATATTTTTTTATATTCAACCATCCTCAACAAATATAAGATTATGAACTATTCTTATGTTTAATACCCATTATGTGTATTAATAATATAATAGTGGAACCCAGTTTTCAAATATGTTATGTTCTAATCCTATATTTATTTGTTTAATATTTTTATAATGGATCATTCATTCAACCATGATCATATATTGTCACGTATTATCTATCATCAACCCTCCATTCCTTAATTCAAGTGCTTAAACCCATGAATTTTCCATTATTAATTCCATTTTCAATGGTGTAAATATTAATTTTCACTTATCATTCTCTATTTGGTTAATATATTTTCTTAAATATCCATTTTCAATAATGTTACAACAAGTTCACATTGGCTCAATTATTCTTACTAGTTGAATGGCCTCGTTTCATAATTTTTCACTATGTCACATTGGTATAAACTCCATGATACATTAGTCCAAACTAGTTAACCATAAATTTAGAGTCACATTCTATTCTTGGTAGTATCTCCCTAAATTTCATGACTATTTTCCCCTTTAGGTTTCCTATCATTCATTAGGTTCTTCATGAATGTTGTGTCAATTATCTCCCTCATCATGGGATATATTGTTAGGATCTTTGTTAAAGTTTTGTGATCATACACATAAACCACTTTTTATAAAAGATATATGAATAAAACCACTACTTGTCTAATTTTAATGAATATATATTATAAAAGAAGAAGAGGCATGTTAATTTCCAGGTTGACAATATATTAAGGGGGGATCTATAAAGCATTAATCCATTAATCATGAATCATTTTCTTTCATAGATTAGAAAACTTTATTTCATAACATAAAAGTTAGGGATTTATAAAACCTATCTAGTTGAAAATATTAAATGAAATCCTAATAAAAATTTAATTATCTTCTTTCTAGGTCTCCATTTTCAAGGATTAATAAAAATATAAAACACAAATAAAAAAGGAACAAAGGATATAAGTACCAATGTTTGGATCCATAAAATTAATTCTACGGTCACTTGGTTTAGGGATATTTGATGTAATTATAGTTTATATATTTTTTTACATATAGTATTTCATATAATTTAGGAAAAATGAACACTAATTTAATTTCAATGCCCTCAAACCCTTCTTAAATTTTTCCCACACATAAAAAAAACTTAATTATATTGATTATACTAATTTATTCAATATCATATTTTACAAGGAACTAATATAGGTTTGTTGTTATTGAATATGTATTTCATAACAAATCACATAATACTTCTCCAAGAGAACAAGTCCATGGGGAAATCAAACCTATTAAAACATGTATCTAATTGTTTAGCCTCAAAATACAATTATAGAATATTCATTGAATATTCATCCCTCCTATATCCATATGAGAGTACATTACTTAATATGTAGTAGAAATATAAAATCATTTTGTCATCTATTAATATATATAAGATTTTTACTTATAGGAAACCCATTTCTACTCAGTGTTTATATGGATTTAAATATTTTGATATCATTATTTTTATATTTTGAAAATAATATACTGGGAAATATTCATGATAAAAAGTAATTTTATTCATTATAGAGGACTCATATACAAACATTTGGAAAATAACCTTGTCACTAGTTGTGTAAATTGGAAAAGATACCTTCTATAATATATAGTCTTATATTGAAAAATCAGATGGGTGTAAGTGATAATAAATATGATAATTATGAAAGAAAATTAAATTTATATAATTCTAAAAATTAGTTAATGATCAATAGAAAGAATCAATTAATAAATAAATATCCACTAATCTATAATATTTTACTTTAGCCAATATATTTATATAATAAAACCTTGTGTCTCATTCCTGAAATTGTTTTCTAAGGCCTTAAATATATATATATATATATATATATGTGTGTGTGTGTGTGTGTGTATTTATATTTGTATGTTGTGAATTCATATAAACTATATAGAGCACACGTTTTTCCAGTTTTAATATTTCAATAATAATCCAACCTCAAAGACATGATTATTTTACATAATAGTGAATCAATACATGAGTATTTCACTTCATTAATCTTGTATAGTGTTATGTGATTTTGGATGCACGAAGGTATTTATCATGAGATACTATTTATTTATGATTAGTTAGTGTTTTCGAGATAGTGGAATAAAATCTTTGGTAGTCAAATATACCTCCTTCAATAACTACAAATATATTTTATAATTAATCTTATCGACTACTTATTTTAAATAGAGGACTCCATGTAATAAAAACATGAATATTTTTTAATCCCTTTAAATTGTTACTCAGTTTGTGCCAATGGTTTAAAATCTAAAATCTAACTCATCTTCCCTTTTCATAATGAATGTCATGATAGTAGTTCTTTTTGAAAATGTGTCTAAAGATCTTGCTAATGAGTAGATATGAACATGATCCAAATTGCCAATATTGGGAGATGTTTTCTATTCAAGATCTTGATGGAAGTGTTTCTTATGGATGAATATAAGGGAAGGGATTTTCAATGATGTTGTCCGGCCTCTGAAAATGCATACAGAACTAGGAAACCTAAATATAGAGACTCGGGATTATCATGTATAAATATCTCATATTTTTTGATAAATATTCAATACATTTCAAAAATACACACCATATAACCGTCATATTTTAGCGTCTTTGGTGACAGGAAACATAATATTATTACATCATGATTGATCTTCAATATCTACCACAATTATATTCTCATATGGTACTCCTCGTTGGAATACCCTACCTAAATATTTATTTATAAAATTGGGAAAGATATATAAGAATGGTTGATCTTAAATTCTCAAAAAGGGTAAACATAAGAGATATAAATATATGATCATATTTAAGTGTAAGATAAGAATAAGTGTATATGATCATGAAGAAATCATAAATAGTTCATATTTAAGATTTCATAGATCGTAAACCTGAGCCAGGACATAAAACACTATCATTTCTGAAAATTGGATCATAAAACTGATAAATCATCACAAAAAATCATGAACCATAATCACATGTTATAAAAGTGTAGAACCATCATAATTATTGAATAAAATTTCATATGTCAAGGATATCTACCAAGACCGTCAACATTGTGGATCTTGAGTCATTGTGTGATTCCTATTGAGTATAAGGACACTTACGTTTCCCATAGTGAATCTAGATGCACCTGTTTTCAGTAGTGGATCAATTTCATCGACTTTTCCCCCACATTTATCTCAAGATATATAATGATTTACCCAATCCACTATAGGGAGATACATGTCCCACCATAATTAAAATTTAAACAATACTTATGTTTTCCAGAATAACATAGTACATTCATCATATCCCCATAAAATAAACATTTTAGAGAAAACATGTTCATAAAAATTCAATTAACAAAAACATTAATCATCCAAAGAAAGATTAATTATGGTATCAATCAATATTATCACATGTAAATCCTGAGTAAAATCAAAATATGCCATCATAGATGATTTTTTTTTCAAAATATCACACAGAATATTTCTTGAGGAATATTTACTTTACAATTTTAAAAAGGAATTTTAAAACAACACATTTAAAGAAATAAATTTCATTAACAATAACCTTCAAAAGGTATTTAAATAAAATTTAAAAACATTTTATAAAATTAATTGAGGAAAATATAAATCTCTCATTGAAAAGAAATTTTAAAACAGAAAACATTATTTAAATCTATTTCATCCAAACATAATGAAATCATAAAGAAGGTGATGTAAAAGCTGTTTAAAACATTAATTAGGGAAAATATGCATCCTAATTTGAAAAAACTTTTTAAAACATAAAAAATATTGAAAATATTTTCCCATTAAAATAACTGAGATAACATTTAAAGAATGTTTCAAAAAAAATAATGTTCATTATGGTGGAAAATTTTAATCATGTCGTACACGCTAAAATAAAAATTCCTTTCATGTTTTTAGTAAAATTCAAATGGGCATTTGTAGAGAAAAAATAATGATTCCTTTTAAATAAACTAAAAATTAAAAAATTGGTAAAATATCATTAATAAATCATTAAATGAATATTATAAAAAAATTTAATGGATTTATTAAGAAATATAGTTTATCTGGAAAACGTGTTTTTGACAGAATGGAGAAATAAAGACAATTTTTCATAGAAACCTTATTTGGAACTCATTATTTCTTAAAGGGATGAAAATAATGAATTTCTTTTACAATGATATAAGAATAGGATAATAAATTTCATTAGTTCCTTGAGATACAAATTATATGATATCGTCCTTAAAAGAAAACTCATTAGCAATCGTGATAAAAGATGATATTTTCACTTCTAAAAAACACACCTTTAACAGCGTTGGTATTTATCTGCGCTATAAAAAAATGTCGATTAATGAAATATTTATCATCGCTAAATAAAACAATGATAAATTTAACCATTTATCAGCACGTCCTTTTTAGCACTAATAAAATAAAACAGTTTTCCGTTATATATTTTTAGTAATGAAAATGGTATTCTTTATAAATGATTTATTTTTAGTGCTAATAAAGGGCACCCTTTATCAGTTCTTTATTTGTATCACTGATACAAGGTATCCTTTATTAGTGCTTTAATTTCAGCACCAATAAATGGTATCATTTATCAGTTCTTTATTTTTAGTGCTAATTAATATTTATATAAATGAACTGAAATAATTATATAAATAAAAAATAAAAAAAAAAGTGTGTATTAAAAAAATAATACAAATTTTATTAAATAATTAATTTTTGATAAAATGAATATATTTATTATACATTATTAATTATTAAACATTTTATTAATTAGATAATTATGATAATTAATGTTATTAAATTATTTATATTAGATATACATACATACATATATATATATATAAATATATATAAATATTATTTATATATTAAAAAATATTTATGTGCTTTACATTAAATGGTTTTATGTTTATTGAATAATGGTTTATAATTGAAAATTAATATGAATTAAAAATATTTACTATAATTTCATTGTAATCGACATATGATTGTATGTAGTTTGATTTTTCAATTTAACATAGATCAAATGTGTCTTATATTGATTTTACATATACATAATAAATGCATTTTTATATAAAACGCATAAACACCAATATTATCCATTTTTTCAATATTTTTAAAGTGTACTTATTCTAAATTTATTTAATTTCACACATTTTTAACATAGATACAAGAAAATAAAAGAAGATATTCATTAATAATATTAAAAAATATTTGTAAAAAAATATTTATAAATAAAATTATTTATAAATCTATAGTCTCTATATTTATACAATTATATATTTATAATTATAAATAAATAAATATTTTTTAAAATAATTTATATAATTATAAATAAATTGTTGGTCGGAGTAGATTACTCAAGAGGGGAGGGGTGAATTGAGTAACTATAAAAATTTCTGTTACAAAATTATTAGTTTAAAAGAAAAGTTTTTTCCCCAATAAATAGATACAACCCAGTTAATCAAGGTTATACTATTATAAGAGTTAAAATTCTTAGAAGATTGATTAATTCTCATTAATCTTAATTTGTATTGTTAATATTACTTTTGAATTTATCCTACTAAGACAAATTAGTTATAACTTCTTTCCAAGACTAACTATCAAAGTGAAAATAGTGTTTTCTAGATTATGTAGTAAAGCTGTAAAACAGAGAAGACTAAAATTAAACAGCACAGCAGATATAAAACAAGTAGTTCAGTCTCAAGCTGAGACCTAATCCACTCTACTTGGTGATCACCTTCCACCAAGCAGTTTATATAAATAAACTTTGATCCACACCCTGGATCGGGGTTAGCAATAGTACACAGACTATCCAGGTCACACAGGGACCTCTTCCATAGTTTTCATGGGTAAACAAAAATAATAACCAGGTAACATAGGGACCTCTTCCAAAGTTGTCGTGGGTAAACAAAAATATAAAGAGTTTGGTGTAAGGATTTATAAATCCTTCAGTTTAGCACAGGAGTCAGTGTGTGTATAGAATATACAAAGTACACACACTGCTTAAGAAGTAAGTAAAAGAATCACTAAGAAAGAGTAGATATGAGTTTAGAATTCCCTAGTGATTAGAAGTGTAGCTCTGGACTCCTTTGATTAAACAGAAATGCTTTTGAGTCCTTCTTTGGTTTTTGTCTTGAAAACAGAGGGTCGTGATTCAGCTTGTGTTCTTCATGAGTGTTGATAATGTGAAGATGTTCTCTGGATTCCAGTGTACTTTGTATGTTCTTCAGCAGAGTTGGATTTCTTTCATGAGACAATGCTTTCTTTGAAAATCTTGCAAAGTGTTCTTTGTGGTCGTGCGCACACACTTGTTTTCTGTTCGATATATCACGCTTTTTGTTCTTGGGCACACTCCAATATTTATCTTTGAATGCATGAGTTTTAGCTGACAGGTTCCATGTTCTTCGTACCTAGTACCTCGTACTATGTCTAAAAGAAACATTAATTATGTTAGTTCATTAAAGACATCAAATATGACTATTAGAAATTAAATTGAAAGATGAAAAAATAGTTTAAGAAATGGTGGCACAGTAAGTTATGAAAGCGGTGTCTCCTTCACACAGTGACTGTCTGAGTGTCACGGTGTCTTGTTCATGGTGTCTAAGTGTCACAGTGTCTTGTTCACAGTGTCTGAGTGTCACGGTGTCTTGTTCACGGTGTCTTGCTTACGGTGTCTTGCTTCACAGTGTCTTGCTTATGGTGTCTTTCTTACTGTGTCTGGCTCACGGTGTCTTGTACTTAGGAAAATAACTGTATTCTGACTTAAACAGTAATATGCATGAAATGGATTGATCTTCACCATTATAAATCATGAGATAACTTGAAACATAAATACACGTGATTGGATATAATTTATAGGAGTTAACTATGTTGAATGGGATTTGTAATAATTTATGAGATTTGTGATCATTAATGAGATTTGTGATCATTAAAACATGATTAATACATGAGGATTCCAACAATCTACCCCTTTTTGATGATCAGAAATCATGGACAGTTAAAGTGTAAATTAGATGCAACCATAGAGAAAATGACATGAAAATGACATATAGAAACTTCTCCCTCTTTTGGTATTATCAAAAAGTTGAAATAAGAGATAGAAAATAGTGCACATTCCATTAAGAGTAAACAGAGTGTAGTACAAAATAAAGATGAAATACAAAAACAATGATATCCCCATCAAAAAGGAGTAAGTACTGGGCTTCTTCGGGGATTGTCCTTCTCTTTGCCTTTAGCAGCAGCAGAAGAGGAAGTCATAGGGGCAGTGGTTGATGTAGAAGAAGGCAGAGATGAGGTAGATAGAGAGGGTAAAGGGAGACCTTCAAAGACTGAGGGAGCCAAGGTAGGAGCAGTAGAAGATCTAGGCAATTTCTAATCAAGAATCACAGTCCTGATATGACTGAGAGCTTGGCCAACAAACATGGTAGTTGAGGCTAAGTCAGAGGTGAAGGTAGGCAGCCCAGGTCTGAGAGTTTCAGCTGCTGGAGTAACAATTGTTATACTCTGGACATGAAGATAGGGTCTTAGGAGTTTGATGAAGTCTGCAATAATATCTCCACCATATTGCATGGATTTTTTAAAGTCATCTTTGTTTTCCATGAACTTGTCCAACAATTGGGTAAACTCAGTTAGCTTCTGGACTTGGTTTTTGAAGGTTTGAGTTACAAGAGTAATTCACAGATTCTCTACAAGGTATTTGAAGTGGTTGGTTATATCATTCTTGGAGAAAATTTGGTTGAAATAGAAATCCACTTTCTTAGAAATCTCCTGTTGGGCATCATTCGCAATCTTGGAGTGAATTTGCACAAGGTCAAGAACACTATCACTGTTCTTGAAAACTTCAGAGAAATAGGCCACATTAAAGCCACTGAAATCATTCTGAAGCTCTTCTTTGACTATAGATCTGAGAAAAGTATTTTCCAAGGAATGTGTGGAGGATTTAACAAAGGTATTAGAAGCTTTGATGGTTGTGGTTAGAGATTTGATCTTATTTAATATGTTTTGAAGACAACTAGTGTACTCATCAGTGAGTTTGTTAAGGTTCGCCGCAATCTATTGAATTTCCTTAAACATCTTTTTGTGCCTTTACGCAATCTTTTCATCGAAGGATAATAGATAAGGGTGAATTTGAGACACAACAACTCAAGATATTTGAGAAATAGTGGGTTCTAGAGAATCAGTAGCAGGATCTGATCTAGAATGCAGCTCTTTCTGCATGTCTTCAACCATGCTTCTCAAGGTTGTGACTTCATTAATGAGAAACTTATTTTCAACTTGAACTTCTTGAATATCATGGAACATCTTAGGTTGTATCTGCCAAATGATCTTTTCCAGTAATAGTGAGGCATGCCTCTCACTCATATTTGTTACAGATTGAGGTTGGGAGTTCAGAAGTTTCTCAACTCAGACAAGAGAGTATCTCTAAATTCCTTCAAATCATCTTTACTGACAAAGGACAGATGTTCAGATAAAGGTTCAGGTGCAGGAATTGGTACAGTTTCAGGTTCCTTCTCAGGGGAAAATCTTGTGAATGATTTCAACTGAAATAAGGAAGAGAGATCAAGCCCGATTGCAGTAACCTCCTGAGACTCATTTACATCATAGAAACTAGGAAATTTGTACTGAATGTCCATAGTACTTGACTCAGTTGGATGTGAGGCTTCACTAGACTTAAGATGTGGGGTTTTCTCCCCCTCAATAGGTGGCTCTTTCTCAGGACTGAGAGGCTCAAGAGCTTGGTCTAAATCCACAGTTTCATTTCTAAGTTCCTCATTCATTTCTTGTCTAGACAGCTGAAAGGATACCTCCATCCTCTGTTCAGCAGAGGGTATTATTTCAAGAACAGATTGTTCCACATGGAGTTCTTCCAGATTCGCTTCTTACATAACAGGGAGTTCTTCCACTATAGGCTCTTACAAGGCTTTCTGCTCAGATTCTGTCACCACTGATTCTTTTTCAGCCTTGGGTTGGAATTCCAGATTAACATCTTCACTAGGGGTAGGAACTTCTTCTTCAAGAACAACAGGAGGAACAATAGTCCTTTCTTCCTCAACAACAACTGCTTCCCTATGAGTTACTTCAGCCTCTTCTTCCTATTCTTTTGAATACTCAACAAGTTCATCTAGTTCCAAACCAGGATCAGAAATTTCTTTCGGCCTTGATGGATAATTCACAAGATTAAACTTCTCATAAACCTTATCATTGTCTTCCACCCATTCCTTTTTCCAAGGATTCCAGTTTATCTTAATTCTCCTGATGATGGATTTATAGAGACATTAATCACAGTCCATAATAACTTCTTCATTAGGTCCAACAATTCCTTTTGCAAAAAGTATGGATGATATCAGCCGAGAGTAGAACAGAGAGGTGGACTTGGATATAACCTTGATCAACTCACACATATGGTGAATGATGTACTTGCACAGGTTGATCTTGTGTCCATTCTTCATAATATGAATCAAAAATACATCTTGATACTTTAACACTGCAAAATCACCTTTTCCTAGACTAACCAGATTTTTAACAAACTTAAATAGTAGCCTTGTTTCTCCATCAAGTTCAGCAGCGATGGCCCTTCTTTTGGTTCCATTTCTGGTTAGGGTTTTCAGATCATCTTCAAGATCAAAGAAATCAGTTGTAGGTGGAGGTTCTCTCTGATAATCATCACATATTACTTCATGAGGTATCCTAAGGCATGCATCCCATAACCTCGACAAGAAGGAATATCTTTGGCCATTAATCCAGCTCTTCACTACATAACTTTCACTAGAGTCAAAAGAAAATTGTGCGTACTGGTAGAACTGAGCTACTAACTTAGGATAGATGGGTCTATTCTCCCTTGAGAACCATTCTACCTAGCCTTGATCTTTTAACACTTTTAAAACTAGGGATTTTCTAGACAAAAACCATTCAGGGCAGATTTCTTTCTCAGAAACAACACTGCGATTTACCAGATTCAGATTTAGAGGTCCTTCGGGTGTCAGCTTAGGTGCAATATTTTTTTCTTTGAGCGGCGCTTCTCAGGTGTGGATGACGACGGATGTTTCATTCTTGGCATCCACTGAAGGTTTGAAAGAGAGAGAGAGAGAGAAGGGGTTGCAAGGTTGAAAGGGTTTGAAATGAGAGAAAGTCCAAGTGAAGAACCGAGTGAAACTTTTTGTTTTATCATTTTGGAATTCCAATCATCACAAAAATAAAAATGCGGTAAAGTAAAAGAGGTGAAATAAAAAATATTGTGATACGGGTTTAATGAAAATCGTAAATAAGTTTCACAGTGAGACCATGAATGGTCGTTACGGTGAGACAGTGATCGGTCGTCACGGTGTGACATTAAGTGGTCATCATGGTGAGACAGTGAATGTTACGGTGAGACAGTAAATGTCATACCATGAGTACAAAGTGCTAACGGTGAGACCGTAATCTTGAGAGAAAGTAACTGAGAAACTGTAATCATGAAACAGTAAATTAAACATAGTAGAATGTTGAACAGTAAGACAATTATGATATCTATTTGAGATTTATCATGCCAAGATCATGTATGATGTAGTTTATTCTCTCATAATATAATAGTTTAGTGAATATATTAGCAAGTTGATATTCAGTACCAATGAATTTCAAGGTGATATCACCTTTTTGATGATGATATCTCAAAATTTGATGTCTTACATCAATATGTTTTGTCCTAGAATGTGAAACAGGATTTTTTGATATGTTAATAGCACTTGTGTTTTCACAATTTATTGCTACATATCTGAATTGATATCCATAATCTAGTAATGTGTTTTTCATCCACAAAATTTTTTCACAACAACTGCCAGTAGCTATGTATTCAGCTTCTACAGTAGATAATGCAACAGAATTTTGTTTCTTACTACACCATGATACTAGTGACTTGCCTAAAAGGTGACATGTTCCAGAGGTGCTCTTTCTATATAACTTATAGCAACCGAATTCAGCATCAGAATAACTAACTAGTTCAAATGATTGTCCTTTAGGATAGAACAGTCCTAGATTGGGTGTATGCTTGAGGTATTTGAAAATTCTCTTTACAACATTTAAATGAGATTCTTTAGGATTTTCTTGAAAACAAGCACACATACACACACTAAACATAATGACTAGATGACTAGCAGTTAAGTAGAGTAAACTTATAATCGTTCCTCTATAAGTGGTTTGATCAATATATTTTCCATCTTCATCAAGATCCAACTTACAGTTGGTACTCATGGGAGTGTCACTACTTTTAGTGCTATCCAATCCAAAACGTTTTAGAATATATATAGTGTATTTACTTTGAGTTAAAACAATTCCATCATTATTTTTAATGATTTGAAATCCAATAAAGAATTTTAGTTCACCCATTAAACTCATTTCAAATTTTTTTTGCATCATTTTAGAAAAATAAATACATAATGAATTTTTTGAAGATCCAAAAATAATATCATTTACATAGATTAGAACAACTAAAACATCATTAGAAATATGTTTTATAAAGAGGGTAGGATCAGCTATTCATTTTGTAAAACCTTTGGAAATGAGAAAATTACTCAATCTGTTATACCAAGCTCTTGGAGATTTCATTAAACCATATAAATATTTTGATAGTTTGAAAATATGATTGGGAAAATGAGGATTTTTAAATCCAGGGGGGTTGTTCAAGAAAGACATCCCCAGCTATATACCCATTTAAGAATGCACTCATAACATCCATTTGATATAGTTTCAAATTTAGATGTGCAGCATAGGTAAGTAGTATTCTAATGGCTTCAAGTCTGGATACTAGAGAAAAGGTCTCCTCCTAGTCAATTCCTTCTTCTTGACTGTAGCCTTGTGAAACTAATCTAGCCTTGTTCCTAACTATATTTCCAGCTTCATATACCTTATTTCTGAACACTCATTTAGTGACTATGATGAATGTGTCCTTGGGTCTTTCAAAAAGTTTCCAAACTTTGTTTATTTCAAACTGATTAAGTTCTTATTGCATATCCATTACCCAAAATTCATTATTTATGGAATCATCAATGTTTTTAGGTTCAAGTTGTGACAAGAATACTTGACGTTCAACCTGATTTCTAAGAGAAGCTCTAGTTTGTGTTCCTTTATCTAAGTCTCCTATAACAGCATCTAAGGGATGGTTTTTAAGGGTTCTAACCTTTCTAGAAAAAGAGGGACTTGTGATTTTAGGTTCATCAACAGATTCTGGTTCATTATGACTCGATTGAAGGGAATTTCCAGAATTGGAAGTTTTCACAGATTCTTTCACAGAGGAATTTGAGGATTTTGTATTGATGTTCAGATTTGATACATCATCCTCCATATTTTCTAGGATGGTTCTAGGCTCATGTGGATCTATTTCATCAAACTTAATATGAAAATATTCTTCCACGAATTTAGTTCTCTTACTGAATACTCTATAAGATTTACTTAATATTGAGTAACCTAGGAAAATTCATTCATCACTTTTGGATGCAAATTTGTCAAGATTATCCTTAGTGTTGAGAATAAAGACCCTGCAACCAAAAACTCTAAAGTAATTAACCTTAGGCTTCCTATTGTTCCAGAGTTCATACGGGGTCTTTTTGAGAATTGGTCTAATCAAGACTCTATTGATTATGTAGCATGATGTATTAACAGCTTCATCCAAAAAGTAAATAGGTAATTAATATTCACTAAGCATTGTTCTAGAAATTTCTTGCAGGGTTCTATTTCTTCTTTCTACAACACCATTCTGCTGAGGTGTTCTAGGGGCAGAGAAATTGTGACTATAATAATTTTGTGAGCAAAAGGATTCAAACTCTTGATTTTTAAACTCATGGCCATGATCACTTCTTAAAGATTTAATTTTATGGCCACTATTATTTTCTATAGACTTGGAATACTTAGTAAAATATGAGTAGGCTTCACTTTTGTGAGCCCTGAAAAAGGTCCAGGTATATCTAGAAAAATCATCTACCAGAACATAAACATAGTTCTTCCCGTTTAAACTAGAAAATCTACATGGTCCAAACAAATCCATGTAAACCAATTCAAGAGGTTGAGAAGTAGAAACTTATTTCTTTGATTTGAAAGATATTTTTTGTTATTTTCCCTTTTGACAAGGATTACACACTTTGTACTGTGGAAACTCATGTTTGGGTAAGTCTTTAACTATGCCTTTTCTAGTTAGCTTTCTAAGGGAGTGATCATTATAGTGTCCTAGTCTCCTATTCCAGAGCCAGGATTCTTTATGAAATACACTTAAGCATGAAACATTTTGAGAGGCTAAGGAATCTAAATTAATAGAATAAACGTTCTCATTCCTTGATCCAGAAAATAATAATTCATCTTTAGAATTAAATACATTACATGCATCATTTTCAAACTTAACATGATATCCATCATCACATAATTGTGAGATACTAAGCAGATTATATTTTAAGCCATTAACAAACAGTACTTTAGAAATTAAAATCGAATCAGAGTTACCAATCTATCCTAAGCCAATGATTTCCCCTTTAGCATTGTCACTAAATGTGACATGTCCTACATCTACTTTTATCAGATTCTTGAAGCATGAGTATTCTCTTGTCATGTGCCTTGATCACCCACTATCCAAGTACCACAGATTCTTGCAGGAGCTCTTTAAGCAGCTATCCAATAACATCATCAAGCAAAGACAGATTTTGGTACCCATACTTGTTTGGGTCCAATAACATTAGTAATAAGTGATTTAGGAACCCATATCTGTCTCATAGGTTTCCTATAAGAATTATGTAATGTATTTGAAAAATAAACTGTACTTGGTACACAAAAATTTGAAATAGTAGAATATGTATCATGGCTTGAGCTAGTTGAGTTGGGTCAAGAACTGGGAACAAAACTATATGTCGTTGAATTGGAAACAAAATCCGTTCTACTAAGGTTTTTTTACCAGGTTGATAACCAATTCCAGTATTGTATTTAGGGGCAATTTGTTTTCCTAGAATTTGGGTAAGGGTATTTTTCCCATTAGTAAACTTTTCTAAGTCACTTTTTAATTTCTCATTAGAAATTTTTAATTCATTGTTTTCTTTGAGAAGTTGGGAATTTTTCTCCTTTTTAGTATTAAGTTCAGATTTATCATTTACAGTGAGAGCATGTTGTTTCTTCAATGATTTATATTTATCTTTTAATTCATTGTATGTCTCTTCGAGCATGTTTCAATATTCAAACATTTCTTCATTAGTCATATTTTCAGAGTCACTTTCCTCATAAGAAAAGTATGAATTATGTACAGAATATTTTATTGTTACCTCAGATGTGTTTTTCATAAATCACATATTGTCTTTGTTAGCCTGTTCATCATGTGATGTCTTTGAGTCGATTTAACTATCCCCAGAGGCACTCCAGGTTGCTTTCATTGTCTTTTTGTACTTCTTGTCCTTGTCCTCATACTTCCTCTTATACTTGAGCTTTTGACAGTCAGCCTTTATATGTCCTTTGCACTTACATTTATAAAATACAATTTCATCAATTTTATCACTTATTTTCCAGTCCTTTTTCCAATTTCCTTTTAGATCATACTTTTCCTTGAAGTTAGGTTTTCTGAAAAAGTTCTCCTTTTTGTAAAATCGTTTGAATCTTCTAGCCAGTTGATCCATCTCCTCATCACTGTCAGGTGATGATTGTTCGGTGGTGGAACTTTCTATATAAGCTTCTAGTTTCCCTTTGTCTTTGTGCTTTGAGAAGGTGGTCTTGAATGCTACAGATTTCCTCTTTGGTTCATCCTCCTCTTTTTTGTTGACTTTCAAATCTTCCTCATACATAATTAGTTTCCCAATGAGTTCTTTTACAGGAAGCTTGATGATATTTCATGATTCTCTAATTGAGATAGAGTTTCCCCACTATCTATCAGGTAGACATCTAAGGATTCGCATGATCTATTATTTGGCAGTGACTTCTCTTCCAAGAGAAATCATTGTGTTGAAAATCTCATTGAACCTGAGATACATGTCAGAAATAGGTTCATCAGGTTTCATTTTAAAATTATCATATTTTATAGTATAAGTATTAAGTCTCATTTCCTTTACACTAGATGTGCCTTCATGTGAGACAAACAAGGTATCCCAAATTTCATGGGCAGTTTTACAATCAGAATTCCTATTAAATTATTCATCTCCTAAGAAACAGTACAGATTGTTCATGGATTTTCAATTGTTATTTTAAGCAATTTTTTTAGGTTCATCCCATGTAATTCTATCAGTCACCATAATTTTGTATTCATCTATAATTCATGACCAAATTTCAAATCTCATACTCTCTAGATTCATTTTCATTTTAATTTTCCATTGAGAATAATTGGTTCAATTAAATAATGGTGGTATGTTGGTTGTAGCACCTTCCAATCTATTGTCTATACTAACAAATTATTTTAAAAGAGCTATAAATTAAGAATTAACAGAAATTTATAGATCCTTAAAGTAAAACTACAATCACAGTTGAGTATGATTATACTGATTTCTAATAAAGCACCCTCTCATACCAAATTTTGTTTGGAGTAGATTACTCAAGAGGGGAGGGGTGAATTGAATAACTATAAAAATTTTGGTTACAAAATTATTAGTTTAAAAAAAATTCCTCAATAAATAGATACATCCCAGTTAATCAAGTTTATACTATTATAAGAGTTTGACTATTTAAACAACTTCTTAGAAGATTGATTAATTATTAGTAATCTTAATTTGTATTATTAATATTACTTTTGAAGTTATCCTACTAAGACAAATAAGTTATAACTTCTTTCCAAGACTAACTATCAAAGTGAAATTAGTGTTTTCTGGATTATGAAGTAAATAAATAAAACAGATAAGACTAAAATTAAATAGCACAGCGGATATGAAACAAGTGGTTCAGTCTTAAGCCGAGACCTAATCCACTCCACTTGGTGATCACCTACCACCAAGAAATTTATATAAATAAACTTTGATCCACACCCTGGATTGGGGTTAACAACAGTACACAGACTGTCCAGGTCACACAGGGACCTCTTCCACAGTTTTCGTGGGTAAAAATAATAATAATCAGGCCACACAGTGACCTCTTCCACAGTTTTCGTGGGTAAAAAAAGTATAAAGAGTTTGGTGTAAGGATTTATAAATCCTTCAGTTTAGCACAGGAGTCAGTGTGTGTATGGAATATACAAAGTACACACACTGCTCAAGAAGTAATTAAAAGAATCACTAAGAGAGAGTAGATATGATTTTAGAATTCTCTATTGATTTGAAGTGCACCTCTGGACTCCTTTGATTAAACAGAAATGCTTTTGATTCCTTCTCTAGTTTTTGTCTTGAAAATAGAGTGTCGCGATTCAGCTTGTGTTCTTCACGAGTGTTGACAATGTGAAGATGTTCTTTGGATTCCAGTGTACTTCATATGTTCTTCAGCAGAGTTGGATTGCATGAATGAGACAATGCTTTCTTTGAAAATATTTCAAAGTGTTCTTCATGGTTGTGCTCACACGCTTGTTTTCTGTTCGGTATATCGCGCTTTTTGTTCTTGGGAACACTCCAGTCTTTATCTTCGAATGCATGAGTTTTAGCCGACAGGTTCCATGTGCTTTGTACCTCATACCTCATACTATGTCTACAAATAAGCATTAATTATGTCAGTGCATTAAAGGCAACAAATATGATCATTACAAATTAAATTGAAAGACAACAAAATATTTTAAGAAATGGTGGCACAGTAAGTTATGAAAACGGTATCTCCTTCACATGGTGACTGTCTGAGTGTCACGGTGTCTTGTTCATGGTGTCTGACTGTCATGGTGTCTTGTTCATGGTGTCTGAGTTTCACGTTGTCTTGTTCATAGTGTCTGAGTCTCACGATGTCTTGTTCACGGTGTCTGAGTGTCACGATGTCTTGTTCACGGTGTCTTGCTTACGGTGTCTTGCTTCACGGTGTCTTGCTTATGGTGTCCTGCTTACTATGTCTGGCTCACGATATCTTGAACTTAGGAAAATAACTGTATTTAGACTTAAACAGTAATATACAATAAATGGATTGAGCTTAACCATTATAAAGCATGAGATAACTTGAAACAAAAATACACATGATTGGATATAATTTATAGGAGTTAACTAGGTTGAATGAGATTTGTGATCATTAATGATATGTGTGATCATTAATGAGATTTGTGATCATTAAAACATGATTAATGCATGAGGAGTCCAATATATATAATTATGTATATTTACATAATTAATAAATTTATTATAAAATTATTTAAATAATTAATATATTTACTATATGTTTTTTTGTGAGTTCTAAAGATTTACGTGTGTTGAGAATGTATTTTTTATGGGAAATTGATTATTTTGGGCAGGTTATCCTTTTGTGTACTTTTGAGTATGATTTGCGAAGTGTTTATATAATAAATAATTTGTCCTTTAAATTAAATTTGGGATGTGGAAATGGTTTTTAAATAGTGTGTGTGATGAAAGATGTTTTTTCCAAGGGTTTGGTGTGATTTGTGTTGGGTTTTAGTTTTGTAACAGAAAATGGATATGTTGTGTGTGTATATTTTAGTGTGGTGTTTTGTGGAAGGGTTTTATGGGTTTTGGAAAGGTGAAAATCATTTTTTCAAAGGCATATAAATGAGTATAGGTTTGGAATTATGTTCTTAAAGGAAATTGACATCCTTTTCCATGTTGAACTTGTTGTACAATTTTTTAATGTGAATTGTAAATTTATTTAAAGGATTGATGACGTGTTTTGAAAATTTTTTGGGGTTGTGTACAAATTTTTTAAAAAAGGGACTACTATGGAATTTGTTGTGAATTAGTTAAAACTATTGTTTTATTAATTTGAATTGTTTTATAAATTAGTTAATAGATTTATTAAATTATATAAGTGTTTCAAATTATGTTCAATTCAGTTATGTGGTGCATTTGATTTTAAAAGTATCATTTTCATGTGAACATGGGTGTGTTTTTTATGTTAAGCCTTGAGGTGACTTTGGGAGTTATTTTAGAGAATAATTTAAATGAATTTTTAATATACATAATATGTGTGAGGCATGTTTATGAAATAATTTTTCATCCATATTATTCCAAATGGGGTTTGGTGGTCCAAGTAGTGGAACACCATGTGTACATTTTTTAACATGACTTGTGTGTATAAATGTGTTGTTTTAGTGACATGAAAATGGGAAAAATGATTGAGCACAAATAAAAGGGAATCCTGGGTAACTGGGTAACATGATTTTGTTATGTTAGGGAATCTTGATGTTGGCATATAAAAATAATTGTACATAGAATTAATTTATTACTTGATATATATGTTTAATTATTTTATATTTAGTATTACTCACGTAATAAATGTTTTTTTCTTATACATGTGGATTCTTTTTTTCTTGTTGGGGTGCTCAATCCAACTTTTATTATTTTCTTCCTTAAAATACTTTCACCCGTGAAATGCTTCATTTGTCACTTTATTTCAAGTTACCTAAACTTAAATTGTAATAAAAGCAATTTTGTTTACATCCATGTCCTACCAATATACTTGAATATGTATTTTTAAACACTTTTGTTCATTACTTTTTTGATCATGTAATTCATTGATAACAGGAATGGGGAATTTTGTAAATGTTGCTCTTTGGTATATTCCCAAACCATTTGTGTCCCCATTATACACCCAATCCTTCCATCTAATTGATTATGAGGATATAATATCATTTATAAGCATCGGAAACCATGATAGAGCATGATAATTTTTATGTATATTATTGAATAGATATATATATTTCATCCATCTTGTTATCCTTCTTGAGTCCACTCCATAACACAAAAATAAAATGATTGTTGATCTGATGTAATTCGATGTTTCTTATACCCCTTTATATCTATTTTCTACCCCATGATTAGGTCATCCAATATTATTACATGAAAATTGGAGATGGATAAAAATGTTCCTCCAAACTAATTAAATCCTCAAACCACTACCTAAATCAACTACTATAGAAAAAGAGGGTCATTATAGCCTATGTCCCACATAAAACCATTTTAGGGAATGAAAATGAATTATTCCACTATGTCTGAATTTAATCTTCTAAGAAGTTGTCTTAATAATTTATCTCTAAATTATATGAAACATTTGATCTAGATTCATGGCCTTTAGAGGAATATCATTAGCCTTAGTTTCAGAAATTTAAAGGTTTTTCCTTTATTCCTAAATATACAACATTAAAAGGCACCATGTGGTCCTTTTAACCTAGCATTATAAGGTGTGGAATTCCTCACTAAAGAAAACTAAACAATATGTTATTGTTTTAAATTTGAAGGTATATATAGAAAGATATTTTCTTGTCCCATTACCAAATATAAAATTCAATTCACCACCCAAACTAAGGATAAACTATAGAGTTCTTAGTTATACCCATTTAAATTGAAGAATATGTAATACACTTGAGAGAGATAGTGTACCCCTTATATATAGTGTTTTAAATATTTCATGTCTTCAATAAATAACATTCATGATAATGGTAATTGATATTTATATTGGAAAGTATTTCATTAATATTTATTAAATCTATATGAGATTCTTGAACAATACAATAGGATCCATGGAGAGATGATTCAACCTATCATCTTCTTGGTTTTAATGTGAAATACCCCAAGAACTATTAATTACTTTTTATAGATGTTCACCATTGGAAAGTGGGCCTAAAATAATATGAAAAGGATAATTTTAGAAATAAAAAATGGCAAACCTAATGTACAATCATTTACTTATAGATGAGAATGATTGATCATGAATTCCCTTTTGTGATACTATATTGATGGGTTTCTTATATTTTATCACTATTAATAAAATATCCTCTACAATAAGAATAGAAAAGTGTTATTCTCCATAACTAATATATAGTTTATCCTAAGAAAATATAGGACACTTTAAATCATCAGTTGATGGAAACTTAAACATACACTATTACTTCCATGACTACATTCAAATCCCTAATAAATGATGTCACTAACCTAACAAAAATAGTGGTAGGTGGTTCAATCCATGTTAATGGATTACCTACACAATTTTATCATCCCCAACCTAGATATAGTGAATTATAACATATAGATATAAATTGTGAAAATCCCAACACTATAGAGAAATTATTACTTGGGACAAGCATCTCAAGACATGGCCTCAAATAATTTCTAGAGTCTTCCATCGGATCATGAAAATCACTTCCATCCATATATAGAAGAGTCTAATAAATACACCACTGAAATATAAATGGATCAAGAGGAGAATCATAAGAAGGATCCCACCATGAAGATTCTTCAAAATCAATGTAAAACCCTTTCTTCACAGGTATCAATTGAATAGATAGAATTATACATATGAATATATGAAAAGGATCCCATAATTAGGGAACCCTAGGGGAAACATACAACCTATTTTAGGAATAGGTTTAAACCCCTAAAACATTTAGTATCCCCAATACAAATTATCATATCCTAACATTGTCTCAGTGGTGATTCCAAATCACTATTGGAATAAATCATCGATTCGGTCAAGGAAATCATTGATTATTTATAAATTAAATAACTCACCCATGAAGGGGGAATATAACCACTGTGAATGTAATATTGATATTAGAATTATAATAATCTCTATAGAACCTCCCCACAGCACCAATCATGAATATTATCCCATTGATTCCAAATTATTAATGTCTTTCATGTACAAAAATAATACTATCCATCAATAACATCCACATAGTGAATAAAAATACTATAACTAAGAGGATTTCTCCCACCCCTTTAAAAAATAAAAACAAAAAATTTCATGTATCTCACAAAGGCCCCTCCATATTATGAAGGCAATCCATAATGATGTTCCTCCCATTAAAAGTGTTCAAGATATTTTCAACTATAGTGATCCTCCCCATAGTTCCTAACATAAATTTCCTCTCCATTGTAATAATTGACAGATCAAAAATCCGGATATTTCCTCCAGAGGATTCAAGTTACTAATTTACTCTTAGTAATAAAGGGGAAAGACAACTCAAAGGTCCTCCATGTGAAAAATGTTATAAATTTGTTCCTCATAATGAAATATTTAGATGAAATAGGGTTCTTAACCTTGTAAATAACCATGAAAAAAAATATTTTTCACTGTTCTTCATATAATTCTTATTATCTATGTGTTCTATATAACATTAAATAAATCCACCACAAAGGACATACAAATAGAAACTATCATAAATTTCCTACCCACGGTGAAGAACATGGATTCCACAAATGTACTCAACATGATGAAAATCAGGGAATATAAAAACAATAAAATCCATCCCAGAATTCCCATTTTTTTGTTCCTCTATATTATAATAATGAAACCCCCAACATAGAACCTATATATGGACACCATCATGAAGTTACTCTTCATAGAAAAAATTTAGAAAATATATAGTACTTACCCATGTCGACAACCAATAAACTAATAATCCTGAAGTCCCTCCTCAAAATGTATATTTTTTAGGTCTTACATATGTAATGATGAAATACAACATAAAGTTCCTACTCATGATAAAAAATTAAATTAACATGAAGTTCCTCCTCATTCGATCAACCGAGGGTCAAAAAAACTAAAGCTACTCCTTAAGATTTCTTCTTCTTCAACACTCCTACTAATAATGAATTACCTAAAATAAACGGTCATCCCCATGTCTCAATCATCCAAATGTTTACTTCCCACCAATATTCTATTACAAAAATAAAGTAACATACACTGGTTAGTCCACTATCAATTGCATGTGTGACATCCCATTCAAAGGGTGATTTTAGCTAATGATAATTAGCTGTTCTACCATGAATTTTAAAATCTAATATGTGGTTGAAAATCATCATAATAATTATAAATTTATCAAAAAAGTAGAAGGATTTTGACCTTTTTTTATGGAACTGGTTGAAGAACCATCTGATGAAAATGGAGATGGTTCTAGAATTATAAGGTATTATCTCTCCATGGAGAAAAAAATGATAATGTTTTGAAACATATCCACACCCAATAGGAAATCTTTGATATCTTAAAGGTGGAATACATACCCCACCTACTATTAAATTTATGTAAGATGATTCATTATCTCAAATCCAAACACATTCCCTATGAATGACATGTCAACCTACATATGATATCACATGAGAAATGTTTCAATGTATATCTAATGTATCATCCAATTTACTAGTACCCAGAGTTTCAAGATATATGAGAACATTAATAATGTTTTCCTAAAAAACCTAATAGTGATCCTCTAAATATCAATGATTATTATTACATATAAACATCAGAGGAATGGGTGAATTCAGATGGTTTTCTTTCACCTGGAACACCAATTAATAGTTTAATTATGATAGAGTAGGTTATAATTTCATTACATTAAATCATGAATCAGACCAATTATTTAGGAAATAATTATATTATATCCAATGAATCAATTCTATTCTTGGAGCGTATAATAGGAACACTATATGGAAATGAGTGGTTGAGAGTATCCTACAAAGTGTTCCCAGAAAAGTGTATCAGGTATAAAACATATAGAAGAAAACTATATTAAAATGTACTACATACAAATAGAATCTATATCCTATTAATAATAGATATAAAATATGTTATGAATATTAAAAACATGAATAATATCTCATAAGGTGAAGAGTGATAACATAGAGGCAAAAAACATAGGGGAATACCTAGTCTAAAGGGACGTGGGCATTTTTACCTATATAAAACCCCTCTATAACATCAACTATATAAGATAATATTCATATTAATGATTAAAACCCATTAATTTGATCATAATTTTTTAGGACTTTGGAAGATCAATAAGATTTACCCCTTATCACTTCTTTATTAATGATTCATGAACCAAAACTACCAATGGTATTATGTTAATAATAGTTGCAAGATAGTCACATAGAATCACTTTGCATACAAAAAATCAAGCACCATATCAACAAAAAAACCATCATGGGAAATAAATTCACCATTAGAGATGTAAAACAAAATAGACCTCCAAAAGGGGAAATTTTAAGGATAATTGTGACATGAACATTCATTAATATTCTAAGGACAATGAGAGTCCATATTTTTCTAATACAAATAATGATCTAATTCATGTTGTGTGATTTCTATTAGCAATTGTTTCTATATAATTTCTAAAAAAATTACACCATGAAATGAATTGAAAATAATATTATTAGGATAAATAATTTATCAAGAGTATCACTCACATCAATGTGTTGGAAGAATAAATTTGTACCTTAGAACAAGAACTTGCTCATGATCTAGTATCCCTCCAAACATTTAGCTTCCACTATCTCAACATGCTTGTGCTAATGAGAAGGTGAATAGGATATATAGAACTAAAAACCACTCAAAGATCATGATTTCCTAACTATTGAATGGGTTTCTTCCATATATTAATCAAATATAATAAAATTCAAGAATATTAATGTTGAGAATCTCTAAAGAAACAACCAATTAGTGTGGTTCCCACGCTGAATCATCCATGAAAACTCTATTAAATCCTCTTAAACAAGAATATATTACTCAAAATAAAATACTATAATAATTATAAAATTCTAATTTAACGTCATTAATTACTATTAATTTAATCACAACACCATTTTATTACGAAGTGTTTCCTCTATTATGATAGAATCGTCGTATAGTTTAGATAAGTCATTGCATCCTCACACAAGAAAGATACCAACCAATGTCTCTAACAAGACAATGAAATCAATAAAAAGTATGTTACCAAGTATAAAATTTATCTTAAGTGATAGTATAATAATAATTTATAAAATTTATTACTTCCTAGATGAATTAGAGGGAAAACATTATACACTAGTACAGATGGAAAAAATCCAATCTCCCAAGTATAAGGATTTGAACCCTCCACCACTCAAAATTATTATCCTAAATCACTCATGGGTTAATTTAATAGTTGTATCATAAAATAATATTACACAATATATATCATGGTGCGGTCCAATTCTTAGAATTATGAAGAATCAAAATGAAAAAAATTGAAATGTTTCATGCATACACTATAAGTACATAGAATATTCTGGTATAGTAATAAATTTAATTGACCTATCACCAGTTAAGAAGACCTTATATGAATGTTTTGTTATGAATTAATCTCAAAAATTAAAGATAAATGAATAATTTTTAACAAATCCAATTGACACATTAAGAAAATGAGATTCTAGAAATTTATTTTCTAAATGAATTGTATATATTATTCCATGGAAATAAATTTCCTACATGAATAGTTATTGGATATTGTTGTGCAAAATATTCCTGATTTGTTGGAAAAATTCTCATCCTATAAAACTAAACTAGTGGATTTAGATATTTTACTATAATATCTCAATATGTATAACATGTTATTTAATGTAAGAAATCACAAAAAATCCACTATTATAGGAGAGGAAATCAGAGGAGGAGGATAATTACATAACTCTTAAATGACTTCCAATGATGTATTCAAACCCTAAATTTTAAAGATAAAACTCATTGGATCCACCTAATAATCAATCACCATTCATGAATCCTAACTCATATACATAGAATATGCATAAGTATTAAAATCATTAACATTTGAAAATAAGAAAAGAAAGGATTATTAATTATTATATAGATAGGTTCCATGTTATTTAATCCCCACATTGAATAAAAACATTACTCTATGGGAGATTATAAAAATCGGTGAGGTAGTGTTGTATGATAATCCTAACTATTAACCTTATCATAAAATTTCTAGGAATAACATCTATAATTTCATTATATTCAATGAAATTCTCCATGTAATGGTATATAGAGAAAATATACTATAGATGGTCTTAAGATGTAGGTATCGTGTATATAAATAACTCTACCTGAGGTGGTGGAAAATAGAATAGAATGAATTTATAGATTGAATTTCATAGAATATTAATAAATATATTCTGTAAAATTCATTGAGTCATGAACATGCAATAATTATTGAATAACTGAGTTATCTAGTTGAAACCCCATCTCCCACTACAACATCTGTGATATCATATTTGGATCCATAATCATCTAAAACAATGTGATATCATCATAAATGTAACAATTAAAAAGTAAGAGTAATCCTATTAGGATCATAATATTTTGCAAAATCTAATGTATTGTCTTCCATCCATCATTGGGAGATTGTACCAACCTGTGAAATATAATTTCCCTCTAAAAAGGAATAATGACATTGTTTTTAATATGTCAATTATCATATAGAATAGTAAGACAATAAATATATTCCATATTAAATGGATCAATATTTTAATTCTCACATATGTTTCCATGAACATATATGAAGACACTTCGAAAACAATAATTGTATTATGGGTGTTATCCATACTAAAAATCATATATTTGGTAAACATCTAGAGAAATACCCTTTAAATGACTAATAGGAACACCAGTTCAATCCTAAATCCATCATCATTCGTTAAACTCTTTTTAGACATGTTGATAGATTGGTCATAGAAATATCAACTTATTTACCATTATATGTAGTGAATTCACTACATTCCTATTTATAAATAATAAATACACACCAAAATTTCATCATGGTAATTTTAGAATCATTTTCACAACCACCAATGTGAATAATGAATCATCCTTCAATATCTAATCATAAATTATTAAGGAATCTTCTTATTATTTTGACATATATTTCAATTTTAGTGACTCTTAATCTCTCCCGATAACCCAAGGATTCTATTATTGAAGCTTTATCAATCCCTCTAGAATTATAAATTAAATTAGGGTTCATTGAAAATCCAATTCTTAAATGGAATCCAATAAGATTCACACATTCATATCCTTTATGTAATAGAATCAGGAGACAACCCTAAAATGGAACATCATATCCTTGTAAATCTATGGAAATATTCATAATTAAAACACTATTTTATCCTTCATGGACATTGGAATAATACTTAATATAATATTGGTACAATCCCATAGTATTTTATTAAAAAAATAAACTACTATATCCCCTTACAATTTAATAACATAAAGGTAAAAAAAATTAAAAATGGTTAATGGGAAAGATCAAACAAAAAAATAGTCCACAAACATTATGTATAACACCAAATTCATAGTGTTATACTAAGACACCACTTTCAATGGCACATTCGGATGTCCTGTCCTTATTTTTCATGTATTGGTTTCCTCCTGACACTATGAATGCTTCAAATAATTCATTAATGGATATATAAGGGTTCTATATGGTAACAATTAACATTTTGACTCTTTTGAGGCATAATATGTCAATAAAATATACTAAAAATTAGAGTTATTGAACCATTTAAAAATCCAGAAATGATTTTTTTTATTTGTCACATTGTGGTGAAAAATACATATCTCAGAATCTATGGAATTATATAATCTAATGGAAAGGTGTATCAAACCATATTCATCTCTTATGATGGAATGATTAATATCTATGTAGTGTCACCTCCATCAATAGACCAAAAGGTCACTATATGACCTATGAATGTTAATCTCAACCATAATAATCTTTATTGGAATACAAGGTTGACTACTGTATAATCAACATAGCAAAGAAAATTCAATTAGATTGGAATTCACCAACAAATATGTACATGAATATTAGGTGGGTTTGTACCCATTCACATGGTGTCTACCTATCCTAATGAAGTCTCACATACATTATATGAGTATATAGATTGTATTACCAATGTTAAATCATATGAAATTATACAGGAATATAAATAAATCCCCATTTCTAATGAAATTGAAGTCTCAGATATCATATATTCCCCCACCAACATTTGAGGAGGAAATTTCAACCAACATTGATGAACTCATTCTTGAGAATATGGAAACTGAATACAGAACAAAACATAAAATGATGTGTGTAGATATATATCTGAGGGAGATAATGAAATATATTTAATTTTATATAAAATATTGGGATTTATTAAAATTTAATTACATAAAAAGACTTATAATGGAACCTCATGAATTTATTCACAACCTTGGCCTACTAACTAACCATCATGTTTATAAACCAGTAGATAAAATGATAAATTTGATCCACTATTAAATGTGGAAGTAAATGTATAATAGATTATTGAGTATGATTTATTTTAGAAATTATAATACCCCAAATATTATCCCATCATTCTTCCCATTAAGAGGAAGAATTGGAAAATTAATATCTATAAAAACATCAGGTATTTAAATCATCTTTGTCTAAAAGATAATATCCCTATTCTAATAGCTAAATTATTTATTAATTAAACATTTAATTTTCTATTCTACTTAGACATTGATTGGTATTATTTATATAGTCTTGTTTATATGGCCACTAATGATGAATAAGCCACTACCACTTGGGTACCCCATGGGGTGTATTACAAATATTTCATTAACTTTGGTCTCAAAATTATCAGATCCAATTATAAAAGGGTGATTCAATAAATCCTAAAATCACTCTTGGAAAATATAAAAAAATTATACATGGATAATATGTTTTTTAAACCATGCTAGGGTAGAGATAAATTTAATTATTTGGAATGGATTTTTTTTAAACAATATTTTCATATCTTCAAAATTATTCCATTAAAATGTGAATTTGGAGTCACATTAGTAATGATTATTTGTTTTTAATCTATATATAGGGCATAAAAATTAATCCAAAAAAACTAAAAAAATATTTGAAATTATTTATTTTCATAATCACTAATATTTAGAAGGACATTATGGAATTCTAACCAACGTTATGTTATTCACTGTAAACCTAATTGAAAATTGATTTCCACTCATGGTGATGATTAATAAATAATAAACCTATTAGAGGTATGAATAATTCCATATATCCTTTTCTAATCTCATGAAATATATTTTTTACCCCTATTTTTGATGCCCCTTTTTGAAGGAAACCCTGTATCCTCTACGTGGAAACCATAAACTGATATCTTGGAGTAATTTTTTCTAAAAATAATGATTTTGGAATGGAAAAATACATTATTATCTTAGTAAAACATTGTTTTAAACTAATAGAAGATATGAAAATATCTGGAAAATTTTCATCACCATGATCGTTAAAGTACATAATATGTGTCACTATATGCAACAGCATGAGATCCATCATGTGGATCCAATAAACAATATCATTAGTTACCCTAGGTTTACTAGATGATTATAATTATGGGTTTTAATCCATTATAAATTTTCCACCCATTATTAAATTTATTATAGTGATAATATAGAAGGTGTTAATAAATTTTCTGTAAGCACACCCTTACCAAGAGAACTCACTTATTAGCAATGAACACTATAATAAAATGATTTTCTCAATTCAGGGGGATTCCCATGTAACACCCCAAGGATTTACAAATAAATTTAATATTTAACGCATGAAAAACTTATTATATAAAAAACAATTTGTTATAATAGAGCTAGTAAACATAATTTTTTCACTTCTGTTATTTAAATTTCCAAAATCAGACAGACGTGGTTGCGTTCAGGATGATTTTTGGAGTATGATAGAACATGTCACGAACAGAATCTGGTTGCCACCAATACCGG
This sequence comes from Viscum album, assembly GCA_963277665.1. Classification (NCBI taxonomy): domain Eukaryota; kingdom Viridiplantae; phylum Streptophyta; class Magnoliopsida; order Santalales; family Viscaceae; genus Viscum; species Viscum album. The sequence goes on from OY728147.1 coordinate 5,472,215, forward strand.
CACCAAACCCAGCCCGTGATAAGACTCAAAGGGCGTTAACTATCCCCACGGGCCGGCACAAGTGCCCGAGTGTCATTAATTTAGGTTTGAGAAACATTTACCTGAGTATGAAAGCATTAAACATTAAAAACAATCCATAATATAAATCTAAAATTTTCAAGCAAAACAAGTCTTAAGAAAAAACCAAAACTGGACACATTACTTTAAAGAGAATAAAAGTGATCCAAATTCAAATAAAGATAGTATCAAGACATCCCCACATACTCCACACAACAAGGGGACATCGCCCATAAGTCGTCTTCACAACTCTACCCCAGTGATGGGGACTAACACCATGAACCGCAATCACCCTTAGCTTTCCCTTTACCTGAGTCAATCAAACTAAAGTATACCTAAACCCAAGGGGTGTAAGTAGGTTTTAAGAATATTCCAAATAGTATACCACTCAATTATTCCAAATAGAATGCAGTACAATATGAAAAATCAAGTAGTTTTAATACGCAAAGAAAAGCAGTGATAAAATCCAAGAAATGCAACTTTCAAATGGAAATAGTTTTCAAGATAAAATTTTCAGAATGTTCACACATTTCAATAGAAATTATAGATACTATAATTTAATTCCAAAAACACCTCAATACAAGAGAAAATACGACAAATACAATGAGCAACAAAATCGGGAACACCCCTAGGCACTAGATATTCTTGGGCCCCATGTACCTCATTCCTCAGTGTAAAGTAACCATAGTAAATCTGTTCTCATGAACGAGACACTAGTAGGAAACATAACCATAACCTATTGGTCCCCTATAATCATCCACATAGTTTATTTAGAGTTTTTTTTATCCAAATGCTAAGTGAAACAGGGACAAAACCCATCTGGTCCACTAGCCGTACTGGTACACATCCACCCCACCTAGGTACCCGGGATTCCTCCTTTGTGCTCAAACAATTTCAGCATTAAACACATATCAATTTTCATGTAAAAAACAATACTGGTCACATGCACCCAATACAGTAGCTACACACATTTTATACCATTTAAAACACACAACAAAACACTTGGAGTTTCAATAAAACAACTTCTCCAAATCTTTCCTTGTTTTGCACCCAAAACTCTTTGAAAACCCCACTTGAACACCATGTGAATGATAAAATTAACCAAAATATAATTAACTGAACCTTAAAAATTTCTTTAAACCCATTACATGAGTTATAAAACAACCTCCAATAAGCATCACTTAGAATAGCCATGTAAAGCACCTAATTCAACACCAAATGGGTACTCAAAAACCATTTTTGTAATGAACGTCACCCAAAACCAATTTCGCAGAAAAAACAAAAGGATAAGAACATTAAAAACATTTTTTCAGCCCTAATTCAGTTCAATAAAATCAACTAAATAATTATAGGTCATCCCTTAAGGAATAAACATAATATTTATATGAAAAAACCCCAAATTTCACATGAAATTGGCATTAAAAATTCATTTGATTTATAGATGCCACAAAAACCAATTTTTGCAGCAACATTAAAATAAAATATACATGAAAATAATATAAACACATCATCTGGATCATAAATATTGCATACCAAAAGGAATTACCTACCAAAGTAATGAAAACCCTTGAATCACCATGCGAAAATCAAGTCGCACCACCACCGCACCAATAGGGGCTTAGAACAAACCTAAAACCACACTAATTGACCACAAAAAAACCCAAGTTTAAACCCTAGGTTAAAAACCCTACCCCCTGGTCACTTGGTAAATCAAGGAAACGAGAAGAAACCCAAATCAAATAGAATAAAACCCTAAGCAATTTGAAAGAGGAATGAAATGTACTAACTTACTTGAGGAATCTTGAATAAATCTCCCCAAAACACAAGTAGATGAAGTTTAAAATGGAAAAAATTATGGGTTTGTTTGAAGAAGAATGAGGAGGTCATTTAGGAACTATAATGGAGGAAAAAAGAGTAAGAATTTAGAGAGTTATGATGGAAAGAACTTACCTCCACAAATATGGCCGATTTTAAAAACTCTAAGATTTTATGTACTAAATCGCAATGGATATTATCTTCAAAGAGGGGTGAAAGATTATGGGAGCACTTATGGTTTTAATGGTCTTGGTTGAGGCTTGGAATCACTAAAAAAACATTAAAATTGAATAATTTATTAAGGAAAAAAATTCATTTTTAAAACTGGAAATGAGCTTCTGGGCAGGCCTAATACCTTAAATAAAAACCGAAATACACCTTGTTTATGGATATATAAAGTCTCCTAATTGACATGGTGGTCTTAATAGGTCATGGGAGTCCAATTAGGAATTTGAATTGATGAAAAATGTTGAAAAACTAATGAGTTATAAAAGAAACAAAATTTATTTTTAAAACTGGAATCGGGCTCACGGTTTGGCCCAATTCATGAAAACTCACTCATTCCTCCATAAAAGATTGGGAAACCACCAAAACAAAGAATGAATGGAAAATAAATGAAAAATAACTTTAAAATATTTCATTTATGTAAAAATTCTCCTCACCATGAAAAATTTTTGTCCTGTAAATTCAACCTAACGCTTGATCGAAAAATAGAAATGGATACTCTTCCTCAACCCATGACTTCCGCTCCCATGTCTCATGTGTATCATTACCATGCTGTCAAGGAACCCAGACTAGTGTAATAGACTTCCCTCAAAGCACCTTCTCTTTTTATTCCACTATTTTCACTGGTCGCTCAAAAACTGACAAGTCTGGCTCTATCTCCAGTTCTTCCCAACTCAACACATGGGACGGATCCGGGTTGTATTTCTTCAACTGGGAGACATAGAAGAGTCATGGATGGACGTCAAATGAGAAGGTAAGGCCAACATATATGACACCTTTCCAATACTCTTGGTGATCTCAAAAGGGCCAATATATCATGGCATCAGTTTCCCTTGCTTCCCCAATCAACAATGGCCCAGACGAGGGGCCACTTTCAAGAATACCATGTCACCCACAGAGAACTTTAGGTCTCGATGCCTCTGATCAGAATAAGATTTATGACAACTATGATCTTTCAACAAGCGTTTCTTGATCAGTTTTACCTTCTTAGAAGTCTCCTGCACAAGGCTCGGCCCCAACAGTGAAGTCTCGCCTACCTCATCCCAACACAGGGGGGATCGACATGGCCGACTATAGAGAACCTCAAAAAGAGACATTTGAATCAAAGATTGATAATTTTTATTATAAGAAAACTCAACGATACCCAAATGGCTATCCCAGGAACCTCTAATGTCCAAGACACATGCATGAAGAATGTCCTCCAAAATCTGATTTTGTTGCTCTGTCTGACCATCAGTCTGAGGATTTTATGTTGTGCTTATCTTAATTTGAGACCCCAAGGCCTTCTGAAGGCCTTCCTAGAACCGAGAAGTGAAATGGGGGTCTCTATCTGAGACAACTGCTGATGAAACTCCATGGAGACTCACCACCTCCTGAAGATATAAATGGTCCAACTCATCCACTTTAGATGTATCTCTGATCGGAATGAAGTGGGCTAATTTGGTCTGACGATCAATCACTACCCAAAGGGAATTTTTACCCCAAGGTGTATGAGGTAAGCCAATAATGAAGTCCATGGCAACCTCATCCCAATTATAGGTAGGAATAGGTAATGTATGGAGCAAACTAGAGGGCCTTTGATGCTCTGCTTTCACCTGCTAGCATTTGTAGCATCTCAACACAAAGTCTGCTATGTCTCATCTCAAACCATGCCACCAGAACTGCCGACGGACATCATAATACATCTTAGTGGCACTCGAATGGACAGACCACTAAGACTGGTGTCTGTCCTCCATCGCCACCTTCTGTAGAGATAACAACACTACAAAACATCCCTTGAAGCACAATATTCCCTTGGGAGATGACGACCAATCAGAGGATGTCTTCCCACTATGAATAAACTGCTTCAACTGCTGACAAATCTCATCACTGGGTTGTTCCCACTGAATCAACTCCAACAAAGAAGGAGTCAACTGGATGCTCACCAATAATGCCCCTCCACCGTGTTCCCTAGTCTCCACGTGCATCTAAGAAAAGATCCCCATAAAAGTCCACTTGTCACTAGACTTTCTCAAAGCCTGCACTGGAACTCTTCTACTCAAAGAATCGGCCACCACGTTACCCTTTCCTGGGGTATAGACAATGTCAAAGTTTAACCCTTGCAAGTACTCGATCCAACGACGCTGCCTCAAGTTGAGGTCCTTCTATGAGAATATATAATCCAAGCTTTTGTGACTAGAGTAGACCACAAACTTCTACCCAAAGAGGTAGTGACGCCAAGTCTTCAAAGAATGCATCACAGCTGCCAACTCCAAGTCATGGGTTGGGTTGTTCTTTTCATGTGGTCAGAGTTGGTGAGAGCCATACACCACCTCGTGATCATCCTGCATAAGCACGCACCCAAGACCCATACCTGAAGCATCACAATAGAACACATATCCCTTTCCATCCTCTAGAAAAATCAGCACGGGGGTAGAATTCAACCACCTATTCAGCTCCTCGAATGATGCTTGACATTTTGAACCCCATACAAACTTCACCCCTTTTCGGGTGAGGGCGGTCATTGGTGAAGAAAGTCGAGAGAAATCCTGAACAAATCACCTGTAATAACCAGCCAAGCCAAGGAAACTCCTAATATCAAACACATTCTTCGGCTGCTCCCATGACATAACCACACTAATCTTCTCAGGTCAACTAAAACCCCATGCTCAGAGATCACATGCCCCGAAAATCTCACTTCCCTAGTCTAGAAAGTGGACTTTGACAACTTTTCATAGAGGCAGTGATCCTGCAAAGTTCCCAAGATGATCCTCAAGTGACTCAGAGCCAGAGTATACTAGAATGTCATCCACGAACACCAAAATGAAGGAACGAAGATACTGATGGAACACCATATTCATGAGTTCCATAAATACCACTGGAGCATTGGTCAATCCGAAGGGCATGACCAAATACTCAAAGTGGCCATACCTGCTTCGGAAGGTTGTCTTTGGGATATATGAATCCTTCACCATGAGCTGATGATATCCCAAATGCAAGTCTATTTTTGAGAACCACTTTTCCCCCTTCAAATGATCAAAAAAATCATCTATTCTTGGTGAAGGGTATTTGTTCTTAATTGTTACCTTATTCAGCTTCCGATAGTCGATGCGCAACTGGAGGGATCCATCATCCTTTTTCACGAACAACACAGAAGCGGCCCAAGGAGAGACACTCGGGCAAATGAATCCTTATGATTATAACTCGTCCAGCTGTATCTTTAATTTCCTCAGCTCGGTGGGGGCCATGTGATAAGAGGAAATAGATATCAGTTGTGTTCCCGGTGCCAGATCAATCGAAAACTCCACATCCCACTTCGGGGGAAAACCTGAGAAATCATCTGAGAATACCTCCAGAAAATCATTCACAACATGAGGTAGTGAACCTCTAGGGGAAAGACCATAACAATATAGCATTAGTGATGATAATTGTATGGTAATACTTCCTAACTCTGGGAGGGGAGGTCCTACGTGACCTAACCGAGGATCCCATTCTCCCCGAAAAACCTGATGACTCCCATCAGGTGCCGTGAAACTCACTCGCCACCTATAGAAATAAATGTGTTCCTGGAAGTGTAATATACAATCAATGCCAAGTATTATGTCAAAAATTTCCATATCTATAATTAGGAGGTCCCACTCCATCTCAACCCCTAACACAGAAAGCGCACACGAGGGGCACCTGAGGCCCCGCTCCTTCTACTTTCCCAGCAGTGTCACCAACTCCATCGTGAATGACATCAACTCAGTTGGAAAATTCAGAATGTCCCCAAAAAAGGAATAAATAAATGAAATAGAGGAACCAGTATCAAAAAGTTAAGTAGTTATAGAAGATTTGATCAAAACAGTACCTCAAAATGTCGACAGTCCCACCTCTGATCTTGTTGGTGCCTGATCCACCGCATGGAGATGTCCAGTCTCTGGATAAGGATGACCACTAGTCTGTGTTTGTGCCTTGAATTGGATCTTCCCAAAAGATGACCTAGCCCTACCACCACAGCTGCCAAATATATATCCCCCCATCCTCGGTGGCTCAGACTATGCTGGCACTCCTCTTGAAGCCACTGATCCTGTCCCACTTGGATGTGGACGTGTCGCACCGTAGAATCACTATAAAAGACTCATTCCTCCACACTGGTAACAAGGATTTAGATGAAGTGGTAATGCTGGTCAGATGTTCCCTAGCTTCCCACATTGGTGTCACATGACCGATCTCGCATCAAAAGCCGCAGACGAAAACTGTCTGGAAGAGTGTCCTGAACTGCCACCTTCTTTCTTCACATGTTCTTCCCAATTCCTTTTCTTCTCTGAGGAGCTGAAACTTACCACTACTGATACTGAACCATAGAAACTAGACCTTCCTTTAATATCAATCTCCACCATGCACTCCCAATCAACTACCTCATCATAGGTCCTTGGATTAAACAAGAACACCTGGGAGTACATCTCGGGTCGCAATCCTTTCTCAAACCTTTGGGCCTTCGCCTGCTCATTGGAGAATATTTCTGGAGCATACTGAACCAACTCAGCAAAATGTTTGGCGTACTCCATAATAGATATATTCCCCTGAAAAGTTCCATGAACTCTTTGGACCTAGAATAATCCAACACCTCAGGGAATTACTGTTCATTGAAGACGACCTTGAAATCTCCCCAACGCATCTACTCATTCTTCCCAGGTTGAAGCACTGACTCCCACTACTTATGGCTGGGACCGACTGACAGAAAGGAGGCACACTTCACCCTGATCTCCTTGGGTTTTTCCAGGAACTCAAACATATGCTCGATCTTCTCGATCCATTCTTCTACTTCCTGGGGTTCTGATCTACCTTGGAAGGTAGGAGGATTTTTTTCAGAAACTCTTGTGATTTATCTTTTCTAGGACCTCTCCCTTCTTCCCTAACAGGAATAGGAGTAGGAGTTGGTCCCTATCCCAAATCTTGGATATCCAGGACCACAACGTCCACGAGCCTCTATCAATCGGTGTGGGAGAACTCTCTCCAACTTCCTCCCGTGGGTGCATGGGAGCTTTCTGGGGAGGCATGTTTCTACAAAATGCAACAGTCACAAAATAATAGTCAATACCAAAATTCTGAGAATTTTAATCAAATACATAAAATATAAATAAACTAGACACATTTCATTAATAAAATACACAACTACTCCACATCCACCTGATGTCCACGTGAGGTATGCAGCCCACACGTCTCACCTGGAAGTGAAGTTAATCCGTAAATTCCAACATCCCCTGGTGGCTCAAGGTCTGCCATTAGAGGTGTGGGCCAGGAACCCTACTCACAACTAAAACTCCAAGCCCTAACAATCCTAGCTTCTGTCTATCCTGACTCATCCCAAAATAGCAATATAACGCAAAAATATTATCCTCCTCTAATACCATTTTTTCACTAACCGAATATGGTTGCTACCAATACTGGCACCAAACCTGGCCTGTGATAAGACTGGAAGGGTGTTTCCTATCCCCACGGTCTGGCACAAATTCTCAAGTATCATTAATTTAGGTTTGCGAACGATTTACCCAAGTATGAAACATAAAACATTAAAAACAATCCATAATATAAATCTGAAATTTTTGAGCCAAACAAGTCTTAAGAAAAAACCAAAACAGGATACATTGGTTTAAAGACAATAAAATTGGTCCAAATACAAATAAATATAGTATCAACGTAGCCCCATAGACTCCACATGATAATGGGTCATCGCCCACAAGTCGTCTCCACAACTCCGCCCCAAGGATGGGGACTAACACCCTGAACCACCATCACCATTATCTTTCCCTTTACCTAAGTCAAGAAAATTAAAGTCTACTTACACCCAAGGTGTGTAAGTAGGGTGTGATCCTAATACCAATATGATATCACACAATTATTCCAAGGATAATGAAATACAATGTGAAAAAGCAATCAGTTTTAATACGCAAAGCAGTGATAAAATCCAAGAAATGCAACTTCCAATTGGAAACAGTTTTCAAGCTAAAATTTTCATAATGTTCACACATTTAAATAGACATTCTATCTAATGTAATGTACTTAAAAAAACACAATACAAGGGAAAATACCACAAACACAATGATCAACAAAATCAGGAACACCCCTAGGCACTAGATAGTCTTGGGCCCTATGTACCTCATACATCGGTGTAAAGTAACCATAGTAAATTTGTTCTCATGCACAAGACACTAGTAGGGAACATAACCATAACCTAGTGGTCCTCAATCATCATCCACATAGTTTAGTAAGATTTTACATTATCCAAATTCAAATTGAAACAGGGACAAACCCCATCTGGTCCACTAGCCCTACTAGTACACATCCGCCCCACCTAGGTACCTGGGCTTCCCCCTTTGTGCTCAAACAATTTCAACGTGAAAAACATATACATTTTCAGGTAAAACACCACTACTAGTAAAATTCACCTAATATAGTATCTACCCACATTTTATACCATTTAAAACACACAGCAAAACACTTGGAGTTTCAATAAAACAACTTCTCCAAATCTTTCCTTGTTTTGCACCCAAAACTCTTTGAAAACCCCACTTGAACACCATGTGCATACTCACATTAACCAAAATAGAATTAATAGAACCTTAAAAATTTCTTTAAACCCATTACATGAGTTATAAAACAACCTCCAATAAGCATCACATAGAATAGGCATGTAAAGCACCTAATTTGACACCAAATGGGCACTCAAAAAACCATTTTCGTAATGAACGTCTCCCAAAACCAATTTTACAGAAAAAATGTAAGGATAAGAACATTGAAAACATTGTTTTAATCCCTAATACAGTTCAATAAAATCAACTAAATAATTATAGGGCAGCCCTTAAGGAACCAACGTAATATTTATATGAAAAACCCCCAAATTTCACATGAAATTGGCATTAAAAATTCATTTGATTTATAATTTCCACTAAAACCGATTTTGGAAGAAAATTTCAAATTAAATATACATGAAAATACCATAAACACAGCAGTTAGATCATAAAGATTTCATACCAAAAGGAATCACCTACCAAAGTAATTAAAACCCTTGAATCACCATGCAAAAATCAAGTCACACCACCACCACACCAATAGGGGCTTATAACAAACCTAAATCCACAATAATTGACCAGAAAACCCCAAGTTTAAACCCTAGTTTTAAAACCCTAACCCCTGGTCACTTGGTACATCAAGGAAAAAAGAATAATCCCTAATCAAATAGAATGAAACCCTAAGAAATTTGAAAGAGGATTGAAATGGACTAACTTACTTGAGGGATCTTGAAGAAATATTTTCAAAACACAAATAGTTGAAATTTAAAACGGCCACAATTCTGGGGTTGTTTGAAGAATAATGAGGAGGAAATTTAAAAACTAGAATGGAGGAAAATTAGTAATAATTGAGAGAGTTATGATGAAAAGAACATACCTCCTAAAATCTGGACAATTTTAGAAACCCTAAGAAGTTCTGCACTAAATCGCAATGGATATGAGCTCCAAAGAGGGGGGAAAGAGACTAGACGCGCATCTGGGTTCAATGGTCTTGGGTGAGTCTTGGAATCACCGAAATATCCTTAAAATTGAATAATTTATTAAGGAAACCAAATTCATTTTTAAAACTGTAAATGGGCTTCCCGGCAGTCCCAATCCCTTAAATAAAAACCCAAATACACCTTGGTTATGGATTTTTAAAGGCTCTTAATTAACATGGTGGTCTTAATAGGTCTGGGGAGGCCAAGTAGGAATTGGAATGGATGAAAAATGTTGAAAAATGAATGAGTTATAAAAGAAAAAAAAACTTTATTTTTAAAACTGGAATTGGGCTCACGGTTTGGCACAATTCATGAAAATGCACTCATTCCTCCATAAAAGGTTGGGAAACCCCAAAAATAACGAATTAATGGAAAATAAATGAAAAATACCTTTAAAATATTTTATTTATGTGACAGAACAAACATTACTTTTTTAGTGAATAATAATCAACCATTTTTAATAGTAATCTACCCTTATAAATAGTAATATAATCATATGAATAGTAATTTTACACTTATGAATTGTAACATGACCCTTATGAATATTAACCTCACCCATGAAAGTATAAATAAAATTTAGGCACCTTATAAATAAATTAGAATATTTTATAAATTCATAATGAAGTATTCATATTTCTATGAGTGATAAATATTTAATTACATTTTCAAATTAATAAATTAATTCAATTTCATAAAATGGGTACCTAAATAAATATTTATTTATCCTATGATTTTAGGATAATTTTATGAGACCATCATTATTTTTAATGTATTATAAAAGCAGTTTGAATATAAAATTTATATTTTTAATGTAAATAAATATTTTATTTAAAAATTAAATTTCACATATTTAGAAACTTATTTTGATAAAATGGAGTCCATTTTTGGATTTTATAAGTCATGAAATGGTTTGGTTGATTTTTTGGTATTTTTCTCAAATATATGAATTTTTTTATCAATCATAAGATTAAATAGTTTACAATAAATGCTAAATATATGGATTATTGAGTCATAGGTAATTTAAGGAAGATGTAGGAAAACATGGTCCAAAATAAAATGCATATAATACTATTTTTGATCACATGAATCAATAGTATTCATAGTCTTGAGAAAAAAAAATTAAACAAAAGATTAAAATAATGAGAAACCCCTCATCTCCTCCACTATAAATACCACCCCTTGTTACCTCTTCTCATCACTCCTCTCAATCCTTGTGCCTTGACTCAAATCTACCCAAATATCCTCCCAATATCCTCTCCCACGTCTATAATCCCTTAGTATCATAAAAAGACCAAATATTCTATCCTAAAGAGGATCTTAAGGAATACTAATTCAAGAGGCAAATTCCTCTTTTCAATTCTTTTACATTCTTTTCATGTTCTTTTGTTATCATTTCTATCCTCACCTCTCCTCACCCAAATGTTATAACCACTATAGTAACTTACATGTACTGTAATTTTTCTATGATGATGTAATAAGTTTTTATCATCTCTTCTTTACCCTTATTTTATTCTATTAGTAAAAAACATCATCCGAGATGTGTTAATTTACCACATTCAAGGATGATGGGTTTTCAATTTCTATTACCTTATTCAGTTCTGGTCATAAAACCATTCATATGGTTTACATAGATAATACTATACGTTTTATTTTCTATCTAGGGTTATAGATTTTTTTTGTACACAAGGTTTTGATTTATAATGCACAACGAGTTCATTGTGTTCATAAACTGCTTATTTACCCAAACAGTTATCATTAAATAATTTATATAATGATTCATCTTCAGTTCAAGTAACCATATTAAATTACCAACCACATAACCTTCTATATGTTCACCAATAACATATAATTTCAATTCTATACAATATCCTCATTTTACATGATTCCCCATTTGTGGATATAAGTAAACCAATCATGAATACCAAGGAAGAAAATGCTCCCAAAAAAATAAAATTGAAGCTCTTAAACCCATCAAAAAGACCATGAATAAACTTAATAAGGCTATAATAAATCGATTAAATAATTAATAGGTTTTGTATAAATTAATTAATGAATTTAATTTGTTTATCCAGGACACTAAGATCAAGTGAATAACACCATCATACATAAGGTAAGGATTTTCAACCTGAACCTCCATTTTTATTCTAGTCACTCATATTCTCGACTTATCTCAATTAAAATCTTATTTATTCTTATTTGGTCCTCATAAATTCTGTTTGAATGTTTTATATATGTGTATCAGTCAAATTCCTTCTTTATTTTATGGGGATTTATATTTTTTTTTAAGGTTTGGGTCGAATTCTCATTTTTATTAATAAAGCAAAGCAAAGACCTCTTTTAACTGGGTAGAGGGACCCCATTACATAGCCCGAAGGCCTAGTGTGCTTGTAACCCATTACATAGCTCGTAGGCCCAATTTTTTGGCCCAATTCCAATTCTGTGAATAGTAATCCGGCTGCTACAGTACCCGCACAGTACCGCCACCGCTACAGTGCCCTGCCGCCTCTACAGTACCCGCCGATCAACAGTACTGTCGCTGCTACAGTACCGCTACGGTACTTCTACAGTAACCTGCGCCCAATGGGTTTTGAACCCCCATTTTTTATGTATTATTACGGGGTTCTTACCACTAAGCCAAACCCCAACTACATTTTATGGGGATTTATATGTTTCAAAATTATCTTTCAAAAATTCATCCCGGTAAACAACCCTGTTTCAAAGGAACTTCTCAAATTCTTCTCTATTTTTAAGTACACTATGTAATATATTTTAAGCCATTGTTATATTTTTAAAATAAAATATTTTATTTTTAAAAACCATCTTGTCTCATTTCTGGTTTTATGAAATCAATCGTGCATTTCTGCTTTAAAATCTAATTAATATTTTCCAAAAACCAAACTAAAATGTTTTATTTCTTAAGTTTATTTCATAACTATTTTTACATTATTTCAATTTAATGGGAAACCGTTTATTCCTAAAATATTATTTAAATTTTATTCCCTATATATTACTAGGATATACCTATTTACAAATATGATTTAATGACAAATATAAATGATTTTCTAAAAAACTCTTCTTTCCAATGTAAAAAAGGATTTTTGTTTTCTCATCTCACTTTATCTTTTATGAGATACTTGCCTTGTTCACCACTTAGTTATTCCATGTGGTGTATTTAATGTCCATTGGTATTTCATATAAAGATTATACTTATTCTAATGATATTATATGGGATTATGATTTGAATTTTTCAAGGTGGTATGGGACACTTTGGAATGTTTAAGGATTATTTCCTCAAGAATTTTTCAATGGTCTCATTTAAAATAATATTAATCTATTTTAAAATAATTTATTTTAAAATTTACTAAATTAAGGTTTATCTTATATGATATCATCTACAATATGTTTTTGAATGGTTTATGATTATATTTACTTCATATGTTCAATCTTTATGCAATTCACTATATTACTCTGAATGGTTAGAGTTTATGTTTAATGATTAGAGAATGTTTCTTTAACTATGGAGATATTAATAAATACTTACCATCTAATAAATAAGGATATTAAAAAGTCATATAGTTATTTAATTAAATATTTTTATAAAGAATTAATTGGACTGGAAGTGACGGTTTGGTCCTGCTATAGCCTCTCGATGCATCGACTAGTCTAATGAGATAAACTAGTTGGCAGCAAACCCTACGAGTTTGTTTCCAAAAATCAGATGGGTTTCTACCCATAGACTTAAACCGTATCAATGGTAACATGGTTAATGTGCCAGATACAGGACATACAAATAATAAGAATTCTATTTATTCATTATTCATTTATTACTATCCATGAGGTTTTCACTATGAAAATATCATTGGATGCACTTTCATTATTATTTTATTGATGGTGTTTTTTTTTCAATTATTCACCATGCGATAATGAGTATGTCTAGTTGATTATGATTCAATTATTATTGTTTCATTATTTCATTATATGTAACCCTTACTAATAATTTGATCTCACCCCTTTCATTTATTTTCCTTTCCCAGGTTATAAATAAGATATTACTTTTTCAGTTAACAGGGATGCAGTTTTTTTAGCATTAGGTAATGTATTATATATTGTTATTTTCTACCAATGTAAAATAAGATCTATGTATGTGTCGATTTTTTTCAAGACTACTAAAATGATCAGCCATTCGATATTTGATTCTTTGTAATTATTCCAATGTATCAATGTAATGCACCAGATCTAGTCTTCTAGGTTCGTGGCGTTAGAGTTGGTATTAGAGGAAGTTTAGTAGAACCATTGGGAAATGGATTTTGAAAAATTACATTTAGTGAACACAAACCTATGTTATACATTAAGGATAAGTATATAATAGCATACTAGATTTATCATATGGTAGAGATTGTGTTGGTATTCCTGGATACATCAATGTCTAGATACTATAAGTGAATGTGGTTCGAGCACAAATGTAACCAAGGATATCAACATTGACAAGTTGTTTCGGCCTTTACTTGTGGTAACCTAGTACATGACAATGGGCCTTACTACATACCTAGTTTAAAATTCCCAGGTGATATGCTTAGGATAATTCACATTTTTATTAAAAATAATTATGAAGGATTTATGCTTCTAATGTCACCAAAGTATATGGTTATAGGCTTAATGATGCATAAATTCCTGTTATATGCTTTACCATGTTTAGAGTTATAGAGAGGTCATAATTTTATGAGAAAATATATTATATAGAATTAATTATAAATGTAACATAGAAGAAGGTATGATAACATCACCATTTAATGTGATGAAAAGAGAAACAATGATCATATATTTTATGGTGTTAAGCCAAAATTTTAAAGGGAAATAATCTCCAAGGTATCTGCCTCATATGAGGAAATAGTATCATGCGTTAAAAAAAGTATCTAAACAATTATCTAAGTCCAATTTATTTTAAATTAAGAAAAATAAGAAGAGTATGGCATAGAAAAAAATGGATAATGGGAAGAAGATAATGAAGGGTTTTCCCACATGTGATAACTTTGGAAAGATTCATCCTAGAAAATTATTGAAAGGAATCATAATTTTTTATAATTGTAGAGAAAATGGTCACCGATATAATGAATGAAAAGGTAATATACATATCAATGATGTTCAATGTTTCAACTACAAGGAGATGGGACACTGAGAATCAATGTCCCAAGTGTTAAAGGAATATTCCCTAAATGATGTTATAGGATAATGATCAAGTCATGGTACTGGCATAGATGAAGTTGAATTACTAATATGCCTCATCAAGAATCATTCTATTTGAATATTTTATCATCAATGTACTGGTTATAAGACATATGTATTATATGAGGATTTCACTACAGTACTATTTCATTAAGAATTTCTGGTTATATGATAAATTGTATCAAGGATAAGTAACTCAGTAGAAAGTTAATATCTTGAGAAAGTATATAGATGAGAAAATGAAAACCCTAAAAATATTCCTGATGATTAAAATAATGACGATGAAATGATTGATTTGGATAACTAGTCACTACCTCAAAACTTATTATTGACTTTTCTAAAAGTGGTTTATTCTATCATTGATGGAGTTTAAAACATTTATGGATATACAGAATATATCTAATAGCATGTGTAAGGATGAGTAAATGTTTCCAATATATTTTTATGGTTATTTGAGTTGTTAACATATTTTAGAAGGATACATGATGAAGATATTCAAATGTTTTTAATGTGAAAATTTTGGGTTGCTTCCTATTGATTAAATGAAAATAAGTTAGAAGGCGCATTGAGAAGGATGGATCATAGAGTTATAAAGAAAACAAGGATTTCCAAGGACCCCATGTACATGGAACTAGAAAGGATGGATATGGGAATGATTCTAAATTGTTGGATCATAATATTTTTTAATGATAAACCACTTATGAAATGGTTCATGTTGATCATTGTATGAGGATTTAGAGACTAATGTCACCACATGAAAGAACATGTGATAATAGATGATGTATATATAGTTCAAGGTATAACAAAGGAAAATATTGTGTTTATACTCTTATAGATTGGAATAATTCCTCATCTCTAGGAAAAGAATATTAAAAAAAATTGCCTATTATAAATTTTTCCATAACTGTAGTTTATGGTTTTGTGGTAATTATCTTTCAACTGAGCATGTTCTATATCACATTCCATTAGAACATGGTGGTTTTATTATTCTTCCTGTACCATGTTGTCCAATTATAATGCATGTTTTTGTAGTAAAAAATGCATTTCCCTTTCCCTATTATTAAGAGGATATTTTAACCAAATTTTTTATGTGGGTTTCTTGCAAGGGAAATTTCAAGTATCAACCATTATCTTTTGAAATTAAATTTAATAATTTCGAAATCATAATTTTTGTAAGAAGAGGAGAATGTAACTCCCCAATGATTTAATATTAAATTTAATATTGATTTCTAGAAACACATAGTCTCTATAAAACAAATCTGTTTTATAACCAAGCCAATAAACATTATTTTTCCTCTTCTATTATCTGAATTTTGAAAATCTGACATACACGGTTGCATTCAGGTTGATTTTTTGATTTTGATAGAACAAACATAATTTTTAGTGAATTGTAACCTAACCTTATGAACTATAACCTACCCTTATGAATAGTAATATACACTTATAAATATAAATTTTACCCTTATGGATAATAATATGACCCTTATGAATAATAACCTCACCCATAAAAGTGTATATAAAATTTATACACTTTATAAATGAAGTAGAAAATTTTATAAATTACTCATTAAGTATTTTTTTGTGAGTGATAAATATTTAATTAGAATTTTAAATTAATAAATTAATTAATTTTCATAAAATGGGTTTCCAAATAAATATTTTATTTTCCTATTTTTTCAGATAATTTATTGAGACTGTAGTAATTTTTTGAAAGTATTATAAAATCAGTTTTAAAAATAAAATCAGTATTTTTCATGTAAATAATTATTTTAGATAAAAATAAAATTTCTAATATTTAGTAATTTATTTTGATAATATGGGGTCCAATTTTGGATTCTACATTCCAATAAATGGTTGGGGTTAATTTAAGGGATTTTCCTAAAATACATGAATTTTTTTATGAATATTAAAATACAATTATTTACAATAAATGCTAAATACATGGTTTATTGAGTCATATGTGATTTAAGGCAGATGTAGGCACACTTGGTTCAAAATCACATGAACTTATTACTATTTTTGGTCACATGAATCAATAATATTAACAATCTTGAGAAAAAATATTAAACTAGTGATTAAAATAATTGGAAATCCCTCCTCTCCTCCACTATAAATATCACCCCTCATTACCTCTTCTCTTCACTAATCTCAGGCCTTGTGACTTATCTAAATTCTAACAAAATATCCTCCCAAGAACCTCCCCCACATCCAACTACACTTGGTATCATAAAAAGACTAAATCCTTTCCCCTAAATAGGGTCTCAAGGAATTTTAATTCAAGTGTTAAATTCCCCTTTTCAATTCATTTACTTTCTTTTCAAGTTTCTTTGTTTTCTTTTCTACCCTCACCTATCCTCAACCAAATTTTATGAAAAATACAATACATTAAATTTACTTTAATGTTTATATGATGATGGAATAATTTATTATCATCTCTCATTTACCCTTTTTTATGCTAGTAGTAAAAAATACCATATGATATGTGCCAATTTAACACATTCAAGGATGATGGGTTTTCAATTTCTATTATCGTCTTAAATTATGGCCATGAAACAATTATTATGGTTTAAACAGACTATAATATATTCATTATGTATCATATATGGTTCTCTTATATTTTTTACACATTGTTTTGATATATAAACCAAAATATGTTCTTTGCTTTCAAAAACTGCTAATTTACCCAAATGGGTATCATTAAATAATTTACATGATGATTCATCTTCACTTCAATTAAAAAATGAAAATTAAAACCATGTAACATTTGGTATGTTCACTAATAACATATAACTTCAATTATGTGCAACCATCCTCAATTTAAATGATTATCCGTTCAGGTATATAAGTAAATGGGTCATGAATACCTAGAAAGAAAATGCTCTAAAACAATAAAATTGAACCTCTTAAACCCATCAAGAAGGCCATGAATGATCTTAAAAAGACTATAGTAAATAACTTAAAAAAAATAATAGGTTATAAAAATATTAATTATTGAATATGATTTGGTTATACATGAAACTAATATCTAGTGAAGAAAACCACCAGACTTAAGGTAAGCATTGTCTACCCGAACATCCATTTTCATTCGGGTCACTCTTATTATCTACTTATCTCAATTAAATTATTAATTTTTATTATATAATCCTCATAAATATTATGTTAATATTATATAATTTTGTATCAATCATATTTATTCATTATTTTATGAGGTTTTATATTTTTCAAAAGGATCTATCAAGAATTCATCCTGATAAAGAAACTTGTTTCAAGGGAACTTCTCAAATTCTTACCTAAATTCAAGTGTACCATGTAATATATTTTAATCCATTATTATTATGGTAATATCAAAACAAATTATCATGAAAAACTATCTTGGTTCATTTATGGTTTATGTAAGAAAACATTCCTTTTCACTTTAAAAACAATTTAATATTTTCCTAAAATTGCACTAAAATGTTTTATTTCTAAAGTTCCTTTAAAAACAATTTTACAGGATTTCACATTAGTTGTAAAGCATTTATGCCTCAAATATAATTTCAATTTTCTTCCTTATTCCTTACTAGGATATAAATATTTATAAATCTGATTTTATGACAAAATTTAATTATTTTCCAAAATAAGTATTCTTTCCAAAGTAAAAAAGGATTTTGTTTTCTCATATAAATTTAACTTTTATTAGATATATGCCTTGTTCCCCACTTATTCTTTTCATGTGTTGTACTTAATTCTCATTGTTATTTCATATCCAAATTATACTTATTCTAGATGAAATTTTATGTGATTATGATTTTAATATTTCAAGGTGGTATGGGACACTTTGGAATGTTTAAGGATTATTTCCACATGAATTTTTCAATGATATCGTTTAAAAGTAATTTCATATATGTAAACATAATTTATTGAAACTTTTACTTCATTATATTTTATATCATATGATATCATATAATATATTTTGTTGACATGTTTCTAATTATTTTGACTATGGATGTGCTATCTTGGTTTCACTCACAATATAACCCCAAACGGTTAGTGTTAATGTTTAATGATTTGGGAATGTTTCTTTAACTATGGAAATATTGATGAATCTATATCATATACTCAATTTATATATTAAAAAGACATATTTTTATTGTTTTAAATCATTATATAAATAATTTTTTGGACTGGAAGTGATGGTTGGGGACTGCTATCTCTTCTTGATGCATCGACATGTCTGATGAGACAAACTAGTTGGTGACAAACCCATCGAGTTGGATTCCAAAAATTAGATGGGGTTCTACCCACATATTTTAAATGTCTAGGTGGTATGATGGTTTATGTTCCACATACATGAAGTCCATATAATAAGTATTATATTTATTCATTATTTAGTTATTACTATCTATGAGGTTTTCACTATAATAAATATATAGATTCACTTTCATTCTAAGTTTATTGATGTTTGGTATTTTTAAATTATTCACCATGACAAAATGATTATGTATAATTAATTATGATTCAAGTTTTTTTCAGGATTCCATTATATATAACCCTTACTAAGAATTTAATCTCACCCCTTTAATTTTTTTTCCTTCCCGGGTTTATAAAGAAGATATTACTTTTTTATTTTTCAAGGATGCAATTTTTCAGCATTATGTTATGTGTTATATGTTTTTTTATTCTCCCAATGTAAAATGGGATCCATGTATGTATCCATTTTCTTCAATACTATTAACCTAATTAATCCTTTCAGATTTTATTCCTTATAATCATTCTAATGTAACAAAATAATGCACCGACTCTAGGCTTCTGGGTTCGGGGTGTTACATCCCATATATGGGAACTATAATTTGATGGTTCTAGTCAAATAAAAATTACAAAAAGGTTGTATGATGTTTTGACCAGGTCTAAATGATAATTGTGTTTCTTTCACTAAAAAGTCACATTTTCCATATTTTTTACTATTAGAATGATAAAGAAATAATATAGTTTAATCCCAAACCCTCATTATAGGTTTGAATCTAGTCTTATAAATACTAGTTACCATGATGAATGTAAATGGAACTTTGTACTAGTAATAAAATATTTTAATAGAAAATATAAAACCATGAATGAGGTGTCTCGACTGTTTCATGAATTTACCTACGAATTAATGGATGAATTTCCATTATAAATGGTCTTATATCTCATTAAATGTCCTCACAATGCTAAATTTGATGTATTTTATAATTTATAAATAGATCTTATAAATCCATTTATGGATGAGGGAATCATCCATATTACACATCGCATAGTAGTATTTCTATTTATAAAAAAAATACATGGAGGATATTAATGATGTTGATGTTAATTTAGATCAAAATGGATCCTCATCTCTATACATGGATACAAAAAAAATGTTAGATGTCTCCAATAGTGTAATACCACCGAAACTATGATCTTTTATAAGAGACGGAAAAAGTGAGAAAAGTAGTGGTGGGTGATGAATTTTTTCCTTAATGATAAATACAATTCCTATAAATCCATTTATAAATGGGGAATTTGTGGGTTCCTTCCCATATGTATTAATGGAGAATATAACATCACAATTATATAGTAATTACTTTATTGAACCTATGGAGTAAATCAAATTGGTAGCATGAAATCTCATAAAATTATGATACTTTGATATTTTTTGACAACTAGGATTGATAATTTTATAGATTTCCAAATAATGTTTAAATTCATTCATGCTACTACCTAGTTCCTCTATAAATTTTCTGAAATTTGAGACTTAACATAAGTTCAACCAATATATAATTAATTTCATGAATTCCAATATCATAACTAGATTTGGTGTTCCTTAAATAAATTTCCAGAAAAATGGAATTAATTTATATGCATCTAAATTGAGGATATTGTTTCTAGAATACATCGTCCTATTCAATAATTTTTTCCACTACCATGTGGTTGTAAGTGGAAGAAAAAATAATTTAGTAATAAATTTTTATATATCCTTATGAATATCATTGATAAATATAAAAAATCCAAGCTTTAACTACTTCTCAATGATTTTTTGGTTTTATCACACCATGATCGTACTCTATTGTATATGATCCTATATTCACTCATTTTTGGGATTTGGGTTGTATTTCCCATTAAAGTGTACTTTTATTCACTTTGGTTGTCCATTTATGACCTGTAAAATAAGGAAGAGTGGTCAGAAGTTTAGATTAATGAACTAGACCTATTTTTTGTGAAACATATGTGGGAATTATGACTCATTTATGTTCTCTATAATTGGGTATAAAAATATTTTTATAATAAGATTCACCTCCACTTATTCATCTAAGGAAAACTATTTTTAACCTCCCATACACTAATGAAACCAAAAATACGAACCCCCAATGTTGGATCCACAATAATAAGGACCATAAAAATAGAATATTGTATACTTTAATAGGGAAAAATATTTTATCAGGACAATTAGAGATAAAATCTCACCTCCCACAAATGTGAGGTTTCTAAAAAATAATTTACATGATTTCAAATTTGGTTTATATATTATTCCTTGAATGACTTAAAAATACATAAAATGTGGTCAAACACACATTTCCTTAAATAGAACTAAATATGGTCCTTATCCTAAGGCCATAAAATACAAACACTATGACTTTATCACATGAATCTTAAACTATATGAAATTTGGTCCATACTACATGACATTAAATTGTATGTTATACGGTCTTTGTTGTAAGTCCATAAACATAATTATTGGTTTCTCATCAAGCATGAATCATAAACTACATAGAGTGGTCTAGTTTATATAACATGTCATCCTCATATAGGAGCATAATATGGATAAATTCATCACATGTCATTTTATTATCAAATAAAATTTCTCTTAAAGATCATGAACAAGGATAAAACCTTCCATGGGATATGTAGTGATTACTAAATATTTTATTTGGTGTTCACCATCAAGATTCACTATCACTCCATTCTCAAAACCATGTTTATGGTGTAATTCCTTATATTTTAAACAAATATTCGTCCTTTATCCTCTAACTTGGTAATCTATTCAGTCTATCATATTTCCATTTCAAACTATCCTAGAATTTTAGTTCCCCAGTCTAAGATATATTTGTCCTCATATCAATATACTGTAAAATCCCCCTTCTAAAAACTATGTATTGATAGGCTCATATTTATAATGGGGATATGGTTATGTTAAGATCACTTATCTTTTGTTAATATAAAAATTTCTATCCCCTATTCCATACCATCATTTAGGACCTTGATTATTTATGTCAATTCCCATCCAATTATACTATTATCATATGGAAACATCCTTTTCCCCATGTGCATAATCTGTATTCATGAAAATACATAGGGTAAAGTAATAATTAAAAATGGTTTTCCCATTCCTAGAATAATTTTTGGATTTATTATTTTATCTTAGGGGATATATTAATGTTAAATCACTTATATCGTGACTAATTTCAAATATATACTCACCTTTCTTCAATTCTTGCACTTTTCTAATTCAATTTGGTTTAATTTGATGTATAAAATTCTTACAATATTTAAATGTATCTCACATATACTTATACTTAAATATTGTTTATTTACTTTACCACAATATTTTCACTGATTCTGGTAAAAGAATATTTTTTTATATCCAACCATCCTCAACAAACACAAGATTATAAACTATTCTTATGTTTAATACCCATTATGTGTATTAATAATATAATAGTGGAATGTAGTTTTCAAATATGTTATGTTCTCATCCTATATGTAATGGCCCGGACCTCTCCGGTCCATTACTTTGTAAAAATTTGATGTGGTCAAACACGACACATGTTATAATAATAATTTTTGATAATAATAATTGATAATGGTGGCGTGAAAATATTTGGTGTTAATTAGATTAAATGGTTTTAATTTAATCATTCTAAAATAAAAGAAATAAAATCGAATGTATTTAATGAAATTATGGGAGGTGCATGGAATAATTTATAAAGGAATAAATTACAATAAATTAGGCGCATGTAATAAATTATAAAGGAATTAATTGCATGGGGCGCATGGGCGTGACCTTGTACAGGAGGCGTTGTGCGGTTCTCCACAATTAAAGTTGGAATTGTGTTAATAACATTAAAAGGGTATTATTATATAATAATTTTTTATAATAATAATAACATGAAGAGGCACATGAATGGGGTTCCCAACCATGCATGAATATAATTTTATGGCATAGATAGAGTAATTATAAGAAAATAATGGGCGTCAATAATAATAATTATTATTAATGTTAATGATGGGGACCCGTTGATGAAATTGAAAGAGGATTTATTACTATTGTATTAAATAATAATGATAAAGGTGACACAAATATGTGTTTGATTGGTAAATTAAATTAAATGAGTTTAATTTTTGGTTAGTAAATTAAATGATTTGAATTTAATTAAATGGAATGGTTTTAATTTAATAACCATGGTAAACTAATTTAATGGGATAAAATTAGTACATTAATTATGGGTGTTATTATTATTAATTTTATTAAATAATAAAGTTGAAGTGAGAATGGAGTTTGGGGTGTTCCACATGGAGTAAAAGAAATGGGAGGCGCCACTTTTGGTGGTGGGAGAGAATCATGAAAGAAAAAAGATTAGATTGGAGAGAGAAAGGGTTTAAATGAAATAAAGATTAAATATTTAAAGCAATAAAATAAATAATTTAAAAAGAGGAGTCAATCATGGGAAAAATGCGCACCAATTAGATAGATTTTGTGCGTGGGATTTGAAATTGAAGAAAAAAAAATGTCAAATAAAATAATAATAATATAATAATGTAATTATTAATTTTGTTTGGAAAATCGTGTTTCATCCATAACTTCTTCGTGCGACCTTAGTTTTACGAACCGTTAGCGGCAGTGCGACCCTGACTTTGAGACGGAAATTATGAGTCCAATATTGGATGTCTTTTTCAAGTTTTCGGATCGGGTACCCGAAACGCTTGTGAATTAATAAATTTTATATTATTATTAAATCTTCGACCTGTCATAACTCCCACGTGCGACGTCCGATTGGCTTCTCGTCAGTGGTGATGTGATCCTATAATTAATATGATCAATTCAAGTCTAATGTTGGGTATTAAATTATGGTTTGTGTCTTGGGTCCATGAAACACCCAATAATAATAAATATTTTTATTATTACGGGATCTTGTATTCAACATATCTTCCTCATACGGTGTCGGAATAACGAACCATATGTGACGTTGCAACCCTGAAATTATGGCGGTAATTTTAAGACCAATGATTAATAACTTGTTATGACTCATGTCTCGTGTCAATAAAACACCTATTATTAATTATAATCATTAAATGCATGGAAACCGCGTGACGTGTCGTGTGTTGACCCTTTAAACTGTGTAACAGTTTTACGGTCACGTCGTGTATTAATTAATACAGGTTGCATACCATTTTACCTTTTGTTTCCTATATAATAGAAGGTCACATGTTATTTACAGACCTCTCTTCTTCTCTGCACGACGACGCTCTCGGATGACCTAGAATCCTTCCTCCTAACTTCTTCATCCGGGCTCTGATCATCGATCCGTCCGTGACTGCGGGATCGTGTCAGCGAGGAGAACATTGTACACCTTGTTCCATTCCATCTTCTTCATTTTACCCTCCTCCGTTTCCAACTGAGGAGACTGCTGATAATTTACGGGAATGACGATCATTGACTAACGACTCTAAAAAAGTATGTTAAACCTCTGCTCTTGTATTCTCTTTCCGATCCTACTTCTCCCGTTTTCTTTCCATGATACGGCATGTGATCTCCGTGTTGAGGGAGTTCCTTGTGTTTTTGATTCAGTGGTGCTGCGACGTCCTTGGTGGGTGCATTCATTCTGGGAGAAGCCTTGTGATCGAGGTGGTCATGTTCGTAGAAGGACATAGGAACCTGTTGAGGTAGGGATATTACCTTCGTCTCTCTAAATTGTGCATCATGCAGGGTGGATGTCCTCTTGTTTACGTGAAACACATTTGAACCGGTTTAATAAAGATAATAACTGGATTATATAACAGGGATGGGAAGTTTTTGAATGAAGTTACATTATTTATATCCTATGATATTATGTTGTGAATTGAATGAGCTTATGCCTACTAAAAATCATGGTCGTTGGGGGCCTTTGCTTACGCAATTAAATTTTTCCCTCCCCTTCTGGATTTTCTTATGGATAAAAATTTTATTGAATGTAGAAATTGGTTTATCATGTAAAGTTGGCTGATTAAATACTCATAGCCCTTGTTTGATCACCCCGATTCAACAAAAAGAAGTAATGAACATCTTGGTGTTGGGTTGGTTTTTGTTATGGGATGTGTGAAGTGGTAATTTCTGTGTTGTTGTGTGATATGATGTTTGGCAGCGGGGTTGCAATGATGGTTGGTGAATATTATTAAAGTGGTTAGTAGTGGATTATATATGGGGGAAAAGTAATAGAAATGTGGAATGTGGAAAAATGAATTTATATGTGGAACTTGGGAATAAATGAATGGTGGGGTTTTTTGATGGAAATGAATTAAAGATAGATATGGTAATCAAATTGTTAAGGAGTTGGTATGTGATTGCCTGTGTTTTCCGTAACTTTTTTTGTGGTTGACAGGGATATGTTTTATGAACACTCGATTTGGTTTGGTTGTTGATAGTTTCCCAATAGTTAAAAGAATTGACAACTAAAGTTGTTGAACATGAAAACATAAATGGGGTTGGAGTTGTTTGTTGTATGCATACTTCGACATAGCAGTGCCAAGGAACGTGCTCAGTTTCGCTGTTTAGAATCCATAGGTTGGGTTGTGTGTTTGGTACATATATATATCTGTATCTTTGTGTTTTGTCGCACCCCACCCAAGTTGATCACTTAGTGCCGAACACCCCCATTTCATGGGGGAGGGTGTTTTTCCCAACACTTCTATTAGTGGCTGGTTATTAGCTCCTTTCTGCTCCCTTTCCCGGATAGCCCAAGTATCTTCGAATAGGCTGTGATGGCCTAAAGTCCATTATTAGCCCAAGAACCTTCAGGCGGGGTAGTGTTGTGGTTATGGCCTAGGTGTGTGCGGGCAGGTGGTTTCCCAAGTGTCTTCGGGATGAGGCACAGGAGTCTTCGGGCATGGCAGTGGATCTTCTAGCCCAGGTGTCTTCGGGCATGGCAGTGGATCTTCTAGCCCCGGTGTCTTCGGGCGTGACGGTGGTTGTTATAGCCTAGATTTTTGCAGGCGTGGTTACATGTGACAGTTGATGCCCAGGTG
This sequence comes from Viscum album, assembly GCA_963277665.1. Taxonomy (NCBI): domain Eukaryota; kingdom Viridiplantae; phylum Streptophyta; class Magnoliopsida; order Santalales; family Viscaceae; genus Viscum; species Viscum album. The sequence continues at coordinate 5,498,325 of OY728147.1, forward strand.
TTTGAGGGCGGGGTTTGGCAGTGGGACTGCATGAGGATGTGGCCCAGGTGTGTGCGGGCGGGATGAGGCAGTGGGACTACGGTGAGAATGGCGGGATTGGTTCGATGCATAGGATGTCTTCAATAACCAGTGGGAAGGTGGTGCGGGGTACCCATACTTTGATAACATTACTACTATACTCTATTGACTTGTGTTAATTGGTGAGTGTGATTGGTGAGGCTGGGTGGATAGATTCCTTGCTAGGTTTTTGGTTCTTCTGTTTTCTCATGGGGCATTAGGATGTCTCCCCACTTGTGCACGAGAGATTTAGGTTTTCCTACTGAGTATACTTGTATGCACACCCTACGTTTGCTTTCAGGTTTTCAGGAGGACTACAGGGATTGCGCGGGACCTTACTAGTCAGGCAGGGGGAGTTGTTGTTGTTTACTGTTGTTGTTTTCCTTTACTTTTTGGTACAGTACCTTGGAGATTTTCTGTACTTGTACTTTTGTTTCACTATTGTATAAAGCATGCATATGGGATTGGTTTTAGGCTATTTTTATACTTGTTCCTTTTCTTCTTCTTGGTGTTTGACTCATCTTATTTCCCGATCTTAAATTAATAAAAGGGTAATGCCTCTCATATATGTGAAAAACTCATACCCTTGGTGCTAGTCGCCACTCCGGGGCCTACTGGAGGCGGGACTCGGGGGTCATTATCTCCCTTCCACCATTGCCAGCCCAGGAGGGGCATCTTTGGTGGGAGGGGGTCGTGAAAGAATGGTATCAGAGGCTGATGGTTGAGAGATAGGATGGATTCTGGAGTTAGGCACAGTAAGGATTGGATGGGACGGTAGGGAAACAGTGTTGGTTAATCTTGGTGCGTGACATAGGCCAATGAAGACCGGCTAGGACATGGGATTTTAGGGGCCCCCATGATCCGATGCAAGGACTCTGAGCCTACCGAACGACCAAGTGAGACTACATTGATTGCAGGGTAGGGACCCTAGGGAAGTTACATGCATCATCATGATTGTGTTTTACTTGATTTGGGTGTTCTGTGAATGAAATTGAAATAAAAAAATGATAAAATAAAACCTTGAGAAATTTCCTTGCTACTTGGGCTTAGGCGTTCCCTGTTTACCGAACAACTATGGAACCTTGACATCAATATAATGGCAGAGGAGTGGGACACTGACAGTTGCACGCAACAGAAGTGGAAACCCTAGTAAGGCCAGAGATCGAGAGAGATGTTTCCGGTTTTACTTAAATGCTCTCGTTTATGTTTTTTTTAAATTCAAGAGCATCACACTCCTTTGTTGAAACTCATTTTCGCCCATTATTTGGGTCTGGAACTTGTTTTTCATGATTCTATAATGCTAAGTTGTTTAACTCTTTCCTTTAAATGTGTGTGAAGAGTCATAACATGTGAGGAGAGGAGGACCTGATCCCTAATCGAGATGCATTAATGTGGATGTGATTAAACCCATGAAGGAGAGTCAGTGCCGCCTAAAGCGAATAATATCTCGACATGGGAGAAGGAATTCCTCAAGCCATGTGTTTGGGCAATTTATTGTTGTTTTTTATGGTGTTGGGGGCAGTGTGCGTTTTGAAAATCCTAATATATGAAAGTAGGGAGACCTAATTCCTAATCGAGATGCATTAATGTGGATGTGATTAAACCCGTGCAGGCGAGTCAGTACCGCCTAAAGCGGATAATATCTCAGTATGGGAGAAGGAATTCCTAACTCATATAATTAGGGTTGTCAGTTGTTTCCTGTTATGACGAGAGGTCTGAGAGGTATCTTGAGGGGTGGTTGTTCGGACCTTTCCCCCTTTTATGGGTTGGTTTTTAATTCTCGAGGATGATAATGTTTTGAGAGGTATCTGATGTAATGGCCCGGACCTCTCCGATCCATTACTTTGTAAAAATTTGATGTGGTCAAACACGACAAGTGTTATAATAATAATTTTTTATAATAATAATTGATAATGGTGGCATGAAAATATTTGGTGTTAATTAGATTAAATGGTTTTAATTTAATCATTGTAAAATAAAAGAAATAAAATTGAATGTATTTAATGAAATGATGGGAGGCGCATGGAATAAGTTATAAAGGAATAAATTACAATAAATGAGGCGCATGTAATAAATTTTAAAGGAATGAAATGCATGGGGCGCATGGGCGTGACCTTGTACAGGAGGCGTTGTGTGGTTATCCACAATTAAAGTTAGAATTGTGTTAATAACATTAAAAGGGTATTATTATATAATAATTTGTTATAATAATAATAACATGAAGAGGCACATGAATGGGGTTCCCAACCATGCGTGAATATAATGTTATGGGATAGATGGAGTAATTATAAGAAAATAATGTGCGTCAATAATAATAATTATTATTAATGTTAATGATGGGGACCCATTGATAAAATTGAAAGAGGATTTATTACTATTGAATTAAATAATAATGATAAAGGTGACACAAATATATGTGTTATTGGTAAATTAAATTAAATGGGTTTAATTTTTGGTTAGTAAATTAAATTATTTGAATTTAATTAAATGGAATGGTTTTAATTTAATAACCATGGTAAACTAATTTAATGGGATTAAATTAGTACATTAATTATGGTTGTTATTATTATTAATTTTATTAAATAATAAATTTTAAGTGAGAATAGAGTTTGGGGCGTTCCACATGGAGTAAAAGAAATGGGAGGCGCCACTTTTGGTGGTGGGAGAGAATCATGAAAGAAAAAAAATAGATTGGAGAGAGAAAGGATTTAAATGAAATAAAGATTAAATATTTAAAGCAATAAAATAAATAATTTAAAAAGAGGAGTCAATCATGTGGCTAATGCGCACCAATTAGATAGATTTTGTGTGTGGGATTTGAAATTGAAGAAAAAAAATGTTAAATAAAATAATAATAATATAATAATGTAATTATTAATTTTGTTGGGAAAACTGTGTTTCATCCATAACTTCTTCGTGCGACCTCGGTATTACGAACCGTTAGCGGTAGTGCGACCCTGACTTTGAGAAGGAAATTATGAGTCCAATATTGGATGTATTTTTCGGGTTTTTAGATCGGGTACCCGAAATGTTTGTGAATTAATAGATTTTATATTATTATTAAATCTTCGAGCTGTCATAACTCCCGCGTGCGACGTCCGATTGGCTTCTCGTCAATGGCGATGTGATCCTATAATTAATATGATCAATTCAAGTCTAATGTTGTGTATTAAATTATGTTTTGTGGATCAGGTCCATGAAACACCCAATAATAATAAATATTGTTATTATTACAAGATCTTGTATTCAAAATATCTTCCCAATACGGTGTCGGAATTACGAACCGTATGTGACGTTGAAACCCTGAAATTATGGAGGTCATTTTAAGACCAATGATGAATACCTTTTTATAACTCATGTCTCGAGTCAATAAAACACCTATTATTAATTATAATCATTAAACGCATGGAAACCGCGTGACGTATCGTGTGTTGACCCGTCAAACAGCGTAACAGTTATATGGTCACATAGTGTATTCATTAATACACATTGCATACTGTTTTACCTTTTCATTTCCTATATAAGAGAAGGTCATGTGTTATTTACGGACCTCTCTTCTTCTCCGCACGGCGACGCTCCCAGATGACCTAGAAGCCTTCCTCCTAACTTCTTCATCTGGGCTCCGATCGTCGATCCATCAGTGATTGTGGGATCGTGTCAGGGAAGAGAACATCGTACACCCTATTCCATTCCCTCTTCTTCATTTTTCCCTCCACCATTTCCAAATGAGGAGACTTCTGATAATTGATGGGAACGACGGTCTTTGATGAACGACTCTAAAAAGGTATGTTAAACCTCTGCTCTTGTATTCTCTTTCTGATCCTACTTCTCCAATTTTCTTTCCATGATATGGCATGTGATCTCCGTCTTGAGGGAGTTCCTTGTGTTTCTAATTCGGTGGTGTCGCGACATCCATGGTGGGTGAAGTCGTTCTGGGAGAAGCCTTGTGATCATGGTGGTCGTGTTCGTAGAAGGACATCTGAACCTGTTGAGGTAGGGATCTTACCTTCGTCTCTGTAAATTGTGCATCATGCGGGGTGGGTGTCCTCTTGTTTATGTGAAACACATTTGAACCGGTTTAATAAAGATAATAACTGGATTATATAACGGGGATGAGAAGTTTGTGAATGAAGTTACATTATTTATATCCTATGATATTATGTTGTGAATTGAATGAGCTTCTGCCTACTGAAAATCATGGTCGTTGGGGGCCTTTGCTTACGCAATTAAATGTTTCCCTCTCCTTCTGTATTTTCTTATGGATGAAAATTTTATTGAATATAGAAATTGGTTAATATTGTAAATTTGGTTGATTAAATACTCAGATCCCTTGTTTGATCACCCCGGTTCAACAAAAAGGAATAATGAACATGTTGGTGTTGGGTTGGTTTTTGTTATGGGATGTGTGAAGTGGTAATTTCTGTGTTGTTGTGTGATATGATGTTTGGCAGCGGGGCTGAAATAATGGTTGGTGAATATTATTAAAGTGGTTATTAGTGGATTATATATGGGGGAAAAGTAATGGAAATGTGGAATGTGGAAAAATGAATTTATATATGGAACTTGGGAATAAATTAACGGTGGGGTTTTGTGATGGAAATAAATTAAAGATGGATATGGTAATCAAATTTTTAAAGAGTTGGTATGTGATTGCTTATGTTTTCCCTAACTTTTTTTATGGTTGGCAGGGATATGTTTTATGAACACTCGATTTGGTTTGGTTGTTGATAGTTTCCCAATAGTTAAAAGAATTGACAACTAAAGTTGTTGAACATGAAAACATAAATGGGGTTGGGGTTGTTTGTTGTATGCATGCTTTGACATAGAAGTGTCGAGGCACGTGCTCAGTTTCGCTGTTTAGAATCCATAGGTTGGGTTGTGTGTTTGGTATACATATATATATATATATGTGTGTGTGTGTGTGTGTGTGTGTGTGTGTTTTGTCACACCTCACCCAAGTTTAGAACTTAGTGTCGAACACCCCCATTTCATGGGGGGGGTGTTTTTCCCAATACTTCTATTAGTGGCTAGTTATTAGCTCCTTTCTGCTCCCTTTCCCAGATATCCCAAGTATCTTCGGGCAGGCTGTGATGACCTAAAGTCCATTATTATCCCAAGAACCTTCAGGTGGGGTAGTGTGGTGGTTATGGCCCATGTGTGTGGGGGCAGGTGGTTTTCCATGTGTCTTCGGGATGAGGCCCAGGTGTCTTCGGGCGTGGCAGTGGATCTTCTAGCCCATGTGTCTTTGGGCGTGACGGTGGTTGTTCTGACCTAGGTGTTTGCAGGCATGGTTACGTGTGACAGTTGTGGCCTAGGAATTTGAGGGCGGGGTTTCGCAGTGGGACTGCGTGAGGATGTGGCCCAGGTGTTTGGAGGCTGGATGAGTCAGTGGGATTGTGGTGAGAATGGAGGGATTAGTTCGATGCGTAGGATGTCTTCAATAACTAGTGGGAAGGTGGTGAGGGGTACCCATACTTTGATAACATTACTACTATACTCTATTGACTTTTGTTACTTGGTTAGTGTGACTGGTGAGGCTGGGTGGATATATTCCTTTCTAGGTTTTTGGTTCTTCTGTTTTCTCACGGGGCATTAGGATGTCTCCCCACTTGTGCACGAGATCTTTAGGTTTCCCTACTGAGTATACTTATATGCTCACCCTACGTTTGATTTTAGGTTTTCAGGAGGACTACAGGGACTGTGTGGGACCTTACTAGTCAGGCAGGGGGAGTTGTTGTTGTTTACTTTTGTTGTTTTCCTTTAGTTTTTGGTATAGTACCTTGGAGCTTTTCTGTACTTGTACTTTTGTTTCACTATTGTATAAATCATGCATATGAGATTGGTTTTGGGATATTTCTATACTTTTTCCTTTTCTTCTTCTTGGTGTTTGACTTATCCTATTTCCCGATATTAAATTAATAAAAAGGGTAATGCCTCCCATATATGTGAAAAACTCATACCCTTGGTGCTAGTCGCCACTCCGGGGCCTACTGGAGGTGGGACTCGGGGGTCATTATCTCCCTTCCACCATTGCCAGCCCAGGAGGGGCATCTTTGGTGGGAGGGGGTCGTGACACTATATTTATTTGTTTATTATTATTATAATGGATCATTCATTCAACCATTGTCATATATTTTCATGTACTATCTATCATCAACCCTCCATTCCTTAATTCAAGTTCTTAAACCCATGAATTTTTCCATTATTAATTCCATTTTCAATGGTGTAAATATTAATTTTCAATTATAATCCTCTATTTGGTTAATATATTTTCTTACATATCCATTTTCAATAATGTCACAACAAGTTCACATTGGCTCAATTATTTCTACTAGTTGAATGGGCTTGTTTCCTAATTTTTCACTATGTCACATTATTATAAACTCCATGATACATTAGTCCAAACTATTTAACATTAAATTTAGAGTCACATATTATTCTTGGTAGTATCTCCATAAATTTCATGACTGTTTTACCCTTTAGTTTTCATATCATTCATTAGGTTCTTCATGAATGTTGTGTCAATTATCTCCCTCATCATGGGATATATTGTCAAGATTTTAGTTAAAGTTTTGTGATCGTACACATAAACCACTTGTTGTAAAAGATATATAAATAAAACCAATACTTGTCTAATTTGAATGAATATATATTATAAAAGAAAAAGAGGCATGTTACTTTTCAGGTTGAAAATCTATAAAGGGAGGATATAGGAAGCATTAATACATTATTCATGAATCATTTTCTTTTATAGATTAGAAAATTTTATTTCATAATATAAAAGTTAAGGATTTAGAAAACTTATCAAGTTAAAATATTAAATGGAATCCTAATAAGAATTTAAGTATCTTCTCTCTAGGTCTCCATTTTCAAGGATTTATAAAAAGATCAAACACAAATAAAAAAGGAACAAATAATATAAGTACCAATGTTTTGATCCAGATAAAATAATTATACGGTCACTTGGTTTAGGGATATTTGATGTAGTTATAGTTTATATTATTTTTTTACATATAATATTTCATATAATTTAGGTAAAATGAACACTAATTTAATTTTAATGCGTTCAAACCCTTCCTGAACTTTTTCCCCCACATAAAAAAACCTTATTTATATTGATTATACTAATTTATTCAATATCATATTTAACAAGGAACTAATAGAGGTTTTTTATTATTGAACAGGTATTTCATAACAAATCATATAATACTTATCCAAGAGAACAAGTCCATGGGATAATCAAACCCATTAAATCATTTATCTAATTGGTTAACCTCATAATACAATGATACAATATTCATTGAATATTCATCCCTCCTATATCCATATGAGAGTACATTCTTTAATATATAATAGAAAAATAAAATCATTTCATCATCTATTAATATATCTAATATTTTCACTTACAGGAAACCCATTTAAACTCAGTGTTTATATGGATTAAATTATTTCTATATAAGTATTTTTATATTTTGAAAAGAATATACTGGTAAATATTCAGGATAAAAAGTAATTTTCTTCATTATATAGGACTCATATACTGACATTTGGAAAATAACCTTGTCTCTAGTTGTGTAAAGTGGAAAATATACCTTCTATAATATAGATTATTACATTGAAAAATTGGTTGGGAGTAAGTGTTAATAAATATGATAATTATGAAAAATAAATAAATTTATAGAATTCTAAAAATTATTTAATGATCAATAGAAATAATAAATTAATAAATAAATATCCACTAATCCGTAATATTTTACTTTAGCCAATATATTTAGATAATAAAACCTTATGGATCATTAATGAAATTATTTTCTAAGGCATTAAATATATATATTTGTGTGTGTGTGTGTGTCTATTTATATTTGTATGTTGTGAATTCATATAAACTATATAGAGCACATGTTTTTTCAGTTTTAATATTTGAATAATAATCAAACCTCAAATACATGATTATTTTACATCATAATGAAGAAGTACATGAGTATTTCACTCCATTAATATTATTTAGTGTTATTTGATTTTGGATACATGAAGGTATTTATCATGAGATACTATTTATTTATGATTATTTATTGTTTTTGAGATAGTGGCATAAAATCCTTGGTAGTCAAATATACCTACTTCAATAACTACAAATATATTTTATAATTAATCTTATACACTACTTATTTTAAATATAGGACTCCATGTAATCAAAACATGAATATTTTTTAATCCCTTTCAATTATTAGTAAGTTTGTGCCAATGGTTTAAAATATACAATCTAACTCATCTTCCCTTTTCATAATATATGTCATGATAGTAGTTCTTTTTGAAAATGTGTCTAAGGATCTTTCCAACGAGTAGATAGGAACATGATCCAAATTACCAATATTGGGAGATTTTTTCTCTTGAGGATCTTGATGGAAGTGTTTCTTGTGGATGAATTTAAGGGAAGGGATTTTCAATGATGTTGTTTGGCCTCTGAAAATGCATACAGAACCAGGAAACCTAAATATAAAGACTCGAGATTGTCATGTATAAATATCTCATATTTTTAGATAAATATTCAATACATTTCATAAATAGACACCATATAACCGTCATATTTTAGCATCTTTGGTGACAGGAAACATAATATTATTACATCATGAATGATCTTCAATATCTACCACAATGATATTCTCATATGGTACTCCTCGTAAGAACACCCTACCTAAATATTTATTTATAAAATTGGGAAAGATATATAAGAATGGTTGATATTAAATTCTCAATAAGGGTAAACATAAGAGATATAAATATATGATCATATTGAAGTTAAAGATAAGAATAAGTGTATATGATCATGAAGAAATCATAAATAGTTCATACTGAAGATTTCATAGATCATAAACCTGAGCCAGGACATAAAACACTATCATTTCTGAAAACTTGGATCATAAAACTGATAAATCGTCACAGAAAATCATGAACCATAATCACATGTTAGAACAGTGTGGAACCATCATAATTATTGAATAACATTTCATATGTCAAGGATATCTACCAAGACCATCAACATTGTGGATCTTGAGTCATCACGTGTTTCCTATTGAGGATAAGGACACTTCTGTTTCCTATAGTGTATATAGATGCACTTCTTTTCAATAGTGGATCAATTTCATCGACTTTTTACCCACCTTTATCTCAAGAGATATAATGATTTACCCAATCCACTGTAGGGAGATACATGTCCCAACACAATTAAAATTTAAACGGTACTTATGTGTTCCATAATAACATAGAACATTCATCATATCCCCACATAATATACATTTTAGAGAAAACAGGTTTATAAACATTCAATTAACATAAACATTAATCATCCAAAGAAAGAGTAATTATGGTATCAATCAATATTATCACATGTCAATCCTGAGTAAAATCAAAAGATGTCATCATAGTTGATTTTTTTTCAAAATATCACATGGAATATTTCATGAGGAATATATACTTTACAATTTTAAAAAAGAATTTTAAAAAAACACAATTAAATAAATAAATTTCATTAACAATAACCTTGAAAAATTATTTAAATAATATTTAAAAATATTTTAGAAAATTTATTATGGAAAATATAAATTTCTCATTGAAAACAAATTTTAAGACATAAAACATTATTTAAATCTATTTCATTCAAAAACAATGAAACCATAAAGTAGGTGATGTAAAATTCATTAAAAAACATTAATTGGGGAAAATATGCTTCTTAATTTGAAAAAACGTTTTTAAACATAAAAAATATTGAAAATATTTTCCCATGAAAATAACAGAGATAACATTTAAAGGATGTTTCAAAAAAAATATTCATGATGGTGGGAAAATTCATTCATGTCGTACATGTTAAAATAAAAATTCCTTTCACGTTTTTAGTAAAATCCAAATGGGCATTGTAAGGGAAAAATAATTATTCCTTTTAAATAAATGAAAAATTAAAAAATTGGTAAAATATCATTAATAAATCATTCAATGAATATTATGAAATTGTTTACTGGATTACTAAGAAAGATAGTTTATCTGGAAAATGTGTTTTTGACAGAATGGAGAAATAGAGACAATTTTTCATAAAAACCTTATTTGGAACTCATTATTTCTTAAAGGGATGAAAATAATGAATTTTTTTTACAATGATATTAGAATAGGATTATAAAATTCATGAGTTCCTTGAGAGATAAATTATATTATATCATCTTTAGAAGAAAACTCATTAGCAATCATGATAAAAGATGATATTTTCACTACTACAAAACAGACCTTTAACAGCGCAGGTATTTATCTGTGCTATAAAAAATGTTGATTACTGGAATATTTATCATCACTAAATAAAACAATGATAAATTTAATGATTTATCAGCGCACCCTTTTTAGCACTAATAAAAGAAAACATTTTTTAGTTCTATATTTTTAGTAATGATAATGGAATTTTTTATAAATGATTTATTTTTAGTGCTAATAAAGGGCATCCTTTATCAGTTCTTTATTTATAGCATTGATACAAGGTATCCTTTATTAGTGCTTTAATTTCAGCACCAATAAATGGTATCATTTATCAGTGCTTTATTTTTTGTGCTAATTAATATTTATATAAATGAACTAAAATAATTATATAAATAAAAAATAAAAAAAGTGTGTATTAAAAAAATAATACAAATTTTATTAAATAATTAATATATGATAAAATGAATATATTTATTATATATTATTAATTAGTAAACATTTTATTAATTAGATAATTATGATTATTAATGTTATTAAATTATTTATATTAAATATATATATATATATATATTAATTTATATAAATATTATTTATATATTACAAAATATGTATGTGCTTTACATTAAATGGTCTTATGTTTACTGAATAATGGTTTATAATTGAAAATTAATATGAATTAAAAATATTTACTATAATTTCATTGTAATTGACATATAATTGAATGTAGTTTGATTTTTCAATGTAACATAGATCAAATGTGTCTTATATTGATTTTACATATACATAATAAATGCATTTTTATATACAATGCATAAACACAAATCTTATCTATTTTTTCATTATTTTTAAAGTGTAATTATTCTAAATTTATTCAATTTCACTCATTTGTAACATAGAGACAAGCAAATAAATGGAGATATTCATTAATAATATTAAAAAAAATATTTGTAAAAAAGTATTTATAAATTAACTTATTTATAAATCTATAGTCACTATATTAATACAATTATATATTTAAAATTATAAATAAATAAATATTTTTTAAAATAATTTATTTAATTATAAATAAATAATTATGTATATTTACATAATTAATAAATTTATTATAAAATTATTTAAATAATGAATATATTTACTATATGTATATATATATATATATTATATATATTTATAATTATATAAATATATATAATGACATAAATTATAATTTTTAAATATATTTTTATAATTAGAAAAAAATAATTAACAAAATTATAATTAATATATTTAAAAAATAATATATTTACTATATTGATATTTATATATATTTATTATGTTTTTTAAAAAAATTAAAATTTTTTATTTATATTTCTAATTATAAATCCTTTAACAACACGTCAGTAATATGTGCTGATAAAAAATTCTTCATCGGTTCTTTTTCAGCCCTGATTAATAGGAGTATTTATCAGTGCTCTAATTTTAACACTGATAAATATTGGTTTTATCAGTGCTTATGATATATGTGCTGATTAAAGGTCTATTTAACAGCACTTTTTTGTAAGCCCTGATAAAAGTTTTCCATTCTTTTTTAAAAACCTAGCCTTTTGCGAACTCGTCACGATATCATGAGATTTCCCTTGAATCCACCCACTTCTGGAGCACCTCCTTGGGGAATCGAAGCTCGAATCACACCACTCAACTATTTTTAGTGCCCTAGTTGGATGTTCATCTCATTTGAAATCCAATTTTCAATTTCAGTTGTGATGCAGGTGGGGTTTCTCATCACTTTATGGTTATTTCTCCACCCGAGGTAAGTGGTTCCATGACCTAAAATTTTTAGATAATTTAATTTTCTCTATTGATTAACTTTCACATTCTCTATTATTTATTTTGGTTGTTTGAACAAGTTCTGTAGATTCCTTGACATGAATTTGTGTTGAAAATAAATTTTCTAAAGATAAATTGTTATATTTCTATATAGGACTTATTGTGAAAAAATAGTGGAAGTGTTAATTAATTCTTGGAGTAGTGAGAAATGTTTTTTTGTGGGTTCTAAAGATTTACGTGTGTTGAGGAAGTATTTTTTATGGGAAATGTATTATTTTGGGCATGTTAGCCTTGTTGTGTACTTTTGAGTATGAGTTGTGAAGCGTTTATATAATAAATAATTTGTCCTTTAAATGAAATTTGGTATATAGAAATGGTTTTTTAAATGGAATGGGTGATGCAAGATGTGTTTTCCAAGGGTTTGGTGTGATTTGTGTTGGGTTTCAATTTTGTAGTAGAAAATGGCTATGTTGTGTGTGTATGTTTTAGTGTGGTGTTCTGTGGAAGGGTTCTATGGGTTTTAGAAAGATGAAATTCATTTTTTCAAAGGCACATAAAGGCGGATAGGTTTGGAAGTATGTTCTTAAAGGAAATTGACATCATTTTCCATGTTGAACTTGTTGTACATTTTTTTAATGTGAATTGTAAATTTATTTAAAGGATGGATGACATGTTTTGAAAATTATTTGGGGTTGTGTACAAATTTTTAGAAAAAGGGACTACTATGGAATTAGTTGTGAATTAGTTAAAACTATTGTTTTATTAATTTTAATAGTTTTATAAATTATTTAATAAATTTATTAAAGTATATAAGTGTTTCAAATTATGTTCAATGCGGTTATGTGGTGCATTTGATTTTAAAATTATCATTTCCATGTGAACATGGGTGTGTTTTTTATGTCAAGCCTTGAGGTTCCTTTGGGAGTTATTTTAGAGAACATTTTAAATGAATTGTTAATATACATAATATGTGTGAGGCATGTTTGTGAAATTATTTTTTGTCCATATTATTCCAAATGGGGTTTGGTGGTCCATGTAGTGGAACACTATGTGTACATTTTTTAACATGACTTGTGTGTGTAAATGTGTTTTTTAGTGACATGGAAATGGGAAAAATGATTTAGAACAAATAAAAGGGAATCCTAGGTAACTGGGTAACATGATTGTGTTGTGTTACGAAATCTTGATGTTGGCATATAAAAATCATGGTACATAGTATTAATTTATTATTTGATATATATGTTTAATTCTTTTATATTTAGTATCACACACATAATAAATTTTTTCTTATACATGTGGATTCTTTTTTTCTTGTTAGGGTGCTCAATACAACTTGTATTCTTCTTCTTCCTTAAAATATTTTCACCCATGAAATGCTTCATTTGTCACTTTATGTCAAGTTACCTCAACTTACATTATAAGAAAAGAAATGATGCTACCTATACTTGATCACAGAGGTAATCTTGATGAATGAAAAGTAAAATAATTATCCATAGAATTAATGTATTTTTTTAAAAAAAATAATTCATTTCTTTTTTTTTATTACTCAAATAATAATTTTCTTCTTATATAGGTATATTCTTTTTTTTTATTTGTGGTTCTTTGTCCAACTTTCATGATCATTCTCCTTAAAATTATTTTCACCAATGCAGTGGTGCATTTATCACTTTCTTTCATATTACCTACACTATATTTGTAAGAAGATAAACAGATATGCCTCTACTCAATCATAGAGTTAATTTTGACATTTACACATTAAAATCATTTTCCAAATAATTAATGTATTATTTTGTATATATGTTTAATTTATTTTTTTAGTATTACTCATATAATAATTTTTTCTTATATAAGTGGATTATTTTGTTCATGATGGGGTTCTATGTCCAACTTTCATGATTTTTCTCCCTTATAATATTTTCAACCATGAATTGGTGGATTTATCACTTTCTTTCTAGTAACCTACAGTTCTATTATAGTAAGTGCAATGATGCTTCCTCTACTCAATAACATAGGTAATCTTGATATTTTAATGGTAAAATTATTTTCCCATATTTAGGTTAAATTTATTTCTTCTTAATATTACTCACATAATAATTATTTTATTATATAGGTGGATTCTTTTGTTCGAGTTGATATGGTTTGTTTGAATATGGTCATACAGTTTTGGTAGTTCTATAAAGAATTTCAATGGAAATCATAGTAACATTGACATTTAATATTGTTCTTTAATGAATATAATAAATTGTTTTTATATAATTGTATAAAATTTTTAGAATTGAATATAATATAATATTGTTTTCTAGTATTTGTGTTCTAAATTTCATTTCATTGAAATTTTGTATTGGGACTTGTTTGTGTTGATATATACGGTGTGTTTCTAGTCATTCTGGTGCTTTTGGTTTTGCAACATGTTATAACAGCATACTTTAGTGGTGTTGTATTGTGCTATTATAGCATGCTACAGTACGACCTATTATCATCTCTTTTAAAAGCATTGATAACGAACACATTTATCAGGGCTTCTAAAAGTGATGACAATGGTCGACTTTATCAGCTCTTCTATAGTACTAATAAAGAATTATTTTAGCGGTTCATTAAGAAGAGATGATAAAAGTGATGGGCTTTTAACTTTGATCACATTGATAGTGCTTTTCTAGCATTGATAAATACCATTTCCAGCATTGTTAATGGCCTATTTTGTTGTAGTATGTTCGATAAAATACATACAACATACATAATAGTTAATTGCAAGAGACATGAAATAATCAAGTTAAATGATACATATAATATCATGAGAATAAAAAAAACATGTTATTACATGTCAATGGGATCCTGTATAAACCTTATAAAAGAATATAGGTGCATAGCATATGTACTAAAGAAGGAATATTGAGACAAAAATACCTTATTTCTTTAGTGAAATTTAATCATAAACCCCATGAATGAGATATCATCGAATGGATATTTAAATCTACATAAATTGAAACATAATAATAATAAAATTCAATCATCATAAGTATATAGACCACTTAAAATAAATAGGTGGTGAATATTGCATGCATCTCACAAAAGTGAAAAGTGTGACAGAAATCCCTTATTTATTTAGTAATCTTTTGGATAATCATCCCAAATAACTTATAAAATTAAATGGAACATTAAGTATCTTTAAAATTATTATATTCATTATATATAATGTTAGGGGTATGTTTATAAACAACAAAAATGAAATGAGTGGTGAATTTTCATATTTATCCTAGAAATAAAAAAGATACTCAAAATCCATTACCATATGTCTCAACATCCTATATACACATTTGAACCTCCTGTATAATAAATAAAAGTTTATTAATAATATATTAAATTCCATAAATAAATATACATATATAATATCATATATGATTTACTTATCACCAATTATTTACAATTTCCTGTTAATGTCATGGTTCAGGAAATAATTGTTTTGTATTCCATGTCTATTTTGATTTTTTTGATTATTTTTATCATGATTCCATTATATCCAGAATGTTACCCCTTATATAAATATAAAATGTATATAGTATTCAAGTATTATTTTGATCTATTAATGTTATAGATATAAAATGAAATGAATTATTCATGTAGGCATTAGGCCATATGCATGAATGAACGTTATTTAAATTTTCAAAATAGAAATAAAATATAATCATACACAATATATTAACATTAAATAATAATTTTTATTTAATATATATAACATATTTTTATGAAAACAATCCTTATTACCTTAAATGTAATGTTTTAATGAATCACATCACTTTCTAGAGGTGATGGTTCCCCTTAAACATGAACAACATTATCTTATTCCCACAAAATGGAATGAAAGTTAAAAAAATGAGGAATAATGACTCAAATAGTATAATAATATAATAAATGTCAGATATAAAAAATAAATAAATCATTCTATCTAGTATTTATAGGTGGTGATGGAAAACAAATAACATTGGTTCATGAGGCTATAGTACTCCATACACATGAATGATAATTTTGTAACACATTTGATAGAAGAGGAAAAGGATTTGGGTTATACCATTAGCATAATAACATCTTAGTATATTGAAGATAATTTTTTTATTATATCTTAATGTTTTAATATTAATTCTTCAAGGTGGAGGAAGAAAAAATAAATAAATAACTTAATTGGGGATGTTACCTCTTCTCCGGAAAACATTATTTAGTTTGTAAAAAAATATTCATATGATAGATTTAGGACCAATATTTGGCTTCTAGGATGAAATTATTGAATTAATAAAGTGATTTACATTGGTATTGACTTAACCAAATGGTTTTTATGTGTTAATAGGAGAGGAGAGTGGGTGGCCTTTTATAATTTAGGTGAGAGGTTCACCTTTAATTTTTGGAAAAAGGTGTGCCCACATTTTTCACATTACAAAATACTCCTAAACGGACTATTATGTATCCTATAAGTTATAAGGTTGATATATGGCCATAAAATGAATTTTTTACATGTTTTAAGCCATTTATAATCCTTATATTTTTTTTTGACCCCTGGTAAACTCATTTTTTCTTTAAAGGTGGTAAATAATTTTAACTTTGTTTACTATACATTAAGGTAAACAAATAGGATGAACATATTAGTAAATATAAATTATTCTGATTCCAAATATGGAATCCATTAATAAATATTCTAAAAATATAATTGGAAAATCTTAATTTCAAATTAATCTGGAGGATTCAACAAGAATGTTTTTTTTCAAAGGTGAAATGTTCAAAACATTAAAAAGTTTTTATATAAAAATTCAATATGAAAATGGTTCCAATAATGGATAAGATCCACATATTCTAACCATTTTCATGTTATTTATTCCTTTGGTGCTTCAAGGATTTCTAGATAATTATGGGATGTGATTAGATGAAAAAATATATAATCATGATGTATTTCATATCGTGAATGTACGGTTCACAGCATGGGTGAGATCCAAATTCATGGTTAGTAAGAATAGATAAGTGGAGAGATTAAAATATCTAAGGAAGTAGATATTTGATGATTATGGGTATGTGGTGCTTATGACTATGTGAAATCACCCACATGGATATTTCAACCATTATCATGGAAACAAGCATGTGAACCATTTGTCTATCTGATTAATGGGACATAAAAGGCCAATTCATCCATAATAATTATATATTTGATATTTTGGTGATTGAATAAGGCATTAATTGAGACTCTATGTGGGTAGTTTAATGAATTATGTTTTAGTTAGAATTAAATATTTTTGAATTTGGAATATATGATCATCCCATATATTCCAATTTAGAAGAGAAGATATTTTCCTTCATTATTACCTTCTTGTGTTCTCTTGAGACAATACATTATACAGTCCTTCCCTTAAAATTGTGGCACCATTATGTCAATGGACTATTTTCTCTTATGGTGATCCCATCTTGTGAATTCCCCATGTTCTGGTGCAAAGATTCTCATGGAGATTCTTTCTTCTAAGTATTGGATATGTTTCTTCTCATATTTATTATGTGAAATCATATATTTTTCATGCATGAGCATGCGAAAGATGATTTGATGTGGATGGGGAGGCCTAGATGGTGTTGAAGTAGTTGATTATTATCATTGATATTTGTATTAGTATATGCATGTTATTGTTGGGTATAACAACATAGATGATGAAATAGGTTAAATCTAGGATTACCCATTGATAGGATGCTGAGAGTTGGGATACACTCTTATGAATTTATTTAGTGGATGATGGTTAGTGTGATTTTTTTATCTATATTAATTTCCACACTATATGATGTATCTAGATGTCCTCAATTTCATGTTTCCTCTTGGTTATATAATAGGGTTATTTTTCTAGAGTATATGGTCTAGGTAATGAACATATTGATGGATGAACAATTATTAACCCATATGGTTGGTGTTATTGGAATAGAAATTGTGAAAATATCTTAATATTTTGAAATCATTGACTCGGTTTATATTATACATGGAAGGAATAGACCATATGTGGGTGACTAATGTAATGTATTATATAATAATTCTAATTTTTAATTTAAAGCCTAATGAATTAATTATTGGATAGAAAATCATAAAAAAAATTAAAGAAGTAATTATTGTTGCTCTTGGTAATGCTTGTGTTCATATAGGATATTTGATCTTATCAATGGAAGTTGGGAATCCAATTAATGTTTGATGCTGAGGAATATAAGACTAATTTATGTCCATAGTTTGGTTGTGATAGATATTATTTATTTTATATTTTGAGATTTAATATTCCAACTTACCCATGTTGGTTATGGTGAATGACACAAAATAGACTATGGGAGGTTGTTTTCCTAAAAATCCTAATGTGAGGTTAGATGGTAGACTACACCCTGTGGACCTTCTCTCTTCTCTTAGAATTTATTTATTCTTGTATGCATGAAATTTAGTTTTTTCATGTATGTGTGATGAGTCTTATAGGGGATTGTGGTCATTTCAAACACATATATTTGTGGATATATTTTATAGAGGATAATTATTGGTAAGACATGTTTAGGAGGTGATGGCTTGAGTCTCTTAATTAGTGTATGGGTTGTAATGGTTTAAGGTGTGATACATGATGTATGATACATGTCACAGATTGAGTGGTGAATCTTGAAAACTACTTTCACTACTACAAAAATAGGTTTATTCAGCACTAGGTTTTTAACAGTGCTCGCTAAAAGTGTTGTTAAAACCCCCTTTCTTGGTGCTATAAAAAGAGATGTAAAAGGAGAAATTTTATCTTCACTTGTAAAAAAACACTAATAAAACCAGAATTTGTCATCACTTCTAAAAAATCACTGATAAAGTACTTTCTTTATTAGTAATTTTTTATTATCTCTAATTTAATGTATACTTCAAGAAAAATTATATATCATTATCAGACACCCATATAAAAATTTATGACCATTTAGAGGCCATTTATTCCTTTTTTCCAAAATATAGGTGATCAGAGGGTCCTATGGGTAAAAGAGTCATAAATATCATCATAAGATTAGATTTTATTTGTGGTGGAGGCAAAAAAAGACACCTCATTCAGAAGTTATAGCCTTTTGAAAAACCGTCAAATGTGAAACCCCCTTAACTAAAATCCCTAAAACCCTAAAAAGATCATAATAGTAGATTCTAGAGTCTTTTTCAGCTCTACAAACATTGAAATCAAAGATTATGAAACAATATAAAAATAAATAAGACTAAAACCATGTGAAAAAAAATTATAAAATATATTACAATATCAAAAAATTCATAAATTGAACTCAAACATCAAACAACCATATCTTTTGATCCGGGTGTCTGTTTAGTATCCACCACATATAAAATTAAATCTTGTGATAATACCTATTCTATTTGGTATAGTGAAAAACTCTAAAGGATTAGTTAACATTTTATCACCCCCAGAATTTCCTAGAAGGCCTCCAAAATTGAGTTTATAGTTACAGAACCCTGTATCATAAAATCAAAATGGATATGAATTCTGATCCAGATGCATGTTCGGCCTATACCACAGGCCATATCGAGTATCATTTCATGAGAATAAATTTCACTATTTGTGGAGGTGAAAAAGACTCTCGGATTCGACATTATGGTTGTTTCATGGTTTTTATTTGTTTTAGGGTTTTCAGAGTTTATTAACGCTTTTTGGTGTATTCAGGGTTTTTAGAGTTAAAATACATTTTATAATATATATATATATATATGTATGTATGTATGTATTCAATATATATATATATATATATATATATAAACACATATATAAAAATATATAAATATATGGATAACAAAATAAAAATGCATATTTGTAAATATATAGATATATCATAAAAAGTAAACCAAAAAAGTATAGGGGAGTGGAAAAGGTGTTGGTGTATATACTAGAGGTATCTGGATCAAAACTCACTAGAGGCAGGGGTGCATTCTAGGGGTGATGTTATCTGATGTGTAAAAAATGGGTGGGGTAAATGCTTATAAAGGTGGTGTGGATGGGGGAAGTGTTGAAAAAATTGGGTGGGGTGGTGTGTGAAAAAAATATACCATATATCAGTGGGGCCTTTATCATCACTAAAAATAGAGGTGATAAAGTTTTACTTAATATTACTAAAAAAGTGATAATAATGGGATCATTTATAAACACGGATTAAGGCCCCCTTTATCTGTGGCTTTTTAGCACAGTTAAAGGGGGACTTTATCATCTCTTTTTACGAGCACTATTAAGGGAAACCCTTTAACATCTGTTAAATTATTTGCACTTATATAGTGATGATAAATTCATTTTAAATTTTCTATTAAAGGCCTGATTTTCAATATTTTTGGTTACTATATATGGTGACTTACTATGGGAATATGTGATGATGAGATGCATGAGGTGCATGTTTTGAAACCGTTCCTAGGTGTAATATGTCTAGAGTTTTTTGGAGAGAGATATATCAGGATGTACGAATGTTGCGAAAAAGCATCAAACTAGTGGGAAAATTGGATTGGGGTAATATTGATGTTTCATTATTATATTATATAGTCTATTTGATGTGATACATGGTGTGAGTTATCCATGATGAGGTTGGGATCATAGTATAACTATTTAAATGACAAGATAATTTCATTATTATTATGTTTTATTTTGCTTGATTCCTTTATCTTTTTCACAATATGATCTATGGAGGATGTTACTAAGTATACTATTATTATCACCCTTTGTATATATAAACTATTTTTCATGTCATCTGGAGTAGTCTTGAGATTGAGGTAGACATTACTTACTCATGGTTTCGTATGAATTGATTGGGCTTCATAGTCTCTATATTTTTTACATTTCTGGTAATTATAGTCTTAATTTTAATTTTTATATTTCTGTATGAAAATTAAGGTTTTCACATGGGGTTTATTTATACATATATTATTAATTTATGATTGGTTTACATGTCTTATATATCTCTTTTGGATGTTCTCTTAGTGTGCAATGTCTCTTATATGAATGTTTATTATACCTTCGGTGTTATTCACCAACTTGGGTCCTACTAGAGGTGTTACTCAGGTTGTCACCACCTCCATTCTCTCATTTATCTCCATATAGGGGTACACATAAAAAGTATGGATCATTATATAGTTGTATAAGAGGTTTATGATGAGTGATGTGATGGATTTTGGAGTTAGGAACAGGTGATATTTCATGGATTGGTTGGGAAACTAGGTCCTTTGTATTTAGTGAGCAATGAAAACCTGTGATATAGGATAAGACATGGGTATTTAGTCCCCCCTTTTATTTAATTCATGTATCTTTATGTTTAATGATCCTTCTTAATGAAGTGATACTTCTTTTAGGGAATAAAACTAGGAAATGATCATACATCATTCCTCTTTGCACATTTTTATTGTAATTCTTAGACCTTGATATGTGTCAAAATATTAAAAAGATAAAATATAATTAGTTAATTAATATTAACTATTCCATATTATGAGTTTCAGATCTCTAAATATTTTTACATGTATGCCTCAAGGTCGACGTCGTCATTAGGTACACACTATTAATTTTCAAAATGATGCATGAACAGATCGGTGCAGAGAATAGGTTGATGAAGATGACACGTGGAGGAGGAAACTCATAGAGATTTAGTTCATGAGTCTATTGAAGTATGATAGATATATTTCAGGTTCAATTATAAAAGACTAGTTATAGGATGTTGAGAAAGAATTTATTTTGATTCGTTCTTAGGAGGAGCATTGGGTTTCATTGGCTATGGAGATGATAAATGGATAAGTGATATAGCGGTGGTTTTTATTTTTTAGGGATTGTGAGGATTTAGTAGTCCTGTGGGATAAGTTCCAAGAATATTTCTAAGTATATTTCTTTTCATTTATATTTAATGTGTCCATTCTCAAGGAAAATATTACCCTTCAAAAAGGAATTTCTATCATACAAAAAATTCAGATCATTTTCATGACCCTTTTGTGATATGCTTGAGACTTATTTCCTTATTAAGAGGTTAGGTTGAGGAATTTTGAGGAGACTATGATGCCAAATGTCCAATTCTAGTTCTAACCATTTATACTAATGATTTATATTGAGGTCTTGTAAGGTGTAGAGGTTATCTATAGAATGGTTATTAGAACTAGATATTCATGAGAGGGGATTCATCAAGATTTTTGACAAAGTAGATATTTTGTCTGAGGATCCCATTTTCCTAGATATAAGTTTTTTTTATCTGATGATATTTGATTTTGGCCCTCATCATCATATTTATTCAGTGGAATAAGGTCTCAGACCTATTCCAAATGAGATGACATATGTTTTCCATATAGAGGATGAGATAATAATTTGGGAGAGTGCCATGAATTTTTGAGTAGCCAGCACTTGATGGATTATCTTCTTTAGGTTCCTCCATTAAGGTAGTTTCATCTGACACAACAGGAGAAGAGTGTACTTGTCTGGGATCAATAGATAAGAGAGAGGCTAGTAGAGCACAACTTCAAGATCCTCCATATCCTTAGAGATTAAAGCATGGTCAGGGAGGTGGTCATCTACAGTGAGAGAGATAATTCATAGCAGGTCATTGTTTTCATCACACATTAGCATTTCTTGTCCTAGGAATGAAAGAAGTTATTTGAGGTACCCTTTGTTGTTTAATTTATGGGTCAATGTTTTGTTTAATTCAAGAGTGACACACTACTTTGTGTAACATTATCTTTTCCATGCTTTGGGACTTGAGGTAGAGGGGCATCTATTTCCCTTGATTTTTACTATGCTATATTGAGGTCAAGAAAACATGTATGATGTTTATAGTGATTGTGACGTAATGATGGTGAAGCACCTATCTCGATGAAATTTCATATGTTTATGGATATAGACATATGACACCATCCTTTATATGGATTGGTTTTATTTGGTGAATAAGATCATGGAATTAATTAGGATGAATGTTTTTTTATATAATTATGATAGAGATAGAGTAGTTTTTTTGGAGACCAAGACCCTCAGATTAGTCATAGGTGTGTTTCGCCCATGTCTTCTTTGATGGTTTATTTAATATTGAGCATGTCGAAGGTTCATATGAATTTTTTTCCAATGGTTATAGAAGATTACCCAGATGCCATTCTGGTGGATGTTGTATCATTAACCTCCCCAATGAGAAATCAGGTTCCAGATTGATCTATATCTAGGGTTGTATCCAATATTGATTTCTCTATATAGGATGTCACCTTTCGAGTAGTGAGAGATGTGAGTACTACTCGATGGTTTATTATAGTGAGGTTTTGATTAGTTGTGTTTCTCACATTGGGGTGAACTATTTTTTTTATAAAGAAGGTTGATGGTAGTATACATCATTTTATCAATTATCATCACATAAAAAAAGTGATTGTGAATAACATCTATCATCTTCTTTGGATGGGGGTTTATTTGACTAGTTAAATAGAGCATTTTGGTTTTTGAGGAACATTCTTTTTTCACAATGTCATCGTATGTGGGTGAATGATTGGGATATTTAGAAGACATCATTCCATTATTGACATGGGTATTATCAGTTCATTATGATGTCCTTAAATTATATGAATTCTCTGACTGTGTTCATGGGGTTGATGAATGTAGTGTTCATAGATTTGTTGGATAATTTCATGACATTTTTCATTGACAAAGTACTTTTATACTCTAAATTTTGAGGATGACCATACAAAGAATCTGTGTGTGTCCTATTATTTCTTCATCATGAGAATATATTTTGGAAGTAGCAGAAGTTTATATCTTTCTCTCATAATTTTCATTTCCTAGGGGAATATTATGTCCCATTAGGTAGCATTTGTGCATCCTTTGAAGAGAGAAATGATTGTTTCATGGGAATCACCTATGATAGTAGAAGGGGTACATAGTTTAATTTGTATTAATTGTGATTATATTTGGTTTTTAGATAATTTCTCATGGGTTTAAACTCCTCTTATATCTTTTACTAGAATGGATGAATAATTCTTGTTGGCTGATTAGTGGTATAAATATTTTGTGTACATGAATGAGATGTTTCTCAGCGCTCCAATACATAATTTTCCCGCATAATGAGTTTAATTTGAGGTTCTCTATGATTATTTTCATATGCTGATGCAATGTTAATTGATGTAGTAGAGCTAAGATAGTTGTTATGGTACTAGGAAGTTACATCCCCATGACCATAACTATGACACCCATGATTGTTAGTTAGCGTAATTTCTCTTTTCATTGAATTTTGAGGAAAGTTTCACATTCATGAGAATTTTGGATTTTAGTGACCATAAGTTCTTGAGTTATGTCTTCTCCAAGAATTAATTCAACTTTTTTCAATGTCTGTGGATATATTTATTATAATAAATTGACTTCATGATTATAGATATTCTATGAAATGGAATTGTTATAGCTAATGTGATGAGTAGGAATTCATGTAGGGTTGTTGTGTGTGAGTCTCTTGATTGTTGGAGAGTGATTTAAGAACTCTCAGTGAAGAATATATATATGGGAGATCATTTAATTTCTATATTATAATTTTTTCATCTTTGGTGATGTGGGTAGAGGATTCTTGGCAAGGGGATTCCGAGGTTGATGTTTGGAGAGACCGAGTTTTTTTTAGTGATGACCCTGATGGTTGGACTGATGATGGATAACTCTAGGTGTTCTTCTAGGTAATGATTTTTATTCCTTTGGGGATGTATGAAATGTTTCTCTATGATTCCATAGTAAACCTGTCATGACCCATCCCTCAAGGCCCATGTCGTGACTACCCCAAGCCCCCCATCCATAAGACTAGGGTTTGTGACTAGCATCAGGAAGGAGTATCCCTAAAATGGGAAGGAATTTCCTTTAAACATGTACAAACTCACAGTCCAAGAACACAACAAGATGAAACCATGAAGTAAAACTACTATAGTAAATGTGTGTACTAAATGTAAAGGGGTGAGAAATACAAGCCCAAATGAAAAGATACAACTACAACATAAAAATAGAAAATAGATCCTAAGATTGTCCACCAAGGTTCCAACCTGAAGGGTAGGTATAGTTTGTCTCCATAGTTCTTCACATCAACCAGTCACCTCCGTGTACCACCTGTTCCTGGCTCCTATAGCCTCATACGTGCTACTCATCATCTTTACAAGACATGAAAAGGTGTGGGCGATGACCGTGAAAGGGTGAGTATAATAATACCCAGTAGGGACCCCGAGACCCCTGAAGGTCTCTCAGAATTCCACAATGGAAAACCACAAAGCATGATATCAATCACAAAGCACAAAGAAAAAGACTCAGCTCAAACCAGGTATACAAATCAGAGTTCAAGAATAATGATGATTAGTCTAAATCTATATCATTTTATTCCTTTAGAAATTTTCTACCACTGAACCGTGTGGGAGTTGTTCCATTGTCGATCCACACAGGGTCGTATATCACTGATCCACGACGGGACCCTCTAAGGATGGTCCTCATCAGGTCGTGCACTACTGATCCACACTGGGATGATATAATGTTGATCCACACATGGTCACTATAGTGTAGATCCACACAGGGTCTCTAGATGTTGATCCGCACAAGTTCACTATGATGTTGATCCACACAGTGTTGTTACTCAGATGATAGAAAATAGCAAGCCCCTATATTCCCTGAACCCGGTGCGCTTGAGTTCTTTAGTAACTACTCCTCTGGATATCTGTTGTGCCTCAGCTACTATGAAGTTCCACAAAGGTGTAACCCAGAGGACTATCATGTCATAAGAGTTATAATGCAATAGACAGTGTGTCAATCAGACGCTCAGTCTGTGAGTTATAGGCATTTTAGTGTCGAGGGCCCGGTTGGATTCTAGTATGATCTAACCCGGCCATACTCCAACTTTCTCCAAAAACCATGTTGAGTATCTCAAAAGGACCGACACATCACAAGGATTACAACTTTATATATGGTTCATCAAATGGATATCTTGTTTGTAAGAAACAGCCTTTTAAGTGTATATGGGCCCCAAAAGGAGTCTGGGTCCGGTCAGACCCATCCAGACCGACCCGGCCCAGTCCGGTTGGGCTTGGCCATGGTGGGGTCATCCTACTGGGCTATGGTGGCTCGGCCCACTGGCTGGCGTGACCCACATGGGGGTCTCACCAACCGCCTCCTGAACGGCTCAAAGATCTATTCGGCTCTTAATTGGCGATGCCAGGTGGTGTCACCTGGATATCCAAGGGACCCGCAGGGAGCGGGTCCCCTCCCTTCACCGCAGCTTCAAAGTCGTGGTCTTCCTTACTACGATGTGTGACGGAACACCGGCTCATGCCTCTGCGACTGGCTGAGTTCTGGTCGCATGTCTGTCCGCCGCGACGCCGAGTGGTGTCGCCCCCCTTCCACAGCAGGAGAGCACTGGCATCAGTCATCGATGCTATCGCGCCGGTGATACACTAGAAGATCTTCTGTGGTCCACCTGGTGAGATCCGGTGGTCCGTTTTTCCTTCTACTCACACCTATGGGCATCCCGGGATGCCTTCATCACTACACGGCTCCCGGATTCAAGGTTCTATCGAATTTGTAAATTCATCCTCCGAAGAATGCAACAAGAACAAAGTGGTGGAGGGTCTGAGCCTTGTTTATTTGGGTCATTCCATCTGAATTATCAACTTAACAAGAGGTATTACTTTAATTCATCAAAGATAAACTTTAAATAATAAACCCCCTACCTCGAGAATCATTGGTGATTGCTGCGGACGATGGTGCTTCCATGTTCGAGGGTATTGCAGACGAAGGAGAAGGTTTGCGTGCATTGTCGTTTGTCAACCGTCGACCTCCAAATTGATTCCTCAATAGGCATCTTCAAATACTTTATTCTTCTATGGATTAAGGTTTTCTGGTGCTTCGTCAGAGCTCACCAAAAAATTCTTCCCAAATCTCCATTTTCCCACATTTTAATAAAATAAAGGATTATTTAAGGAATTAATTCATCATTCAATTAAGGGCACATCATTTGGTGAAATTAATGAGTTGAATTAATTGAACATGGTGTGGTTACATAATAGATGATTAAATCCATTAAATGGATTGACAACCCAGCGGTCCCGCCACCGCCGCTCAACTGTTGGAAAAAAAATAAAATTACAATTTCATGTTATGTTATTATTATTTAAAATGTATGAAAACTAAGTTTTTCTCCCGACCTACTATGGTCAAAGTGAGGCCTCCCTTAAGAGAATCTTAGAATTTCAGATTCAATGGTTTCCTCATATTTCAATTCTAATAATTGGTCCAAAAGTTTAAAAATGCCACATGTACGTTTAGTAAATTTACCTTAAAAAAATTCAAAAATCCGTTTCGGGCACACCGGGCCTCGGAATCAAGAGCCGTCAATTTTCAAAGACTCATAAAAATACCAAATAATTTAAAAACATTATATGGAATTTATGGGTCTTTAAATTCTCCCCACTTTAGGGATTTTCATCCCCAAAATCAACAATAAAAACTAGGGAAACAAATGCGGGTAGTGAGCACATATCTGAGCCTCCCTCTCCCATGTGATCTCCTGGAGATTCTTGTGCTTCCAACGAACTCACACTAGAGGAATCAACCGCCCATGAAGTACCCGCTCATATCTCTCCTCTATCACTACCAGGAACTCCAAAAACATCACCCCATCATTGATGTTCAGCTCACCTTAGTCGATAATGAGCGATGGATCATGCACGTACCTCCTTAGCTATGACACATAAAAAACATTATGCACCCGGTGCATATGTGGGGGAAGATATTGATTGTATACCACCTTGCCTACTCTAATGAGGATCTTAAAGGGTCCAATGAACCTCAGAGATAGATTTTTACCCCTTTCAAACCTCCAAAATCCTCATCGGGGTGAGACCCATAGGAAGACGTGGTCTCCCTCCCCAAACTCCAAGGGTCTCTGCCTCCTATTGAAATAAGACATCTTCTAGATATGTGCAGTCTTCATCCTCTCCTGGATGATTTGAACCTTCTCTATGGTATCCTATACCAACTCTGGACCCATAAGTTCTGACTCCCCTAGGGTTGTCCAGCAAATGGGTGATCTTTATGGTCACTCGTACAAGGCCTCAAACAGAGCCATGATGATGGTGGAGTGGTAAATTTTGTTGTATGAAAACTCAACCCAGGGCAGGTGGTCCTCCCAACTGCATCAAAAATCAAGGACACAATCATGAATCATGTCCTCAAGTGTATGTGTGGTCCGCTCTATCTGACCATCTATCTAAGGATGGAAGGCACTCAAGCATAGTTGATTCCTGAACACCTGCTGCAATGCCTTCCACAAGCAGAATGTAAAATGAGCATCGCGATCTGGGATGATCATCGATGGAACCCCGTGAATTCATAAAATATATTGTACATAGAGGTGTCCCAATATCTCTACTGATACATGCTCTCAGATGGATAGGAAGTGGGATGACTTGGTGAGTCGGTCAATGATCACCCAGATAGAATCGTGGCCCCTTGACATACCTGGTAGCCCTATCACGAATTCCATGAATATTCCATCCCAATTATACATCAGTACCTCAAGTGGCTAAGATAAGCCTTCTATTACCTGATTCTCGACCTTCACTTGATGACAAGTAAGGAATCATGATATAAACTCTGCCACTGACTTCTTTATCCTTGGCCACCTGTACTGACGATGGAGGTCCTGGTATATCTTCACCACACCAGAATGTACCACAAAAGGGGATGTATGGAACTCCCTTAACACCTCATCCCATAGCATCACTTGTACCATAGTGTGTCCTCTAAAGAGTACAACGTTCTCCCCACCTTTAGAAAATCCATCAGGAGACTGTATTGAGGATATCTAAGTAGGTCGAGCCTCATAGTCTACGTCCCCAAGTTGTGCCTCCCTGATTCGCTAAAGGAGTGGGGGAGTAACTATCATATACTAGAGATAAGCTACTCCATCCCTATTCATGAATGATAACTACAACATGGATAGATACTCTATTGCCTCACTCAACAATTGTAGACCAAACCTCCAGCTGAGTGCATCTGCTACTATGTTCCCTTTCCCATGAGTGTAGACTATATCAAATTCATAGTCTTGGAGGAACTCCAACCATCGTTGATGTCTTAGGTTGAGGTCCTTCTATGAGAAGATATATCTGAGACTCTTGTGATCAGAGTAAACAGTAAACCGTTCACCCATCAAGTAGTTCTTCCACATCTTCAGTGCAAAGATCATTGTTGCTAACTCCAGGTCATGGGTAGAAAAGTTATGCTCATGTTGTCTCAACTTCTGTGAGTTGTAGGCGATCACTGCTCACTCCTGCATTAGGAAACAACCTAGTCCTATCGCTGAGGCATCGCAGTAGACTACATACCCAACACCCTCTTCTAGTAGCCTCAGGATGAGGGCACTCGTCAGTATCTATCTCAACTCCTAAAAACCTTGTTGGAATCTCTCTGTCCACACGAAGGTTTTTTCCATCTTTTTCAAAGCTAAAAATGGTGACGCAACTCTGTAAAAGTAGGGTATGAATCTCGGGTAGTACCTAGCCAATCCTAGGAAACTCTACACCTCGATCACACTCTTGGGTGTCTCCCAAGAAAACATTACCTCTATCTTTTCTAGATCCACTAAAACTCTAGCCTCCGGGATAACGTTCCCCAAGTTGTGGAATTCTTGTATCCAGAATCGGCACTTCAAGAGATTTCCATAAATTTGGTGCTCTCGGAGTGTATCCAGAACTATCTGTAGGTGTGTTTCATGATCCTCCTATGACACAGAGTATATCAAGATGTCGTTAATGAAGACCACCATGAAGCGGTCGAGGTAAGGTTAAAAGATCATATTCATTAGCCCCATTAACACTACTGGAGCGTTGGTCATAATGAAGGGAATTACAAAGAACTCATAATGGCTATACTGACACCTAAATGCCATCTTCGGTATGTCCTCATCCCGTACCCTGATCTGGTGGTAGCCTGATCTGAGGTCGATCTTCAAAAACCATCGCGCTCCCTTCAACTGGTTGAAGAGTTCATCAATCCTCGGGAGTGGATACTTGTTCTTCACAACTACCTAGTTCATGCACCTATAGTCCACACAGAGCCTTAGACTCTCATCTTCCTTATTGGAAAAAAAATTGGGGATTCCCATAGAGAAACACTGGGCCTTATGAATCCCTTCTTCTGCAAGTCCTCCAACTATACCTACAACTCATGAAGCTCCGCGGGAGACATCTGATATGCTATATTAGATATCATTATTGTCCCAATGTAAAGGTAGATATAGAACTCTAACTCTCTTTGAGGAGGTAGTCCCGGTACATCATCAGGAATGACATCAGCATACTAGCCCACCACTATACGATAACTTGGACTCCTCAAATAAACTACTCTGAGGGTAAGTATTGAAAACTGATGAGTGACTGGTTGAACCCTTATCCGAGTAAGTCAATTCTATACTACAAAGGTTCCCTTCTCACTGGTGAAGGGAAACCTAGTCCCATCCTCGCAGACACACCGCACTTTATGCCTAAAATAGTTGATCTGAGCATGGACTATGGATAGCCAGTCCATACCCTAGATGACATTGTAAGGCCTTGATGCTGCTACTAAGAGATCCCAACCAAAGATCTCACCTCCTATAGTGAGCTCACACTATCTTCACCAGTTTTTAATGGTTTAATATTCTCCCATTGGAGTCTCTAATCATAAGGATTGATCCAACGACACCATCAGAATCTTCGAGCTCCAAAGGAGTGTCGTGGAAATAAAAGAGTGACTGGAACCTATGTCTATAAGAACTGTAGTTAAGGTGAAATAGATATAGATCATACCTCTAATCATCTCTGGAGCATCATGGTCGTAGGCCTCAGCTGCCTAAAGCTAATCTCATCCCTATTTACCTACTCCTTGAGGTTGGGGTGGACCACCTGGAGGTGGTGGTGGTAGAACCTCAAATCGCCGCCCACCGCCTAATGTACGTCCTGCTCTTCTACCACATTCGCCACCCTACAGACCTCCTCACTCTAATATCTTCCTATTCCTTGGTTTTCCCTCGACCGTCTAATGATCTTCGGTATGACGGGTCAGGAATTCACAATCCATGTGGCCCCTCCCACCACATATGAAGCACAACCTACTTCCCAGCTAACCCCCTCTACCTCGCAATCCTTTCACCTCCGACCATGTGTCATGGGGTCATCCATTGGAGGGTCTGGCCTAATTGGACCTCGACATCATCTTCCTAGTGCCTACTGAAGATGACTTGGCCACCTATCGTCCGGTGGTGTCTCTCATCGTTGGTACCTACTCGGTTAAGATGCTCTCCACCAATAATGCTCACTCGAGCACTCCAGCCTACGTCGGGATATTCAGTGACATCATCAATGCTTTGATATCCCACCAAAGACCCTACTCAAAGGTCTAGGCCCTGAATATTGGGTTATATAACATTTCATTGGAGTAGTACGAGAGGTCAGTGACCCTCATAGAGTATTGGGCCACTATCAGGCTGCCCTGCTGCAAGTGCAGGAGCTCCTGAAATGCATTGAGCATAGTGTTTCTATAACGAACTTTGCCCTGAAGAGGCTCTTGAAGTCCATCTAGGTGAGGGTCTCCTCGTCATGTAACTGGAGCATCAAGCTCCACCATCTCCTTTTTGTTCCATGGAAGATGCTCACAGCTAGGATCATCATCTACTCTACTAGTGTCCCAACTAGGTGGAAAACTCATGCCACAGCCTCCAGTCAGCCCTCAACTACATGGGAATTTATCTCACCTCAAAACCTTGTAGGCCTATGTCTCTGAAACCCATGAAATGCACTCAATCAGTGTGCACCGTCCTCTAGTGAGGCTAGTAGAAACTACTGCACAATGGGTGGTGCTGCTGCCAGTGCACCACCTGAAGGTGGCATCACCTCAAGAGGGCCCTGCACCAAAGCCTCATCACTCAGTGGGCCATCATCATGAACTCTCTCAGAAATCTAGGATGGTTGTTTACATGGTGGAATCCTGAAAAGATACAGGGGTGTCATGTTCAATAAGTTATACCTGGTGAGCTGACTCAAAAGATATCAAAAAAAATCCAAAACATATGCAATCAGTGTCTTCATGCACTGAGTCAGAAATCAGAATTCAGGGTCCTGGTGTATGGATACGTCGACCGCTGCACCAACACTGGAATCCCTAAACCAAAAACTACACTCAAAACATATAACACTATTACTTCATTAGAAATATCAGAGTTCTAATTCTTTGGTAGAACTGAGTCCTATGATACCACTTTTTCATGACCTTTCCCTCGGGGCCCGTACCATGACTACCCCAAGCCTCCTTCCATATACCAAGGGATGGTGACTAGCACCAGAAAGGCATATCCCTAAAATGGGAAGGCATTTACTTTAAACCTATACAAAAACATATCCCAATAACACAACAAGTTGCAACCAAAAAGTAAAACTGTAGTAGTAAAAGTGCATACTGAAAGTAAAGGGGGCTGGAATACAAGCCCAATTGAAAAGATACAACTACAACAGAAAAATATAAAACAACTTATGAGATCGTACACCAAGGTTCCTACCTGTAGGGTAGGTACAGTTCATCTCCATAGTTCTCCGCATCAATCGGTCACCTTTGTGTACCACCGGGTCCTGGCTCCTATAGCCTTATCTAAGCTACTCATTATCTACACAAGACACAATAAGGTGAGGGTGAATCCCATGAAGGGGTGAGTATAAAAATACCTAGTAGGGACCACAAAACCCTAGAAGGTGTCTCACAATTCCACAAAGGAAAACCATAAATCATGATCTCAATCACATATCACAAAGAAAAAACTCCGATCAAACTAGGAATAAATCTTAGAGTTTAGGAATAAAGATGATTAGTCTAAATCTATATCATTTTGTTCTGTTAGAAAGTTTCCACAACTGAACCGCGTGGGATTTGTTCCATTGTTGATCCACATAAGTTCGTATATCACTAGTCCACAACGGGCCACTCTAAGGATGGTCCTCATCATGTCATGCACTGTTGATCCACACAGGGTTTCTAGAATGCTAATCCATATAGGGTCGCTATGGTGCTGATCCACACAGGGTCGCTAGATGCCAATACACACAAGGTCTCTATGACGATGATCCACATAGGGTTGATAGATTTTGATCCACATAAAGTTTCTATGATGTTGATTCACATAGGGTCTCTAGATGCTGATCCACATAGGGTCACTACTCAGATGACATTCGGCCATATGATTCCCAGCACCTGGTGCGCTTGAGTTCCTTAGTAAATGTTCCTCTAAATATTGGTCATGACTCAATGATACTAAGTTTCATAAAGAAGTAACACAAATGAATTTAATGTCATAATGGTTCTAACACAATAGACGACACATCAATCGGATGCTCTGTCTGTGAGTTATAGGCATTTTAGTGTCGAGGGCCCGATTTGATTTGGTTACGATCCAACCCGACCATACACCAACATTCTCCAAAAACAAAGTGGAGTATCTCAAAAGCACTGTCACATCCCAAGGATTCCAACACCGTAGGTAGATCTTCAAATGATTATCTGGTTTGTAAGATATAGCCTTTAAGTGTATTTGGGCCCGAAAAGGGATTCAGGTCTGGTTCGACCCGGTCGGACCAACCCAGCCCGACCTGACCTAGTTCAGGTCACCCCAACCTGATTTGGGTAGCCCCAACCCAGCCCAGCATGATATGAACCACCATGGGGGTGTCACAGCAGGCTCATCCCATGTGGCTGCGGGCTGGCCCGACCCACCCTAGCTGGGATGGGTCACGGCAGCTCGGCCCGATGGCTGGCGTGACCCACATGAGGGTTGCGCGGTCCACCTCCCAAATGGATCAAAGACTCATTCAGCTCTTAATTTATGGCCCCAAGTGGCACCCCCTGGCTTTCCACGGGACCCGTAGGGAGCGGGTCTCCTCCCTTTGTCGTGGATTCGAAGCCGCGACCTACCTCGCCGCATTGCATGACGGCATGTTGCCTTCTACTTCTAGGGACAGCCAAGAGCCAGCCGATTGTCCATCTGCCGTGAGGCCGCTCCCCTTCCGCAGCTGGAAAGCGCCGGCCACACTGGGAGATCTTTTGTGGGCCACCTGGTAAGCTCATGTGGTCTTTTTTTCCTTCCACTCATTTCTACGGGCCTCCTAGGATGCCTTCATCGCTACGTGGCTCTTAGATTCATGGTTCTGTCGAATTTGTAATTTCTTCCCCTGAAGAATGCAACAAGAATGAAGTGGCGAAAGTTTTGGGCCTTTTTCACTTGGACAGTGCCCTCCGCATTAGTATATTAATAAGAGGTATCAATTTAGTTCATCAAAGATAAACTTTAAATAATAAACCCCTACCTCGAGAATCGTTGGTGACTACTGCGGACGAGGGTGCTTCCATGTTCAATGGTATTGCGGGCGAAGGAGAAGGTTTTCATGCATTGTCGTTCATCGACCGTCGACCTCCAGATAAATTCCTCAATGGTCGTCGTCAAATCCACAATTCTTCTTTGAAAGAAGGTTCACCGACACTTCATCAGATCTCACCACCAAATTCCTCCCAAATCTCCCTTTTCCCACTTTTTAATAAAACAAAGGAATATTTAAGGAATTAATTCATCATTCAATTAAGGGCCCATTAATTTCTGAAATTAATGAGCCACATTAATTGAATGTGGTGTGATTACACAACAGATAAGTCAATCCATTAAATGTCTTTATAACCCATCGGTCCCACCACCGCTGCTCAACTATTGTAAAAAAACAATTTCATGTTATTTTATTATTCTTAAAATAGTCTAAAAACTAACTTTTTCTCTTGACCTACTGTGGTCGAAGTAAGGCCTCCCATAAGAAAATCTCGGCACTATGGATTCAACGGTGTACTCAAATTTTAATTCCAAACATCAATCCAAATTTTAGAAAACACCACCCATACATTTACTGAACATACCTTAAAAAATTTCGAAAATTTGTTCTACTCACACCGGGCCTCGAAATCAAGCGTCGTCAATTTTTGCAGAATCATAATAATCCAAAATAATTTAAAATATATATATATAATTTATAGTTCTTTTAAAAATATTTGGTGTTAAATCCTGACATGAAAATGATGTGCTAATATTTGAGAGGTCAGTTTTGGTGGCCTCGGTTGAAACGAGCAGTTACAGAGATTGATTCACAATGTTTGGTCTATCATAAGGTGAAGGCCGAGCAACCTTTTCTCATGGGTTTTCTTCAGCCATTAGAAATTACCCAATGTAAGTTGGATCACATCTCAATGGAGTTTTTTACCTGATTACCTAAATATTAGGGATTATATGATTCTATTTAGTGGTAGTGGATCATTTGATGAAATCATCCCCCCTTATAGAGATAATTTAGTCAAGATAAATATAGGTTTTGTCGACTCCATTTATGGAGGAGGTGGTGTGAATCCATGGAGTCCTGAAGATAATAATATATGAATGAGATCCACATTTTTAATATAGGTCCTGATAGGTATCCAAGATTCATTGATATATTTTTTATTCATTACACTTCCATCTATTCAGGGGTAGACAATCAAAATAGTGGACCATCCAGACTCTTTGATAAATTTTCTTCCCTTGTGTCCTAGATTTTTTTGGGTTTCTTGGATGACTCATCTACTCGTGTTTAAGTTTTATTAAAATAATATATTCCAATACATGATTATTATTGCAACATTTGAATATTTTAATATTAAAACATTTAGTTCTCTGTAGTTCTAGACTTGGGTAAATGATTCACCAATTATATGGCTTGAACTGGAACATAATATGACATGGATGGTTTAGTTAATTCATGAGATAATGAAGGAAGAACATGATCTTCACAATTCATATGTCAATTGTAGGAGGATAAATCTATTTTTTATCATTGGAGATCATATTTTAATGATGATTAATCCTCATCATGGGAAGTAATGGTTTGGTCATGGCAGTAATTTTTCTTCTAGGTTTATATGTCCTTTAAAGTTGTTGGATCATATTGGATCTATGGAGTATCAGATAGAACATCCCCAAGGGATGAAACATATGCACGATGTTTTTATGATGTCATGGAAATTAACTTATCTTCATGATGGCACTCCTAACATCGATTGGGGTGATATCAGTGTTATCAATGATTCAACCTTCGGGGAGAATTGTGTAGAGATCCAGGACCACTAGGAGAATGTGTTGGCAGATATGATATTCCATTGGTTTGTTTCTTTCAAAGTAACATCATATTTGAGGTGTGTACCTATTAATGTAAGTCATAGATGTGCACTCGGTACCTTGAGATGTTTTATGTTTATATCTTCTCTTGGAAAACATTTTGTTTTGCGTATGTTGACCTTTTTGGTTTCTTATAAGGTTTAATCATGTTTATTTTTATATATTTACTCAAATTTGAGAGGTATCTCCCCAAAAATAGTGTTTAGGATAGATTTTTATTTTTTTGTGTGGTTTTGAACTCTTTATCTGGTGAGGTGGTTGATCTCCTGTGATTATGAAATCATTGAGTACTATCTTGCGGGGTGGATATTCTTACAAACCCTTTCCATTTTCTATCCAAACTATTTTTTGGATTCTCTAGAATGAAATTTTTTTTATATGTTTATAATATAAAGTCATATATCCATCTATTCCAACCTTTTAATGTGTTTTAGTACTTTTGGTTCTTGGAGAAGGCTTAGAGATGGCCTGAATGTTCTTGGATTTTAATATTGTAAGTAAAAATGATGTCATGTTATAAAGGTGTGATTCATTGATTGGATGAGATCCCAATTCATGGTTAGTTAGAATGGATAGGTTGAGAGATTCAGCTACAATAAGAGATGTTTATGTGTGTCTTTTGGCTTTGTGATGATTACAGATACATGAAATTGCCTTCAAGGATTTATCCTCCAGTTTCATGAAAGAATCTATGTGAACCTTTTTTGTCATGAATCAAGGGCCCACAAAGGATTATTCTCCTAGGATGATTATATATATGATTCTTTAGTGATCACTAAGTCTATAAACTAGCCTCTCCTTATAGACATTAATGAGATCACTAGGTGTCAGAATTAAATCTTTTGGGATCTTGAAAATATGATCATCTCGTATCTTCCAACACAGAAATGGATATATTTTCCATAACTATTCCCTTATTGCACTCTCTTGATAATAAACGTTCTATATTCCTTTCCTTGGGATTATGGAACCCTTCTTCCTGTGTCTCGAGTTCTCCAACGATGATTCCATTTTCCAGGTGCACCCTGTTTTGGTGCTGCGATTCGCATAGAGATTCATTATTCCATGTATAGGAATCATTTCATATCCTATTTATTTATATATAATTATAAAATTAACATGGTTGAGCTTGGGATTCATGATGATATAATGGCAGGGTTCCACATATGATGTCGTAATAGTAGATGCATGTGATGGTGACGTGCATCGGGATATGCATGTGGGTGTTGGGAATGTTACTAGATATGATGGTACATGTTGAAGCTATAAATTCCCTTTGAAGTGATTTTGAGAGATAATATGATCACTTAACAATTTTTTTTATGTTTGTTGGAATTTTTTCTTATTTTATATGGATTCCATTGCCCACTGCTTGAGGTAGCCGGACATGCTCGGTTTCATGTTTCCTTTCCAGGGTACCATTGGATTTATTTCTTAGAGTACCTTGTTTATGGAATAGATATATAAATGAATAAATAATTATTAACCCACGATTTTAGTGTTTTCATAATGAAATTTTTTAAAAAGATGTTAATCTTGAGAATCAGTGGACTTTGTTTGGATTATGCCTCAAGGGCGTAGTTTTTACTCTGATGATTAATGTAATATAATGTGGAATTATGCTAATGGAAAATTTAATGGACAACTAATTAATAAATTGAGTATAAATGATAAAAAATAATCTTTTAATCAATATAAAACTTTTTTTATTATTTCTTTCTTATAGGATATTTTTTACTTATAGTGGAATCTAGGATTCTGAGCGATGTTAGATGCAGTTGAGTCTATGATCAGGTTATTCCTATAGTGTGGTCATGAGCTATATTATATCATGAATATTATGTGTTTTAATATTCTACCCCACTCAGGTGGGTTAGGGAGACTAACACCCTATGTAATTTGGGAGTTATTTTTCCACAAAATATCTCATAGGATGGATAGACGGATGATTACCCTCCTCTAGCTCTTCACTCTTCCCTAGCGAGTTACTTCTATTAGTATGCACGAAGATTAATTTTCTTATATATGTGTGTAGAGGGATATGATGTATTTTATTTATTTCACACACATGTATATATGGATATAATATCCCAAATATTATTATAAGTCTAATGTCTATATTTTGTAACTACTTGGGGTAATTATCCAGTGTAAGGGATGTAATGGCTAGAGGTATAATACCTGATGTACGATACATGTCATACAGGATGTGGTGGATCCCTGAAACTACTTGGTTACTATATATAGTTATGTTTTTTGGGATTATGGGATGATGTGATGCATGCAGTTAATGATATGATTCCTTTCTTAGTTGTCTTTAGGATGGGTTATTTTTGAGAGAGTTGGCTCAGGATGAGCGTCATCAGGGAAGATCGGAAAACAAGTGGGGAAGCAAGAGTGGGGTATCATTGATGTTTCATTATTATATTATATTCTCTCTTTTATGTGTTACTTGGTGAGAGTTATTCATCGTGAGGTTGGGAACATAGTATATCTATTTAGGTGACGAGTTAGTTTCACTATTGTTCATTGTTCATTAGCATGATTTCATTATCATTTACATGAGAGGCTCCAAAAAGGATCATATTGATTATAATATTATGATCACCCTATATATATATATATAATTATTTTTTGGTCATCCAGAGTAGGTTAGGTATTGGACTAGATTTTAACAGATCATATTTTCTTAGGAGCTCTTTGGGCTTCATGGTCAATGTCGTCTTTACCTTTCAGGTTTGCATAGTTTTCCTTTTTATTTTTATAGTATTATATGGAATTTCATGAATGCACTTGTTATTTATATTCATATGTCTAAGATGTTTTTGATCAGTTCATCTATCATATCTATATATTCTCCATGTTCTATAAGAGTTCAATTCCTCCTATATGAATTTTTTATTATACCCTTTGTGCTAGTCATCATCTCGTGGACAACTGTAGATAGGAAACATGCAGTCACCATCTCCCATATCTCATTTTTAGTTCCAAAGGGGTACACACGTTTGTGAAAAATTCTATTCCTTTCACTAATTATACATATGTGTGTGTGACAACCATTTCATGCTATTCCTTCCACTTTCTATCC
Organism: Viscum album; assembly: GCA_963277665.1. Classification (NCBI taxonomy): domain Eukaryota; kingdom Viridiplantae; phylum Streptophyta; class Magnoliopsida; order Santalales; family Viscaceae; genus Viscum; species Viscum album. The sequence continues at coordinate 5,537,749 of OY728147.1, forward strand.
AGTAAATATAGGATATTTTTAAAAAATTCTAGTTAAATGATTCTATCTATTGAACCTTCCCAACATCCTTTTCAATCATATTCCAAGACTCACTCACTTAAGAATTCCAAGAAGTTAAACCTTCATCTCCTAACCTAGATATCTTCATATATTTTTCATTTAATCACTCCCCTCATTTATTATTATTGTGTATTTTTTTCAAAAGTTGAACTTGGAACAAATATCACACTCATCACTCAACCCTTTTTTGATCTCCTCACAACACTAATTGTAGAAGTTATAACAAGATCAAATGTCTAGGAAGAGTGGTTTTTGATCTTTCCAAGTCGCAACTCATATTTTTTTGTTTTATGTTTTTTTAGAGCCTACAATAGTCGGATAATAAGTAAACATGTGTTGGTCAATCCGGTACAGTAATGAAAAGGATCGTATAAGGAAGAACATATGGAAAAATCATTTTGGAAATTATAGAAATATTAACCTAACTTATATTTACCTTCTATTATGTAAGAAATATTCACACTTCATGGTCGGGTGAAAATATGTGTGAAGATATTAAGTGACACAATTTTCCCATAAACTACTTGCGTGAAGGGTTCCACTGTTCTCAAAGGTTTCAAAGTGATAAAACCATTAATATCATTTAAAAACAATAAATTTTAATTAAATTCACACCTCAATGTTAAATTCATACTAAAAAAACATTCCATCATTGAAACAATTTTTTTAAATGTTAAAACAACATGAAAAAGGTAAATTCATCATGCATTTTCAATAAATTTATTGATTAAGTGGGCATCATTTTCCATGATAAAGTGGGCATAAAAAATTAACATTCTAGCAAAAAATTTAGGGGGAGGGGGGACCTAAAAATAATATCCATCAATCCAAAAATAGAGAAAGAATAAAGATGATTAAAATTTATAACTAACCCAGAAATATACCCATCCCCCCACACCTAGAGTATGAAGTGTCCTCACAGTAATAAGAGAATATGGGAAGGAAGGATAAAACATAGTGGGTATCACTGGGATGTTGCTTCATGAAGGTGGACTTACTCCACCGACTACTTTGGAAAATGACCATAAAAGTGTTTATATATCTTCCCATTAATGGTAATACTTCAGCCACTTTGCTCATAAAAAACCTATATTCCACCAAAATGGTAAACATTAGTAATAGTGTAAGGACTAAGCCATCAAGAACGAAGCTTACCTGGGTGAATCTTTAGCATGGAATTGTACATGAGAAACTTCTCAACAATATGAAACTTCCATTGACAAATCATATTTTCATGGATAACCTTTTTATTCTCTTTATAGATTTAGGAGTTCTCATGTGCATCACTCTGAATTTTTTCCAACTTTGGAATTTGAAACTTCCCATGCTCACTTGCATCTGAGAGATTCATATTACATTGTTTAACAGCCCAATATGCATAGTGCTCTACCTCCATAGGGAGGTATAAATACTTTCTAAACATAATACTATATTTTGAAATTCTGATAGGGGTTTTAAAAGTTGTACAGTATACCCAAAGTGCATCATCAAAGTGCAAACTCCAATTTTTCCTATTGGGTTGTACCATTTTTTCCAAGATTTTATTAACTTCTAGATTTGATGTTTCATCTTGTTCATTAGTTTTGGGATTATATGTAGTGGTGAATTTATGAAAAACTCCATAATTATTAAATGATTTTTTCATGTTGTGATTCCAAAATTGTGAACCCTGATCACTAATGATGAATCTTGGAAAGACAAACCTACTAAAAATCTGGGACCTCATAAAATCAACAACCACTTATGACTCATCAATCCTGGTAGCCTTTTCTTCCACCTATTTAGAGACGTATTCAACATCTTGTAATATGTACACAAAGTAAAATGAATTTGGAAAATTCTCTATGAATTCAATGCTCCATGCATTGAAGATTTCACAAAATAACATGGGTTGTTGGAAATTTCATTCATCTTGGAGATATTACCTATAAATTGGCATTGATTAAATGACTTAAAAAACTAATAGTCATCTCTATACAATTTTATCCAATAATTAGGACCTTCTGAGTAGTGCATTGAGATCCAAAGTCACCCCCATTAGAAAAAGTGTGGTAGAAGCTCAAAACTGAGGTGAAATCATGGTCAGGGACACACCTATGAACAACATGGTCACTAAAAATTATCCACAAATATGTGGCATCATAAATATACCATCGAGAATCATTCTTAAGTCTCTGGGATTGTGAAGTGATGAAATCAATCGGGACCCTATATGTTTCTATAAAATTCACAATGTCTGAATACTATGGGGAAGTTCCAAAACATCACAATGGTTCTCATGAGGAAAGAATTATCCAATAGGGAAGGATGATTCAACATGGTGGTACAATGGTGGGGAAATCATACTAATGGGGTCAGCTACAACATTTTCCACTCTTGTATTATCTCTAATCTCAAGGTCAAACACCTGGAGGAGGAGCATCCACCGTATGAGGTGGGACTTTTCTTCATTTTTCTTAAGGAGAAATTGAAGGGTATCATGGTCAGAAAACACAATGAATTTTGATCCAAGAATATATTAACAGAATTTTTACAAGGAAAAATTAATAGAAAGGATCTCTTTTTCAGTGGTTGTGTAGTTTACCTGGGTAGGTTCAAGGGTACGTGGGGAATATTCAATGACATGAGGATCCTTCTTAACCCTTTGTGATAAAATTTCACTAACTATAAAGTTAGAGATATCACATTTAAGTTTGAAGGGGAGATCACACCTTAATGTTTGGATGATGGGAGGTGATGTGAGACTCATTTTTAGTGAATTGAATGCAACCTCACAATTTTTATCAATCTCAAACTCAAAGCCTTTTTCTAATAATCGAGACAAGTGAAGTTAAATCTTACTAAATTCATTAATGAATCGGTAAAAAAACCAATATAACCCGAGAAAGATCACACCACAGGAACACATTTTGGATATGGAAGGGATGAAATTAATTCAATTTTTGACTAATCCACTTAAATTCCATCATTTTAAATAACATTTCTAAGAACTATACCCTACTAAACCATGAAATTGAATTTCTCATAATTTAATACAAGATATTTTTCAATGCAACAATAGAGGATAAAACCTAGGTGTTCCAAATAGTAATCAAAGGAATATACATAAACCATGAAATTATCCATAAATAATTCTACACAATTCTCAATGTACTCAGAAAAAATACTCAATATACATCTCTAAAAAGTACCAGGAGAATTACATAGACCAAAAGGAAACCTTCTATATGCAAATGTGCCGAATGAACAGGTAAATTTTGGATTTTCTTGATCCTCAAGGGCTGTATGAATTTATAAATAACCTAAATATCCATCAAGGAAATAATAATTGAACTTACCAACCAATATTTATAACATTTTTTAAATTAAAGTTATAAGAAATTGGTCCTTTCGCATGGATTGATTTAATCAACAGTAGTCAATATAAACTCACCAATTGTTTTGCACACGTATTGGAACCAATTCATTCCTTTCATATGACACTATTATTATTCTAGTTTTTTTAGTAAAAAATTTCACTAGGATAACCCATTTACTATCATATATAGGATAAATGATCCCAACAATAAATAATTTACTAAATTATAGTTTTAACACTTTGAGGAGAGTATGATTTAACTGACATTGAGCTTTCCTTACAGGTTTAGCCTCATCATCTAAAAGTATATAGTGCATACAAATAGATTGGATAATCCTAAGAATATCATCCAATGTCCATCCTACCACCTTTTTTCACTCTCTAAAAAGGTAGAATGGTTTTTATTCCTACTATGGAGAGAGGTTATTGGAAATAATGATGGGAAATTTCCCAATAACCTCAAGATAGGCATATTTTAAATTATATGGAAGTTGTTTTAATTCCAACAATAGTGGTTTTTTGGATTGATGGAGGGGATTTAGGGGGAGTTAGATCCATGAAACTATCTATCTACTCATGTTTATTATCTAAGGAAAAATAATCTATGGAAATGATATTTTCAGAATCATCGACGGTCAGAGGTACCTTAGAATGAACACACTCATCAATTAAAGAAAAAATCTACACTTTTCAAAAACCATACAACACTCAAAACATGAATCAAAACTCAAATCATCCAAGATTGAAGAATAAGAATAAAATGAATTAAAGTATGGGTCAAGGATAGAATTTTGTGTGTGTGTTGTTAGAGAGAACTTCCATCAAATAGATAGAAATAGTGGATTTCTCTTCTATGGGATATTTCATAGCATCAATAATGTTAAAACATACCTTTAATCCACTGAACACCATGGAAAGTGTACCATTGTGATCGTTTATGGTGATCTTTATTATATTAAATAATGGACTTCCAAGTATGAGAGGTTCAAGTCCTAGGGTTCTGGTATCTTCCATCTCTATAATTTCATATTCTACAGGTAATATTTGATTTTTCATTCTTATGAGGATAAACTTGATCACTTTGGGTTGGTGTGTTGTGCTCTGGTTGGAAAGTTGTATAATGATTCCAATTGGTTGAAACTTTTAAACCTAAATAGAAGTGTACACATAGTAAGGAATCACATTAATAGAAGCACCCATATCTATCAATGTATCAAAAAAGAAGGTATCCCCTATGGTGCAAGGTATAGTGAAAGTGATCAGATCATTGCATTTGGATGGAATTACTGGTTCTATTGAGGTCAGGACATTCTTTCCCAAGTTGACTCTCTCATTACCCTTCAGTTGTAGTCTATGGGTGAAAATATCTTTATGAAATTTGGCATAGTGACGAATCTATTTAACTGCATCCAATAAAGGAATATTAACTTGTACTATTTTAAATGTATCCATTATTTCATTATGAATATCATTATCAAACAATTTCTTTGATTTAGATAGTATTTGGTGGAAAAAAGAGAAATGGATTGTTTAGGAGAATCATCAATGATAATTTGTTTACCCTTTTTGTCTGGTTTGTCTTTACTTGAAAATTATGTGGGTGAAGAAAGAGAGTTTTCAAGAGGATGGCATAACTTTTGGGTAGAATAAACTTCTTTACCACTATAAATTGTGATTACAAAAAAAATACCTTTGTATTTTGGATTAATAGAGTGTTGAGATGGTAGTTTTCCAGAACCTTGCATCTTTATCTCATTAATGGTGTTTTCCAATTGTCCCACTTGAGTCTGTAAGTCTTGAATAGATAATTGTGTGGTATATTGAAACTGGATGTTCTGGGTTTCCATTTTCTTCACCATGTCCTCAAGTATTGGTTCATATTTGGGAGGAGGATGATTTTTTCTAGATTTTTAAGGATAAGAAGGTTTCATACCTTGTCCTTGTAGATATCAGTTCTGTTTAGGGTAGCTCGAGTTACCTCCTTGTCGGTACTATGGTTGTGCTTTCCACATAGGTTTTGGATTTGTCCTGAATGCTTCTTTCTTGGAGTTTTTTCTTACTGAAAATGATTTCTAGGGAATACTGCTACACAAGACTTAGATTAATCCTAAAGTTGTGTGCACTGGTCATAAAAATGAGTATTATCAGAACATATACAATAATGCAATGGAATAAAAGGAGAGTGTGAATTACATTTTTCTTGAGATAATTTCCTTATAATGGCATGCATATCATCTAGTTTATTATCTACCTTTTATTCTAGGGATGAATTACTTACCTCATAAACACCTTGAGTGGGTTCAATTGATCATGTACCAAACTTTTTTACATTTTGATCCATGTTTCTATTAAGTCACAAGAGGTGGAAGGATTTTTATCAACTAAGGAACCACCAGTTTCAAAATCCATCATACCACTATACATAGGGAAAAGTCACTCATATAAGTATTAAATTAAAAAAATCACTAATTTCGTGGTGGGGGAAAGTGGAACAAAGTTTTTTTAATCTTTTCTAATATTTATGAAGGGTATCTCTTTATGATATCCTAATTCCATAGATTTATTTTCTAATTGATGAAGTTCAAGAGGCAGGGAAGAAATTCTCTAGAAAGAGACTTTTCAGGTCATTACATTCCCCAATTATGGTAGGTAGATAGTATATCCTTTCTTTGGCTACATTATAAAGGGAGAAAGGGAAGTCGCTAAACTTAATGAGGTCCTCAGAAACATTTTTTGAATTCATGGTGGAGCACACTATGTGAAACTCCTTAAAATGTTTGTGAGAGTCCTCACCAGGAAGACCATGGAATTTAGGAAGGAGGTGGATGAGGCCTGATCTCATCTCAAAGTTGAATTCTTCATTGGGATATTGTATTTATATGAGTTGGTACTTCATATCTGGCATGGTTAGTTCTTCTAAGGTTCAATTATTTGTAGCCATGATTTCTGGGCTTTAATTTGGATCAATTTTTGACTTGTTTAGTACCAGTTGAGGTTTCATAATGGGTTTCTAAATGTTACTTGATTTTCCTACTCTACATTACCTAATTTTTAAGTGAAGTGTATTTTCAATTTTTGGGTCAAATTCTAGCAGTTTTTCTTTTTCAGACCAGGTAATACAAATAAGTTGTAAAGTTTTTTTGTATTATTTTTTTACTTTGATGATAGAAGATGGATAAAATAAAATCACATAAAATTAATGAAATTAGAAAATAAAATATAATTTTATACTATATAATTAGTTAAAGAGAGAGGGGGAGAGAGAGAAGAAGAAACACACAAAAACAAATAAGATAAAAAAACTGAAACAAATAACAATAAAAATGGAAGAGGGGATATTAAAAGGAGTAATAAATAAAAATTTAAATAAATAAATAAAAGTAAATAAATAAAGAAAAAATTATCTTGGTGCCTTGGAAATATATCCAAAATTTTATCACATTGTTGAGAATGTCAAATTAGATGTTTCATTTTTCTAGAATTTTTGCAGTATAACAGGAACCCTAGGTCATCTCTCAATAGATCCATAGATCATTAATCCAAAAAAAGTTTGTGATTATGAAAATAAAAGGATAATTGGGTTTTGTAAAACATTTTTTTTATGATTTAAGAATCCAAAAGAAAATGGAAAATGATAAAATAAAGTATAAATTAACATAATTAATTATACCTGATCAACTCGGATAATTTTCGTGATGCTCATTCTTAATCACTTAAATATGAAGGGTAGAGATCTTTTAATTCATAGTTTTTAACACCTATAACCATAATTTTACTGATTTTATTCTAGTATACCTCTTATGGTTTATTTTAAAAAACACAATTATTCACCAAATACCATTGATTATTGGGTGATTTGTGTACGAATTCCTAACCAAATTTCCCTAAAGAAACACAAGAAGAACTCAATGTGTCTCCTATGTTTGTATGTTATTTCAATGTGTTACCATGACATGAAATTAAATTTCCATGTTTTTTTATGGTAGTTAAATTAACCAATATATACCACACAAACACTACAATTGAAAGAGGGGAGAATAAGTGGTGAGTGGTGTGTGGAACATCACATGAATGAGTACCCCCAAACATGATCATATGAGTCGAGTATAACATACCAATACATAACTCAATAAAATAAGAATATAATATTAAGAAAAACAATTTATAAAATTTTAATTAAAAATATATTTCAATTATTACAAATAAGAAGAAAAGTATTTACATCATGTTCCTCCCTAGGTGATCACAAGGAGTTTAGAACTCCATGGAAAGCCACAGGTGTTGAAGTATAACTTCCCATAGCCTCAATTACTTCTATGAACTAGTATATGACTCCATTGGGTCTCCAAAATGACATTACCTTTCCTCCTAGTCTAACTTCTAAATGGGGTTCCCAAGTAGCCCTTTTATATCCAAAATGGGAAGTGGTTTTGGGAACCCAGTTTTCGTGATACCACTTGTGTCTTGATTTTGGGTTGGTAAATGGAATTACATCAACTTGGAAAAAATAATAATAGTTGTTTTCAGACATATTAACTATCACCATTTAAAATTTGGAAGCCATTTGGCATATGGAATGAAAATATTGTCAGAATAATGAACCAAACTTTTGACTTCATGTAGATGTGGTTCCCTAGATAGATCTGCTTGGTTGGGCCAATAGATTGATGAATTGGGATTGAGTTTCTTGATATGAGTTGTACCAAACAGAGTTTTTAATGTATCACAAAATTTAATCAAATTTGGATGCACACATTTTTTATAACATGTAAAATAGTGGACATGTGTTCATGGGCTTCCATGCAGTTTGGTCCATTTTCCTTCCACAACATCATGGGTTCTCCGAATCACCTCCGCCTACAATGAAATAATCATATCAGGGGAAATTTCCCTTCTTAACAATTAAAAACACAAAATAAATGAATAAAATTTAATGTTAAATTTTTTATTAAATTTTTAATTTATGATACAAAATGAGTTCTACACAGTGGTATAAGGTTTGAAATGAATAGAGAATCATGGTGGGATCAACTGGCCAGATCTTTTGTATCCATGGTTATCAGTTTTATTCCCAAAAAGTCCAATAATATAGGTATAAAATTTAAATGTGTTGATATTATTGTGTTCTGATAAATATTACCACCAATATGTACCCTTATCTGACCATCTAAGAAATATATTTGGTTGAAAATCTTATTTTAGGTATCGCTCAATCAAGCCTGACCAAGAGTAACCCCCCACCCCCTCTAAATTTGTTACAAAAATTCTTACCTATATCCTTGAATCAATGGGTGTGGAAATAATAATTCCAGTTGAGATTACCCAAGTGTGGATATCTTAGGATATTAATAACTAACCATATAGGAACATCACTAAAATGATTATCAGTTGGACTCTTAGTATAACAACCTAGAACATGTACTCCCAAATTCGGTACTAAAATCATAAACATTATATTTCATAACTTGATACTGATGGAGGTGACCCAATTTTCTCCATAAAAACATACAATATAAAAATTAAATATTGTATCACTTACATTATCGAGGACCTTTTAGGTTTAGAGTTTTAGAGAATTAAAACAAACTCCAACAAAAGCAATAATGATATCATTAAATGATCATTTCTCCCACTTAATCTAGATTTCCTTATTTCACATTAAGTAATAACCATGATGCATATAAAAACCTTCTTGACATAATTCATTCAACATAATTTTTTTATATCCTGTGGAAAAGGAACATAAGAAGGGTGAGCTCAAATGCTCTGTAATGGTAAACCTAATCATTAACAATTGAATGTCATTGATGAGAACAATAAGTACATAAGGATATAACAACATAATCAAATATGGTGAACAAATAATAAAAGAACTCATACCCTTCAATACCTAGATCATCAAATATAAAAACATAGAAAAGGAACTAGTCTTAAAAATCAATAATCATGAGCCATGTGATATCAATATTTATCATAGGAAACATTATAAACCCATAAAAAGCGTCACATAAATGTGTAGGTATCATAGAACATTTTTCTTCATAAAGAATGTTATAACCATGTCAGAAATAATTGGATCCTAGTTAAATCCATGGGAGAAACCCTCAAGTAACTCCCACTTTTTTCCTCTGAAACAACGTACATTACCCAATACATTGGAGTGCTTTCAAGGTGCACCATTCATTTAAGCTATAATGGGCTCACCCGGTGTTATAGAGGCCACCCCATCATAAAAGTTGTAACTAGATCACCCACCGTTATCTATTCTACCCCATCTTATAAGTTGTAATGGGATCACCTAATGTTATCTGAGCTTCCCCATCATATAATCTGTAATGGGTTCACCGGACGCTATCTAGGTGCACCCATCATATATAAAATCCAAGAACCATAGCATGAATAATGTATATAGAGAATTAATCTGATAATAAACCTCATAGAAACAATCACTATTCCATTTATAACTTGATTAACCCATATAAAATAACTGGGTTTCATGTTAATCTCTTTTAAATATGATTTACTCCTGGAAAATAAATGGGTTCTATTACAGTCACTTTGAAACAATCATAATCCATCCCGAGAAAAAATGAGGATGGTATCATTAAAAAATATCCCCTATGGATCATAAGTAAGAATAATTTTTTTTGATGTTGATGAATGGAAATACCATTAAAATATCATTAAAAACATTCTAAGGGAAAATATCCTCTTTATTTTGAAAAATCACTTTTTAAAACATAAAACATTTTGAAAATACTTTTCATTGAAAATCATTTTTTAAAAATAAATAATTCTCATAATATTAAGAAAATTTTTTAATTAAAAATAACATTGTAAAATTTAAATGGAATCTTCAAATAAATAATGATCATGTCGGTGGGTAATTCCATACATGTCTTAAAGAACATTCCTTTTACATAGTAAAAAGGTTAGAAAAGTGCCTTGTTCAGAAAGTGATAAGAAGATTATTTGAAAAAAATATTAAAAAGAAAAAATGAGTAAAAATTTCTTTAATAAATAATTTTTAAAAGGGTAAAAACATTTTTTAAAACATTTTTAGAAAATAAGTTTTTGAAAGAAAGTAGATTTCCAACCGAAGAGAGAAATGAAGTCATGTTTTCTTAAAAACATTTTCTCAACAATTTTAAGAACCAAAGAGTGGTAAAATGGTACTATTACTTGTAAATATAATTAATAACTATAGGAGAATAAAATTTATGAGCTTATTAAAGGATGTATCATATGGTTTAATCATGGGAATCATGATCATAAACAATCCTGATAAACTATGTGATTGTAATGTAAGACTCTTAACACTATGGTAACATTGAATCATAATCCCCATGAAATAATATCATTAAATGAAACATATATTATCATTAAAATAATTATAGGTATTATAAAAAATTTCAAGGGGTATTATATACACCTCATAAAATAAGATAGGTTTATAACATAACATACATCTCAAAGAAAGAAAATTGAGACAAAAATTGGTCACCACTTTGGTAACTTTGAAACATTAAAACCCATGAAAGAGAGAACCTCAGTTGGATATGTAAATACCTATAGGTTTAATTATAATAATCATACAATAAATTCATGTTCATTATATACACCAAACTACAAAAATAAGTGATGAATATTCCATATATCTCATAGAAATAAAAGTGAGATGAGAAAACTCTTAACTTGAGTCTGACTTGTCATGTGTGTCATTACCTTCCTGAATAATAAACTTATGATAATTATTTATTATCTTTATAAACCTTTTTCAAGTTTATTTTTAATTTTATTTAACTTATTAATATGTTATATACAATTAATTAATCGATCAAGTTCAAGTTGGATGTTTTGACCATATTCGACTTGTATGTCAAGAACGACTTATGTGGGTTGACTATGGTCAAAGACGTCATTATTTAAACATGTAAAGAATAATAATCATGAAATAGTTATCATATTTATAAATTAATTATACTTTTTAAACCCATAATGAAATAAGGTTGTGAAAAATGAACTAACATTATGATCATGGAGACGGTAGGTCATACGTATGCATGCGTAACATTCCTATTTTTTAATAATCATTATGGAAAGAAGGTAAGTAATATATTATCTTTAAAATTTATTATAACATAATAAATAATATATTATTTAATTATATATACTTATATATATATATATATATCATTTTTGTGATGTGGTGGTGAAAAAAAATGAATCACATCGCTTCGAAAATGCTGTAGTCCACACATTTACGAACAAGGTTATCATTTTTTTCAAAGGGTGAAAAAGTAAAAATAAAATGATATATTATATTTAAATAATGATAAATATTTTATTAATATCATAAATATTTCATTTATATCATATATATTTATTATATTTACCCTTATTACCTTCCATTTAATGCGTTAGTGAAAAATGAATCAAATCACCTTGTAAGGCGGTAATCCATCATACACACAAGCAACGTTATCGTATCCCTTATGTAATGAAATTTAAAAGGTTGAATATATTATATAATGAATCAATAAGTATAATTATATTATTAATATCATATATAAAATTTAAATCCATCATAATACCCATCTATGAGGGTGGTAATAGAAAAACGAATGACATCATTTCGCGAGATGGTAGTCCGTTGTACACACAAATGATGATTTCACAACCCATTTGATGGAAGCGTGTGTCATTGTAGTTAGTACCCTAAAAATGACAAAATATTAGTATATTTAATATAATTTTGTTATTATATCATCATTTCATAATAATAATTGAAGTGTATGGAGAAAGAAATAAAACAAAAATGTATGTTGATGAACGTTACCTCCTATTCAGGTAACTCTTTTTGGATTGTATCAAAATCCATATTTGGTTGGATTTATACCCAATTTAAAGATTATAGTACTATAGGAGTTAATTTTATAAGTTATTTTGGAAGGTTTTTCTGGAAAAAAATATGCTTTAAATTGTGAAGAGGGAAGGATAGGTGGCGGCCTCTTATAAGTGAGGTGAGCGGTACACTTGTAATTTTTTTGAAATACATAATTTCACCCATGTTATTTTCATGTAAAAAAACAAAATAATGGTCAATTGTATATCCTGGAAGTTATATGGTCTAAATATAGATATAAAATGGGTTTTAGACATGTTTTAGATCATTTTTACACCTTATATTCTAAGTTTAACCACTAAGTAAACTCATTTTTACCTTAATCGATGTAATTAATATTAAGTGGTTTCACTAATAATTATGGCCAAAAATTAAGTTAGAATTATTATAAATTATAAAATATTATTATTTCAAATATGGAATCCATTTTTATAAATTTAATTCATATAATTGGAAAATTTTAATTTAATATTAACCCTGCAGACGTAGCGAGATAGCGGGTATTTAAGGAAGGTGTTTTTTAGAAAAATATGATTCTATATTAAATCTATGACTAATAATAATAATTTTATGAAAATAAATTAATATTTAACGATATATATTATATAAATTTCATTTAAAACATTTCTCATTAGGTATTATTTTAATTAATTAAAATGGAGAAACATTATGCATTTTAAAACGGTTTTTAGAAAAAACTGTTTTTAAACCCAAAAACAAAATTATAATAAAAACCCATATAAAGTTGATTAAAATTAATTAATTTGATTAAAAATAACTAAATAATACTTAGTTTACTATAAAAAACATTCTAAACATGGTGATTTTAAATTATAATTTTTTTTTAAAATAAATGACTTTTTACAGAAATTGGTATTTTTCAGTATTCGCTAAAAAATAAAAAATTTACAAAGGTACCAAAATTTCACCCAAAGTAAATTTTGTTATTCCAATTCCAAAAATGAATTTCATTTCATCAAATAAATTTTCTAAAAGTTATAAAATTTTATTATAATATTTTTTCATGAAAGGAAATTAAAATCAATTTTCAAGAAAACATATTTTTGAAGAATAAAATCATTTTAATAAAAATAAATTGATTATTTACTAAAAAATTACCCAAAATTTATATTTAGTAATAAATTTATATATATATTTATATATTTATATATTTAATAAATTATTTAATAATATTCATACACACCAATTTAATGGCTAGGTTATAATGGTAATATATATCATGGGTCATTTAAGTTTGGTGGTGCATGTTTAATGCACTATCGAATGTAATAATATCAGGGTTGTGTGTAACACAATCTAAAATGAGTGTTGCATGTAATGAAATATAAAATCAGTTTTGTGTGTCCTTTAAACTATTGAATATAATTTTCATATTTTAAAATTTTAGGGTGTTACATACTCCCCCACTTTAATAAATTTTGTCCTCACAATTTGAAAATCATCTTGGTAAAAAAAGGTTGGACATTTGAAAATACTTTTTTTATAAACCCACAATGTAAAAAAGGTCTAATAAAACATCCTCTTAATATTATATAAAGGTAATTAAAAATATCATATGGAATAAAAAATTACTAGGTTTTCAAATAGGATAACATAGGGGGAATGGAGGAAAAGAATAAATAATTATAGAGAATGATTTAGGTCATTGACCACAAGAAAGTGAATAATCAATGGAAAGTAAGGGCCTCAAAACCATAAATATGTGATGATCAAAAAGACCATAGGTCATCAAAAATGAAGGTACAAGGATAAATTTTTTATTTCAAGATACTTTTCCTAGAGTTGAGGAATTATCTTACCATCTATATTAAGATAATATAGAAATATACTTACTTTATGAGTAGAATTTCATCCTTTAATCAATTTCCACCACAACCTCATCTTTTTCTCTAAACAATGTGTATTCAAAATGGATTTTTAATTCATAAAGCACTAAAATAAACTTTTAAATGGCCACTTAATCCCCAAAAGAATAAAAATATTTTCCTCTTGTATTTAAACGTTAACCAAAACCAAAATGGTTAGCACATGGTAGGATAATTCTCAAAATGAGTAAACCGTCATATGATACAATAATCATTAAAATTCAATAGTATTACCCGAAGTTGAAACTAAATAATTCCATAACCCTATATCCTAAATAACCTCAAAAACCTAAAAATTAAAGAGTGTTTTAATCTCAAAGGTTATCTCATACCTTTCAGATTTCAATACCACAAATATGATGATATTATTTTGAAATAGAATTAATCACTTAGTCACCAAATCACTTTTCAATCCTATGGTTATCTATGTGATAAAAATTGTGTTCTCAATATCCAAGATCATATAAAACCTAAATGTTATAAATACCTAAAATATAATTTCCATAAAATTTAAATTTACACTTCATGTTAAACCATATCTTTAAAAAACTTTAACCTGCTAAAACGTATCATAAAATTTAATTAATCAATTTAAGATCCCATCGCTTAAATCCTCAAAAGGGGTGTCTAAGACTTTGAATTTATGATCATCCTTAAGCTTAAAAACCTATGAAATTATCCATAACTCTTAATATAACCTCACATGAAAATATCCCAATCTACAAAGTTACCTTAACCTTCACTCTAATACCAACATAATATCCCAGAATCCGCACTCTTGGATTTGGTACTGGAATCATAAACTTTACATTTCCAACTTTGATACCAATGGAGGTGACCTAAATTTCACCATCCAAAAAATACAATATCAAAAGTAAATATTGGATCACTTACATTCTCTAGGAACTTTTAGGTTTATATTTTTAGAGAATTAGGAGAAACTCCCACATAAAAAAATACACATGTCGTTAAATGAGTATTTCTCCCAATTAATCCATCATTCCTTATTTATCATTAAGTCATAATCATCATCCATAAAAACCCCTTCTAGACATAATTCATTCAACATCATTTTTTCATATCTTGGGAAAAAGGAAACATTATAAGGGTGAGCTCAAATTCTCGATAAGGGTAAACATAGGCATTAACAATTGAATATCATCAATAAGAATAAGAAGGGTGTAAAGGTATAAAAACATAATCATAGATCATGATCAGATTATAAAATCACTCTTATCAATAAATACCTATATCATAAAATATGAAAACATATCAAAGGTAATAGTCATTAGAAACAATAATCATGAGCCATGTGATATGAATCTTGATCATAAGAAACATTATAAACCCATAACAAGCATCACCTAAACATGTTGGTATCTTGGAACATTTTTATTCATAACCCATGTTAAAACCAATTCATAAATAATTAGAGCCCAGTTAAATCCCTAGGAGAAACCCTCAACTAACTCCCTCCTTATTTCCTCTCAAACAAGGTACATTACCCAATGCATTGGAGCGATTTCTGGGGGAACCCATAATTTAAGCTATAATGGGATCACCCAAAGCTATATAGGCCACCCCATCATATAATATGTAATGATCTCACTCGGTGCTACCTAGGACACTCCATCATATAATCTTAAATGAGCTCACCTGGTGTTATCTGGGCCGCCTCATCGTATAAGTTGTAATAGGCCCACCCAGTGCTATCTAGGCACACATAATATATATAATATCTAATAACTAGAAGATTAATAAAGTACATAGACCTTTTATTTCATAAAAAACTCATAAAAATCATTATTATATTTATAGATTGATTAACTTATGAAAAATAAATGGTTTTGTAAGAACCCAGATCTCTTTTCAGGTATGTTTTTCCTTTTTTCTGGAGTTTTTGAGAAAAATGAATTTTCTAGAAATTTCAGAAGTACACGCCATGTACTTTCTGAGTACACGCCGTGTACTATTTTTTTCCCTGGATTGAAGCTGTGTGTTGGTCGTGTCCGGGCCACACACACGGTGTGTAAGGCTGAGGTGGAGGCCGGTTATTTCGGAGTACGTAAAATTTGAAGTACACATCGTGTACTCAAAAAGTACACGCCGTGTACTTTCTTTTTTTTATTAAACGGAACGGGGTCGCATCTAACCCCCATATTCGTCTTCTTCTTCAGTTTTCGACCGTTTGGGAGCGACCGTATGGCCGGATCTTTGACGAATTCCCGCCTCTTCGTTCGTTCTCTGATTCGAGCACGGTCAGTTGCGTTGGAATCGCAGCGGTGAGTTATTCCTTCTGCTTTATCCTTGTTTCTTGATTCCTCCTCGTTTCCAAGTTATTGTGGGATGAACTTTTTGTGTGTTTTCTCAGATCTATGTTGTTCTAAGAGGAATCTGTCATCGAGGTTCACGTATATCGATCTCCTAGGATCGAGGTAGGTGGTTTGTGCCTTTCTGTAGAAAGTTGATGAATATTTTTGTGCAATTTCCACCAATACCCTTGAACAGGGTATTGCATGTTTTATGTTTTGCCCTTGTTAGTTGCCTGCTTTGCTTGATTGCTTTAGTAGAGGTTATTGCTTGTGATTAGAGTAATTCGTTGTGATCTGATTGCTTTTCCATGCTTGTTCTGCCTGTTTGATGTTTTCCCAGTTGCCATGCCTAGTTGTAGGATAGTGGAACTATTGTTTTATTATTTCTGTTGAACCTTAGTTGTTAGCCAAGTAGTTATTGAGGTTTACTTGGACGATACACACGCATTGAGCATGTTTAGTTATACTCAGGACTGTGAGAACCTAGAGTAGCAGACCAAAGGGAGAATTGACGGAAGGGATTCTCCAGAGTGTATTTTAATTACGATGCGAGACTATAGGGGGAATTGATGTTGAGTGCTTCCCCAGAGAGTCTTTAGATCCACGACGCGGGCCACAGAGGGAATTGACGTTGAGTGCTTCCCCAGAGAGCCTTTGGCACGATACAAGACTACAGGGGGAATTGACGGTGAGTGCTTCCCCAGAGAGTTTGCTTAATTACGTAGCTGAACCAGAGGGGTGAGACTGTGTGTGCCTCCCAGAGGGTTGCTAGTACTTAGAGGTTGAACCATAGAGGTTAGACTGTGCGAGCTACCTAGAGGGTTACCTGTTTTCTTCTTGTTGTTCACTGCTTACTTGTGTGCTTTACTTGTTAGAGATGTGGATTGTAGCTGCTTGTGTTTTCCTTTTTACTGCTTCTTTTTTATTACTACCATGTATTCATTGACTATTAGGCACAAATATTTGGGTGATTGCCTATTGGGACTATATCTCACACCCTGTTTGGGCCATGCTTTTGGGCCCAAGCAGACTATGTTGTTGTAGGTATAGACAAGGGAAAGCATCCTTCTACTTCAGGATCTTGACTGCACCAAGAGCTGGGGAGCATGGGACCGAGCCGTGGCTCGCGATGCTGAGGAGATTTCTTTGTTTTCTTTTGCACTTGGTTTCAGTTGTATTTCAGCACGTTGTTGTGTTTGTTGTTTTCCTTAGATACTTGTACCTGCTGCATCATTGTCATCAGAGCTATATATTTACATTGCTTCCGCTGTTGGTTTCTGTTTATTGTTGTTTTCTTACCTTGTATACCTTACTGAATGAGGGCATAGTTTCCCCACCGACTCACCAAGGCCCTCTCTGCTAGTCGGCAGCCTCTGGCGTTCGGGGAAATGCGCTTGAGGTCATGTGGCGAGCCGGGTACGGGGCACCAGTGGAGGGGCTCCGGACTCGGGTCGTGACAAAGTGGTATCAGAGGAGTTCTTTTCTCTTGATTTACTGTTTGGAGACTTTAGCCAGGGATAGGACGGATTCGGTACTTGGTATTAAGCTATGCTCGGGAGTAGCTAACCCGTGTACAGGGAAAGGCCATACTACCTCGTTAATTGCAGTTTTCTAGTTTTGAGTTTTATGGTTGATATGTTTTCACCTAGAGTGATTAACATGACTTGTGCAGTTATTGTTTTGATATTTTGGTTATATTTCTGTCGCAACCCGATGAGATGAGGGTATGTCATCTCATGCATCATATAGGCACTTGTAGAAATCACATGTCATGCATTCTTACCATTCCATCTAGGGTGCATTAGCGATTGCATGCTGTTGTGATAGGTTCTGTGTAGATTATGCATGCTGTTGTGATAGAAGCTTGATATATTATCTGCTGTTGTGTTAGAAAACTGTTGTTTTGTTCCTTGATTAAAAAAATGAATGCCAAGTTTTGGTTCTTGAGGTGTTATGGGCCCTCCCGGATCGGAATTTGGCATCTCTTCCCTTGTTTTTAGTGTTTTTGGAATTCTGCGCAGTTTCTGAGCTACTGCCCAGAAAAAACCCAGAATACACAGTGTGTACTTTTTGGATACACGCCGTGTAGTTTTCAAGTTGTGTCACTGAACGTGTGAGCAGAACACGGTGTCGTGGGAGTAACTTCGGGAACACGCTATGTACCATTGGTACACGCCATGTGAGTTCGAAGCCGTGTACCCGGTTGTGTCACTAATAACACGGGCCGGGGAAGCTCGGGTAGAACACGTCGTGTCCATAGGGAACACGTCGTGTAGTCCTGTCCAGGTACCTGGCCGTGTCACGACCAACACGGGTCGGCGTTACCTTCTTTTCCACACGCCGTGTTTGTTCGGAACACGCCGTATAGTCTTGTCCAGGTACCCGGTCGTTCCACGAACAACACGGGTCGGTGTTACCTTCTTTTCCACACGCTGTGTTTGTTCGGAACACGCCGTGTAGTCTTTCCCAGGTATCCCGCCGTGTCACGAACAACACGGGACGATGTCACTTTCGCCTTTACACGTTGTGTTTGTTCAGAGCACACCGTGTACGATCCAGCCGTGTATACGGCCGTGTACTCAACAACACGGACCGTCGAAGCCTTGTCTAGTGCACGTCGTGTCTGTTTCGAACACGCCGTGTAGTCTCGGGTTGGGTTGGACCATGTGGGTTAGCCGTGTAAGGAGACTCGGGTAGGGGAATAGTTTTCAAGTACACGCCGTGTGTTGGGGTCAACATGTCGTGTAGTTTGAAGTGTACATGACTTGTAGGGCAGGGGTACACGCCCATGTCAGTGGATTAAGTAGACACGCCGTGTAGTTTTATACACGTCGTGTAGTCGTGTTTTCCAATCTTATGTGTGTTTTCTTTCCCTGTTCCCGTTTTGTAATCTTGTGTTCTCTATCCTTATTTTTTTGATCTAAGGTGTGCTTTTGATCTTTCAGAGCTATGCCTCCGAGACGTCCTTCGGTCGTACGTCTGTCGTCAGGCAGTGATCAGATGCCAGATATGGCTGATCAGGGACTTCCTGTCGATCCCCCAGCCGAGCCAGCCTTGGCACCGTTTGTCGTACCAGTTGCAGGCGCTGATGCGCAGTTCAGGGAAGGTTTCATGAGGATGATGTAGGCCTTCCAAGGAGCACCGCCTCCTGCCTCGTCTATGGAAGACTTGACGCGGGTTTTCCAGCAGCAGCATCCTCCCACGTTCTCGAGAGAGGGAGGACCTCAGGCTGCAGAGTCATGGCTGGAAGCCATGCTGACTATATTCGAGCATTTGGAGATACCTCCAGAGAGGCGGGTCAAGCTCGCCGCCTACATGCTCCGAGACTCTGCCAAGAGGTGGTGGGACATGATCTCAAAGGTGGGTTAGCAGCAGGCTATGACTTGGGAGGAGTTCCAACGCCTGTTCTACGACTAATTCTACCCGGAGACCCTGAGGGCCGATCGAGCCCGGGAGTTCATGAGCTTAGAGCAAGGTACTCTATCTGTCATGGAGTATTCCTCTCGTTTCACTAAGCTGCAGCGTTTTACACCCCTTCGGGATGGGAGTGGGGTGTTCTTGGCGAGGAAGTTTGAGGATGGGCTCAGGCGGGAGATCCGCACGCAGGTGAACATTTTCCAGCTGACTTCCATTACTTCCATCGTCAATCAGGCACTGATTGTGGAGTGCAATCTGAGAGACTCTGGAGCTGCGAGCCAGGTCGTTTCTGCTTCCTAAGCTAGCTTTCCTTCAGATGACAGCAAGAAGCACCGTAGGGAGCCTACGCGCAGTGATTCGAGGAAGCGAGACGCATCATCAGGCAGCCAGGTGACATGCTATCAGTGTGGCCGAACAGGGCACATGAGGCTGCAGTGCCAGAGGGACCCCATGGAGTGCCGATCTTGCGGCAAGTTGGGTCACCTTCAGCGTTTCTTCCAGGTTTTCTCACCAGAAGCAGGTGACCGGGGTTCTTCCATGACTCCTCGTTCAGGAGTAGCACTGCCAATTACTCACCAGTCGGGGAACTGGAGTTCTTCCGGCCGTCTGGGCCGAGGTGGAGGTCGAGGTCGTGGCGGTCAGCCACCAGTTCCTCAGCACCAGCAGGGTGGTTCAGCTCAGAGTGGTTAGCCAGAGGTGCAGGGCCGCGGTACAGGCCAGTCTTTCGCCGTGGAGCAAAATTATCATGAGCAGGATCCTGGCCCTTCTACTATTCAAGGTATGATTTTAGTAGACTCGGTTTTATCTTCAGCCCTTTTCGATATTGGTGTTACGCATAGCTTTATCTCTGTTGCTGTTGTGGAGAACCTTGGACTCTGCATCTTTTCTTCTGCTGACTCGTTGACACTAGACACACCCTTGGGGACGAGGAAATCTAGTGTACGCCAGTGTAGAGAGTGCCCTCTGGAGGTTGCAGGGTATCGCTTCTTGTGGGATCTTTATGTCCTAGAGATGACAGGCTATGATGTCATCATTGGCATAGATTGGTTGATTCCCTTTCAGGCAGTCGTCGATTGTTATCACCGCAGAGTCAGTTTCATTTCACCAGAAGGTGAATCTTTCCTTCATAGAGGTCATGTGGCGAGCCGGGTACGGGGCACCAGTGGGGGGGCTCTGGACTCGGTTCGTTACAGGTTTTCATGTTAATATTTTTTAAATATGACTGGCCAAGGGAAAAGAAATGAGTTCTGTAACAATATCTTTGAAACAATCTTAATATATCCATAGAAATAATGAGGATGGTATCATTAAAAAATATACCAAATAGAGTGGTTTTTTAATGTTTATGGATGGAAATACCATTAAAATATCACTAAAAACATTCTTGTATAAAATATCCACTTCATTTTGAAAATAACTTGTTAAAATATAAACCATTTTCAAAATATTTTTCTTTGAAAATAATTTTTTAAAAACCAAGAAATTACAAAATATTAAGAAAGAATTTTCATTAAAAATAACATTGTAAACTTTTATTGGAAGCATAAAATAAATGGAGTTTATTTAGGTGGGTAATTCCATACATTCCATAAAGAACATTCCTTTAGCATGGTAAAAAGGTTAGAAAAGTGTATTGTTTGTAAAGTGAAAAGAATATTGTTCAGAAAGACAAAAGAATATTACTTTAAAAGCATTTTTTTTAAAATAAAAAATGGGTAAAAATTTATTTAATAAATCATTTTAATAATTTAAAAAAAATTGAAAACATTTTTAGGAAACAGGCTTTTTGAAGAAAACATAATTCTGACCAAAGAGAGAAATAAAGTCAAATTTTTTATAAACATTTTTTCAACTATTTTAAGTATCAAAGAGTTCTTAAATGGTAATATTACTTTTAAATATCATGAATATCCATAGGAGAATAAAATTATTGAGTTTCTTGAGATATAGATCATATGGTCTCATCATTAGAATCATAATCATAAAAAAAAACCCAAAAATGATGAGATTGTAGCATAAGACTCTTACCACTTTGGTATCTTTGAATCATAATCCACATGAAATAATATCATTAAATGAAACATATATTATCATTAAAATAAATATATTCATGATATAACATTTCAATTGGATGTATATACACCTTATAAAATAAGATAGATGTATAACATAACATATATCTCAAAGAATGAAAATTGAGACAAAAATATATCACCGCTTGGGTAACTTTGAGATCATAAACCCCATGAAAGAGAGATCCTAAAATGCATATTAAAATACAAATAAATATAATTATTATAATAATAAAATAAATTCATCGGTAGTATATACACCACACAATAAAAATAAGTAGGGAATTTGGAATATATCTCACAGAAATAAAAGTGAGATGAGAAAACCCTTACCATGAGTCTCACATGTCATGTGTGTCTTTATCTTCCTAGATGATAAACTTATATAAAATATTTACTTTATTCATAACCATTTTTCAAGTTAATTATTACTTTTAGTTCACTTATTAACATGTTATATACAATTACTTAATCAATTATGTTTAAATTGGATATTTTGACCATATTCAGTTTGTGTATCAAAAATGACTTAAGTGGGTTGACTATGGTCAAATATTTCATTATTTAAATATATCCAGAATAATAATCATGAAATAATTATCATATTTATACATAAATTATACTTTTTAAACCCATCATGAAATATGGTTATAAAAAATTAACTAATGTTACGATCATGGACATGGTAGGTCATACATACACTTGAGTAATGTTTCCATTTTTCAATGATCATTGTGGAAAGAAGGTAAGTAATATTTTATATTTACAAAATTATTATAGTATCATAAATAACATATTATTTAATTATATATAAACACACACATATATATATATCATTCTTGTGATGTGGTGGTGAAAAAAAGGAATCACATCGCTTTAAGGAGGGGGTAATCCACACATCCATGAATGACTTTATCATTTTTTCAGTGAGTGAAAAGGTAAAAACAAAATGATATATTATAATTTCAGAATGATAAATATTTCATAAATATCATAAATATTTCATGTATATAACATATATTTATTATATTTACCCTTAAGTACCTTCCATGTAATGGGTTAGTGAAAAATGAATCACATCACTTCGTGATGTGGTAGTCCGCCTTACACCCAAGCAACATTATCGTATACCTTGCGGAATGGAACAGAAAAGGGTATATATGATATAATTACTTGAGAGGTTTAATTTTATTATAAATATCATATATAAACTTTATATACATCATCATACCTATCCATGATAGGTGGTAATGGAAAAACGAATGACATCATTTCATGAGGCGGTAGTCCTCCATACACACGAATGATGATTTCGTAACCCATTTGATGAAAATGTGTGAGGTTGTAGGTAGTAACACTAAATTAAAAAAATTTAAGTATATTTAAGATACTGATATTATTATATAATCATAGTATAAGAATAATTTAATGGGGTGTAGAAATAAATAAGACAAAAATTCTTGTTGATGAATGTTACCTCCTCTTCAGGTAACTGTTTTTGGTTTACAGCCAAGGCCTTAATTGGTTAGATTTATTCTAAAATTAAGGATTTTAGGAAGAGAGTAGGGAATTTTATAAGTTATTTTGTTGGGTATTGTTCAATACATATAGGTTTGAATGTTTTAATAGGTGAGGAGAGGTGGTGGCCTTTTATAAGTGAGGTGAGTGGTATACTTGTAATTTTTTTGAAGGAGTGGATTACACCCATGTTTTCTTCATGTCACTAGGACCCAATAATGTTCCATTATAGAAACTAGAAGGTATAATATATAAATATTTCCATAAAATTATTTTTGGAGATGTTTTGGGTTATTTGTACACCTTATATTCTAAGTTTAACAAATAAGTAAACTCGTTTTTACTTTAATCGCTGTAATTAATTTTAATTATTCTCACTAATCATTATGAAAAAAAATTAAGTTTAATTTATTAAAAATTATAAATTATTCTAACTCCAAATATGGAATATTTTTTTTTTAAATTCAATTCAAAAAAGTGGAAATTTTTAATTTAATATTAATCTTGCAAACTCTGCGAGACAACGGGTTTTTAGTAAGAGTGTTCATTAGAAAAATGTGATTTTATATTAACTCTATGACTAATAATAATCATTTTATGAAACTAAATTAATATTTAATTATATATATTATATAAATTTTATTTAAAACATTCTCTATTATGGATTATTTTAATTAATAAAAATGAAGAAACATTGTGCATTTTTAAAAAGTTTTTTGAAAAACTCATTTTTAAACCTGAAAACAAACTTATATTAAAAACTAAAATAAAGATGATTAAAATTAATTAAGTGGATTAAATATAACTAAATAATAATTATGCTACTTTAAAACATATTCAAAACATATTGGAACTTTTAAATTACCTAATTTATTGAAAACAAAATACTTTTTACAAAAATCGGTATTTTCACTATTCACTGAAAAATCAATATTTTCCAAAAAGTCCCAAAATTTCACCCAAAGTAAATTTTGATATTATTATACAAAAAAATTATTTTATAAAATATGTATTATAAAATTTACAAAATTTTATTATCATATTTTTTCATGAAAATAAATAAAATTAATTTTTGAAGAAAACGTATTTTTGAATAATAAAATCACTTTACTAAAAATGATTGATTATTTACTAAACATTCATCAATAATTTATATTGATTAAGAAATTTATATATATATATATATATGTGTGTGTGTGTGTGTGTGTGTATAATTTTCATTAGTTAATATTATTCATATCCTCCAATTTAATGGCTAGGTTATAACGGTAATATATATCATGGATCGTTTAAGTTTGGTGTTGCGTGTTGAATATGATATCGATCATAAGAATATTAGGGTTTCATATGCAATAAAAACTGAGTGTTGCATTCAATTCAAGCTAAAATTAGTGTTGTGTGTCCTTTATGCTGTTGAATATAATTTTCTTCTTTTAAAATCTCAGGGTGTTACACATGGGGGTAATTCAAATATAATTTTATATCCCCATATTTTGTATTGGCCATCATCTAAGATAAAATAATAAGTGTTCTAAATGCCACAAAAATTTTGGATTAGATATGTATTTGACATCTTTTCCATTGGTTTTAACCCATGAGGCTATAAAAATATATTTTTTTAGGTGTTGAAAGGAATATTGAGAAGTAGATGATCCTTTCTCTTTAATTTTCTCTTAACTAATTTGAACAGATACCTTTCCAAATCTAATCTATTATCAACATTATCCTAATTTCTATGAGTGGGGTAAACTCACTATAAATCTCATCAGAAATAGTAATCCCTTTAATCTTATGGATATCCTAGAGGCTGATGCAGACTTCCCTATGTAGTAAATAAAAGGTATTTTTTTAACACCATTGACTAAAAAACATTATGAAGATATTAGAATGATAGTAATTTGATAATTATTAAGTGTAGATAGTTTCATATAGTTTGAAAACACTTAATTGGACTTCAAAATCAATACAAATTGATTCACCCAATAATTCTATAATCGTTCTTCAAAGAAATTTCCATCCAGGAAAAGATCTTATTAAAGGCTTTATCCCATTATTTAACTCTGTATAAAATAAATATTGATGTTCAAATACTTCAAGATGACTGGTTCGTGAATTTGAGGTTGGTTATTCATATTTACTAGAGAAGGTTCTAAGTTGTAACTCTTTTTCACCACTTTTATTGATGACCTTCCTCTCTAAATAGATGTTAGTCTGAGTGATAGTTCATGATGATGAAACCCAAGTGGAAGGGATCCTAGAATCTGAATCTAGAATGGGAACATCTCTAATGAGGCATAATCTATACAAAGGGATCCTGTTCAAAATTTGATAATAGAGCAGGACCTTCCCTATAAATGTTCAATGTTCTTGGTGACGTGGAAATATAATGTGCCTTGAATCAAAATCAAAGACATAAATCATTTCCTCAGTATAAGCTTATAAATATTCACTTGAGACTATGTTATAAAACCTCACTACTTTACATAAATTTGAAAAATATTAAGTTAAATAACCATCTCTTCAAAGAATAATGTATAAAAAAGAGGAATAAAAAAATTCACAAAGTATATAATTTTTTCTGACTCAATTCACTCATGTAGCTTCACCCAAACTTCCTTAGCATGCCTAGAATGACCAAGCCTAAAATTATGCTCATGCCTACCTCTTCTATGGATCCCGAGCTTCTTCACTACAATTCTGGCATCATCGCTCATCCTTTCTCTCATCCCTGCTCGACATTTTATTCTCGTATCTCCCTCCACCCTGTTCTCCTCCCTACTCGACATTCATATATCTTCCATTCCCTACCCAGTGCTCAAGAATCTTCCTGTAAATACTGCCACCACTGATTCACTCATCGGATATCAAAGTCTTTATTCCTTCTGTGTTGTTAACCTCAAACAGTAAGGCTATATCTCCATCTTCTTTCATGGTACACCATGATGCCTCAACTGATTCCCTTACGGATCATTCTTTATCTTCCCTCATCCAGCTAAAATTAATAGTCCCTTTTTTCAATCCCACCATGCATACGGTGATTTCTAGTTACAAACCCTAAATTGTTGATTCTCCCTTTCGACAACCTCTCTTCGCACCGCATCGAGTCGCTCAGGATTTCACCCTGATTGTGATCATTCAAAACTGTCAACATTCTCAATTCTATAATCATAAGGTATTTTGGTTATCTTTTATTGCACATAAAAATAAATTCATTTGAATTTTTAACCCTAATTGTTACAGTGATTACCAATTTCAAGCATTAAATGGTTGATTTTCACAATAGAGCCTATTTACGCACCACATCGACCCACTTACGATTTCACCATTTATCTAACGACTATGGAAATTCATAACTAGAGAGAAACACATCACTGTAATCATCATGTATTGTGGTTCTCTCCCCTTGAACATCACACAACAACCATGTGAATTTGTAACACTATTTTTTATCTATTAATTTTTTAGAAATTATTTTAACATTCTGAATTTAATATGTTAATTCAAGCTAACTATGCATATTATTCTTTAGTGTATTGAGGTACCTAAGTTTATTTACTTGGTAAACTAATTGAATATTTGATGTGTGTTATTGGGATTGGTTTTTTGGATAACTATTATAACTATCTATTAACTTTTTCAATTTATTTTGACATTATGAATTTAATGAAAGCTAACTATAAATATTATTCCTTACTTCATTGAGGAACCAGAGTTCTGTTACATGATGGACTAATTGAATATCCCATGTGTGTTATTGGAATTAGTTCGTTGGATAACAATTATACATAATTATATATTAACATTCATAATTGATTTTGACATTCCAAATTTAATATACAAATGCAAGCTAACTATGAATATTTTTCTTTGCTCCATTGAGGAACCTAAGTTTTGTAACAAGAATCACTACTTGAATATCTGATGTGTGTTATTGGCATTGGTTTGTTGGAGAACTATTATACTTAATTATATTTTAACTTTTAGAAATTATTTTGACATTCAAAATTTAATATTATAATGTAAGCTAACTATGAATATTATTATTTACAACAATGACAATGTAATTGGCATAATTATACATCTGAAATGATTAACAATTTTTCACTATCATCCAGTTTTGTTTTTTATGCATTTCATGAGTGATTCCCTCTTCATATGAAGGATTTCCATGAATTTTGAGGGTTATTCTAGGAATTGTCTCAATATTTTTCTCTACTCTGAGCCACTACGTACTAGTTCCATTATTTAATTAATTTTTCAAGTAAGGTGTACACATGTATGACAACATGCACTAATTTATTCCTTAAGTTATATGAAACCAAATTCCATGTTGGTGACATGTTAAAAAAATGATATTCAAGAATGTTGTATAGTTTTTATTACCATAAATTTTTTTCCAAGATCCTTTTGAGAAAAAATTGTTTTTTAATCTATATATTATCACTGTGGAGATGTATTTAAATGATTTTTTATTTTTATTTTTTGTATAAAAGGGCCCATGGAAATGTGACGCTTAAAGAATAGTTGGTGGAAACAACCTATAATGTGGCTGAACGTGTGATCAAGTTGGTCTATGATGTATCACTATGATCCAGGTAACTTCTATTATTTAATCAATGTCTATTTCATTCTTTAATAGACATTTCCTTTTCTATTTCAAATAATTAAAAAACTTATTTCTACCTCACTGCAATTGGTTATAGGTACAAGCCATAGGTTAGACATATCAAAGTAGGGCATGTTGTTGAAGTACAGGGCCACGACTGTATTCATTCAATAGTAAATTTATTAGATGTTGGTGATGAATTGATATTGTTTTCCAATTTTTCATTTGGTAATCATTAAACCATTGGTAAATTTACATCCTTTAATCTACCTCATAGTTTTGAGCAATATTGTTTTAATGATTTGTTCTTGAGAACTGATTGAGAGTGTTAATGTTCATGTTTCTCTAAATTGATGAGCATTAGTGATCAATTTTAGATAGGATGTTTTTTGTGCTCTCTTCAATGAAATTTTTCTGATGGAATTTAAGTAATAGATATAACTAAATATAAGTTTTTTATAAAAAAATTAGATTTTACTAGTTTATAAATTTCTAATATTATAGGTCTTTATAAGAATCAGTTTGGAGTTTTTCCTAATTGTTCTTCTCATGGTTTACATATTTAGAATGACTGCCTTCCAACTCAATTCTCTATTTAAAATCCTTAAAGCTACTGGAATACACACCTTTGAATTCATTTCATGCACTATTCATCAATTTGTGAGACTTCCATGCCTTTCTCCATGGGTATAGTGCTTAGCTATCCCATTAAAATAAATAAGTATAATATTTTTTTGCATGTAAACTGCATATTGCAATTTCTCATTAACTGCATATAGACTAGTACATTTACTATTATACTCATTATGGTCAGGCATCGTGGGTTGTTTTCTAAAACTAACATAAATACATTCAAATTTAACATCACTATTTAATAAATAATATTAAAATTATTACCGATTTCATATTTCATAAAATATTATATATTCGCATTATCGATTATCATAGTTTCACAGTACGCCTTATTAAATTATTCCAAATATTTCACACATGAATTTTGATTCCCAAGTAACTTCTAATGTTTCTGTTTCTTATACCGCTAATTCTTTCGTTGTTCACTGAAAAAGTTTTTGTTCTATGTAATAACCTGACCCCAGAAGCCTAGATCTAGTGGATTTATGTATTACATTGGAATAGATACAAGCTTCAAATCCTAAGGGACTAAACAATTTATCAGTTTTGGAAAACCATATTACATAAATTATACCTATAATATATTGGGAAAAGAAAATAAAAACAGGATACATAATAAAATGAAATAAATAGAAACCTTGAAACTCAATCAAACGAATCTTCTTCATAACCTGGGGAAAGGAAACATAATAAGGGTGATCTCAAATGATCAGTAAGGGTACGTAAAGTAGAATTAAAAATGAATTGATGAGATTAATTCAACATGGAAAGATAAATAAGTGATAACACATGCCATTCAAATAACTGGATAAGGCATAATCAATATGGAATGGTAAGTATCTAAAAACAAATTCCATTAAATCAATAAAATGAGAATGAAATGAATCCATAGATATTTCAACGTAATATTCTCATGGATAATAATAATAAGTGAATTCTAAATAAAGAAAATTCTTAATTATTGGATGACATGTTTCCCAGGAACATGTTACCTTTACCGTCAACATAAGACAATTTAAACTATTTTATTTATCCAACTGATTCATCTCATGAGACTACCAATGCATTGAGGGGTTTACATTAAATGGTCTCCAACTCGAAGGGCTTGCAATAACCAGTCCTCAACCCATAGGGCTTACATTAATCAGTCCCCAACCTGTATAGTGCATGTCCAAAGGATTCCTCATATAGTGAAATAATCAATTTAAATCATAAAAAGTGTACCTTATCAAATATCCATATTGAATAAAAGATATGGAGTTTTCCATAATTCCCTAGTGAGGATAAGTAACAACAAGGGTTGTTGATGTTTAAGAATGGAAATACCATTTAGATATCATTAAAATATTCTTGAGGAAAATAATCTTTAAACATTCTAAAGTTTTTTATACCACTTTGAAACATTTGAATCATAATTCCCATGAAGAAATAACATTAAATGAAACTTAGAATATCAAAATAATAATAAGATTCATGATATAACATTTCAAAGGGCCGTATATACACCATATAAAAGTGAATTGGTTCCTAACAACAAAAAAGTCTCAATGGAATTTAAATTGAGACGAAATCCCTTACCTTGAGTCTGACTTGTCACATGTGTCTTTATCTTCCTGAATAATAAACTTATGTTAATTATTTACTTTATTTGGAAACTTTTTTAAGTTTATTATTACTTTTACTTCACTTGGTACAATGTTTTATACAACTACTTAAACAATTTAGTTTAAATCGGGTGTTTTGACCAAATTCGGTTCATGTGTTAAAAATGACTTTGGTAGTTCAACTATAGTCAAAGGGGTCATTACATAAACATATCTGGGATAATAATCATGAAATAATTATCATATTTATACATCAATTGTAATTTTAAAATGAATCATGAAATATGGTAATGAAAAATGAACCAATGTTACAATCATGGAGGCGGTAGGTTGTACGTACGTAAGAGTAACGTTCCCATTTTTCAATTATCATTATGGAAAGAAGTTAAGTAACATTATATATTTCTGTAATAATAATTATATCATAAATACGATTTTATTTAATCATATATACTTATATATATAATTATTGAGATGTAAAAGGAATCACATTGGGTTGAGTAGACGGTAATCCACACATCCACGACCGACGTTAACACTTTTTAGTGTGTAAAAATGGTAATAAAGAAAATGATATATTATATTTACAGAAAGGTAATTATTTAATTAATATCATATATATGTCATTTATTTCACAAATTGTTAATTAAAATCATCCTTTATATGTTTCATGTATCGTGTGAATGAATCACATTGCTTTGAGGAGGCGGTAGTCCACACATCCACAAACGATGTTATCGTATTCCCAAAAAATGAAAAGAATAATGGTATGTGTTATATAATAATTCCATAACCATAAATAAATTATAAATATCATATATAAATAGATTTTCCATCATAATTTCCAACCAAGAATGGTGGTAAAGGAAAAATGAACAACATCGTTTTGTGAGGCAGTAGTTCCCCGTACACAAGAACAGTAAGTGTGTTACCCATTAGATGGAAGTGCGTGTGAGTGTAGGTAAAACACTTATAATAACAACATATCATTTTATTTAGGATACTTAGGTTATTATATAATCATGTAATAAGAAGATTTGAGGGGTGGATAATGAAAATAAAATAAAGAGTTTGAGGAAGGATGTTATCTCTTCTTTGGGTAACTCTTTTTGGTTTGCACCAAAGGTCTTCCTTGGATGGATTTATTCATAAAGGGTGGATTATAGGATGTGGTGAGAGATTTTTAGATATTATTTGATCATAGTTTGGGCAATACAAAGGGCTTGAGAGGTGCGAGGAAGTGGGAGGGGTGAGTTCTTTTTTATAGTGGAGTGGAATACTTATAAATTTTTGAAAAGATAATTTCACTCATGTTTTTTATATGAGAAGTGGATCCAATAAGGATCCAAATTAGATACAAGGTAGGGTAAGGTCGAAATATGGTCATCCAATGGATTTTGGACAAGTGTATAGGTCATTTTGGGCCTTGAGTTTAAAGTTTAGTCCTCTGTTAAGTTGATTTTTCTCTTAATCGTTGTAATTAATTTTAATCATTTTCACTAATATTTTTGGTCAAAAACTAATTTCACCATATTAGACAATATAAATTGTTATGATTACAAATATTGAATCTATTTTTCCAAATTCCAATCACAAAAGTGGCAGAAATTAATTTAAAATTAATCCCACAAACCAGATGATAATGGAGGTTTTAAAAGTAAAAATGTTCAAAAGTTTACTATATTTTTATATACAATTTCAAAATTAAATTGATTCCAATCACCTAAATTTAATTAATTGATGTGAAATTGATATAATTAAACTTTAAAACCAATTAAAATACAATTTTACCTTATAAATAAATTAGACTAAAAAGAAGTTTTGAATTAAAATTCAGTATTTTTTACTATTCATCAAAAAATTAAACTTCGCAGAAAAATACCTAAAATTCACCCTAAGATAATTTTTATGTTTTTATTTCAAAAATGAAGTTTATTTTGAAATATAAAATCAACAAAAGTGCAAAAAATTGGATTTAAAATAGATTCGTCGTTAAATGATGGTAAAAACACCTTTATAAAAAATTGGACGAGTATCAAAAATATTTGATTGGATGTACATATAATATATAAATTTCATTAATATAATTCACTAATAGAAATTAATTTATGAAAAAAATATTTCTTTTATATTCAATTGGTTTATATTTTTGTTTATAATTAATTGGAAACCAATGAATTCATCTTATATTTGTGTAAATAATATATTTTCATAAGTTATTTAATATTATTCATAACCATTATTTTAACAGTTAGGTAAAATCTTATTATATTATATAATAATATTTTTAATAATATATTATTGTTCAGCAAAACTCGATCTTGCATGTTACGCAAGCCATCGAGGAATGTCAGTTTTGCATGTAACACAAGCTTACCTCAGTGTTTTGTGTATAGCAAGCTAAACATTATGTTTCATGTAACATGGGCTTAACTTAGTGTTTCGTATAAATCATTCTAGGAAAAAACTTTAAATCTATTATAAAATGAAAATATTGTAAAGTCTTGGGATGTTACATTCCACATGTTCAAACATTTTTATTTAGTTATAAATTTAAAGAAAAATGATATGGTTCTTTCCAATCTGTTATTTTTTAATCCATGTACATTTATACACTTGAATGTTAAGATTTTAAAACTATAGTAATAATTTCAGTTCATCAGGTCAGTAGTGTCCTCATTTTACATCTGATGTTTACACTAATACATTACTATGAATTAATGTATATATATTTCAATTTACAAAACAACTTTATTTATTGTTTTTATCCTCATAATCGCTATTGTTGATAACAAGATTACATATGAATATTTAAATATATAGTTATTACATTTGGATAATTATAAGGATGAAAAAATAAAGAATCTAGATTATAATGGTGGTTATCCATAATGAAATGAAAATGTGATGGTTATGCAGGTTTGTAAATATTTTTTGATTTATATTTTTGAAATTAGTCAGCATTTTACTTTTAAATTTAAACTATAGATTCTTTAACTTCCATTTTCATATTTCAAGTAAATATAATGTCTCAAGTTCTTCACATGAAAATAAGAAAGCGGTGAACATTGTCAAAATTTTGAGGTTATAAAGTTCACATTTCTTTTCATTCTAAATTCTACCGTTGCATGGTTCATTCACTTTTTTGTTAGTTTTTTCCAATTTTTTCATTAAATTTTATTTTTATATTACATAAATATTAACTCTCTCCCTCTTTTCCATCCTATATTTTATATGCTATGTCACGACCCATCCCAATGGGGCTCGTGCCGAGACTCCCCAATCCCACATCCAATAGGTCAGGGGCTAGCGACTAGCGCCTAGGAGGCATATCACTAACATGGGAGGTCTTAACCTAAGTACCTATACACACGCACACATCTCCAAGCCTATACAATGATGAAATGTAAAAACAATTGAACAACCATGCATGTATACATATAAATCCAACAACAAGAGTACGACAAGAATTAAAGGAAAGTAAATAGGGCCAAATAAAAGCTCACCACAAAGAGTCTGAAAGTAAGTCCAAACTATAAAGAAATATATGGATTTCTATCAAGATGTCACAGGAACACACATTGGTCTGTCTGGTCTCACTAAGCACTATCTAGCCCTGATCCATCTAGGGCTCTATCAAAAGGTTGATCGTCTACACAAGATACGACATGTGCAGACAAAGCCCATGTAGGGGTGAGTATAACAATACATAGTAGGACACCCCAAAACCATGAATCATATAGAAAAAGGAAATACAATCAACTCTACAAAGGTATATATCTACATCACATATAACACGATTATCTGGATATACTCAATAAATACACACAATCTAAAGGTAAGTCACAATCATAATATCATCCTAGGATCTCAGCTCGAAGGCACAAAGCACTCGTCCAGGAGAACACACTCCTGAGTCTGATAACACTGATGACGTCCATTCGGGAGGTAGTGCTCATCAGGTCTCGACATTAAAAGTACACACTAAAGGCCTGAAGAGATACGATTCACAGATGAGGATCACTCCCAAGGCCATAGGGTATACCAACAGCTCAATATGAATAAACCTACTGAGTAGAGGATCGGTGTCCACGTAGTGTTAGTCATGACAATACCAAGAACTCCACATAGGGCACGAAGATGAATAAATGATCTCACTCTGGGACTCACGGAAGGATTCCAACAACTCTATCCAAGAAGTATCGTTGAAGGGATCATTTTCCTATGCATGGGAGGTGATTCCATACTAACCTTTAGAGAATAGATATGGGGAACTCACCCTAACGAAACCTTTCCAAGATACGGGCTCCAAACCTTGTTTTAGAAACTACATGGCATGTAGTAGGGTTACACGCTGTGTCCCTTGACCCTGAGTCCTGCCCAAGTAAATGGATCGTGTCTCTTGTCCGTTTCTATGTAACAGTACACGGCATGTTGGTTGTCTGTATACTCTTCCTATGTACTAGTACATGGGTACGCCCATGTACACCAAGCCAAGCCATGTCTGTGTGGGAGTACACGGCATACCCATTCCTGTGTACTCTGGCCTGTGTCCGTGTACCCTCTAAGATACCCGCTGAGTCACCAAAGAGAGACCACACGCCGTGTGACAGGGTCCCACTCCATGTGATACTTAACTTTCTTTGAAACCCTAGCCGCCGCTAGGAGGGTCCCACACCTCATGTGGTTTGTGTTTTTTCAGAAACTCTGGTTCTTCCTTCCGCTCACGCCCACACCTCCGTCGCCTGGAAATTCGGCCTCATTTATGCTGAAATAAAGGACTTGATCTGGACGAACCTCGCCAAGACCATTTTCCAAATGTCGGCCCTTCGATCCATTTGGAAATCAGTCTCATTTGTCGTTCTTCATTGTGCGCTAAAGAACAAGAAATTGGGTGTCAAAATTCGTCTGACCAGTCACTGCTTCCATCTTCACACCACTATCATGTCGTTTTGATCCTAGATCTATGATATTGGATCGTTGCGCCAAGAATCGGGAGCACAATGATCGATTCATCAGGATATGTCGAAACACGGGCCAAACGAAGAACGCCTGCAATGAACGAAAAATCAGGGGGAGAAAAGCACAAGAACAATCAAGAGGAATGGACCTCATGTGATGTTCTTGTCATCCCCAATTTTTTTATGTTAGAACGACGAATGAAGATATAACAATTAAATCAAAAAAAATTATCCTGATAAAATCCCCACAAATAAACCAATCCCACAAGACGATCGATCCGTGAATCAATCTGTTGGTTGAATGATTCACGTTCGTTGTGGAAATTAAGAACGCGGAAAGAATCCAATGAAAACAAAATTCCTACCTTGATTTGGATCGATCACTGATGAAGAACGAAGTGGTGTTATAGTCGTTGGTGAGATCCTTCAATTCTGTTGCGAGTCGTTCGTCAATCCAAGATCCAGTGGAAGTTTTCCTGAGAGAGATCCTCCAAATCTCTCTCCAACAGCTTCAGAATTATACAGTTAGCCCTGGAATTTTGTTGTAACAGTTTACTTAATGTCTTGTCGGTCACTGCATCAATGAAAAAGAAATAAAATAATTTATTTAATTATTTTACTCATTTCCACACTCACGATGACTTTTCCACAAACGACCCGCACCAACAAAGGTTACATCGCGCCTATGGTAAACTCTACATTCTAAACTCAACGGTACCCTCAGATTTCTGATTCGGGGCTTCATTTAGAATTTATTTCACTTTTTTAGGAAAACTGTGTGCGTGTGTTATTTAATATATTTAAAATATTTATTTTGGGCACACCAAGTCTCAGAATTGCACACCTTCTCAGCGCTTGATCTAAAAAATAATCCATACAATATCAAAAAATAATACATGGTAAATTGAGTCATTACAAACTAGATGGGGTTGAATGATACATGTTAAATGAAATTTATTTTAATCTTGTTATTGAGTAATAGCTTCATAGTGGAATAGTGTGCTTATTGTGTCTATAGATATCTATTTCCTTCCAACATTAATCAAATAGGTTCTCTCCATCATTTTACCTCATCCTCGCATATAATCCTTGAAAATTGAGTTGTTTTCTTAAAAAAATCCATAAAAGGAAGTTATTACACCCAAGTAATCATTTATATTTCTTTTAGATATTTTTTATGCCCCTGGTATTCTTTTACTAGGTTTACCTTGCATGAAAATAAGCTTAACTTAAAAATTTTAATCATTGATATTTGTTTTAGATATGAATAATGAACTTAGCTTTAAAATTTTATTTGTAATGGTCATTGCTGATTTTATTCCTTTATCTTTTTAAAGTGCATATTTCTCATATTTATATTGATATGTGAATACTTCTTGAAAAATATAAGAGATCAATTTTGAATTGAATGAATGCATTTTTTTCATTTATTTTACATTTTTTTCAAAATTATGCAGTATTTCCTTGCCTTTTTCATGCAAATCAACAATATATCATCAGACGTAAAAATCTATAACACAAGAAAAATTGGGGTGATAATTAAATTGAAATTTATTAAAATTTCAATCAATAATTTAATGTTTTAGTTCATTTGTTTAATTAATTATTTTAAAATCTCTAATAACCATCAATTTATCATCGTTTAACAATGCAATTATATTCCCAATTGTGTCGCATTTCCTATATTCCCCTCAATTTATCAAAAAATGTTATTGATATATATTTTTTAGTTATTTCCCTAACATTTATAATATTTTCAAAGCATTTTTTCTTTCTATATTAATAATTTTGTTACTTTTGAACTTGTATTCCACTCTTACATAGTCTTTATTGTTACGGAAATTCCGGGAGAAACAATGTGAAAAAAACGATTCACAGAAGAGTAAAGGGGAAAAACAAAAGAAGAAGAAGAAGAAGATCTTGAACGCAGAGATTTACCTAGTTTGGGAAATGATCCCTATGTCCATGGAGAGGCAGAAATTTCACTATAGTCGAGAACACAAAATTATAGGCAGTTTCAAGATTCTTGACCACACAAAAAACCCTAGCCCAAAATGGACTAATAGGGAGGACAAAACATTACTCCACCAACTGCAAAGAAAGTCCATTGTGCAACAGTAAAAGGTGGATGGAAGTCTGCATCGCTACAGGGTCACAGCCAACCAAGTCCAAGATGCTACAGTGTCTAACAGCTGGAAGTCCGCAGAGCTACAGTGCCCTGTTGGTGCCGTTGATCATCCCTGCTACAGTAGTCATGCCAAAATCTGCACTGCTACAGTGCTTTGTCGGTGTCGTCCGGTCAGCTCCGCTACAATCGGTCAGAGATGCTACAGTGCCCCAAAATTTGGGTTGGGGGCCTTCGATCCTCATATCAAGGATGTGTTGCCTCCTGCAACCCCCCCCCCCCCAACGAACTCATCGGAGAGCTTGACCCACGGAGTTGCGGCCTGGTGCGCCATATGGGCTACAAGCATTCGGCTCAAACAACATCCAAAGAGGATCGGGCTACACCAATCCAGCATTTATTTGTGATTTAGATTTCTTCAATATGCTTATGAATGATCAAATTTCAAAAAAAAAACTTTTTTAAAAATTAAACAAAGAATTATAGACCCATGCGATCGCACGGGTGGAGTACAAGTATATTTTCAAACCTAACTTGCTTCAATAATTATATATATATATATATATATATATATATTATCTATTAAAGGTAGGTTATAGCTACTCTTTCGTGTCGTCCTCCCTACTCGACATTCTCATCTCCCCCCTCTCGAATTTTCCCCCAATTTCCGTCTGACAGTTTCCTTATGGATTTATCCTGCATCTGACGGTCTCCTTCCCATCGGTCCCCCACTAAGCATTCTTTTCGTTCCCTTCACGGGCGCATCCCTCCCGATCTATCCCACAAATTCTGTCTTCGTTGTCCGAACCTCGATCAGGCATCATCCACTCACAGACCACCGACGACACCCGAGGTCAGACGCTTTCTATCAATCTACCCACCTTCGTCATATTTTTCGACAAACTTAATACTAGTGATTTACTCTTCAAGATTCAATCTAAGTTCTCCAATCAGGTTCTCGATCGTCATTCGATCGACACCACCGAGTGCTCTCAAGTCCACCAAACCAAATTTGCTTCACATTTACTGGCATATTAACTCAGCAAGCTCAGTGTTCGTCACTTATTCACCCAAAGTAGGATTCGGCCTAGGGTTCAATGGGTCGGCATCCAATATCTCAGATTCCTACCATTTTTTGCGAACATCCTTAGCCAACATAAATCTCAAACAACCTCCAAATCAATTGGTCACTTCTGAAATAGACTCCTTCACAGATCTGAGTCACTCTTACTACAACTTAGCCCAAATACTATTAGTGACTTTGACCCCCTTATTCTAGATTTGTATCTCGATGTTCTTATTTCATTATTTGATGCACATTCTGCCAAATGCGATGTTATTTACGATCTCTACTTTGATATTGTATTGCATGGTCATTAAAACTATTCCCAATAAGCTTACATGTCTTCTTTGATTCAGGTTTCCTTATCACTACTTCCAGTTTTTTCATGCAATGATAATAAAGATTCAAGGTAATTTTTCATCAAAACAATTATTTCTTTTCTATCTCTATTTTCATAAATAGTTGAAGTCGCTTTTATCACAAATAGCATTTATAGTTCCAACCATGATTTTCACAGGGATCAACATACCATTGTTTTTGTCATAGATCAAAAGATGAAAAAAATCATTTTATGATTCTCATCAATTTGTTATAAGCAT
This sequence comes from Viscum album, assembly GCA_963277665.1. Lineage (NCBI taxonomy): Eukaryota > Viridiplantae > Streptophyta > Magnoliopsida > Santalales > Viscaceae > Viscum > Viscum album. Next base: position 5,576,868 of record OY728147.1, read on the forward strand.
GCAACATGTGGTATATTGTTTCTTGTTTCTCCTAATATCTTTTTCTATTATTTCTCATTTAAATTTATGATCCTGGTGTTGGTTACACGAGACATGCAATCCCTCAACCATAGTGATTTTTTTAGTGCAAGTTCTTTTCTATGTTCCCAATGTTGCACACCACTCCAATGGTGATTTACGTAATGGAACCCATATTTTAGCATGTATTAAAAGATATGTTTTATGTTGCATATGTTTTCATGATGTATGTGTTTGTTGGTATGTTGTGTTGGCATGAAATTCCTTAACATTAGTATGTTGTCTTATATTACCATGATGTATATGTGTTCCCATTCAATGTTGGTATGTTGTATTTATAGTATACACAATTGACATGATGCATATGTGTTTCCTATCATTGTTATTATACCGTATTCACTAGTAGCATTTTGTATATCTATATGCTCTTAGAATGTTGGTAGCATGTGATATATGTTTATACACTATCATGAATGAATAGTCATTGAAATATATTTTTCCCATTAAAGCATGACACAATTCCAATTATTTTATTCCCTTAATAGGTTCAACACATGCTCCATGGTCATTACTTTAGTTCATATATTGATATTTTCTCCTTAACTATCTCAGTCTATTCCTCATAGGTCTAAGACCTTTGGTAATATTTCATCCTCTAAATGTTGTTTCTCTGCGATATTGAAACTTCCATTTATCTTCTATGCATATGATTTTATTTCTTTTTCCCCCCTTAAATTTCAGGTGTATCTTTTTATCAAGCATTGATCTCTGGTAATCACTCATCCTCTACAGTTTCCTGTGATCTTTCAATTTCAATTTCCTTTCTCTACGCTTTATTTTTTTCCCTTAAAATTTCATATGTGCATCCCTTTATTAAGCATTGGTCTAGCTTGGTTCCTTCATTGATCTGCCTTCATCGACTCCAAGGAAACATCATATATATTTTCTTCAATGATTCCATCAGACCCTGATATGCATAGTCAAATTTTCTAAATGTTTTATAATTCTAAATTTGTTTCCATTTTTTTGTTTTTACTACGACTTTTCTTTTGTATATCATTTCTACGCCTCTCTATTTATGTTCTACTAATGATTTTTCAACTTTAAAAAATTGGATTATCTAAATTACATACGTTTTAATTTTTTATTTTATCAAACAGAATGATGAATAAATTTGTGCATTTGGAGATGTATATTGCATTACATGATCTGAGAGAGGATCTATTGCAGATCATCAAGGATGCTTATGTGGTCATTCCCACTGGACAAGTGGGAGCCGAAATCCCCAAAAGTGATGGTACTTCCAAATTGATGAGACTTGAAATTTATAAAGTTGTGTGGAGGGGCGATGTGTTGTTCTTCGAGCTATATGTAATCTGCGACCTTGAAGTTTCAATTTCACATCTGGTCAACCCATGAGGCTACACGTTAGTCCACATCGTTGTCGCTGCCCCCACCGCCTTCATTGACGAGCAAGTCAGTTGGATCCTCGGTCGGTGCCCTGACCTTCTAAAAGTGCTAGATGATGCCAATCAAAACACTCTTCATGTGGCGGTGAGTGGCAAGAACCTTAGCGTGATCAAAACACTGATCACCACGGTAAAAGAGCGCCCGCAAAGCACTTCATCGCTTTCTTATTTTAACAAAAATACTAGAGGAGAACAAAACACAGCACTACACTTTGCTTTGGCTAATCATGATGGTGGCGGTACATTAGTCAGACTGTTGATCGAGGAATGTCTGAATCCAGCAAAGTTGAATCTCTTAAACAATGAAGAGTCGCCACTGTACCTGGCTACAAAGGCTAGGAATCTGGAGATCATCGAGCTCTTTCTGGAGAAGTTAGGAATCGGTTATGCTGCCAATGGAAAATTAGGAGTCCATGCGGCGATAGAGCCAGGGAAATCAGATTAGGTGAATCCATCCAACTTGGAAACCTGTTTTCAAAATCACAAAACATAAAAATTGAAACAACCTTTAAAAATCATGTTTAATGTTAAATCATCGTGACATGAAATACATATTCTCTAATTGTGGAAGCAGATGTTTTTGACGCTCTATTGACGAAAAAGTCAAGTCTACTTGAGTCGTTTGATGAATGAGGGATGAACTCTCTTTCCTTTGCAGCCCACGCAGGCAAACTGGCATTAGTTTCCTATATACTTGACAAATTCATTGACTGTACCTATAAAATGGAAAACAGTGAGGATGACTTTTTCCCGATCCATTCAGCCGCAAGTAAAGGACATAAGAAAACCTTTGAAGAGATTCTCCAATGACACCCAAACACCTGGGAATTGCTCGCTAATAGGGGTCGCAACATTCTTCATACGACAATCATGGATGGAAGAGCTCAGATGGTAAAGTATCTGCTAAAAACAAGCGAGAATGGGAACATGTAGTTCAAGTTGGTTAACGAAGGAGATTTGGATGGCAACACCCCGTTGCATTTAGCCTCCAAGCATTGTAATCCAAATCTCCTTCGTTCACCAGCTTCAACCTCGCGTTCTCATCCTCACTTTTTTTCAACGAATAATTTACCATCTGGGCTCTCCAGTTATGGTTGTCGTATGAAGAATGTTGTGACCCCTATTAGTGAGTAATTCTGAGGTGTATGGGCATCGTTGGAGAATCTCTCAAATGATTTTCTTGTGACCTTTACTTCCAGCTGAATAGATCGAGAAAAATTTGTCTTCATTGTTGTCACTTTTATAGGCACAGTCAATGAATTTGTTAAGTATATAAGAAACTAAGACCAGTTTACCTGTGTGGGTTGTGAAGGAAATAAGGGTCATCCCTCATTCATCAAACGACTCAAATAGATTTGGCTTCTTCGTCAATATAGCATCAAGAACATTTGCTTCCACAACCAAAAAATATATGTATTTCATGTCACAATGAATTAACATTAAACATGGTTTTAAAGGTTTCTTTAATTTGATGTTTTGCGATTTTGAAAATATATTTCCAAGTTTGATGGATTTGCCTAACCTGATTTCCCAAACTTTATCGCTGCATGGATCACTAATTTTCCATTGGCAGCATCACTGATCCCCAACTTCTCCAGAAAGAGTTTGACGATCTCCAGATTCTCACTCTTCGCAACCAGGTACAGTGGAAACTCTTCTTCACTGTTCAGGAGATTCAACTCTATCGGATCCAGATATTTCTCTACCAACAACCTGGCTATTGTATTAACGTCGTCATGATTGGCCAGAGCCAAATACAGTGTCATGTTTTGTTCACCTCGAGTCATTTTGTTAGAATAAGAAAGCAGCAAAGAGCTTTGCAAGCGCTCTTTCCCCGTGCTGATCAGTGCTTTGATCATGGCAAGGTTCTCACCCCTCACCGCCATGTGAAGAGTTGTTTGATCGGCATCATCCACCACCATTAGAAGGTCAGGGCACTGATCGAGGATTTAGTTGACCAGCTAGATAGTAGAGGCAACAGGGGCGACGGCAACGATGTGGACTAACGTGTGGCCTCATGGGCTAACCATTTTTGAAATTGAAACTTCAAGGTTGCGGATTGCATATAGCTCGAAGAACAGCATGTCACCTGTCCGCAGAGCTTCATAAATTTCAAGTCTCGTCAATTTGAAAGTGCTACCACTTTTGGGGATTCCAACCCTCATCAATCTTGTGGGAACGACCACGTTAGCATCCTCGAGGGTATATAATATATCTTTTCTTAGATCATGCTATGTATCATATATCACCAAATGCACCGATCTGTTTATTTTTCTGTTTAATAAAATAAATAAATTAAAACATATGTAATTTAGAGAATCCAATTTTTAAAGTTAGAAAAAACATTAGTACAACCTAAATAAAGATGTGTAGAAATGGTATGGAGAAGAAAAGTCACATTAAAAACAAAAAAAAATGGGAAACAAATTTAGAATTATAAAACATTTAGAAAAATTGACTACGCATATCAAGGTCTGATGGAATCATTGAAGAAAATAACTATAATTTTTATTGCAACTGGTGCCCAATTGGAAGTAGTCCAAGGACAGCCACGGTTGAAATTAAGTAGATTGGATGATCAATCAAGTTCAGGGAATTAATATGCAACTGATATATGCCTATACATGAAGTTTCCTTACAGTCGATGAAGGCGGATCAATGAAGAAACCGAGTTAGATCAATAAGATGCACGTATGAACATTTAAGGGAAAAAAATAAAGAACATAGAAAGAAAATATAAATTGAAAGATCATAGGGAAACTATTGAGGATGAGTGGTTACTATAGATACGCATGTGAGATTTTAAGAGGAAAAAAAAGAAATAAAATCAAATACAAGGAAGATAAATAAAAGTTTCAACATCGCAGGGAAACAACATTGAGAGGATTAAATATTACCAAAAGTTTTGGACATGTGAGGAATATACTTGGATAGTTGAAGAGAAAATATAGATATATAAACTAAAGTATTGACCATGGAACACATACCATGTGTTAAGGCAATTAAGGAAATAAGATAATTGGAATTGTGCCATGTTTTGATGGAAAAAATATATTTGAACAACTATATATTCATGACATTTATAAACATATAAAACATGATACCAACATTCTAAGAGCATATAGATATACAAAATGATATCGGTGAGATATTGATTAAATAATAACCTAGATCGCACTGAAATCGGGAATGACTGGATGCGGTGTGAAGATAGGTTGTGGAAGGGGGATCAACCATTTAGGGTTTTGTAATTAGAGATGGGCGTAAGCGTGGTGGGAGCAAACAGAGGGAGTATAAATTGTAGCCGGATTCCGTACCGTGATTGAAGACGGAGCCCTCTCTTTGCGCAGCAAATCGGTTGAGGCAGGATTTGCAGGAAGACGGTTGTGCGGTAGATCGCGCAAGGAAGAGAGCCGAAAACCAAACAGGGATGGCCGTAGGCGTGGTGGGAGTAAACAGAGGGAGTATAAATTGTAGCCGGATTCCGTACCGTGATTGAAGACGGAGATATAGCCTTCTCGTTGCGCAGCGAATCGGTTGAGGCAGGATTTGCAGGAAGACGGTTGGGCGGTAGATCGGGCAAGGAAGAGAGGCAAAAGCCGAACAGGGAGGAGGGGAAAACAGAGGGAGTATAAATTGTAGCCGGATTCCGTAAGGGAGGAGGGGAAAACCCTAGGCGCTGTCCCCTCTTCCTCAATTCACGCCGCCCCGGACACAGGCGTGTGGCCTCCTCACCGTCCGACCGCCCCGCCTGGCATACCACCGCTCCACCGCCACCTCCGGCCTTGATCACCGCCTGTCAGGCCTTCCTCCGACCCCGACCCGGGCCCTGCGTCGCGCCTCCGTCGCAGATACGGAGGAACTAAAACCCAGGCGGGGGCTCCTTTTATAGCCACCACCGTCCCCGCATAAATGAAAAACACTCCTCGCCCCCTACTTTGACGGGGCAACGATCTGTTTGGGCCCCGCGTACCTTTCACGTTTCCTAATTGTAAATTTAAAATTTTAAAATTCATTTATAAGTACAATATCATAAATCAAACTAAATAATTATATTTTATTATTAAACCGGTTTTTAATTTAATATTCAACCTCTACAGTTGACAAATGTCCATGTAGTGTATGTTGTCTGATTATGTTATATTGGTTGTCATCCTTGAATATGTGGTATTGACTTTTGGAATCATAAACAATAGGTCCGCTGATGCTGACAATTGCGACATACAAAGACGGTGTGAACCTTGGGTTAGTCTATTGTTCGGAAATTTATTGAAAATAATTTAAGTATGGAGAACAAGGGGATATGGAGAATGTAATCAAATGAAAGTGGTAAAAAATCATCACTATCACAGATCGTGTCTTATCCAACACTAAACATGAAGCGCTGATAAAAGTGGATCTTTATCAACATTATTCTTAGTGGTGATAAAAACTTTTAACAAAAAATATTAATAATATATATAAAATTATCATATTTATATTCAAAAAATAATATTTATTTATATACATTAATTAAAAAATGCATGTATATAATTAATATGAACACGATATATTAATGTATATATTTTAATAAATCAAATATACATATAAAGTTTTAAGAAAAGTATTTATAAAATTATAAATATATATATAATTAAAATAAATATATTTATTATATTTATAATTATATACAAATATTTATAAATATATTTATTTATAATTAGAATTATATATATATATATTAAAATAACTATGAAATTATAACTAATATATTTAAATAATAAATATATTTATTATCTTTATAATTATATATACTTATATTTTAATAAATACATATGAATATATGTGTGTGTGTGTGTGTATAATTATATAAATATATATAACTATATAAATATATTTATAATTATATAAAAATGTTTATAAACATATTTATTTATAATTATAATCATAAATATACATATATATATATATATTTAAATAATTATAAAATCATAATAAATATATTTATTATATTTATAATTATATATAATTATTAATTAATATATATATATATATATATATATACAATTATATAAATAAATATATTTATGTAAATATATTTATATTTATATACAAATATTTATAAATATTTTTTTTATAATTAGAATTATAAATATATATACATGTTTCAATAATTATTACACTATAATAAATATATTTAAAAGTAGAACAATCACAAAATTCACACCCCAAATCATCCACATGGAATATGTAAATTCAAATCAATAATTTCAATTTAGAATTCAAGAAGAATGAAAACAATAAAGCCCTACCTATATGCAGAAACACCTGTGTTTTGCTTTTTGTCGTGATCAATGATCAATTTGAGATTTGTATGACGATAAACGTCGTGATCAACAAAATTGAATCAAAGAAAACAATGAATAAAATGCCAGAACCAGAGAGAGGATCATAAATAAATAAATAAATATATATATTTAAATAATTATAAAATCATAATAAATATATTTAAATAATAAATATATTTATTATATTTATAATTATATATAATTATTAATGTAACGACCCGAACCCGAACAGACACCCGAACAGTGCTAAACGGGTCGGGTACTACTACCTTAGGCGCACCTCCCCGAACTCCAAAAGGTTGTCGACTAGCAGTGAGGGTCTGATAGGTATAGTGAGGAGGCTATACCCTATCGGATGATAATAATAACGGTACTGATCCAAGTATAACATTAAAGATGCATCGGAATTAAAGACTCAGCAGACTCGAATCAGACCCACAGAGCGGAAGCACAATCAATATCAATAAACAGCGGTAGTAATAAATATAAACAACAGCAGTGGAAAGTCAACACAACAACATGCTAATCACTGGTAACTACTAAACAAACCCAACATGCATCCATAGCAAGTCACTAAACAACAGGGGCGCCCATGGCTAACCAATAGTAGCTACAACAAGGAAGCATGCTGATACCAGTAAAGAAAACAAAACAGAGTAACCCCAGCTAGGTAAGACCTCAAGGTCCATACCATCTCCATGCAACAACTAACACAACCCAGCTCCTGAAGCTAGCCTTTTTCCTGCATGTAAATCCATAAAAGTCTACACGCGTCCCGAAGGCCCGTGCAGGATGTGAGACAAATCTCAGTAGGATACCACCCAACGATGCGTACCTAATATAAGTGTTTAAGCAGTCATGCATTTATAAGGAAAGCAGTAAACAGTACAATACACAAATAAACACTAACTCCACTGGTGCTCAGCAGCCACCATAGAGTGTCACCTGCTTCGGCCAACGCCAAAATCTCTGTCATGTAACCCGGCACCATGTGCCCCCTGACACCGTGTGTCTCAAGTACCGACGTACCGAAGGCACGCCCAACTGTAGTAACCCGAAAGAACAACGATGTATGTCCTCAAATAAGTACCGGAGAGACAACGATATCTGCCCTTAAATAACGTAACCGGAGGGACATCGATATCTGCCCTCAAATAACGGCGAGCCTCAATCCCCAACCCGATAGCCTCAACGATATCCCCTGAAGGCTCCTCACCTCCCACGTGGCTTCCTACGACAAGCACCCCCAAACCAATAGTACCTAAACCGCAACTAACGGGGGCCTCTACCCACATGAGTGGTCAAAACCACCTCATCACGAAGTATCTCTGTGTGCACACTACTCAAAGTTCCGGGTGAGCGGCAATCATCAAAATAGTACCTAAGCCACCACACATCTGACACATCGTGTCCCTGCGACCATGCCGCTCAAGTCTGATGGTCTCGCCATCTAAGTAACACAGGGCATGCCCAACCTGACAATCGTACTGCCTCAAGCCGATGCCCATGACGCCCAATCTCATGGTCAAAACCACCCAAAGTAACCCGGGCCAAGCCCAACCTGTGATCAGCATCACTCAAGAATATTCAGGGCATGTCCATCACAACCCAAAGGGTCAGCATATGCAATTCTGTAATTGCATTTATAACAAATTTAAACAGAACACATAAACATGAAAAACAATCTAAACAATTGAATTTCACTATGCAAGGTACTGCCCCATACCAGCACTGAGTTCTTGAATGCCTCTAATAATTTATGTCAGACTTAATCAATTAAACTCAATAGTTTATAACAAAATAATTCAAAATTAACCATTTTGGCATCGCCCTGCCAAAATGCCCCGATGAGCAACGACTCCTCGCCCGGCCCCGCTCAAGCAAAACTGGTAACAGGGCATACCCAAAGGTATCCCATAGGTCAATGAACAATATAATATGCAATATCAGATAAAAATGGGTCCCGCTAGAAATACCCGAAAACGCGCTGAAGGCCGCGCCACCCAAATGACCACGAAAACACAAAAGGAGGTATGCACCACCTACCTGAGACTCTTACGATGCTACTCCTCTAGTAACAACCTCCAATTAGGTCTAAAACGTGGTAGATCTACAAAAGAATCAAAACCTATCAAACCCCAATATTTCATTCCAGAACAGAAATCAAGCAAAACGACTCAAGAGGAATTGAGGCCTTACCGAGGGGGTTCCAACGCATCCAACCGTGATCGAATCCGACTTCGGACGAAGAACCGGGAAGGGTTTGAAGTCCCGAACGACTTGGTTCGCGAAACCCGGCGGAATATTGAGGTTCTGCTTCAATACGAGGCTACTGCCCGTTTTAAGCGAAAAAAAGAAACTACACGGCGTGTACTTTAGGACTACACACCGTGTGTATCATTTAACTGTTCATATGATGACTGGAATTTCTCCGACTTACTTTCCAGACCTACCGACATGAGTACACGGCGTTTACCGAGGGGTACATGGTGTGCACTTCATTTTTCTTCCCATCCTCGCCGACTTACCCACACGCCATGTATATCCCTCATACACGACTAGACTATACGGCGTGTCCAATGAGGACACAAAGTGTACTTGGTTCTATCCGGCCAACAGGCCTACACGCCATGTATGGCCTCCACACGGTCAAGGGTACATGGCGTGTCTGAAACTACATGCCATGTAGTAAGAAATTTCTACACGGTCATCACACGGTATGTACTCGGCGAGCACACGGCCGATCACTCGCTTAACATATACACGGTGTGTACTTAAAGTACACGGCGTGTAGTCTAGAAATTTCTAGAAACTTCCCAATTTCTCCACTTTCCTCAAAAACCAGTCAAAAATTCAAACAAGGTCGGGATTTTGACCCGTTCTAAAAACCCGGGTTCTTACAAACTCTCCACCTTAACATAGCTCGTCCCCGAGCTATCAAACGAAACTCGTAGATGGCACCAAACACACCACCCCGATCAAAGTAACCTGGACTTCTATGGTCTCAAAGGTCCTGGCTAAATTTCTCAAGGGACTCCCCACCTTAGGAATCGCCTAACCCGGTCTCAACCCAACAAAACTCAAAGAATCAAGGTTTACTAACCTGTTTTCCAGACGCACAGTCCTTCCGTGACACATCGTCACCCCTGCACCCCATTGGTGCTTCTGTGTCGTTCCCGACACTCAACGTATCCCGCACCGCATCGGTGTCCACCTCTACGAGGTCCTGGTACCTAACAACTCAAGTAACCCACATCCTTGATGCCTCGATGCCCACGAAACCTCAAGTAACCCGCATTCTCGATGCCCTGATTCCCACGATACCTCAGTAACCCGCATCCTCGATGCCCCTGATGCCACGCATCTCATACATATATATAAATAAATTATGCACCTGATATGGTGCCAATCCCACTGACTAGCGTCTAGTAAGTCCACATAGATCCTGTGCATCGCGTGCACTCAAAACGGACATGCCTCTACAGGTCATGCCAAAAAGGAAACATGGGAATCATGACCACACCGCAGTGTACCTCTAACCGTCATTGGCTCACCAGCCTACTCAACCTCTGGCAGCTCCACAGTGTGCACCTGGACTAAAGTATGGTTGCCTGATACCTGACCTCCCTGCAGTACTGCTCCAGTCACTGGCCACTGACCCCTCAGTTGGGTCCCGTTGTCTCGGTCGCGTCCTCTGCGTGCAACTAAACCCCGGCTACCCTCTCCTGGTACCGGACCTGAACCAACTCCGGATGCTACCGTCTGTCCTGGTCCCTATCTGCCGGCTGTCTGAGAAGGCTTCCTGCAAAACCTCTCTAGATGCCCGACCTATCCACATGCCCGACACTCCTTTGGAGGTCTATCACACTGAGTTCGAAAATGTCCTGGCTGTCCACACTGGAAGCAAACCACTGTAGAACTGCCATGAGGTGGTCTAGATGAGTCCTTGGCCTGAATGCCCTGCTGGAACTCATCCCGTCCTCGCTTCCTGCTATATGAACCATCACCTGAGTCCACCCGACCGACTTGGGGCCTATCCCTCTGATTTCCCTCCGCTATGAGCGCCTGATTCATTGCTTCTGAGAAAGAAACTAGCCGGAAGATATTTACTTGGATCCGAATGGCGTGTCGTAAGATATCCTTGAAGTGTCTCACCCTAGTCGTGTCATCGCTTACCATACCATGTGCAAAGCGAGACAACTCAGTGAAAGTAGCAGCATAGTGCATGACGAACATGTCTCCCAACTGAAGCTCAAGAACTCACGAGCTCTCTCTTCTCTCAGTGTCTCCGGGTAAAAGTGCTCGAAGAACCTGTACTTGAAGTCCTTCCATGCCAGTCCCTTGTGCCTATAAGCCTGAACCTACACATCCCACCAACGCTTTGCCGGTCCTCGTAGCATGTATGTAACCAGCTTGACCCTGCGCCCTGAAGGCATCTCGAGCTGCTCGAAGATCATCTGCATGCTCTCTATCCAGTTCTCAGCCGCCTGCGGACCACCCTCACCCTAAAAAAGCGGTGGGTGCTGTGAATAGAACTCCCTTATCAGATAATCCATAGATGGCTCTGTACCTTGCGCGCCTCTGTCGATCCCCTGCAAGACACGTACCAGGCAAGCTCCGAGCTGCTCGTCGAGCCATGGTCTGAACGCTGTCAGACTCGACTGCTGTCTTGTCTGCACTGGATCCTGGACCTGATCCTGTCCCTGAGCCTGTACTTGCGGCCCATGCTCTGCCTGTACCGAATCTTGAACCTGATCCTGCACCTGCGGCACTGTATCCTCACTCGCCTGACGCTCCATCTGAGTCGATAAAAGGGAACCCGCTAAATACCATAAATGGGCAGACAACCCATATATATAACAATATATACATTTAACACAGATAAGAAAGCAGTAAAAGACAGTGTATAACTACTACCCTTACTCTCCCCCACTACAACCCATGCTCACAACATCCCGGCCTCATGGCCTCCTTACCCGCCCTCAACAGAGCCAAGTATCAAAAGTACCTCGGGCCATGCCCATCCTGACAACCAACATTTCCTTAAACCGACGACCGAGTCACCGAATCCTGGTGATCAAAATTACCTCAACCGGTAGTACCTACCTTCTCTCATAAGAGCCAGGCCCAAATATCCCGCCATATGCAATTCTACAAATATACGAAGCATGACATAACACATTGAAATAAACAAGAAATTCTCTCAGGAATACTAAGCATGATAATTGATTTTTATTCACATGGTATTATCACTTCACAAAGCATACGTGCAGTTATGAAATTGAAATACCCTAAAAATGTGCCTATCAAAATCCAAGCAAACAAGACTTGCTATACCGGGACAAGGTCCAATTCTCTATTACCACACTGGGTCAAGGGTCACATATCACAATCAATAACATCACACACCAAGTGAGCCACCAAGGTAGAAATCATATCAACTATAATCTGAGCAAAAAGCAAACAACGATTCCCACCCATGGAAACTTGGTCCATCCCTCGTACTTGGGGCTACAGGCACCCAAGCACAAGCTAGAAACCCAGTTCCAGTAACAACCTATCTCCAGTCTACCATATCCCAAATATTAAAACCAACAGAAATAAAATAGAAGTCTCAATATCATTAGTATCCAACAACCACTGCTACTAAATCCTTGTCAAGAACCCCTCTGATACCACTTTATAACGACCCGGACCCGAACAACCACCCGAACAGTGCTAAACGGGTCGGGTGCTACTACCTTAGGCGCACCTCCCCGAATGCCAAAGACTGCTGACTAGCAGCAAGGGTCTGATAGGTATAGTGGGGAGAGTATACCCTCTCGGAGGATAATAATAACGATACTGGTCCAAGTATAACAGTAAAGATGCATCGGAATTAAAGACTCAGTAGACTTGAACCAGACCCGCAGAACGGAAGCACAATCAATATCAATAAATAGCGGAAACAATAAATATAAACAACAGTAGTGAAAAGTAAACACAACATCATACTAATCACTGGTAACTACTAAAAAAACCTAACATGCATCCATAGAAAGTCGCTAACAAAAAGGGGTGCCCATGGCTAACCAATAGTATCTACAACAAGGAAGCATACTGATACAAGTAAAGAAAACAAAACAGAGTAACCCCAGCTAGGTAAGACCTCAAGGTCCATACCATCTCCATGCAATAACTAACATAGCCCAACTCCTGAAGCTGTCCTTTTTTCTGTACGTAAATCCATAAAGTATGCACGCGTCCCGAAGGGCCCATGCAGGGTGTGAGACAAATCTCATTAGGATACCACCCAATGATGCGTACCTAATATAAGTGTTTAAGTAGTCATGTATTTATAAGTAAAGCAGTAAATAATACAATGCACAAATAAACACTAACTCCACTGGTGCTCAGCAGCCACCACGGAGTGTCACCTGCTTCGGCCAACGCCGGAATCTCTATCATGTAACCCGGCACTATGTGCCCCCTGACACCGCGTGTCTCAAGTACCGACGTCCCGAAGGCACGCCCAACTATAGTAACCTGGAGGAACAACGATGTCTTTCCTCAAATAAGTACCGGAGGGACAACGACGTCTGCCCTCAAATAACGTAATCGAAGGGACAATGATATCTTCCCTCAAATAACGACGAGCCTTAGCCCCCAACCCAATAGCCTCAATGTTATCCCCTGAAGGCTCCTCACCTCCCACGTGGATTCCTACGAAAAGCACCCAAAACCAATAGTACCTAAACCGTAACTAACGGGGGCCTCTACCCACATGAGTTGTCAAAACCACCTAATCACGGAGTATCTCTGTGTGCACAATACTCAAAGTTCCAGGTGAGCGACAATCACCAAAATAGTACCTAATCCACCACACATCTGACACCTCATGTCCCGGCGACCATGCCGCTCAAGTCTGATGGTCTCTCCATCCAAGTAACACGGGCCATGCCCAACCTGACAGTCCTACCACCTCAAGCCGATGCCCATGACGCCCAATTCCATGGTCAAAACCACCCAAAGTAACTCGGCCCAAGCCCAACCTGTGATCATCATCACTCAAGAATATCTGGGGAATTCCCATCACAACCCAAAAGGTCCAGCATATGCAATTCAGCAATTGCATTTATAACATATTTAAATAGAACACATAAACAGACAAAACAATCTAAACAATTGAATTGCACTATGCAAGGTGTTGTCTCATACCATCACTGAGGTCTTGAATGCCTCTAACAATTTATATCAGACTTACACTATTGGAAAATGGACTTATCCCCACGGTTTTGGAAAACTGTGGGCATATGTCACTTTTCAAGACCTATACCCACAGTTTTCCAAAACCGTGGGTATAGGGTGGTCTATCCCCACAGTTTTCCAAAATTGTGGGGATAGGTCCTCAAAAGTCACATATACCAACGATTTTCAAAAACTGTGGGTATAGGGGTACCTATCCCCAAGGTTTTCCCCAAAACCGTGGGGATAGGTCTCGGATAAAATACGTATACCCACGGTTTTGAAAAACCGTGGGTATAGGTTTCCTGTGTGTGCGCGGGAATTTTTTTTTCCCGTAGGAAGACATTTTTTTTTGGCGGGAGTCCTATACCCACGGTTCTTCCCTCTATACCCATGGTTTATATAACTATATATAACTATATATATATATATACACATAGGTGATGTTAGGGTAGTGGTTAGATGCGGTGTTTGCAGCAAAGCGGTTGCGGGATCAAAACCCGCCGCCTGCATTATTTTAGGATTTATACCCAAGGTTTTGAAACCGTGGGTAAAAGCCTTTGACACCGTGGAAATGGGGTATGTTTCATTGACACGGTGGCAGAACACCTATACCCACAGTTTTGGAAAACCATGGGTATAGGCTGGGGACCTATACCAACGCCTTTCCAGCCCACGGTTCCCAAAACCGTGGGTATATGCCATTTTTTCAGTAGTGCTAATCAATTAAACTCAACAGTTTATAACAAAATAATTCAAAATTAACCATTTTGGCATCCACCGGCCAAAATTCCTTGATGAGCAACGACCCCTTGCCTGGACCCACTCAAGAAAAACTGGTAACATGGCATACCCAAAGGTATCCCATAGGTCAATGAACAATATAATATGCAATATCAGATAAAAATGGGTCCCGCTCGAAATACCTAAAAACATGCCGAATTCCACACCACCCAAATGACCACGAAAACACAAAAGGAGGTATGCACCACCTACCTGAGACTCGTACGATGCTACTCCTCCAGTAACAAGCTCCAATTAGGTCTATAATGCGGTAGATCTACAAAAGAATCAAAACCGATCAAACCCCAATATTTCATTCTAGAACAGAAATCAAGAAAAACAGATCAAGAGGAATCGGGTCCTTACCGAGGGGGTTCCAACGCATCCAACCACGATCAAATACTACTTCAGACAAAGAACTGGGAAGGGTTTAAATTCTCAACCGGCTTGGTTTGTGAAACCCGGCAGAATATTGAGGTTCTTCCTCAATACGAGGCTACTGACCGTTTTAAGCCAAAAAAAGAAACTACACGGCGTGTACTTTAGGACTACACGTCATGTGTATCATTTAACTGTTCATATGATGGCTGAAATTCCGCCGAATTACTTTTCAGACCTACCGACATGAGTACACGGTGTGTACTGAGGGGTACACGGCGTGGACTTCATTTTTCTTCCCATCCTTGCTGACTTACCCACACGCCATGTATATCCCTCATACACGACTAGACTACATGACATGTCCAATGAGGACATGGAGTGTACTTGGTTTCACCTGGCCAACAGGCCTACACGCCATGTATGGCCTCCACACGGTCAAGGGTACACGGCGTGTCTGAAACTACATGTCGTGTAGTAAGAAATTTCTACACGGTCATCACACAACATGTACTCAGCAAGCACACAGCTGGTCACTCACTTAACATATATAGGGTGTGTACTTAAAGTACATGGCGTGTATTCTGGAAATTTTCAAAAACTTCCCAATTTCTCCAGTTTCTTCAGAAACCAGTCAAAAATTCAAACAGGGTCAGGATTTTGACCCGTTCTAAAACCCGGATTCTTACAATTAATTAATTAATATATATAAAATTATATAAATAAATATAATTATATAAATATAATTATATTTATATAAAAATATTTATAAAAATATTTATTTATAATTAGAATTATAAATATATATACATGTTTCAATAATTATAACATTATAATAAATATATTTAAAAGTAGAACAATCAAAAAATTCACACCCCAAATAATCCACATGGAATATGTAAATTAAAATCAACAATTTCAATTTGGAATTCAAGAAGAATGAAAACAATAAAGCCCTACCTAGAAGCGGAAACACCTTTTTTTTTATTTTTGTTGTGATCAATGATCAATCTGAGATTCGTATGATGATAAACGTCATGATCAACATAATTTAATCAAAGAAAACAAAAAATTAATAAAATGCCAGAACCAGAGAGAGGATCAACACATATTATTTTTAATTAATTTAATCATTTAAATAATTACCTTGCGTGAATCCTTTTTTCATTGATAGATCTTACAAGAGATTTGTGTTGTACTGTCGTTGTGTTGTAGGATTCAAGAACATATTCTCACTAGCGGTGATCCACACGTGTTTCCAAATATCTGAATGTCATCATAGGAATCTCTGGGTGCTAGCACGATAGATCCTATTACTTGAGTCGTTCGCCTTTGATCGCCACGGGAATCGCTTCCAAAGTGTTCTCCTTGATCTCTCTAGAATCGAGAGCGGGAGGTGGAGGAATATTGTTCTCCATTCTTGGGAGCGTTCTTAAAGAGGGATCTCTCTAGGGCTTGAGAAGATTCTCTCTGGCTGTTGTTGTGCATAATAAAAAGGAATTGACTCTATTGTAAAAATAATATAACTGGGTTTAAATACTACTAGGGTTTATAAATAAATATTTGTACAGGTGCCCTTTAATATTTATTTAATCCCTTGTGGAACCCCATGTCTAAAATAATAATAATAATATTATTTTCTTGACATGCGCTTAACCTACTTATTAAATTAAATATTATTTAATCAAATAATATTCGATATATATTATTTCTCACCAGACCTTTAAACTCGGTTTGTCATTCCTCAACAATATTTATCCGTCCTTGAATAATGACTATTTATTTAATAAATAAATATAACTGCATTATTCCCTAATAAATAAATAAATATTATATTCACTAAATAACAATTAAATATTTATTAAATATTTTTCTCACATTATATTCTCTCAAATAACTTGTGACAGAATATATGCAATCAAGAAAATATGAATAATTATTAAACCACGCGCGGAAAGAATATTTATTCAACTTATTAAATAATAAATAATAATATACTATTTAACTAAGATTATGGATACACTTAGCATGTGACCCTCTAGACCCCGTTCTTAGTAACATTAGGTGAAACATCCTAAAGTCCAAGGTTAGTGTCTAGAAACATCCTAAGGCACCCATATAGAGAGAAGTTAACGCTGAAAAAACATAATACCTTATATGGACACTTACTCTGTAATATAATCTCTTTATCACGATATCTCTAATCAAGAAGGTTACACGCTAGTGCCATCAACTTATGTGCTCGATCTATCTTTCTTTGATTTTATGAAAATCATACTTGCCTATAGAACACCATGGCTATGGATTTATTTTGGCTATATCATTTCTGTCAAAGAGCCACAAATATCAACTTCTGTTAAAGAACATAAGGGAAAAATCCTTTCTCTCATTATTCATTAATGCAATATTACTCATGACACACCCAACGTATCCTAACACACTGTGAAAATATGTCATCACAGTTTTCATCAATACATCAAAGTAAGAAACTCATAATACCCATTAATAACAATTTTAAATTCTAAGGATCAATACACACATCTATAGATAGGAACATCCAATGACACATATAAATATAGATTTCCTACTAACAAGTCTCATTCTCATAATATCCTACACTGGATATTACCAAGGGAATACAACATGAGAAGGTGTCTCAAAGTCCTATGAGTCTCCACCCCTGATATCCTACATCATTTGTGTCCCTCAAATGATATCATCTGGCTATAGAAAATTTATTTAATAATGGTGTCATAGCACTTCTGGGTTTTCATAATAGTGAAGAACTGCTATAAAATTTTAATCTGACAACTACTCGTTGGACGTTATCACATACTATGATACACAGAAGAACAATTATGATGTGATAAGAAGTTTTATTAATATTAAAAACTATGAATACAGGTTATCAAAAAGTACACAAAAGTTGGTTTTAGGTCACCGACTCCAATAGACTCCCACTTGCATTAGATCCAACTCTTAACAACCTTTAGTATGCTAGCTCTCACATGATACCCATGATTCTTCTGAGATAGGCCTTTAGTCAAGGGGTTTTTTATGTTCTCTTTCATGGGTATTTTTCTTATTAAAACTTCACCCCTTTGATAAAAATCCCTCAAGAGGTGATACTTTTGAATTATATACTTTTTCTATTGGTGTGGACTTGGATATTTTGTAAGAGACACCGCTGTAGTATTATCATAATAAAATGTGATTACATCTTTACTACTAGGCACCACATCAAGATACATGACAAAGTTTCATATCCAAATGAATTCCTTGGTTGTATGAGAAGCCTCTATATACTCAGACTCTGCTATAGAATCAATGAAAAATGGCCGCTTTGAAATCTTCCAGCTCGTAGCTCTTCCGTTGATACAAAAAACATATCCTAACCGTGACTTTAGATCATTATGATCTCTCTGAGAACTAGCATCAGTATAACACCTGATGACCATCTCCTCATCTCCTCCATATACTAGGAACATATCCTTAGTTCTTCTCAGATACTTAAGGACAACCATAAAAACAGACCAATGTCGTTCTCCTGGATCTTCTTGATATCTTCCTACTATGCTCAATGCATAGGAAAAATCAAGTCTAGTATATAACATGGAATACATGACTGATCCTATCGTTAAAGTGTGTGAGATATTACTCATTCTCTCTTTCTCTTATTGTGTCTAAGGACACATTTTATTAGAAAGATGTAAACCATGTGACTTTGGAACCAATCCCCTATAGGATTTTTCTATACTAAATCTCTTTAGTATCTAGTCAATATATGTACTTTGACTTAGTCCAATTAACCTCTTGGATCTATCACGAGTGATATTGATCCCTAGAATATAGGCTACTTTTCCTAAGTCCTTTATGGAGACTGTAAGATTGGTATGTCGTTTCCAAAAATTAATAAGTCATCAACATATAATTCTAGGATAACAACATAATTCTCACAAAACCTCTTGAAAACACATGAATAACATTCATTCTTAAGGAAACAAAATTATTTTATAACTTCATCAAATCAAATATTCCATGACCTAGATGCCCGCTTCAACCAATAAATGGTTTACAACTTGAAAATACGTTTAGCATCACCAGGAGTCACAAACCCTTCTGGTTGTGTCATATAGGCATATTACTAAAGGTTCTCATTACGGAATGTAATTTTGACATCCATCTTCCAAATATCATAGTCATGGTAAGATGCTATAATAAGTATAATTCTGATTGATTTAAAAATAAAAACTAGTGAAAAGGTTTCATCATAGTCAATTTATTGATACTATTTAAACCCTTTATCCACTACCCTTGATTTATAGGTATTTACTTTACCTTACATGTCCATTTTTCTCTTAAATACCCATTTTCACCCTATGGGATTTACATCAACTGGAGCATTGACCAGAACCCAAACTTGGTTATGATATATGGAGTCCATTTCATAATTCATGGATTCTTTCCATCTTGTAGCTTCTGAGATATCTACTATCTCTTTATAGGAGAGAGGTTCATCACTATCAACCAATAATAAGTCACCTTTCTGGGTGACTAGAAAATCATACATCTTTGGTTCTATTACCTCTCTTGTGCTCCTACGTAGTACCAGTGTTTCAAGAACTACTTCTTCCATGGGGACCTGTGGAATTTGTTCCTGCACCAACTTTTGTGTATCTTGATCATCAAATTCATCAAATTCAATCTTTCTCCAACTATCCTTTTTTAGGATGTGCTCCCTCTTAACAAATATGAATTTACTAGTGAAAATCACTTTCTTATTTGAGGGGTTGTATAGGTAGTATCCCTTTGTTTCCTTGGGATACCCTATAAATGAAGGTTCCAGGCGCAGCGGAAGCGCGTGGGTGGATCTGCCCACTTGACTTTTTTTCATTAGCAATGATCAATCCGGGATCAATACGACGATAAACGCCAGTCTCCATGGATCGAATAAAAGAAATGGACAAAAGAAATAGAAAGTCCTGGAACCACAAAGTAAGATCGTTACAGGTTGATTATAATTAATTTAATTAATTGAAAAATAAATACCTTTTGTGGTGTTCTCTCTTCGTTGATGTTCTTGATCATGTTCCGATGTGATCCATCGTTGCGTCGAAGAAGCCAAGTGTAGACTTCGTCTAGCGGTGATCCACATGTGTACCTCGTATCTCAGGATGTCGCCAAAAGAGTCTCTGGGTGCTATCCTGGAGAAAACTTTGCTTGTGTTGTCTGCCTTAGATCGTCTTGATCTGATGGAAGAAGATCTCTCTCGGTCTTGAGAGAGTTCTTAGAGGAAGAGGTTCTTTCGGCCTTGAAAGAATTCTCCAGAGTTGTTGTACACAATGATTCTCTTGTGTGTAGGAAAAGAGTTGGGGGTTTTGAGGATATTTATAATCAGGTTTGAGGTTGTAGAGTTATGACAATAAATAAATGTGTTACGTGTTTTATTTATTTCATTGACTCTTACTTAAATCCCCCATTTCGAATAATTAATTCCTTAACATGTGCCCACACTGATTATAATAAATATCATTTAAAACAATATTATATCCTCAAAATCCTGACTGGAAAAACTACACGGTGTGTATTAATAAATACATGGCGTGTACTTGTTTTTCATTGAAAACTACACGACATGCACATTCAAAGTACACGGTGTGTATATCTTGTTTTCATTTATTCATTTCCTTTCCATAAAGAAAACTACATGGCGTGTATTAATAAATACACAACGTGTACTTGTTTTCCATGAAAAACTACACGACGTGTAATCTTTAATACACGGTATGTATATCTTGTTTTTCATTTCCTTCTTCCTTCATCATTAAAACAATTTAGGCTTCCTTGAATAATTATTAAACTACGTATGGGAATAATCTTTATTCTACTTGAGATACTTGAATACACTTAGTGTGTGACCCTCTAGGCCTCTTTCTCGTTGGCATTAGGCAAGCTTGCCTAAAGTCCAAGATTACTGTCTAGCAACGGGTCAAGACACCCAAGAGAAAGAATTTGATGCCGCATTGACGTATCACCTCATACGAACACTTACTGTGTAATTTAATCCCTTTGTCTCGATATCTCATCAAGTAGGTTTCATGGCAGTGTCATAAACCTATATACTTGATCCGTCGTTCTTTGACTTCTTGAAATAAACTCGTCATTTACACCATGTCCATGGAATTTAATGTGACAGTTCTATTTCAATCAAAGGGCCGAGATATCAACTTCCATAAATGGAAGGGACAAATCCTTACTCGACTTATCCATTAACAACATGTCACTCATGACGCACCCAACGTACCCTAATTCCCACCAACTGTTTGCGTGACGGTTTTCGTCAGTAAATCTAAGTGCGTGAGTCATGACATGAGTTAATGATAATCTTTCAGTCTAAAGACCATTACACACGCTCGTAGATAGCAATGTCCAATGACACCAAGACATGCAGAATTGCCACTGGCGGGTCTGTTCTCATAATCTTCCATCTTGGAGATTACCAAGTGCGAACTCCATGAGAGAGAGTCTCGTCTTCTTACGAGTACTCGCACATGATGGTCTGTATACTATGTGTCCTATCATAGTATGTCATCCAACCGTAGAACTTTATTTAAGAATATTGTTATAGCATTTCAAGGTTCTCATCATAGCGGGAATCTTCCATGACCTTATCAATGAAACAAATATTCCAGGACATTATTATATTATATTCATGCAGAAAAATGAACAATATATAATAAGTGAACTTTTATGTAATCAAAGTACAAATCAGTTGGTTCTCAGGACACCAACCCTAACAAACTCCCACTTGGACTAGAGCCAACTGCCTATGACTTTTAGTCCGCTAGACCTCACATGATGATCATGTTTCTACTGAGTCAAGGCTTTAGTCAAGGGGTCCGACACGTTGTCTTCCATGGAAATGCTGCTCACTGCAACTTCACCTCTCTGAGAAAAATCCCTCAAGAGATGATACTTCTAAAGTATGTGCTTTGTCCGTTGATGTGACCTTGGCTCTTTTTCAAGTGCCACCGCTGTAGTATTATCACAATAGAGTGTGATAGGATCTTTACTTCTTGGTACTACATCTAGCTCTTGGACGAAGCTTCTCATCCATACTGCTTCTTTAGCTGCCTCAGAAGCTGCGATATACTCGGACTCTGCTGTAGAATCTACCACCACACTTTGCTTTGAGCTCTTCCAGCTCACTACACCTCTATTAAAACTGAAGATGTATCCAGTCTGCGACTTCATGTCATCTTGATCGGTTTGGAAACTAGCATCTACATGTCCTCTGATGACTAGTTCCTCATCTCCTCCATAAACCAAGAACATATCCTTAGTACGCCTTAGATACTTAAGGATAGTCTTGACTGCCATCCAATGGCGGTCTCTTAGATCAGTTTGATATCTACCTACTGCACTTAATGTGTAAGAAACATCTAGCATCATACATAGCATAACATACATGACTGACCCAATAGTGGATGCGTAAGGGATCCTTGCCATTATCTTTCTTTCCTCATGTGTCTGAGGACACATTTTCTTGGAAAGATGAATGCCATGTGACACTGGAAACAATCCCCTCTTGGACTGTTCCATACTGAATCTCTTCAGTATCTTGTCAATGTATGTACTTTGACTCAGGCCTAGCATTCTCTTGGATCTATCACGATGGATATTGATCCCAAGAATATATGCTGCCTCGCCCAAGTCTTTCATGGAGAAAAATTTATGCAACCATGCCTTAAATGACTGTAAGACAGGTACTTCATTTCCAATTAGTAATATGTCATCAACATATACTATTAGGAAAATGACTGCACTTCCACTAAACCTCTTGTAGACACAAGGCTCACATTCATTCTTAACAAAGACAAATTCTGTTACAGCTTCATCAAAATGAATGTTCCATGACCTTGATGCTTGATTTAATCCATAAATGGATTTCTGAAACTTGCATACTTTGTTGGCATCCTTTGGAGTCACAAACCCTTCAAGTTGTGTCATGTAGACATCTTCCTAGAGGTTTCCGTTAAGGAATGCTGTTTTGACATCCATTTGAAAAATTTCAAAGTCATGGTAATTGAAAATGGCCAATAGGATTTTGATGGATTTCAGCATCGTAACCGGTGAAAAGGTTTCATCATAGTCAATTCCTTGATGTTGTCTAAAACCTTTTGCAACCAGTCATGCCTTATAGGTGCTGACTTTCCCCTCCATGTCCAGTTTCTTCTTGAATACCCATTTATTACCAATAGGATTTACATTAACTGGAGGATCTACCAAAATCCAGACTTGGTTTTGGTACATGGAATCCATTTCAGAATTCATGGCTTCTTGCCACTTGGCAATGTCTGTGCCTTCAACTGCTTCCTTGTAGGTAAGTGGATCATCATTTTCAACCAATAATGAGTCACCATCCTCGGTGACAAGAAATCATATCATTCTGGTTCTCTCACCTCTCTCGTGCTCCTACGTAGTTCTTGTGTCTCTGGAACAGATTGTTCTTCCACAGGGCTTTGTGGAATCTGTTCTTGTACCAACTCCTGTATATCTTGAGCCTCGACTTCATCAAAGTCTATCTCGCTCCCACTATCTCTTTTGAAGATGTTCTCCCTCTCAAGGAATATGGCGTGTCTTGCCACTGTAAACTTTTTTTATGAGGGGTTGTATAGGTAGTATCCCCTTGTTTCCTTGGGATATCCTATAAAGATACACTTTGTGCCTCGTTGTGCAAGTTTGTTACCTGAAGAGGCCTTAACAAATGCTTCTATACCCCACACATGTAAATTCTATAACATGGCTTTGCGTCCACTCCATAACTCATATGGAATACCATTTATCGATTTAGTTGGTACTTGGTTTAGTATGTGCACTACTGTTTGTAATGCATATCCCCAAAAGGATAATGGAAGAATCGCATGACTCATCATTGATCTCACCATGTCCAACAGGGTGCGGTTCCTCCTTTCACTTACACCATTCCACTGCGGTGTGTAAGGAGGAGTGAGTTGAGATAGAATCCCAAACTCCCGTAAGAAATCAATGAAGTCCTGATTAAGATATTCTCCTCCTCTGTCTGAGTGGAGTTTCTTAATCTTCTTACCAAGCTAGTTCTCAACTTCATTCTTGTATTCTTTGAACCGATCAAAAGAATCTTACTTATACCTCATTAAGTAGATATATCCATATCTACTAAAATCATCAGTAAAAGTTATGAAGTACGAGAACCCACCCCTTGCTTCAACTGGAAATGGTCCACACACATCTGTGTGAACTAATTCTAGAATCTCTTTAGCCCTTTCACCTTTCCCACTAAATGGGGCTTTGGTCATTTTGACTTGTAGACACGCATGACATACACCAAGTGGTTTTAGTTTGAAAGAATCTAAATACCCATCTTGATGTAATTTTGTCAAACGTTTCTCATTGACATGACCTAGCCAGTGATTCCAAAGTTGGGTGTGGTACGAGTCATGTGAATTAACTTTGTTATCGATTTCCATTACTTGGTTTGTGTAGTCTAACACATAAAGGTTGTTATGTAAATGTTCCCTACCAAAATAATGTTATCTTTATAAAAATAGAAACATCCACTTCCAAACTTGAAGATGAATCCATCAATATCTAATTTGGATACTGAAATAATGTTTTTGGTTACAGAGGGTACATAATAAAATCCTTTCAAAACCAAGACCATCCCAGTAGGCAATGTGAGGTGGTAGTCCCCGACAGCTACAATAGCAAGTCTGGCTCCGTTGGCTG
Source organism: Viscum album (assembly GCA_963277665.1). Lineage (NCBI taxonomy): Eukaryota > Viridiplantae > Streptophyta > Magnoliopsida > Santalales > Viscaceae > Viscum > Viscum album. The sequence continues at coordinate 5,601,835 of OY728147.1, forward strand.
CTCGTAGATCTACCTCCCCTCAATCAATCTTCCTGAATCTACTTGGTTCCTGTATTTGGATACAAATGTGAGCACCATAAGAAGTATCTAATACCCAATTAGTAGAAACAGATAGATTTCATTCGATAACAAACGCACCTGAAGCTTCCCCTTGCTTCCTTGGCTGGGTGCATTTTTTCTTCCAGTGGCCCTTCTTTCCATATGCGAAACAAATAGCATCCCGTTCCTTTGCCTCCCCTTTGATCTTCCTTTTCTTGGAAGGCCTTGAAGAAGATTTGGGCTTAATTCTCTTTGCCTTCCCTTTCCTTTTATTCACCATGAGGACAGAAGGATTTTCACGCTTCATGTCATTTTCCACTTGATGAATAAGGATAAGAAGATCAGATAGAGACTTCTCAATGTTGTTTATGTTGAAGTTCACAACAAAGTTTGAGAAGCTCTGGGGAAGTGATGCGAGAATGAGATCGGTACCCATTTCTTCAGGGAGTTTAAACCCTAGAACCTCCAAGCGCTCAATGTAGCCAATGATCTTGACTACATGAGGCCTAGATGGGGCACCCTCTCCAAGCTTTCTCTAGAATAGAGCCTTGTAGATCTCAAACCTTTCCTATATTGCTCTCTCCTGGTATAGACCATGGAGGTGCTCGAGCATGCTATAGGCATCCATGTCTTCATGAGACTTCATGAGCTCACTAGACATTGATGATAGCATCAAACATTGAATGTCAAGTGCATCGTTCAAATGTTGATCATAGACTAGGAAATCTTCATCACTCGCCCCTGGGGAAGGGGAATCAAAAAGTGAGGACTCCAGTACGTAAAACTTTCATTCATGGCGTAGGATAACCCGAAGGCGCCTAAACCATTCTTGAAAGTTACTGCCGGTGAGGATGTTGTCTTTATCCAGAATTGATCGCAAAGAAAATGTGGTTGATGTGTTTGTCATTTTGATTCTACAAATTAAAAGAGTAGATTTATCAGTACTTTCTTGATTACATTTTATGAGAAATAATAAATTTTATTAATTCTCCCACTATTTTATCAAGTCCCAATGACCCTCACCATTGAACTCAGAATGTCCAGTTACTTTGACATTCTAGTGGAAAGGATCTATATTCCCCTTCGGATAACCCCAAAAAGGGTTGGTCAAGCTATTTTAAGGTATTTAGGTGGGAAGGTCTTTGCCAACTGTGAGCTTACAATTCCTTGATCTGTTGAGTGGACTCCCCAATCCTGAAATCCTGACTTGGATTTCCTCAAATCTTGCATCCAATATCACATCAAGTCTAGAAAGGGATACTTTTCTTTATGTAATATGGTCAAGTCAACCCGAAACCTTTCATAAGGGCTTCCTTTATAAAATTAAGTATCCCAACAAGGGTTGGTCAAACACATAGTTTTATTGAGTCTTGCCCTTAATCAAGTAACGGAAGGCTTGGTCTGACTTAATATGGTATTTGAGGGATTTTATTCTTTATGCATAGTTTTTCATTATCACATGCTTGTTAATATTAAGTGATTCTTGCTTAAGTGATTAACCATGTTCTGATAATGTTTACGCATAGTCCAGTTTTTATTTTATTCCATCTTTGCATGCTTTTTTATTTTATTAATTATGTGATCGTGACAACACATACATAATAAATAAACCATGCAATCAGACATAAATAAAATAATATGGCATGATCATGAGCTTCTATTGGTTAACTTATCTAGCATTTTTGATAAGCTAACCCTGACCTAGGGAAAACACCTTGAACCTGATGGTTCGTGTTTTGCAGCTCCCACCTGTCCACCTTTGTATCTTATTGCGTCGGTTTCATCTCGGCTTCGGGATTTGAACCATCTCCTCTGGCTTGGGAGATCCTCCATTACATGTGTTTACATTAAAGAAACCATGGGCACACATACCCTACATTTTATTGGAAGAAGGCTTGCAGGCCAACAAATTTAAATTAAACAAATTTAAATGAAACCATACACACATACAAAGGGTCTTTGGTCTATCTCATAATCATACATAGCATGAAATGAAATTTACGCATATTTAAAATTCAAATTATATTAATCGTTCTTTCATTTAAGATAAGTCGCGCTCGAATTCAATTAATTATGATCTTATAATTAATCAATTAGTTTTTCTTAAATTCCTTTTCTGAATTTCCTTGAGATTCTTCTCATCCATATTCCCTGTATGGGTCTTTTTACATTGGAGGAAACTTGGTGAAATTCCATTTCTGGAAAGTACACGATGTGTAGTTTATAATTACACGACATGTATTTCTTTTCACTCTTTATCCAAAGTACACACCGGGGGCTTTGGCGTGTTTTATGTACTTTGGAAATTTTGGAATACACGACATGTAGATAAATCATACATGGCGTGTACTTCCTTGTTACGTGGTAACCAGACTAGCGATCCCGTGTACACAGTATGCGGCTTATCCTTGTACACGGTTTCACCTAGGCCGGAACGGACTACACGGCGTGTTGCTCCAACATACATGCTGTGTTTTCCGGTTCCACGCACCATTCAATTCTGGTCAACACGGTGTGATTAATACTTAGGCATATTCAATTCACATGGTGTGGTTTGGCAGACCAATGCCGGTTCATTGAACCTAAGTACACGGCGTGTAGTTTTAATTACACACCGTGTAATCTCGTGTTGTACAAACAGAAAGAGAGGCTCCTCCGGATGAGTTCCTTGTTTTTATTTTAATCAAAAATTAAAATTAAAAGGTTGTTTCTATGATATGAATCGAGAAATGAAGGAGGAAGAATAGATCTCGTTTTTTCAGATTAATAGAATGATATATTTCGAATTAATCAAATATAAATGCGTAAATTATCAACGAAAATTAAATAACTATAATCAATGTTGTAACCTCGCTCTGATACCATTTGAAGGTTCTCGGCACAGCGGAAGTGCATGGGTGGATGTGCCCACTTGGCTTTTTGTCATTAGAAATGATCAATCCGGGATTAATATGATGATAAATTCCAGTCTCCACGGATCGAATCAAAGAAATGGACAAAAGAAATAGAAAGTCCCGAAACCACAAAGTAGGATCATTATAGGTTGATTATAATTAATTTAATTAATTGAAAAAGAAATACCTTTTGCGGTGTTCTTTATTCATTGATGTTCTTGATCATGTTCCGATGTGATCCCTCGTCGCGTCGCAGAATCCAAGTGTAGACTTCCTCTAGCGATGATCCACACATGTACCTCGTATCTCGGGACGTCGCCAAAGGAGTCTCCGGGTGCTAGCGTGGAGAAAAATTTTCTTGCGTTGTCCGCCTTAGATCATATTGATCTGATGGAAGAAGATGTCTCTCGGTCTTGAGAGCGTTCTTGGAGGAAGAGGTTATTTCGGCCTTGAAAGAATTCTCCAGAGTTGTTGTGCACAACAATTCTCTTGTGTGTAGGAAAAGAGTTGGGGTTGTGAGGATATTTATAATCAGGTTTGAGGTTGTAGAGTTATGACAATAAATAAACACATTACATGTTTTATTTATTTCATTGACTCTTATTTAAATCCCCCATGTCAAATAATTAATTCCTTGACATGCGCCCACACTGATTATAATAAATATCATTTAAAACAATATTATATCCTCAAAATCCCGACTGAAAAAACTACACGGTGTGTATTAATAAATACACGTCGTGTACTTGTTTTTCATTGAAAACTACACGGAGTGTACATTCAATGTACACGGCGTGTATATCTTTTTTTCATTTATTCATTTCCTTTCCATAAAGAAAACTACATGGCATGTATTAATAAATACACAGCGTGTACTTGTTTTCCATGAAAAACTACACGGCGTGTAATCTTTAATACATGGAATGTATATATTGTTTTTCATTTCCTTCTTCCTTCATCATTAAAACAATTTAGGCTTCCTTGAATAATTATTAAACCACGTACGAGAATAATCTTTATTCTACTTGAGATACTTGAATACACTTAGTGTGTGACCCTCTAGGCCTCTTTCTCGTTGGCATTAGGCGAGCTTGCCTAAAGTCCAAGATTTCTATCTAGCAATGGGTAAAGGCACCCAAGAGAAATAAGTTGACGCCACATTGACGTATCACCTCATACGAATTCTTACTGTGTAATTTAATCCCTTTGTCTTGATATCTCATCAAGAAGGTTTCATGGCGGTGTCATAAACCTATATGCTTGATCCGTCATTCTTTGAATTCCTGAAATAAACTCATCGTTTACACCATGGCCATGGAATTTAATACGACGGTTCTATTTCAATCAAAGGGTTGAGATATCAAATTCCATAAATGGAAGGGACAAATCCTTCCTTGACTTATCTATTAACAAAATGTCACTCGTGACGCACCCTACTTCCCACCAACTGTCTGCATGACGGTTTTTGTCAGTAAATCTAAGTGCGTGAGTCATGACATGAGTTAATGATAATCTTCCAGTCTAAAGACCATTACACACACTCATAGATAGCAATGTATGATGACACCAAGACATGCAGAATTGCTACTGCCGGGTCTGTTCTCATAGTCTCCAATCTTGGAGATTACTAAGTGCGAAATCCATGAGAGAGAGTCTCATCTTCTTACGAGTACTCGCACATGACGGTCTGTATACTATGTGTCCTATCATAGTATGTCATCCAACCGTAGAACTTTATTTAAGAATATTGTTATAGCATTTCAAGGTTCTCATCATAGCGGGGATCTTCCATGACCTTATCAATGCAACAAATATCCCAGGACATTATTATATTATAGTCATGCAGAACAATAAACAATATATAATAAGTGAAATTTTATGTAATCAAAGTACAAATCAGTTGGTTCTCAAGACACCAACCCTAACAATAAAGATGCACTTTGATTCCCAGGGTGCTAGTTTGTTTCCTAAGAAGGGCTTAACAAATGCTTCACAGCCCCATACATGTTTATGAGACATAGCGAGTTTGTTTCCACTCCATAACTTGAAGGGAATTCTGTTTTCCACTTCATTTGGTACTCAGTTTAATGTGTATGCCGTAGTTTGTAATTAATATCCCTAAAAGGATAATAGAAGATTTGTATGACTCATTATGGACCTTACCATGTATAACAAGGTACGGTTCCTCCTTTCACTAATATTATTCCACTTTGGTGTGTAAGGTGGAGTGAGTTGAGATGGAATCCAAAACTCCCGTAGAAAGTTGATAAACTACCAGTTAAGATACTCACCACCTTAATATGATTGAAGCTTCTTTATCTTCTTTCCCAGTTGATTTTCTACTTCATTCTTTAATTCTTTTAATTTTTTAAAGGACTCGTACTTATACCTCATCAAGTAGACATAACCATATCTACTCAAGTCATCAATAAAAGTTACGAAGTAAGAATACCCACCTTAAGAATCTACTGGAAATGGTTTGAACACATCAATGTGTACCAATCCTAGAAAATATGTGGCTCTTTCACCCTGTCCACTGAATGTCGGTTCGATCATTTTTCCTTGTAAACATGAATGACATATTTCAAGTGTTCTTATATCATAAGAATATAAATAACCATCTTGATATAACTTGTCAAATGATTCTTGTTTACGTGACCAAGATGGTGATTCCATAGTTGGGTGCTATATTAGTTGTGTGAACATGATTCGTTATCTATATACAATACTTGGTTTTCATAATTTAATACATAAATTTCATTATTTAAATGTTCCATACCATAAAATATGTTGTATTTATAAAAGAAACAAATTTTATTTCCAAACATGAAAATAAACTCATCTGTATCTAGGCATGATATGAAAATTATGTTCTTGGTATTTGTTGGTATATAATAACAATATTTTAAAACCAAAATCATTCTTGTTTTGAATGAAAGGTGGTAGTCACCAATGGATAGAGAAGCTAGTATCGCACCATTAGCAACTCTCAAATCCACCTCTCCTCCAACAATATTTCAGAATCTACTTGGTTCATGCATTTAGATACTGATGTGATAACCAAAAGAAGTATCTAATACCCAATGTGTAGATATTGAAAGATTACACTTGATAAAGAATGAATATTTAGCTTCCCCTTTCATTTGGGTGAAGTTCCTCTTCTAGTGTCCTGACCTTACAAATGAAAATCATACAGCCTCCTTTTCCTTACCCTACCATTAAATCTTTCTCTTATTAGAAGGATGGTGCTTAGGAACTTTAGAATTATTGTGATTCTTATACCCCTTTTCCATGTTCTTAATTTTCTTATTCACCCTAAGGACCATAGGTTTATCACACCCCATGTCCTTATCCACATGGTGAATCAAAGTAATATATTCTAAAAGACTCTTCTCATTATTTCTCATATTTTAATTAATAATAAAACCAGAGAAGGTCTTGGGCAACGATGAAATTATGAGATCTATACAAAAATCATTTGAAAATTTAATCCCTAAGATGTCTAAGAATTCTATATAGCCAATAAGATTAACTACGTGAGGCCTAGATGGTTAATAATCTCCAAGCTTAGTTGTAAAAAAATATTTAGAGATCTCTTATTTCTCTTGTCTCTCATTATCTTAATAGAGATCCCGATGGTGATACATCATGCTATATGCATCCATATCCTCATGTTGCTTAAAAATATAATTGGTCATGGATGATAGAATAAAACATTAAACATCTATATAATCATTCAAATATTTATCATAGATTTTTAACTCTTCATAACTAGCCTTATTACCAAGCGTATCAGGAATAGGTTCTTATAGCACATGCAATTTTCTTTTATGGTGAAGGATAACACGTAAGTGCCTTTGCAACTCTTGGAAATTTGTGTCAGTGAGAAGGTTTTCCTTATCAATTATGAATCACAGAGATATGTTTAAAGTAATTTTATTATTTTTTCAACAAATAAGATGAGAAAATTTTTAGTACTTTATCTGATAAAAGTTAGACATATAAATAAATATTATATTTATTAATCTCCCATAATTTTATTGAAACCCAATATCCCTCTCCATTGGATTCCAAATATCCCGTTGATTTTATATTCTAGTGGAAATGATCCATATTCCCCTTATTATTACCCCAAATTTGGTTGTTCAAGTAACTTGAATGGTTTTAGGTAGGCATTCAAAATGTCAACTACATTAACTCATAGTTTCTTAATATGATGAGTGGACTCCCCAATCCCAAAATCCTTAAATTGGATTTCTTCAACTCTTGCCTCTCATTTACACCAAGTCCTGATTTAGTAGTCAACCCTTGATGTGAGCTAAGTTAATTCAACCAAAAACTTCATGTTAGAATTCCATAATAATTGAAATCACTCTAACTTTGGATTGTTAAACACTTTGAACTATGGTTTGATTTTAACTAAAGCAGTAGAAGACTATACCAACTTAATATATAATTAAGGGATTTTATCTTTTATGCATAAATTTACAATTATTATCTTTATCACATGATTTTTAATATTAAATGGATTTACTTAAGTGATTAACCATGTATTATAAAATATTTATACATAAGACAATTTATTTTAGTTTTATATTGCGAGATTTTTAATTCATTAATTCATGTGATTGCGAAAAAACATCCATAATGAAATAACCATGAAACTTGACAGAATTAAAATAATAAAGCGGCATGATCATGAGATTTTACTAATGGTTAGTTTATCTAGCGATTGATAAATTAACCATTGACCTAGGGGAAAACAACTTGAACTAATTAAGGTTCGTGTTAAAGATTTCCACCTGTCCACCTATGGATCTCTCTTGGATTGGTTTCACCTCAACTCCAAACTTGAACTACCATCACTAGCTTGGAAACTCCATCCATTACATATGATTTTACTTACACACAGGTAAGGGGAAAGAGTTTACATAAAAGAAACAATGGGCACACAGGCCCATACACAATGAGATGAGAGATGAAACAGATGCCACCAATTTAATTTAATAATACATTTAATGAAACCAATTTACATACAGAGGTATAGTCTATGATCATGATCATCCATATCCGTGCAAAAAATTAGGAACTTAATAAAACTAGAATTCAATTATCTATAGTTATTATTTAAGATAAATCATGCTCAAATAAATTAATTATCTTATTTAGTTAATCAATTCCTTTATATTAATTATTTTATGAATTTCCTTGAGATTCTCATCTATCATAATTTTAAACAAATTAAATAAATTTATTTAAAATTAACTATGTACATAAATGTACCTTGGAGGAAACACGGTGAAAACTCATCTGAATCTACCCGACATGTATTTTACTTGTATACTGTTTACTCTTGTGACATATAAATTACAAGACTTATCACATACTTTCATGATGTGTACTATCAACTTAATGATTACACAAATTACATAATTTTTCTATCATCTGTTATGCTTCAATGCACATAGAGTAATAAATGCAATACGAATAATACATGATATGAAGATATGAACATTATGTGGAAATTAATTAAACACACACACACACACACACACACACACATATATATATATATATTAAAACCCATCACATGGCATGACCTATCAACTTAATTACCACACACAAGAACATGTCGATAAGTTTTATATAGTATAATAAATTAATTTTAATTCTGTGTAATTTTGTATAAGTACATGGTATGTACAAGTGAGCTATAGGGTGTGTACGTATCTCACCATCTATTCAAGGCACATGCCTAGAGACATAGCATGTAAACCATGCCTCAAAAAAATTGGGTTACCTGGCATTTACAAAGGGATACATGACATGTGGTCTCTGAGTTACATAGTCACTAGTCAAGTAGGCTATGTATGGAAATACACAATACATATGTGACTTAAAGGACTATACACCGTGTATGTGGGATACATGGTGTGTGCTTCGGATGACCATGCACCAGGCTGGCCCAGTCAACATGTGGTTTAAGAAATTAAATGCACCACGTGTATTCAAAGCATACAGTTTGAATTAATTATGAATTAATTCTTAGTGCATTGAACACTAGTGCAGGATGTGTAACTCTATTTACCCAGTGTATACTCTTATTTTATTTGACCAGAATCCTCATCCCCTTTGGATGATATCTTCAATTTTATTTCATTCATAAAATTAATCGATTTGATTAGATCTACAAGAAATGAAAGAGGAAGAAGCATATATCCCAATTCGGATTAAAAGAACAATTAAACTTGAATTGAAAACTAATTGAAAATTGCACAAATCAATCAATGATATTTAATTAATTATAAATAATTATGTGACTTCTATGATAACACTTGTAGCTTCCGGGCATAGTATAAGCATGAGATGGGTCATGCCCAACTTTTCTTTTTTATCATGATCAATGATAAATCCAAGATCTAAACGATGACAAACACCACGATCAATGAAATTGAATCAAAGAAAGTAGACAATGGATAAAATACTAGAACCATAGAGAGGATCATCACAAATTATTTATAATTAATTTAATCAATTAAAGAATTACCTCGCATGAATTCATTATTCATTGATGTATCTAACAAAAAATATGTGTTCTACCATCATTTTTTTGTAGGAATCAAGAACTAATTCTCTCTATTGGTGATCCACACATGTTCCAAAAATATCCAAACATCACCATAGAAATATCTATGTTCTAGCACGGTAGATCCTATCACTTGCGTCGTTCTCCTTTTATTGCCACAATAATTAATTTGAAATCATTATCCTTGATCTTTATAGACTCAAGAGTGGGAGGTAGAATAATATCACTCTCCATTCTTGGGAGCGTTCTTAGAGAGAGATCTCTCTAGGGCTTGATAGGATTCTCTATGGTTGTCATTGTGCACAACACAAATTAATTGGCTCTATTAGAAAATAATATAACTAGGTTTAAATACCACTAGGTTTTAGAAATAAATATTTTCACAAGGCCCTTTAAAGTTTATTTAATCCCTTGTGGAACCCCATGTCTAAAATAATAATAATATTATAATTTGCTTAACATGTTCTTAAATTGTGAATTAAATTTAACATTATTTAATCGACTAATATTCAATATATATTATTTATCACTAGACCTTTAAACTCAGTGTTACTTTCCTCCACAATATTTATCACATCTTGAATAATGACTATATATTTAATAAATAAATATCAATACATTATTTTCCAAAAAATAAATAAATATTATATTCACTAAATATCAGATAAATATTTATTAAATATTCTTCTTACATTATATTCTCTCAAATAACTAGTGATGTAATATATACGATAAAAAAAGATGAATAATTATTAAACCATGTATGGGAATAATATTTATTCAAATTGTTAAATAATAAATAATAATATATTATTTAACTGAGATTTTGGATATATTTAGCATGTGATCCTCTAGGCCTCTTTCTCAGTGGCATTAGGCGAAGCAGCCTGAAGTCCAAGTTTAGCATCTATCACCACACTAAGGCACCCATAGAGAAAGAAATTAATGCCGCAAAAACATAATACCTCATACGAATGACTACTATGTAATATAATTCCTTTATCATGGTATCTCTAATCAATAAAGTTATACAATGGTGCCATCAACCTATGTGATTGATATCTATTTCTTTGATTTTTTTGGAAATCATACTTTCCTATAGAACACCATGGCCATGGATTTATTTTAGGTTATATAATTTCCATCAAAGGGCCTCAAATATCAACATACCCCTTAAATAATTTTTCTTATATCATTTTCTAGGGTAAATTTAACATTTTATCCATGAGGATTTCTTGAGACACATAGTCTCAGAATTGATCAGAAATCTCATTCAAGAAACACTCAGGTCTCTAAATCCACCCCACCTTAGAGAATTTTCATCCTCAAAAATAAAACCTCCCAAATAGCTCACCGAGAATCCCACAAAACCAATCTCACATAGGGAGATAATTGGGCCATTCGTGATCTCCTCCAAGTTTTGGAGTTCTATAGATCCACTAGAAACTAGAATGAAAAATCTTGTGAACACATCTCTTCTCAATCATTAGATAAGGGACATCGTATTAGAGATTCTTTTTCCCCCAAGAATTCCAACCATCCTCAATTCACCATAAGAAAAATCTCAAAACCATCACGACTCTCAATTAGTGAACCCCATTAAGACTTTTCATCTCAAGCCTTTCTCCTCCAACTGTGGAATTCCCATCAACACCACCAAGAAGCGAAGCCACAAACCATTAATATCACTCAGATAAGGTCTCTCTACCAAGGAAATAACCATTGGGACATAAAGAGCCTCACATTTTAAAGAGATACCCCGAAGACTATCATATGGAAACTATCCAATCACACTAAATTCCACCACCAAGAACCCTTATATGAGTATCATACCGCATCAAAAAATCATTCCTTGATTCCAATGCACATCCACCACTAAAAAACATGCACAACTATCTATATCAGTGTATAAGGATAAACTTGATCATTTCCTCCTCCCATATTTAACAGAATAAGGGGCTAAGAACCTTCTTTACTGACCTTTACTAGGTTCTCATCCACCATAGAAGATCGGGTCTGTCAATCTAGAATTTTGGTTCAAAATCTACCCAAAATACAAATATCAGCAAACATAATCTTATGGAGTGTTAAGACTCATCACACACCCCAAAAAACCACAAGGTATCTCCCATAAATACTTGGTTCATACTAATATAGAGGCCATAATTTAGAGACAACTGAATACCTATTATCCAGATACCCACGACAGCTGAACTCATGTTGTCCAACCCATGTTTGTCTTAACATATAATATATCCCACCAATAAGTACACTACATAACTATACACACATAAATCTATCCTCAAGAAAACACATGTCAATATTATAATTGAATCTTTACTTCCACTCTAAAAAACTTTGCATTCAACTCCCTGAGATTGACCATAACACCATTTAGGAAAGAACCATCACCTTCTCTACAACTGTTAGATTCACCCTCTAAAATAACCAAAACACATAAATATATGATCTTGAACTAGTGAAATAATTTTTTATAGATTCATGAGGACTAACCCTTCTCACCACCTGGGTCCCATTTTACATTAAAAGTGGACCTCAATCTTTCTGATCAATTTCAATACATTGCACAAAGATAGTCATCCCCATAAAATTAGGTTGTGGGTAATCATCCATCAAAACAAATATTACCACTAAGATACTCTCCACCTTAGAGTAATCCTAGGAAAAGAATCTTTACTAAATATTCCTCACACCAATGATAAAAACAAGGGTATATTTTCTCCTCGAGTTAGTCAATTATACTAAATTGACATAAGGACTATAATGAGATATTTAATAGCCTATCTAACCATGAAATATCAAGATAATATCATGCAATAGTGCAAAAAAAGGGTACTACTGAAAAATGATGCAGATCAAACTCTAGGATATATCTAGCATTTCTTGGTCCATACCCTTCATATCAAGCACCAAGAGATATTATTCATAGTGATCATCATCTGAATCTGACTACTGCCCCTGAGATAAAGTCTCCACACAAAGGATTCCCCACATGCATGAGAAGGAACATCTACTTTAGACATGTTTCCTTATCTTAGTTTTTGACTTGTTATACTCATCATCCTCAACATGAAAGAGCCCAATTTAATACACTAACCCCTATTGATGGATCATCATGGGGATGCATTCTCAATCAGGAGATCAAAATGAGATGTTGTTCATTATCCAAACTCACATCAATCATTGAACTATGGTGAGGAACCCACTCTTCACTATAATAAATCTCAACTGAGGGAGTAACAAATATCTCTAGTCTATCAACACTACACCACCAATCAATAATCTAAACTACTACTGCTAAACAAATCATGTAATCTCACATGAATTGTAGTGGGGGACCCATGCCTCATTGGGAGACACCTTGGTTAAGGGATACCGACCCCAATAGAATACCTAAACCCCTCTTGAGGACTTAGATGGGGGAGTACCAACTCTACAAATAGAGGACCCATGCCCCAGGTGTGGTTGTCGTGTATGTGTTTGTGGGGGGGTGGAACCGACCCTATCTATATATAGGAAGTGGGGAAATAACACCCTGATATAATAATGTTGTGAGGGGAGTATCAAACCCAATATCACTTAGAAGATCATGCCTAGATCTCATGGTTAATCCTTTGGAGACAAATACTCAAGGCGCCAAAGAATATGGAATATTGACTGAGCATCACCAATGAAGCTCACACGACTTTGAGTAGTCTAGTTGCTCTATCATCTGATTTATGAGGAAAATATTCACTAGATAAGAAGGGTGTAGAAATTTCATGATCATGTAAAAAGCACTTATCTCTACCAAGTCTCAGAAGAAAATTTGCATTGCTCTCTAATTGGTGATAAGAGAACCAAACATAAGAACATGATCATTATGACCCTACCTCTGCACACAAGCTAGCTATCAGTAGGTACCACCCTTCATTTAATAGGATGAACCAATAAGCATTAGAGAATATCTATATGAGATAACACATTAAGGATATAAAGAATAAAAATTTATCACTATATAATTTATGAACCTACTCAATTGTACCCTATAAATAATTCCCCTATCAATCAAGTTAGTCAACAGATTATTAGAGTTATTGCATAAGAATGCATTAGTAACCACATCCTAGTTGTGTTCACTTTTCTTTCAACCAAACCTAATCACCTTATATCATTGTCACACCACTAGCCAAGAACCAAAACTCATGATGCACCAATCCATACCTATAACCAATCTCCTTTTGATACCACTCTGAAATGACCTGAACCGATAAAGCTCCACCCAGCCCAGCAGTCAGCCAAGTGTGCTACCCAATCCCACCTCTAATGGTCCAGGGGATGGTGAGTAGCACTGAGTATGTATAAATTAAAATATGGTAGGCCTTATACTATATCAACTTATAATGGATACATATATAAAATGCATACAAATAACCAAATATATATATATATATATATATATATATATATATAAACACTGAACTATATACAACACATGCATGTGATATCCATTAAGATCAAATAGAAAGCCAGTATATAAACTATAATGCAAAGGTGAAAGATACACTCCTAACAATCAAAAAGGGAATACTAAATAAGTAGATGAGAAAAATAGGTCCTCACTACTAGTGGGAACCAAACAACCACTCAAGACCATAGAGGAGGATTCACCCCCTCACAAAATCATGAGTGTCAATTGAGGGGGGGTACCACTCCATATCGTTCATAACCATAGATACTATTATGCCAATTTAAAAATACACGGGGAACCCACACCTTGAACAATCATAGATTTTGGTTAAGTGAGTACTAAAACCTACCATTGTAACCACTAGTGTATATTTTAAGTGAGAGAAATTGGGATATAGAAGGGATTCCCACTAGAAAAATCCAACTATAGTTTGAATCAGAAAATAACTCCAAGGATCCAACTGCCCAAATTTGAAACCCACATAACCTCTCTAGAATAGTGGTGGCACTAAAAAAAGAGGTATTGGCAATGGTTTTTTAGTAGCGGTTATGGAAACCACTACTAAACAAAGAGTATTAATGATTATTTAAAATATTATAGGGGATTGGTATAACAGACACTATTTTTTATATTTTTTAATTTTGCAGTGGTTTTGTTAAAACTGTTGTGAAATATTTAAAAATGACCCTATAAAACCCCCACCCTTGATCCCATTCCCCCCATAACAACCCTTATCCTCATGACAAAAACCCCATATGGTGGCATCTCTTCCCCTTTACCTGGTGACTATGAAACTCGATGGTGACACCATACCTAAACCTCTTATTCCCATGACCCCATCCTCCTCCTCCCTAGGGCTCGAACTGGTTTCCCTTACCTCTGTGAGTCCATGATTCATACTCTATTGGCCTTATCTACCCAACCTCCATGCTGTCTATTTTCCTCTCCTGACCTTAGTGACCTTCTTCCCTGACATCTATCATTATTATTATGAGGGGTAATATTTCTTCATTTATGTTTTTTATGTTAATTGAATCATTTTTATGTTGAATTTGTGTTATGCCGAATCAAGAAACTAACTTAGTTGATGAGAAGTTGGGTGATGTTAAAAATTGATTGTACCCATTTGATTAAAAATTTATATCTTTATATTTGAATGTATAGGGAGAAGGGTAGAAATAAAATGCATATGGATATTTTTTTTTAAATTTTACTCAAAAAACACCTCAATATGCGAAGGGTTTGGAAGAATTTTTAGATTATTCCATTAAAAACCAACCAGTGGATAGTCGAATAAAATGTATGTGTCATGATTCTAAATTCAAGATATGGTTGAATAGAAATTAATTATATGATCAGTTAATACTGAAATAGTTTCCTACTTGATATGTATGTTGGATTTCGCATAGTGAATTGAATGTTATGGAAATTAAAAACAATGAATATACTGTCAATAAATCACCAAGTGATATAACAATGGATAATTCAGTTTGAAACTTGATAAATGACACGTTTAGATTTATAGGATACAGTATCCAAGATTTCAATAGATTAGAAAAATCTTCAGTTGGTCTTGAGCAGGTTAATCTTGATTAGAACATCAGTGACCAAAAAACAAGTTTTGTGAATTAGTTAAAGTTAAAAAAAAATAATTGCATGAAGGGTGTGGAAAAGATTAAAAGTCAACTTTTTTACTTAGGTTTTATCATATAAAGTGTCTTTTTGGATTTAATAAAAAATCAGTTTCTATAATTTTAGAGTTACTTCATGATGAATTTAGTGAATATATAATCCTTGTATCATTCTATGAGATGAATAAAATCACCAAAAAACTTGGATTTGATTATACAAATATATATGCATTCCCTAATGATTTCATGATATATTCAAGAGAATATTTTGATAAAGAAGTATGCATAAGATTTCATATATTTTCATGAAAGTCAATGAGCAATAATGAGAGTGAAAATCAATGAAACACTAGGAATGAGCTAAAGGAGAAAACTCCCACAAAGGTATTTTATTACTTTCCTTTAAATACACACTTGAAAATATTATTATTATCATCTAAGACTATATACGACATGAAGTGGCATGATCAGGATAATAACAATGATGGATTGATGAGTCATCTAAATAACCTAACATCATCAAAGGTGTTTGATTTATTTTATCTATATTTTTATTTGAATATTAGAAATGTACATTTAGGATTGTATTATGAGAATTTTAACCCTTTTGGTACTTTAAGTGAGAATTATAGAATATGGATAGTGGTTTTTATCCCCTATAATCTACCTCTATATATGTTTATGAAGAATACTTCATTCATTATTTTGATTATTATTTCTGGAAATAAAATTTCTATAAATGAAAATGATCTATACCTTTAACCTCTAATCAAAGAACTATGATAATTATAATATGATTTCATGGGAAAATATGATTTTTCAATAAGAAAACTATTCAAAATGCATGATTATTTAATGTGGATAATTGGTGAGTTTCCAAGACTATGAAACTTTTCTGGTTGGAATACTCATGCTGGATTGTCCTATCCAGTTAGTAATTTTGATTTTGAAACTCAATGATTACATCATAGTAGGAAATGGTTTTTTATGTGTCATCATTGATTTATTGATGCAACTTATAAATTCAGGTTTAACAAGACACAATTCAAAGGAGATATTGAATTGAGAAAGTAACTAAAGTGTTATCTAGTTTAAAAATATTGGGATAGTTAATGAATGTCACTATAGAATTTATAAAATGTAACGAGTTTAAAGAATGTGGGAAAAGGGTTTGAAGTACAATTTATGAAGAAGATGGAACACAGTAGTGGAATAAAATGAGTATATTTTTCAAACTTACTTATTGGATGTTTAATTTTATATGTCGTAATCATGATAATGAATATTGAGATGAACATTCGTGACAATGTAATGTTTACATTGTATAATGAGTCGGGTAAATAAAAGGACCACCTCAATGATCATAAGGATTTTTAATCAATGAATATAAATTTTGGTTTCTGGGAAAATGAGAATGGAAATTATCCTTCTCTAACACCTCAATATTTTATAAAAGAAAACTATGTTCGATAGAATATTCGACTTGCAACCCTGATCATAAATGACCTGTGATATATGTAACCGTTATAAACTAGTCATTAAATTAGAATGTATGAATAGTATTTAATACATTATGATATATATATATATATACATTTTCTACTCACTATAAAATATTTATAAATTTTTAGTAAATAATCAATCATTTTTTTTGTAAATTAATGTTATTCTTTGAAAATATGTTTTCTTCAAAAATGATTTTTATTTCCTTTTATAAAAAAACTATTATAATTAATTTTCTGAAAATTTAGAAAATTAATTTAATAAAATGAACTTAATTTTTGAAATAATAATATCAATATTTAATTTTGGTGATTTTTTTTTAAATTTTCAGAAAATGTTGATTTTTCAGTGAGTAGTTAAAAATACTGATTTTTGTACAAATTTCATTTATTTTTAACAAATTAAAAAATTTAAGTCTTATTATTTTTTAAAAATTATTTAAATTAATATAAGTATTATTTAATAATATTTAATCCAATTAATTTATTTTGAATAAACATGATATTGTATTTTAATATTAATTTTTTTGAGTTTAAAATGAGATCTATCTGAAAAATATTTTATGATGAATAATGTTTTTCCATTTTAATTAATTAATAAAATACATAATGAGATTTTTTTGAATTAAATGTATATATTATTAATCAATAAATATTAAATTAAATTAATTAATTAAATATTATTATTTATAGAGTTAATATAAAATCATCTTTTCCATGAAAAACACACTTCTTGAAAACCTACTTTTTATCATATTTGCGAGTTTAATATTAAATTTAATTTTTCCAATTTTATGAATTGAATTTGATAAAACATATTTCATATTTTGAATGATAATAATTTATATTATATAATAATTACAACTTAGTTTTTGACCATAATGAATAGGGAAAATAGAAAAAATAAATTATTACAGTTAAGGTGAAAATGGGTTTACCAGGCGTTAAACTAAAAAGGCAAGGGTAAAAATGACTTAAAAACTTATCTAAAAACCAATTTGTGGTAATATTTAGAACTTAAAATTTCTAAGTCTCTATAAAAATTCATTTTTGATCCTTATGACATGTGAAAAACATGGGAACACTTTTTTTGTTTCAAAAATTACAATTGTGTCACTCACCTCACGTATAAAAGGCCACCCCTTATCCTCTCTTATTAAAAATTAAATAGATTTTGGATCATACAATTCCTAAAAAAATAAATTCCAAAATTCCCTCACCTAATACTATATTCATTGGTTTGGTAATAAATTCATTCAATGAATACTTTAGGTCTAATCCTAAAGAGGTGGTTCGAGAAGAGGTAAATTCCTAACCATGCGTTTTTGTTTTATTTATTCTTCCACCTCCTTTAAATATTTTTATACTATGGTAATATGATAACAATAGTATATAATATATATTTATATGTTATTATATTAATTTAATAACCTAAATTCATCTCTTTTTTCCATCAAACAGTATGTGAAATCATCATTTGTGTGTATGGAGGATCACTACCTTGTGATCTGATGTTATTCGTTTTTCATCATCGAATATCACATATTTTTGTAATGATAGATTTAAATCATATATATGATATTTGTAACATATTTATACATTTTGAGTTATGATATCACATATAACTTTTTTACTTTCCATTTCAAGGTAGATATGATAACATCACCCGTGTGTACGATGAACGACCACCTCACAGAGTGATGTGATTCATTTTTCACTAATGATTTACATGGAAGGTAATAAGTATAATGTTAATAAATTTATGTGATATAAATAAAATAATAATTATAATAATTATATATTTATCATTCTTAAAACACAATATATTATTTTCATTCTTACACTAAAAAATAATAACGTCGTTCGTATACGTGTGGACTATTGTGTCAACGAAGAGATGTGATTCTTTTCTCATCAACAAATCAAAATAATAATATAAATAAGAATATTTAAAGAAAAAATATGGTATTTATGATATTATTATTATTTTATAAAGTTAAAATAATACATACCTTCTTTCCATAATGATCATTGAAAAATGGAAATGTTACTCATGCATACGTATGACCTACCATCTTCATGACCATAAAATAATACATTTTTCATGATTTGATTTAAAAGTATAATTTATGAATAAATATGATTATATTTTACTGATTATTATTCTTGATATGTTTAAATAATGACCACTTTGATCATGTTCAACACAATGAATCCGTTTTGAAACAACGAACCCAACATCATCAAAACAACTGATGTAGACTTAAATGATTAAGTATTTTAATATATAATTAAAAATAAATAAAATAAATGGTATAAGTATAATGTATTAAAACTGGAAAATTTTATTAAGAAATAAAATAATTGATATAATCTTATTATACATGAGTTAAAGGACATGCATGAAAATTCTGGACTTGCGGTAAACGTTTTATTCATCTCGCTTTTACTTTTATGATACATATGGAATATTCATAACTTATGTATATTTTGTGGTGTATATAATTTCCCTTATACATGTAATATCACTAATACATCATAAATAATGGTATTTTAAGTTTTAATTTGAATTATTTCATCCAAGGGTATTTGAATTGAAAGTTACCTAGTGGTAGAGAATTTCATAACTCAATTTCTTTTCATTAGGTTATATTAATTATTTATTGTATTTGATATCATATAATTATGTGTGTAATTATAATTTATTATATTATTTTTTATTTCTATTTATATGTGGATTTACCTTTGATACACATAATTAATTCATTGATTAATTCTCAAATTCAATGTAATGATTTTGGTAAGGGTTATTCGTATCAAATTATCTTTTGTTGAGACATGCATTTATGATATGAACCTATATTCATTTTTGTGGTGTATATGCTACCCATTTACATGTTATATCATAAAAACCCTTATGTTAATGTTTTTTAAATTATTATTTTATTTTATTATTTCATGGGTCTCATGATTGAAGAGTTACCAAAGTGGAAAATGCTTTATGTTACAATCTCCTTTCTTTTGGGATTGTTTATGTTCAAGTTTCTTTTGGAGAAAATAATGTGATATTATTTTATTGTACCCCATCTATTTTATTCTTTGATATTTATTAATTTTTTTCACATGTTTAATTTCCATTTTCTCCCTTATTGATTTATGAAACATCAAGAAAACCGTTTGTAAGTGATATTGATCATGTATTTTTCTTTTAGATCAAGTATCCTTCTCTTCCATATCCATGTTTTCTAAAATGTTTTGAAAAATGTTGTTTTTAAAAAACTTATTTTCTAAATCCATTTTACAGTATATTTTACCTTATTTTAAAAGTTTTTAAAATTAAATTTCTTAATTTTTTCCAAATGGGTCACTTTTGACTTACTTTTTCAATTATTTTACAAGAATGTTTATTTTAAACACTTATAAATGGAACATATTTCCCACCATCATTTCCATTATTTTACTTGAAGTTTACTTTATATGTTTCCAAGGTTTTTTTAAATAAAATTATTTTATAATTTTTTTGTGATTTTTTTAAAATATATTATCAATGTAAAAAATGGTATTTTACTCAAAAATGTTTTTAATGATATTTTAATGGTATTTCCATTCATCAATGTCAACAACCCTTGATGTTACTTATGTTCCAATAAGGATATTTTGTAATTATACCATACTCGTTATTTCTCTAGATGAATTATGATTATTTCAAATAGATTGTTTTGGAACTCATTTCTTTTCCACAGGTTAATCATGCTTCAAAGATATTGTTATGGAAATAGTTTCTTTTCCATGGGTTAATCATGTTTCAAAGAGATTAATATAGAACCTCTTTCATTCCCATGGGTTAATATTGTTTCAAATAGATTGTCAGGGAACCCATTTTTTCCATGATATAATCAAGTTATGAAAGTAATAATGATTGTTTTTATGAGTTTTACAATGTAATACAAGATATATGTACTTTATTTATGGTTCCTAGTCATTGTTATATGATGGGTTCACCCAGATAGCACTAGGCGAGTCTAATATATCTTATACAATGGGTGTTCCTAGATATCACTCCATTTCATTAGGTATGGAAGTCAACCATATGGTTATTCCATTTGTAAGGGTTCTATAAGGGGTTTGTAAGTGTTCTATGAAGATGATGTCCCAAGATACCAATATGTATTATCTATGATTTCTAGGGGTTTATAATGTTTCTTATGATCAATATTGATATCACATGGATCGTGATTATTTATTTTGATGACTCTTGCCTTTGTTAAATCCTTATGCCATGTTTTCATGTTTTATGATCAAGGTATTTATGGGTATATATATTCTTATGTTATACACATGAAATTTGATTATGTAATCATACCATTATAATCTTCTTATTCTCCCTAACGACATTCAATTGTTAATGCTTATGTTTACCCTTACTAAGAATTTGAACTCACCCTTCTTATTTTTTCATTTTCCATACGTTATAAATATTGTGGTTAAATTTTTTTTGTCAAGATTGGTTACATATGGATGATGATGATGATGACCTCATGTGAAATATAAAAAGATGAGTATAGTGAGATATGATGTTCATCTTTATGAACATGTTGTTTATAAATCAATGTTGTTAAGATTTTGTACAAATTATATAAAATTCTAAACCTAAAAGTACCTTGATAATGTAATTGATCCAAACTTTAAGTTTTAATTTTGTAAGTTTTAGATGGAAAAAATTTGGTCACCTTCATCGGTATTGTTTCTGATGAAAATATAGAACCCGAAGATTGATTATGGGGGTTGAATGTGTTGCACAATTCTCTACATTGGGTTTACTATTTTTGTTTCTAATTAAAATCTATCACCTGAGGATTGATTGTGGGGGGTTGAATGTGTTGCACAATTCTTCACGTTGGGTTCAACTTTTTTGTTTTGTGCCCATTTGTGATGGGTCGGTTTCAAATGGCGTTTTTTCATGGAACTAAAAACACTCAATAGATCTTATATCTGTGATGACTTATGGAATTTCTTTCAAAAGATAGGAGTTAATTGGGGAACTTATCCAATGACACTTAAGAACTCACATTGGCCGAGAGGATGGGAGGTTGTGCTCATCACACCCTTTTGGGGGATATTATTACATACTCTTGGAATCTATTATAGATTTGATTTAGAACATGTTCATGAATCCTTTTTTAAATTAAAAATATAAATGAAAGTCACCCTTAGGTTAATAACCAATCATTAGAAAGTATTGAATTTATAATCATCTATATGTATCTGAGGTCCTTCATCGATGAAGACAACATTATGTATCCTAGGTTCTCCATTAATTGTACATTTTTGTGACTGAATGAGAGATTATTTTGACATTTATTATTATGATTCTGGTTTTTTTCCACATAGAGGGTAACTTTGGGATTTATCATCATCCAGGTAGATGTGAGTTTTTTTGATGTTGGGATCGAGCCCCTTTAATGGGATTCATACGTATCCTTGTGAAAGGAATCAAAACCCACATAGTTATATGCTACTTAATGGGACACATTATTCCATTTAAGGTCATGTGGTAAGGACCAAATCATGTTGTTTGATGTCTTATAGAAAGGAATTCTAGGTGGAAGACGGCTAGTCAAAAGCTAGTGTGGGTCATACACCGAAGCGACCCAAAGGAAATGGAAGGGATATGGACTCCCAGGTGGGGGACATGATCTTACTGGGAATGTAAACCAATTAGGATGGTTATGAAATAGACCTGAAAGGAATATATCTCTCTAGGTTCATTATGAACCTACTGGGGATATGGCCCAAATAACATTAGGGTGAATTTGGGGTGTGGGGTTTGGACCTTAGGGAGGATTCCTACGTATCCCGTTTAGAGAGGAATAAAATCCCATGTAGTTCAAAAGGGTTGGGTATTACACTTATAGAGGAGACCTAAAGGTGATTCATCAAGGATATGAACCTTTAAAGTTTTTTCTCACAGACAATATGGCTCTTTGATGTGGTGATGATGTGGTTGGGGATTTTACTGAATAGGAGGCCCATGAGTGTTGGATACATAACTTTGAGTACCCACACCTATGGAGGCCCTCTAAAGGAAGGCAAGAGGATGATCTAGAAAAGGATTCTATACCGAGACATACATCTGATTGTGAATATGTCATGATTGTAACTAGACCATAAGCCCATGTGAGTCATGCTCGATGTGAGAAATAAAAGGAAGGAAAAAATCTTGAAAACCACACAATATCCTTAATCCATTGGTGGATGAGTTCAGGGTTATGAAATTGATAAAGGGCTATGGCGCCCGTCTCCTCTCTTGTTTTGATAACTCGGGAAGATGAAGAGGAGGATGGGTGCGACCTCCTGTTAAGGGATTACTCCAATAGAGATGGCCTTATTCTAATTTCAGAGAGGATGGGAGAATAATAAAGTACTATCCCACATAAAAGAGAAACGAAATCGTGATCCCCCTCCTCACTATCTGAAATCTAGAGGCCCTTGGTACTACCTCTAAGGTCAGAATCCTTGTTACCATGCGAATAAATGAATAGGATAATTCCAAGGATCTTTCATGTTAAGTAGGTTACCAAAAGGTCCTAATTTACCATAGTAATGTAGGATTGAGAGGAAAATATGGTGTTCTCTATACTCTGATCACATATATTTAGTGACTTTAGAAGAGTCCATGGCATGGGGGCTTGTGAAGGGGCGCACTTGGTACTTAGCACTTTTTGAGATATGCTTCGCAAAGGGGTCTATTTAGGTCTTAGAGATTTATAGAAAAGAAGTTGATGGATAATTCCATTAGAATAGTTCAAAGAGGGGCTAAGGTGGGGACAAACACTATACTAGAGAAAATCAAAGAAAGTGGGAAAGTGAAACACCCCAGGATTCCCCATTCCATATAGTGTTTTTCCATGTGGGATGGGGTTCCCTCTGCGTAGGTCTTTATTACACGGGATGGGGTTCGCTTCGCATAGCATTTTTATACGCAATATGGGGTTCCATCCGCATATCATTTTTCTACACAGGGTGATAGCCTTCAAGGAGTTCATCCACCTATGTTTCACAGAATGGTATCCGCAAAGGATTTTGGGTATGTGGATGGTCAAGTGATTTCCATTTCTAAATTAGTATTATGTGATAATTTTACCTACTGAAAATTGATTTCTCCCACACCTATTCTATACTTCACCCCATCTTCTCCCCCTACATCTCCCTGTGGGGTTTTTCTAGACCCACAGATGTAACCACCTTTTAGGATATAAGGACTTTTTCATTGACCATGGGGATTATAAATTTGTGGGAGCCCAAAAAGAACGTCATAGGTCCACAAAAAAAAGATTCTGGGAGCAAAAAATGGACATCATGGCCTCATAATTTTTTTATAGGATCTAGAAAGGGACTTCATGGTCCCAAAAATAATTTTTTTTGCAGGATCTAAAAAGGGATGTTAATCTTTTTCATTTTAAAGATTCCATATGGAGCGGTGGTCTGCATAGCGATACTGCTATGTGAAAACAATCTCCATTCATAGAATTTTACCTTTGTGGCTTCACTCCCTTTAACAAATTTCAACTCCTTTTTCTTGAGTTGATTTTTCCATTACAAAATTCATGAAAGAATTTTTACATTCCATACAGAGTTTTCAGGACCCAACAAATGCCTACCATCGAAATAATATCTGATCAGGATGAAGATTAGGTGATTTTGATGAATAATTTGGTCCTATTTGAATTGCTTTGCAGTATTTATGTGGATATGTAATAGGGATTATGCCTATAAAAAGGGCTTCAATCTCATTTTTCATCTACCAAACCTGAAATGATGCTTTTTTGAACCATCCCTAAGCTTATGACCTGTGAATCTCATCGCATTGTATTTTTCATTATTGAAATCCTTTCTCATGTAGAAAATAATATCATCTAAAAACTAGTATTCTATTCAGATTTCCTATTCTCCTTTTGGGTCACATTATTCTCATGTTGAAATATTATTTTCTGAATAGTATTTTAAAGCACTTTACAAATTTCATAGCAGCTGAAGTGATTCACAGTCGACCAGACCACGTCTTTTATGTTTTCATAAATATATATTTTCTAATTTCTCTTATCACAAGGATAAAATGGATTCAAAACAACAATATTTTTATAGTTAGATTACTACTTCTTCCATTATTGAGAGAAGTATTTCTATTATTAAGAATGTCGAAACTAATACTTGACATCATATCATTCCTTAGAATGGTATTTTGAAGTGTATCATTTCCCTAGTGCTTTTATATTATCCATTGTCCAAAAAATTAACCCCGTACAACTTTGGGATTCAATATGATGATCCAATTCCACTAGATGATCAAAATATTCCATCTGCATGGTTTGAGGTATCCTTGGATCATGTTTAAGTGAACATTTCCATCACGAGACACATCATTTTTGAAACAGGTCAAGATAAGGTTTCCATTTTGAATGGTTCCATGTGGACTCAAAGTAACCAACATGATGATGATATATAATTATAGTATGTCATTCAATATTATCCATCCATTCTTAAACTCTCACAAGGTAATCCCAATAGAGGGTGGAGCTGTAAGTGGTATTTTCAGTCTCAAGGGATTTTTCCTAATTAATGATCCTAATAATTCTAGGTGAACCATAATTTCATGGAATTTTTTGAATGGTTGGAGGCTATCAACTTGTATCATTCGATATGGATTTCTCATTTCGCAGTATATTCTCCAACCTAGATGTTACCTAAATCGACCAGTCATTGGTGTTCAAGAACCAACACCTTCTATTTACCAAATGGCGAATTTGGGATTATCCTATGAGATATATACCAATTATGAGGAATTACCATTATTGGAAATATGTATGATGAATTAATTCCTATGGTTAACACCTGGGAAACCACTAAATAGGTTTCTCTATTAGCGAGAGACATACTATTCACAACACAAAAAACCCTAGGTCAGCTCTTTCACATATGTTCACTTATTCCATTCAGTGATTGGATAAATCTATTTATATAAGATAGTGGTCCAAGGTTGAAGGTTTGAAACACCAATAATCATCTGACTTAACAATCACAAGGTGTTCTGAGTTCGTATTGCGTCACTCTCAAGGAAGGCCAACATGCCACATGGGGTTACTAGATCCGGCAAGACGTATCTCTAGAATTTGGGTTGGAA
Source organism: Viscum album (assembly GCA_963277665.1). NCBI lineage: Eukaryota > Viridiplantae > Streptophyta > Magnoliopsida > Santalales > Viscaceae > Viscum > Viscum album. The sequence continues at coordinate 5,628,139 of OY728147.1, forward strand.
GGATGTTTCAACATGTTTTTGAGTGAATGGATATTCTAATATCATGATTCTTATACTGTTTTTAGGGTCTATACCTTGATGATGGTGGCCTTGTTGGTGGAGTGATAAACCATCAATATCGATTTACCCACTCTCACTCATATTTTCAAGTTACTTGGTCATATACAAGAAATAAGATCTCCACATCACCTTTGAAAACCTTTTCAATGTTTGTATGGATAGGTGGAGGAATAATTTAGATGTTATAAATATTATTACACTGCAACAATACCTCATTCCAGCTTTCACCCTGCACTGCTCAACATTTTTTTCATTCACCTGACATCTCTGGGCATTAATGGTGTTATTGAGTTGTTAAAGGATATTTCCCATTTTGAGTTCCTTCCTTATCCAGTTCCCTCTAGAGTGGTGGTAGATAATGGTAGAGGGACTTAAAAGGAACAATCTTACATCGTCTCATTGCGAGATGAAATTCTAGATGCTTGGGTAGATGGAGTGACCATTTGTGAGCCTTATGTTCCTTATAGGTTTTTATGAAAATTTGAATGTCTATAATAGGTTGCATCTTTACCCCTCATCAGGATTAAAAAGGAATAAAACCTAGTACTCATTCATCAACTATAGATAATGATGATGCATGAGGATTATGGAATGGAAATTTATCTACCTCTTATGAAAGCGCTGAATAAATTGTTAGGGGGTTAATCCAAAATGTGGATTGAATACTATACTGATGGAGTGTTGAAAAAATCAGTCTAACAACTGCATAAAATTATAGATTCTTTGAGTTACTTTAAAATCATTCTCTCTTCTCCAAATTTTGAAATATAAAAACACTCATCCCAACATTATAAGCATTGTGGGGGAGTTTCATCATCAAGCACTAATTTAGTCAGGAGTGGTGTAGATCCCACATTTCTAACTGGAATTGTTGGAATCCCTACTGATGTCAGTCCCAGTGGAACAGTATTAGGAATTCCATTGATTGATTCTAAACATATCAACTCATTTTCTAAGATTAAAAAGGAGACAGTGATAGAGGATTTCCCCCCTTTAATATTGCAATTTGGAGAAAGCCTGCCTATAAAGAATGGGATCCCAAATTATATACCTGTAGCTATAGGTAAACAAGATCTAGACCCCAGTGCTTCCATCAAAAATCAAGCCGTACAAAAATGGTATTGGCACCAAGTCTACACCATCATAACATAGACTCCTATATAGAATATTATTGATAAAATAGATAGACTTCATCAACTTTTCTTATGCTTAGGCACATGTGGATTTGATTACTGATACTTGAATGTTCTTATTCATCAATTTATCATCTCTAGAGAGGAGTTTTCCACTCAAAAATGTGATCTCATCCAGTTTAATCTTTCTAATCACCATACATAATCTTCAAAGGATGATACTACTAAGTTTCATAACTTAACTACTAATGAAGTGTAGCTTCACAATTAGATTATTGTACAGACCCTGAAGATGTGAGAATATGAGTCTCATGTGGATAGAATAAAGGCACAATTTTCATTAACAAACATGGTGATATAATCCATCAAATAGAAATTTAAGGATTTAAATTTTTTTTAGTAAAATTCATCCATTATCCAAATTTGAAGCGGCACAAAGAACTAGACTAGCATAAGCCCTAAATGCCTTGTGTTAGGCATTAATATATCTATTGAATAAAGTAGGTCAAACTCCATTGTAATCAATTTATTTTATTCTCATTTCCCAGTAATGTCAAGTAGATACTCCATGGTGTGTATGTTCCTCCCCAAAGTTTTCTAATGGATGAAAATATTGAGGTTCTCAATCATATGTCTCTTTATTCCATCTTTTCCTTGAAATTTTGATAGTAATGATGGAGTTGATTTATTTACTTATCAGAATGTCCACACATTTAACTTGAAATAAAAGGAAAAAGAAAAAAAAATCCATGAATAAGATAATCCCTACATAGAACAAACTCATGTGCATGGGGATAGGCATTTTATTCTTAGCATGTGTCCACAAACCAAGGAACATCACTCCAAAAAATATGGCGATTAGAGGGGAGATTTTAGAGGGGGTTATGAAGAACCCCCTCTAAATTCATTTTCTGTATAAATTAGAAGGGGTTATGCACAACACCCACTAATAATCAAATTTATATGGGGTTAAAACCCATTAAAAAATTTTAGCATAAATTTGTTAATATTTGGTTGGATTTTAGAGGTTGTTATGTCAAAACTATCTTTACTTTAATAATTAGTGGAACCATATGTTCGGTTGAATTTTAGAGGTGTTATATATATATAATTTTTGTTTTTATTTTATAAGCTATATATTTAATATTTGTTTTTATTTTAGAGGATATATATATATAATGATTTTTTAAAGGAAATAGTGTGGGTTCATGAACCGCTGTTAATCCCTTAGATTATAGGGGGTTGTGAACCCCCTCTAATTCAATAAATTAGATGGGGTTCATGAACCACCACTAATCCCATTATTTATAGGGGGTTTTAACCCCCTATAATTTATGACATTAGAGGGGTTCATGAACCACCACTGATCCATTAGATTAGAGGAGGTTTTAACCCCTTAATTTTTTTTAAAAATAAATATCATATAAATTCCAATTTTATAAAATATATGTGTGCATGTGAATGTGTGCGTGTTTATATGTAATACATAAACATATTATCTAACTATATTTAAATACATTATAAACATATATATATATATATAAATACATTATATAAATATTTTAAATAAATACTTGTACATATAAACAAAAATGTATACATATATAAATATTGGTATACATAATATAAATGTAATTATAAATACATTTATTCAAATATATAAAAAATATATAAGGTTTTATAAATACTATACATTTATATTAACCTAACCTATATTTAACTTCTATAGTCGGATAACAGGTACACATGTGTTGGTCAATCTGGTACAGTAATGAAAAGGATCGTATAAGGAAGAACGTGTGAAAAATCATTTTTGAAATTATAGAAATATTAAACTAACTTATATTTACCTTCTATTATGTAAGAAATATTCACACTTCATGTTTGGGTGCAAAGATGTTTGGGGATATTAAGTGACCAAATTTTCCCATAAACTACTCGCATGAAGGGTACCATTGTTCTCAAAGGTTTCAAAGTGATAAAACCATTCATATCATTGAAAACAACCAATTTTAATGAAATTCACACCTCAATGTTAAATTCATACTAAAACAAACATTCTATAATTGAAACATTTTTTTAAATGTTAAAACAACATGAAAAGGGAAATTTCATCATGCATTTTCAATAATTTTTTTTGATTAAGTGGGCATCATTTTCCATGATAAAGTGGGAATAAAAAATAAACATTCCAGCACAAAATTGAGGATGAGGGGGGAGGTAAAAATAATATCCATCAAGCCAAAAAATAAATAAATAATAAAGATGATGAAAATTTCTAACTAACTCAGGAATATACTCATCCCCCCACACCTAGAGTATACAGTGTCCTCACTGTAATAAGAGAATACGGGAAGGAAGGATAAAACATATTGGGTATCACTCGGATGTTGCTTCATTAAGGTGGACTTACTCTACCGACTACTTTGGAAAATGATTATAAAAGTGTTTATGTATCTTCCTAATAACAGTAATACTTTTTCCACTTTGCTCATAAAAAACCTATATCCCACCAAAATACCAACAAGCCTGTACCGTAGTGGTACATGCTCCTACTTGGCATCCAAAAGACCCAGGATCAAATCCGGGAAGGGGTGAATTTCCCAGGTACTGTAGCAGGTACTATTGCAGCGGCGACACTGTAGCAACGACAACACTATATCGGTGGAGGGACTGTAGTAGATACTGTAGCGGTGGTGGTACTGTAGAAGGTACTGTAACAGCGTAGGTACTGTAGCAGTACTGTTCACTGAGGGGTCCTTTGGGCCATTCAAATGGGCTTTCAAGCCTTGTATTCAGGCCACTTGGCCTTGGGCCTTTGGGCAATGTAATGGGTCTCCCTCCACCCAGTCTAAAGAGGTCTTTGCTTTCAAATAATAAATTGAGGCTTTGGCCCCAAACTTTAAAAAAAACCTATATCCCACCAAAATGGTAAACATTAGTAATAGTGTAAGGACTGAGCCATCGAGAACAAAGCTTAATTGGTTGAAGATTTATCCTAGAATTGTACATGAGGAACTTCTCAACAATATGAAACATCCTTTGATAAATAATATTGTCATGGATAACCTTTTTATTCTCTTTATAGATTCAGGAGTTCTCATATGCATCACTCTGAATTTTTTCCAACTTTGGAATTTGCAACTTCCCATGCTCACTTGCATATGAGAGATTCATATTACATTTTTTAACAGCCCAATATTAACAGTTCACTACCTCCATAAATATGTAGAAATCCTTTCTAAACACAATCTTATATGGTGACATTCTAATAGGGGTTTTAAAAGTTGTACGGTATGCCCAAAGTACATCATCCAAGTGAAAACTCCAATCTTTTCTATTGGGTTGTACCATTTTTTCCAATATTTTCTTAACTTATCGATTTGATATTTCATCTTTTCCCTTAGTTTGGGGATGATATGCAGTGGAGACTTTACGAACAACTCCATACTTATGAAGTGATTTTTTCATGTTGTGATTCTAAAAAATTGAACCCTGATCACTAATGATGAATCTTGGAAAACCAAACCTACTAAAAATCTTTGACCTCATAAAATCAACAACCACTTGTGAGTCATCAGTACTAGTAGCCTTTTCTTGCACCTATTTATAAACATATTCAACATCTTGTAAGTTTTAGACAAAGTAAAATGAATTTGTAAAATTCCCTATGAATTCAATTCCCAATGCATCAAATATTTCACATAATAACATGGGTTGTTGGGAATTTCATTCCTCCTAGAGATATTCACTATGAATTGACATTGATTCAATGAATTAAAAAACTAATGGTAATCTCTATAAAATGTTGTCCAATAATGAGGACCTTCTGAGTTGTGCATTGAGATCCAAATTCACCCCCATAAGAAGAAGTGTGTTAGAAGCTCCAAACAAAGGTGAAATCATAGTCAGGGACACACCTATGAACAACATGGTCACTAAAAATTCTCCACAAATATGTGTCATAAAAAATATACCATCAAGAATCATTCTTAAGTCTCTGGGATTTTAATGTGATAAAATCAATCGAGACCATAGATGTTTCTAAAAAATTCACAATGACTGAATACAATGGGGAAGTTCCACAACATCAAAATGGTTTTCATGAGGAAATAATTCTCCAATAGGGTGGGATGATTCAACATGGTGGTCCAATGGTGGGGAAATCATACTAATGTGGTCAGCTACAACATTTTATACTCCTGTCTTTTCTCTAATCTCAAAGTCAAACTCCTGGAGGAGGAGCATCCACCGTATGAGGTGGGACTTTGCTTCATCTTTCTTAAGGAGAAATCTAAGGGCATCATGGTTAGAAAACATAATGACTTTTTATCCAAGACTACATTAATAGAATTTTTACAAGGAAAAAATAATATAAAGGATCTCTTTTTTAGTGGCTATGTAGTTTACTTGGGCTGGGTCAAGGGTACGTGAGGCATATTCAATGACATGGGGAGCCTTCTTAACCCTTTGTGATAAAATTTCACCAAATATAAAGTTAGATATATCACATTTAAGCTCAAAGGGGAGATCCCACCTTGATGTTTGGATGATGGGAGGTGATGTGAGACTCATTTTTTAGTGAATTGAATGCATCCTCTCATTTTTTATCAATTTCAAACTCAAAGTCTTTTTCTAATAACTGATACAAGGGAAGTGTGATCTTACTAAATTCATTAATGAATTAGTATAAAAAACTAGCATGACCTAAGAAATATCACACCACAATTACACATTTTGGATATGTATGGGATGAAATTAATTCAATTTTTTACTAATCCACTTAAATTCCCTCATTTTAAATAACATTCCCTAGAACTATCCCCTACTCAACCATGAAATGTAATTTCTCATAATTTAATACAATATATTTTTCAATGAAACAGTAGAGGATAAAACCTTGGTGTTCAAAAAAGTAATCAAAGAAATATACAAAAACCATGGAATTATCCATAAATACTTCCATACAATTCTCAATGTACTCATAAAAAATACTCAACATACATCTCTAAAGAGTACCAGGAGAATTACATAGAAAAAAAGGCAACCTTATGTATGGAAATGTGCCGAATGGATAGGGAAATTTTGGATTTTCTTGATCCTCATGGGCTGTATAAATTTGGAAATAACCCAAATATCCATCAAGGAAACAATAATTGGACTTAACAACCAATATTTATAACATTTTTTAAATGAAAGTAATAGAAAATTGTTCCTTTTGCGTGGATTGATTTAATCAACGGTAGTCAATACAAACTCACCAAATTTTTTGCACACGTGTTGGAACCAATTCATTCCTTTCATTTGACACTATTATTATTCCATTTTTTAGGAAAAATTTTCACTAGGATAACCCATTTACTATCAGATATAAGATAAATGATCCCAATAACAAGTAATTTACTAGATTCTAGTTTTATCACTTCGAGGAGAGTGGTATTTAACTGACATTGAGCATGCCTTACAGGTTTAGCCACATCATCTGAAAGTATATGGTGTATACAAATTGATGGGACAATCCTAAGAGTATCTTCCAATGTCCATCCTACCACCTTTTAACACTCTCTCAAAAGGTAGAACAGTTTTTATTCCTACTATGGAGAGGGGTTATTGAAAATAATGATGGTAAATTGGCCAATAACCTTAAGATAGGCATATTTTAAATTATATGGAAGTTTTTTTAATTCCAACACTGGTGGTTTTTGGATTGATGGAGGGGATTTAGGGGGAGTGAGGTCCATGAAACTATCTATCTGCTCATGTTTATTCTCTAAAGAAAATGAATCTATGAAAATGAGATTTTCATAATCATAGAAGGTTAGGGGTGCCTCAGAATGAACACACTCATCAATTAAAGAAAAAAATATACACTTTTCTAAACCCATACAACACTCAAAGCATAATTCAAAACTCAAATCATCCAATATTGAAGAAGAAGAAGAAAATGAATCAATGTATGGGTCAAGGATAGAATGTTGTGTGTGTGTAGTTAGAGATAACTTCCATCAAATAGATAGGAATAGTGGATTTCTATTCTATGGGATGTTTCATAGAAACCATAATGTTTAAAACAAACATTTTCTCTACTGAACACCATGGACAGTGTACCATTGTGATCATTGATGGTAATATTTATTATTTTAAATAATGGAATTCCTAGTATGATAGGGTCAAATACTTGGGTTTTGGTATCTTCCATCTCCATAATTTCAAAGTCTATAGGTAAGATTGGATTTTTCACTCTTATGAGGATAACCTCGATCACTTTGGGTTGGTGTTTTGTGCTCCAGTTGGAAAGTTGTATGATGATTCTCATTGTTTGAAACTCTCAAACCTAAAGAGAAGTGTAAACATAATAAGTAATCACATTAATAGAAGCACTCAAATCTATCAATGTATCAAAAAAGAAGGTATCCCCTATGGTGAAAGGTATAGTGAAAGTTCTCAGATCATTAAATTTGGATAGAATTACTGGTTCTATTGAGGATGGGAAATTCTTTCCCAAGTTCACTTTCTCATTACCCTTCAGTCGCAGTCTATGGGTGCAAAGATCTTTATGAAATTTGGCATAGTGATGAATATATTTAACCACATCCAATAAAGTAATATTAACTTATACCATTTTAACTGTATCCATTATTTCATTATCAATCTCATTATTAAAAAATTTCTTTGATTTAGAGAGTATTTGGTGGAAATAAGAGAAATGTATTGTTTAGGGGAATCCTCGACGATAATTTGTTTTCCCTTTTTGTCTTGTTTTTCTTCACTTGAAACTTTTATGGGTGAAGAAAGAGAGTTTTCAAGAGGATGATATACTTGTTGGGCAGAAGAAATGGAAGAATAAACTTCTTTACCACTATGAATTGTGATCACACAAAAATTACCTTTGTATTTTGGATTAACAGTAGGTTGAGATGGTGTTTTTCTAGAACCTTGTACCTTTATCTCATTTATGGTGTTTTCTAATTGTCCAACTTGATTATGTAGGTCTTGAATAGATAATTGTGTGGTCTGTTGGAACTGGAGGTTTGGGGTTTCCATTTGCTTCACCATGTTCTCAAGGCTTGGTTCATATTTGGGAAAAAGAGGATTGTTTCAAGATGTTGAAGGATAAGAAGATTTCATACCTTGTCCTTGTTGATATCAGTTCTATTTAGGGTATCTCGAGTTACCTTCTTTTCGGTACTATGGTTGTGCTTTCCGCGCGGGGTTTGGATTTGTCCTGAATGGTTATTGCTTGAAGGGTTGTGCTTGCTGAAAATGATGCCCAGGGAATATTGCTACATAAGAATCAGATGAATCCTGAAGTTGCGGGCACAGGTCATAAAAATGAGTATTATCAGAACAAATACAATAATGCAATGGAATAGAAGGAGAGTGTGAATTACCTTGTTCTTGAGATAATTTCCTTATAATGGTATGCATATCATCAAGTTTATTATCTACCTTTTATTCTAGGGATGAATGACTTACCTCATGAACACCTCGAGTGGGTTCAATTTCTCATGTACCAAAATTTTTTACATTTTGATCCATTTTGGCTATTAAGTCACAAGAGGTGGAAAGATTTTTATCAACAAAGGAACCACCAGTTGCAACATCCATCATACCACTATCTATGGGGAAATGTTCCTCATATAAGTATTAAATTAAAAAAATCACTAATTCGGTGGTGGGGGAAAGTGGAACATAGACTTTTGAATCATTCCTAATATTTATGAAGGGTATCTCTTTATGATAGACTAATTCCATAGATTTCTTTTCTAATTGATGCAGTTCAAGAGGAAGAGAATAAATTCTATAGAAATAGTCTTTTCAGGTCATTAAATTCCCCAATTATGGTAGGTAGATAGTATATTCGGTCTTTGGATACAACATCAAGGGAGAAAGATAAGGCCCTAAACTTAATGAGGCCCTCAGACACATTTTGGGGATTCATGGTGGAGCACACTATGTGAAACTCCTTGAGATGTTTGTAAGGGTCCTCACCAGGAATACCATGGAATTTAGGAAGGAGGTGGATGAGGCCTGATCTCATCTCAAATTTGGATTCTTCTTTTGGATATTGTATTTATACGAGTTGGTACTTCACATCTGTAATGGTTAGTTCTTTTAAGGTTTGACTATTTGCAACCATGATTTATGGGCTTTAATCTGGATCATTTTTTGACTAGTTTGGTACCATTTGAGGTTCCATAATGGGTTCCTAAAATGTTACTTGATTTTCCTACTCTAGATGACCTAATTTGGAAGTGAAGTGTATTTTCAATTTTTGGTAAAAATTCAAGCAATTTTTCTTTTTCAGACCGGGTCATACAAATAAGTTGTAAAGTTTATTTTTTTGTATTATTTTTTTCCTTTGATGATAGAACATTGATAAAATAAAATCACATAAAATGAATGAAATTATAATATAAAATATAATTTTATACTATATAATTAGATAGAGAGATAGGGGAAGAGAGAGTAGAAGAAACACACAAAAACAAACAAGAGAAAAAAACTGAAATAAAAAACAATCAAAATGGAAGAGGGGATATTGAAAGGAGTAATAAATAAAAATTTAAATAAATAAATAAAAGGAAATAAATAAAGAAAAAATTATCTTGTTTCCTTTGAAACATATCCAAAATTTTATCGCATTGTCGAGCATGTCAAATTAGATGTTTAGTTTTACTAGAACTTTTGCAGTATAGAAGGAACCCTAGGTCACTCTCAACCGATCCATAGATCATTAATCCAAAAAAAGTTTGTGATTATGAAAATAAAAGGATAATTGGGTTTTGTAAAAATTTTGGTTTTATGATTTAAGTGTTGAGACCCAAACTTGACTTACATGGAAATTACATTACTTTTGAAAAATACTTAATACATAACAAAAACAGACACCCAAGGATCGTAATATTTTAGTGTCTTTGGAAACTCAGAACATAATCTTCTAATTATAGTGAAATATCTTCAACATCTCCCATAAAGATCTTCCACTTTTGTTTTCTTACCTAAAACCTTTCTTTATATCCTGGGGAAAAGAAAACACATAAAGGGTGAGCTCAAATGCTCAGTAAGGGTAATCATGGAGAAAATAAAACAAACCACATACATTTGAACTTAAAAACATGAACATAATGTTTAAACATAAAAATATTGAGCAATGACATAACACATGGAAGTACGTAAGGCATAGATCATAATGGAACATCAATCATGATAAAATAGCACGGGAATAAAACATGTAATTGTGGAAAACCATTAAGCACATGATATGATTTACATAGTATCTGAGGAATTGGTGCCAAGACCATCATAGTGGACAAAGTCCATTACTAAACCATGTTTACTTTCTGTTCCAGCCCTGTATTACTGAACCAGATTTAATTTCCGTTCCAGCCATGTATATCTCATGAGATATAAATCTTTACCCAATGCATTGGAGGGATATATAGGTCCCACCCATCTCATAATGAAACCATTCTTATTTTTTCCACAAAATCATAAATCATACATCATAGCACAACCCATGTAATAAAAAATGGGATTCTTAAACATTATGCCATCATAACATAATCCATATAAGATAAAAGGACTTCATAAAAATAATTCCATCATAACATAATCAAATCAATGTAATAAAAGGTATAGAAACATAACCCTATATTATCTTAGATGGAAAATAATTTTGATTACACACTTGAACTCCATTCATGAGGAAAATATCCTTTCTACTTCAAAACATTTTTCCTTTTTCAACATGTCATAAAATTTTAAACTAAAAGAAGTTAATTGAAAATAAACTTGAAAAATTGTAAAGTAAGCTTCATGGAAATAATTCTCTATGAAATCATAAAAATCCATTCATGCTCTATAAGTTAAAAAACATTCTTCTCTTACTTTGGACAGAAAAGTCAAAAAGTATCTCGTACTGAAAACGACAAAAGATTCCTTTCATAAATTTTACTAAAAATTCACCAATAGGTAAAATTGGATTTAAAAAATTGTATTAGGATATATATAATATTACATATTGTGGAAACATGGACATGGATGATAAATATGCCCCAGTAAATTCTGAAGTATAAACACTCTCAGATAAAAATGAGATTGCGAGATTTTCCCTTACCTTAGGTCTGATATGCTCTGTACGTATCCGAACCTGCTGTATAATTATATAAATAATGTTATTGAATTATTATAGAATCATATACATTGTTATGATATCATATATGGTCATATTATTATCTCTTTATTAGTAATATTTCATTGCTACTTGTTATTCGGGTGTTCACTGTTTTATGTTCTTATGCGTGTTTTGTTGAATAAATTATTATTACTATTTTTAGGTTATAGATACATCATTTTCAGAATAATATTAGTATAATATATATCATATTTATTCATTCAATTCGTTTATATAATCATGGTTTAATAAAGATCACGTAGAACGAATCACATCGCACTGTGGAGACGGTAAGCCGTACATACGTACGGGCGACGATATCATTCCCATAATTATTGAATGGTATTGGAGTGGAGTATAGAATATCTCAGAATTAGTATCATGTTATAATTTTAATATATAGTTACTCTTTACACCATTATACCCATCCAATTAAGGTGGTGGTGGAAAATAGATGACACCACGGTGTGGAGACGGTATTCCGTACGTACGTACGTGCGGTGATTTCGTTTTCAGTAGGATGGATAGAAGGTGAAATATGGTTGTTTCTTATTTATAATAAAATATAAGTATATGAGTGATACTGATGTTATTACTTTATAATTAAACAAATAAATAATAGGAATTAGAAGAATAAATAAATTTGAAAGAATCGGTAAAGGATATTACCTCTTCTTCGACGCGCCTCTTCTAAACCTCCTCTTAGGGCACTAAAGTTGGTATTTTGAAGAATAACAGGACCTCTAGTATGTTTCTAGGGAAGTGGAGAAGATAAATTTTTAGGGGTTGTCCGAGATTGGAGGCTCAAAATGGTGTGATAAGGAGAGGGAGGAGGTGCCCTTTTATAAGGGAGGAGAGGGGCACCTTTGGAAACATAAGAAATTTTAATTTATAATAAATTCAAACCCCACATAAAAACCTCCAAAAATGACTCAAATATAAATATTAGATGATATAGGGTTTTAATCTTATCAAACAATAAAATTTAGACATGTTGGAAAATTATTTTAAACCTTATCAACTTGATTTATCCTTATTTAATCTATTTAATTTTATTTGTGGTAATAGTATTCTAAATTTTAAATTGTTATAAATAATTACTTATGTGTTATTAATTGTCTATAATTGGATACTTTATGACATTTTAGACGATATAAAATTCAATTTATAATTTTTAAATATTTTTGGGAATTTTAAACAATTTTATAATATGTTATTTTTATAAAATAATAATAGTGTCAATTTTTGAAACTATTCATTTATTTGAATTTAAATAAAATCCAAACAGAGGATATATTCAAAAAAAAATATTTAATAGATTTTTAACATGTCATATTAATCTATAAAATTTGTGGAGAACATTAATTAGTTCATATAATATTTATTTTAATACTTTTAAAATCATTTATTTGATATTTCTCTTAATAAAATAATTACTACAACATTTTTGTATAATTATTAATATACTTATTTGTTGCATAAAAATTAAAAATAAAATACTATTATGTAGATAAATATAATATCTTCCATAAAAATACTTTTACTGGAATTTATCATCTTAAAATCACAACATATAAATTGTTATATTTATTAAATTATGAAGGTGACAACTTTGAAATCATTTAAAATAAAATAATATAAGTGTCATAATCGTTTTTATAAGGCTCCAAATGGTAAAATATTATAACATTTGATGATTATGGATTAAATTTACATGAAAAATAAGTTTTTTTCAGGTGTTTGCGCCTTTTATGGTCACTATTAGTTTAATAAAAATTGTATTATTGTTTTTTCACTAAATAAACAATTTCTGCATCACTATTGTGTCACAATTAGTGATAATTATTTAATCCCTAAAAATTTTAAATAAATTTACATGATGTATAAATTTTTTTTATCTTTTTTGTGACTATTTACTTTTGTAGTTTTATGAGGATTATCACTAAATTAAAGTTATTACACTTATAAGATATAAGAGAGTGACATGTTGTCACTTTCTTTGATTTTAATAATAATTACATCATTTTCATGGTTAAAAGTCCATGAAATGAATCTATTTAGACCCTTAGGTTATATGGTTCGACTTTTACTCATCCAATAGAATTTTGGCAGGTGTTAGGTTAATTTTATAATCTTATTTTTACCCTTAATTACCCGATTTACCTTTAACTGTGGTAAATAAAATTTACCGTAGTTACTATTCATAATGCCTAAAAATAAAAAAGTAGCATATTAACATACTTTGAACCTACTGATTCCAAATATGGAATCCATTTTTCCAAATTTAATACATATAAGTGGAATTATTTAATTTAAAATTAATCCCGCTGTTGAGAAAATGAGTTTTAAAAGTTAAATCATTGCAAACGATTGAAATGTTTTTACCTATGAATTCAATGTAAAATTAATGATAATTACTTAAATTATATTAAATGGTAAAAATATTTTCTATTTATACTTTAAAACCATTCAATATAATAATTTAACCATATAAATATCTTGATAAAAAAAGTTGTTTTTAATTAAAATTTAGCGTATTTTTACTATTCATCAAAATATGAAACTTATCAGAAAAATATCAAAAATTTATCCAAAGTAAATTTTTATATCCTGATTACAATTAAGAAGTTTAATTTGTCAAATTTAACTTATAATCATGTCAAAAACTAGATTTAAAGTGGGTGCGCCATCAAAAGGCGGCAAAATTGCATTTTTTGAAAAATACTCATTTTACCCGAACAATTTATTTTGTTGTCATACCATGTTCTAGAATATGTGTAAGATTAATTATATTGTTATAAAATTCAAAATGTGGTTAATAATATTCATAATGTCTAGTTCATAATATATCATTGTTTAGGGAAACTCGGTATTGCGTACATCACACGCTGTTGAGGAAGCTCGTTCTTGCATTTAACACAAGACAAGAATAGTGTTTGTGTATACTAAAAGCTAATACAATGTTCTGTATAATGCCAGATAATCTTGGTGAAGCATAAAACAAAATACATCAAAGAAATTAAAAATAATATTTCTCATAAAATCTCGGGGTGTTACATTCTACCACCCTTAAAATGAATTTCACCCTCGAAATTCGCCGGGGTTATAAATGGTTTACTACTTGAAATTTTTTTCATAGAAACCCACATTGTAAAAAGAAATACTAAAACATAATTTTATAAAGTAATGTAATAAATGTAACAGTTACCCAAATTAACTAATCACTGGGTTTCCACATATGAGAACATAGGTGAAAGCATGGATATGGAGGAGAAATCTAACCATCAAGTTCTGATGGAGAGTGGTAGAGAACATGGCTATGAAAAATCAAACAATCAAAAAGCCATAAATTTGTGATTATCTAAGGTACCATCTAATTCATCATATATGAGGGTACTAGGACAACGTTTTTGGTTTTCAAGATCATTTCCCTAAAGTTGATAAATTTTGTACAAGGAGATATACTTACTTGATTTCAGTGTAATATTATCGTTGGTCATTCCATGAACAATTCCCACTTCATCTCTTATTGAAAGAAATGAAGTTGAAATTGTCATTTTTTAAGTGTTAGCAGATCATGTGATATAATGATGGGTCATTCCATCTGTCTCGAACAAAAGGTTAGCAAAAGTTATCAAATATACATATGTTCATATATGGTGAGATTAACCATATATGATTCCAAAAATGGACTTATATTTCATCTATCATACCACTTAATAAAATAAAACTAATTTCTACTAACTAGGGACTTCCTGTAGGCCAATGTTAGGCGATAAAGGCCTGTCGTACTTTGGTTGTGGGTTCGATTCCCGCATCCTTGTCCGACGTGATGGGTTGTCTCCCGTCCTACGGGTTGTCCTTTTTCTAAAACTATACTATTAAAACATTTCAGAAATAATATCAAAAATTTCTATCCTTAAACAATACTATCTGATGTCTAACTTAATCCATTCCAATCTTTAGGCTTATCCAAAATACTTCTATCCAATCTCATAGTATAAAGGAAACAATTACTAGAAAGTTCATATAACAAGCATGTCAATACCATCATTTATCCCCCATATATCATAAGATATAAATTTTTGGTCACATTCCAAACATGTGAATTATTTAATCATTTATTCTCTTGAAAAATGAATACCCATTGAACCTTAGTGAAAACATGAATGTTGTCAAAAGTTAACTCTTTCCACATACCAAAATCCCAAAATTTCTATATATTCAAACCATGATGTCACTTTTTCCTTAAATCAGTCATGAGCACATTAATACAATCAAACATATTATTTTCTTCTTATCCCTTCATTATGATCATATCATATTATTTCCAAAAATATTTCAATCACTTTTAATGGTTACCGGTACTATATAATTATTGAAAACCACAATAAACCAATTCATAGATATTCCAATATACCATAAAAGTACCTCAACAACATTATTCTTGAATTCCAATACCTAAGACCTTCAATCCATCCTCTTCAATAATTGAAATGGAATAGGTCCTTACTCTATTTAAAAGTAACCACTTAGGTCAGGGCATTGAGTTGGGTAATACCCATATTCTACAGAGATTAGACATTGAACTCCATAACAGTCTATCACTCTATAACCCTTTTCCCCACACAGATAACATCTTCCCCTCCATTTGAGGTATTCCTCAAGGTTCTTTTTCCCTTCTTCTTGATATGTAGAAAGATTCATCTTCCTTCCTGTATGTTCTTATCCATGAGAATATGCATAAAAGTTCATCTTCCTCTTATTTGATGACTTAGGAATACCACTAAAGTTCACCTTGTTAATCATATATCATGATGACTGATTTGGAATGATCACAATGCATTTTTCTCTAGGCATTATGCAATTTCTCTGCTTATAGTCACCAATTTGTCCATCAGATTCAATGTTAACTCAATTCCTTTTGGTTCCCTCCATTAACTAAAACCATAAACCATTGTGTAAGAAACAGTTAAAATAATTAGGAACCACATAATCATAAAAATTCACTTATAGGATGTATAAATTATGACACCTTCTTTAATCCATGAAAACTTAGGTTCACCCTAGGTTATTCAAGATTGTTAACATAATTCTATTAATTTATCCTATACTTATAATTAACCTTAGGTACATCCCTATACATACCTTAGAAATATCTCTAGGTATCTCACTAAATATTTCACATCCTAGTTTCCAAAGGTTAACTAAACCTTTCCTCTGATACCAACTGTAGAGACCCAAACTTGACGTACATGGAATTTACATTACTTTTGAGGAATACTTAATACATAACAAAAATAGACACCCAATGATTGTAAAAGTTTAGTTTCTTTGGAAACACGAAACGTAATCTTCTAATCATGGTAAAAGATCTTCAACATCCCCCATAAAGATCTTCCACTTTTGTTTTCTTACTTAAAACATTTATTTATATCCTGGGGAAAAGAAAACATATAAAGGGTGAGCTCAAATGCTCAGTAAGGGTAATCATAGCGAAAATAAAGCAAACCACATACATTTGGACTTAAAAACATGAACATAATTTTTAAACATCAAAATATTGAGCAATGAAATAACCCATGGTAGTACGTAAGGCATAGATCATAATGGAACATCAATCATGATAAAATAGCATGGGAATAAAACATGTAATTGTGGAAAACCATTAAGAACATGATATTATTTCCATATTATCTAAGGCATTGCTACCAAGACCATCATAGTAGACAAATTCCATTACTAAACCGGGTTTACTTGCCCTTCCAGCCCTGTATTAATGAACCAGATTTACTTTCCGTTTCAGGCATGTCTATCTCATGAGATATAAATCTTTACCCAATTAATTAGAGGTAGATATAGGTCCCACACATCTCATAATGAAACCATTCTTATGTGTTCCAAAAAATCATAAATCATACATCATAGCATAACCCATGTAATAAAAAATGGGATTCTTAAACATCATGCCATCATAACATAATCCATATAAGATAAAAGGAATTCATAAAAATAATTCCATCATAACATAATAAAATCAATATAATAAAATTTATAGAAACATAACCCTATATAATCTTATATGGAAAATAATTTTGATAAAACACTTGAACTCCATTCATGAGGAAAATATCCTTTCTGCTTCAAAACATTTTTCCTTTCTCAACATGTCATAAAATTTTAAAATAAAATAAGTTAATTGAAAATATACTTGAAAACATGTAAAGGAAGATTCATCTAAATAATTATCTATGAAATCATAAAAATCCATTCATGCCGTATAAGTTAAAAAACATTATTCTCTTACTTTGGTCAGAAAAGTTAAAAAGTATCTCGTACTGAAAACGAAAAAAGATTCCTTTAATATCTTTTACTAAAAATTCACCAATAGGTAAAATTGGATTTAAATAATTGTAGGTGGATATAAATAATATTACATATTGTGGAAACATGGACATGGATGATAAATATTCCCTAGTAAATTCTGAAGTATAAACAATCTCAGATAAAAATGAGATTGCGAGATTTTCCCTTACCTTAGGTCTGATATGCTCTGTATGTATCTGAACCTCCTGTATAATGATTTAAATAATTTTATTGACTTATTTCAGAATCATATACATTTTTATGATATCATATATGGTCATATTATTATCTCCTTATTAGTAATATTTCATTGCTACTTGTTATTCGGGTGTTCATTGCTTTATGTTCTTATGCGTGTTTTGTTGAATAAATTATTATTACTATTTTTAAGTTATAGCTAAATCATTTAAAGAATAATATTAGTATAATATATATCATATTTATTCTTTCAATTCTTTTATATAATCATGGTTTAATAAAGATCATGTAGAATGATTCACATTGCACCGTGGAGACGGTAAGCCGTACGTACGCACGTGCGACGATATTGTTCCCATAATTATTGAATGGTATTGGAGTGGATCATAGAATATATCAGAATTAGTATCATGTTATAATTATAATATATAGTTATTATTTACACCATTATACCCATCCAAGTAAGGTGGTGGTGGAAAACAGATGACACCACGGTGTGGAGACGGTATTCCGTACGTACGCACGCGCGGTGATTTTGCTTTCTGTAGGATGGATAGAAGGTGAAATAGGGTTGTTTCATATTTATAATAAAATATCAGTATATTAGTGATACTTATGTTATTACTTTATAATGAAACAAATAAATAAGATTAAGTATAAGAAGAAATAAATTTGAAAGAATCGGTAAAGGATATTACCTCTTCTTCGACGCGCCTCTTCTAAACCTCCTCTTAGGGCACTAAAGTTGGTATTTAAAGAATACCAGGACCTCTAGTATGTTTCTAGGGAAGTGGATAAGAGAAATTTTCAGGGTTTTTCTGAGATTGAAGGCTCAAAATGGTGTGAGAAGGAGAGGGAGTAGGTTCCCTTTTATAAGGGAAGAGAGGGGCACCTTTGGAAACATAAGAAATATTAATTTATAATAAATTCAAACCCCATATAAAAACCTCAAAAAATGACTCAAATACGAATATTATATGATATAGAGTTGTAATCTCATCAACTAATAAAATTTATACATGTTGAAAAATTATTTTAAACCTTATCAACTTGATTTATCCTTATTTAATCTATTTAATTTTATTTGTGGTAATAGTATTCTAAATTTTAAATTGTTATAAATAATTAATTATGTGTTGTTAATTGTCTATAATTGGATAATTTATGAAATTTTATACCATATAAATTTCAATTTATAATTTTTAAATATTTTTGTTTTTTTAAACAATTTTATAATATGTTATTTTTATAAAATAACAATAGTGTCAATTTTTGACACTATTAAATTATTTGAATTTAAATAAAATACACATAGAGGATATATTCGAACTAAAATATTTAATAGATTCCTAAGATTTCATATTCATCTAGAAAATTTGTGGATAACATTAATTAGTTCATATAATATTTATTTTAATAATTTTAAAATCATTTATTTGATATTTCTCTTAATAAAATAATTACTACAACATTTTTGTATAATTATTAATATACTTATTTTGTTGCATAAAAATTAAAAATAAAATACTAAGATCTATATAAATATAATATCTTCCATAAAAATACTTTTACTGGAATTTATCATCTTAAAATCACAACATATAAATTGGTATATTTATTAAATTATGAAGGTGACAACTTTGACATCATTTAAAATAAAATAATATAAGTGTCATAATAGTTTTTATAAGGCTCAAAATGGTAAAATATTAGACCATTTGATGCTTATGGATTACATGTACATGAACAATAAGTTTTTTTTCAGGTGTTTGTGCCTTTTATGGTTACTATTAGTTTAATAAAAATTGTATTATTGATTTTTCACTAAATAAAAAATTTCTGCATCACTATTGTGTCACCATTAAGGATAATTATTTAATCCCTAAAAATTCTAAATAAATTTACATGATGTAGATAATTTTATTATATTTTTTGTTACTATTTATGTTTGGAGTTTTATGAGGATTATCACTAAATTAAAATTATTACACTTATAAGATATAAGAGAGTGACATGTTGTCACTTTCTTTGGTTTTAATAATAATTACATCATTTTCATGGTCAAAAGTCCATGAAATGAATCTATTTAGACACTTAGGTGATATGGGTCTAGTTTTACTCATCCAATAGAATTTTGGCAGGTGTAAGGGTAATTTTATAATCTTATTTTTACCCTTAATTACCCGATTTACCTTTAACTGTGGTAAATAAAATTTACCATAGTTAATATTCATAATGAATAAAAATAAAAAGTAGCATATTAAAATAATTTTAACCTACTGATTCCAAATATGGAATCCATTTTTCCAAATTCAATACACAGAAGTGGTAGTATTTAATTTAAAATTAATCCTGCTGTTGAGAAAACGGGTTTTAAAAGTTAAAACATTGCAAAAGATTGAAATGTTTTTACCTATGAATTCAATGTAAAATTAATTATAATTACTTATATTATATTAAATGGTAAAAATATATTCTATTTATACCTTAAAACCATTCAATATAATAATTTAACCATATAAATTATCTTGATGAAAAAAGTTGTTTTTAATTAAAATTTAGCGTATTTTTAATATTAATTGAAATATGAAACTTATCAGAAAAATATCAAAAATTTATTTAAAGTAAATTTTTATATCCTGATTCCAAGTAAGAAGTTTAATTTTTCAAATTGAACTTATAAACATGTAAAAAACTAGATTTAAAGTGGGTGCGCCATCAAAAGGCGGCAAAACTGCATTGTTTTGAAAAATACTCATTTTATCTGAAAAATTTATTTTGTTCTCATACCATGTTCTAGAATATGTGTAAGATTAATTATATTGTTATAAAATTCAAAATTTGGTTAATAATATTCACAATGGCTAGTTTATAATATATCATTGTTTAGTGAAACTCGGTATTGCGTACAACACACGCTATTGAGGAAGCTCGCTCTTGAGTGCAACACAAGCCAAGAATAGTGTTTGCATGTACTACAAGCTAATACGGTGTTCTGTATAGCGCCATCTAATCTTGGTGAATCATACAACACAAGACATCGAATAAATTGAAAATAATATTTCTCATAAAATCTCGGGGTGTTACATTAAGAATCCAAAAGAAAATAGAAAATGATAAAATAAAGTATAAATTAACAGAATTAATTATGCCTGATCAACCCTGGGAATTCTCATGATGCTCATTCTTAATCGCTTAAATATGTTGGGTAGAGATGTTTTAATACATATTTTGTAACACCTATAACCATAATGTTACTGAGTTTATTCTAGTATACCTCCTATGGTTCATTTGAAAAAACACAATGATTCAACAGATACCGCTGATGATTGGGTGATTTGTGTTTGAATTCATAACCAAAATTCACTAAGGAAAGATGATAATAACTCAATGCGCTTCCTAGGTTTGTATGTTATTTCAATGTGTTACCATGACACGAAATTAAATTTCCATGTTTTTGTTTATGGTAGTTAAATTAACCAATATATACCTCACAAACACTACAATTGAAAGGGGAAAGAAGAAGTGGTGAATGGTGTGTGGAACATCACATGAATAAGTACCCCCAAACATGATCATATGAGTCGAGTACGGAATAAAAGTACCTAACTCAATAAAATAAGAATATAATATTAGGAAAACAATATACAAACTTTTAATTAAAAATATCATTCAATTATTACAAATAAGAAGATCATGATTTACATCATGTTTCTCCCCAGGTGATCACAAGGAGTTTAGTACTCCATGGAAAAGGAGGAATCCATAGGTGTTGAAGTATAAATTTCTATAGCATTCATTACTTATAGGAATTAGTATATGACTCCATTGGGTCTCCAAAATGGTAGTACCTCTCATCCTAGTCTAACTTCCAAATGGGGTTCCCAAGGAGCCCATTTATATCCAAAATGGGAAGTGGTTTTGGGAACCCAGTTTTCGTGATACAACTTGTGTCTTGGTTTTGGGTTGGTAAATAGAATTATCTCAACTTAGAAAAAATATAATAGTTGTTTTCATACATCTTAACTATCACCATGTCGAATTTGGAAGACATTGGACAAATGGAATGGGAGATATAGTCAGAATACTGAACCAAACTTTTGACTTCATGCAGATGTGGTTCCCTAGATAGATCTATTTGGAATGGGCCAACATATTAACGAATTGGGATTGAGTTTCTTGATATTACTTTTACAAAATAGAGTTTTGGATAATCTCACAAAATTTAATCCAATTTGTATGCACATATGTTTTATAACATGAAAATTAGTGGACATGTGTTCATGGACTTCCATACAGTTTGGTCCATTTTCCTTGTACATCATCATGGGCTCTCCGAATCACCTTCACCTACAATGAAATAATAAAAAAAGTGAAATTTCCCTTCTTAAAATTTAAAAACACAAAATAAATGAATAAAATTTAAAGTTAAATTTGTTATTAAAATTTTAATTTATAATTCAAAATGAGTTCTACACAGTGGTATAAGGTTCAAAATGAATAGGGAATCATAGTGGGATCAACTGTCCAAATATTTTGCATCCATGGTTATCGATTTTATGCCCACAAAGTCCAATAATATAAGTTTAAAATTTAAATGGGGTGATATTATTGTGTTATGATACATATGACCACCAAGATGTACCCTTATACAACCATGTAAGAAATATATTTGGTTGAAAATCTTATTTTAGGTATCGCTCTATCAAACATGACCAAGAGTAACCCCCCACC
The DNA here is from genome assembly GCA_963277665.1 of Viscum album. Taxonomy (NCBI): domain Eukaryota; kingdom Viridiplantae; phylum Streptophyta; class Magnoliopsida; order Santalales; family Viscaceae; genus Viscum; species Viscum album. The sequence continues at coordinate 5,650,807 of OY728147.1, forward strand.
CCCTCTAAATTTGTTACAACAATTATTACCTATATCCTTGAATCTATGGGTGTGGAAATAATAATTCAAAAGGAGAATAACCAAGTGTGTACATATTAGGATATTAATAACTAACCATATAGGAACATCACTAAAATGATTTTTAGTTGGACACATAGTATAAAAACCTAGAACCTGTACTCCCAGATTTGGTATTAAATCATAAAATTTATATTTCCAACTTTGATACCGATAGAGGTGACCAAATTTTATCCATAAAAAACATAAAATATAAAAATTCAATATTGTATCACTTACATTATCTAGGAACTTTTAGGTTTAGAGTTTTATAAAATTAGAACAAACTCCAACAAAAGCAATACTGATATCATTAAATGATCATTTCTCCCACTTAATCCAGCTTTACTTATTTTACATTAATTAATCACCATAATCCATATAAAAATCTTTTAGACATAATTCATTCAACATAATTTCTTTATATCCTTTGGAAAAGAAACATAAGAAGGGTGATCTCAAATGCTCAGTAATGGTAAATATAATCATTAACAATTGAATGTCATCGATGAGAATAATAAGTACATAAGGGTATAAACACATAATCATAGATTATGAACGAATCATAAAAGAACTCATACCCCTAAATACCCAAATCATCAAATATAAAAACATAGAAAAGGAACTGGTCTTCAAAATCAATAATTATGATCCATGTGATATCAATCTTGATCATAGGAAACATTATAAACCCATAAAAAGTGTCACATAAATGTGTAGGTATCATAGAAAATTTTTCTTTATAAATCATGTTAAAACCATGTCATAAATAACTAGATCCTAGTTAAATACATAGTAGAAACCCTCAATTAACTCTCACCTTTTTTCCTCTCAAACAAGGTACATTACCTAGTAAATTAGAGCGCTTTCAGGGTGCATCCATCATTTAAGCTATAACGGGACCACTCAGTGCTATCGAGGCCACCCCATTGTATAAGTTGTAACTAGATCAACCAACATTATCTGTTCCACCTCATAGTATAAGCTGTAATGGGCTCCCCCAATGTTATCTAAGCTTCCCCATCATATAATCTGTAACGGGCTCTCCCGGCACTATTGGGTGCACCCATTATATATAACATCCAAGAGCCATAACATGAATAAAGTACATAGAGATTTAATCACATAATAAAACTCATAGAAACTATCACTATTACCTTTATAACTTGATTAACCCATGGAAAATAACTGGGTTTCATGTTAATCTATTTTAAATATGATTGAATCATGCAAAATAAATGGGTTCTATAACAATCACTTTGAAACAATCTTAATCCATCCAGAGAAAAAATGAGGATGATATCATTAAAAAATACCCCCTATGGATCATAAGTAATAATAATGTTTTTTGATTTTGATGAATGGAAATACCATTAAAATATCATTAAAAAAATTCTTGGGGAAAATATCCTCTTTATTTTGAAAATCACTTTTTAAAACATAAAACATTTTGAAAATCCTTTTCTTTAAAAATAATTTTTTTTAAAAACAAATAATTCCCATAATATTAAGAAATTTTTTTAATTAAAAATAACCTTGTAAAATTTAAATGGAATCTTTAAATAAATAATGATCATGTCGGCGGGTAATTCCATACATGTCGTAAAGAACATTCCTTTTGCATAGTAAAAAGGTTAGAAAAGTGCCTTGTTCGGAAAGCGATAAGAAGATTATTTGAAAAAAATATTAAAAATAAAAAATGAGTAAAAATTTCTTTAATAACTAATTTTGAAAAGGGTAAAAACATTTTTGAAAACATTTTTATAAAAAAAGGTTTTGAAAGAAAATAGATTTCCAACCGAAGAGAGAAATGAAGTCGGATTTTCTTAAAAAAATTTCTCAACAATTTTAAGTACCAAAGAGTGGTAAAATGGTACTATTACTTGTAAATATAATTAATAACTATAGGGGAATAAAACTTATGAGATTATTAATAGATGGATCATATGGTATCATCATGGGAAGCATGATCATAAACAATCCTGATAAACCATGTGATTGTTATATAAGACTCTTACCACTATGGTAACTTTGAATCATAATCCCTGTGAAATAATATCATTAAATGAAACATATATTATCATTAAAATAATTATATGTATTATATAAAATTTCAATGGGTATTATATACACCTCATAAAATAAGATAGGTTTATAAAATAACATACATCTCAAAGAAGGAAAATTGCAACAAAAATATATCACCACTTTGGTAACTTTGAAACCATAAAACCCATGAAAGAGAGAACCTATATTGGATATTTAAACACCTATAAATTTAATTATAATAATCATAAAATAAATTCATGTTCATTATATACACTACACTACAAAAATAAGTGATGAATATGCCATATATGTCATAGAAATAAAAGTAAGATGAGAAACCTCTTACCTTGAGTCTAACTTGTCACATGTGTCATTAACTTCCTGGATAATAAACTTATGATAATTATTTATTATATTTATAACCCTTTTTAAATTTTATTTTTAATTTTATTTCACTTATTAATATGTTATATACAATTACTTAATTGATCAAGTTCACGTCAGATGTTTTGACCATATTCGGCCTGTGTGTCAAAAACAACTTAGGTGGGTTGACTATGGTCAAAGTGGTCATTATTTAAACATGTAAAGAATAATAATAATGAAATAATTATCATATTTATAAATAAATTATACTTGTTAAACCCATCATGAAATATGGTTGTGAAAAATGAACTAACGTTATGATCATGGAGACGGTAGGTCGTACATATGCATTAGTAACATTACTATTTTTTAATAATCATTATGGAAAGAAAGCAAGTAATATATTATCTTTAAAAATTATTATAATATAATAAATAATATATTATTTAATTATATATAATTATATATATATAATTATTGTGATGTGGTGGTGAAAAAAGGAATCACATCGCTTCGAAAATGCGGTAGTCCGCACATTTAAAAACAACGTTATCAATTTTTTCCATGGGTGAAAATGTAAAAATAAAAAGATATATTATATTTAAATAATGATAAATATGTTATTAATATCATAAATATTTCATTTATATCACATAATTTATTATATTTACCCTTATTAGCTTCCATTTAATGCGTTAGTGAAAAATGAATCAAATCACCTTGTGAGGTGGTAGTCCGTCGTAGACACAAGCAACGTTATCATATCCCCTATGTAATGAAATGTAAAAGGTTATATATATTATATAATGACTCGATAGGTATAATTATATTATTAATATCATATATAAACTTTAAATCCATCATAATACCCATCTGTGAGGGTGGTAATAGAAAAACAAATGACATCATTTCGTGAGATGGTAGTCCGCTGTACACGCGAATGGTGATTTCACAACCCATTTGATGGAAGCATGTGTCATTGTAGGTAGTACCCTTAAAATTAAAAAATATTAGTATATTTAATATAATTTTTTTATTATATCATCATTTCATAAAAATAATTTAAGTGTATGGAGAAAGAAATAAAACAAAAATGTATGTTGATGAACGTTACCTCCTCTTTAGGTAACTTCTTTGGGTTGCATCAAAATCCATATTTGGTTGGATTTATACCAAAATTAAAAATTATAATATTATATTAGGTAATTTTATAAGTTATTTGGGAAGTTTTTTCCTGAAAAAAATATGCTTGAAAGTGTGAAGAGGGAAGGATAGGTGGAAACCTCTTATAAGTGAGGTGAGCGGCACACTTGTAATTTTTTTAAAATACATAATTTCACTCATGATATTTTCATGTAAAAAAGATCCAATAATGGTCCATTATATATCTTGGAAGATATATGGTCTAAATATGGATATCCAATGCGTTTTGAACATGTTTTGGGTCATTTTTACACCTCATATTCTAAGTTTAACCATTAAGTAAACTCATTTTTACCTTAATTGTTGTAATTAATTTTAAGTGTTTTCACTAATCATTATGGACAAAAATTAAGTTAGAATTATTTTAAATTATAAAATATTATTATTTAAAATATATAATCCATTTTTCTAAATTTAATTCATAAAAGTGGAAATTTTAATTTAATATTAACCCTGCAGACGCAGCGAGGTAGTGGGTATTTAAGGAAAGTATTTTTTAGAAAAATATGATTCTATATTAACTCTACAACTAATAATAATAATTTTATGAAAATAAATTATTATTTAAATGATATATATTATATAAATTTTATTTAAAACATTTCTCATTAGGTATTATTTTAATTAATTAAAATGGAGAAACATTATTCATTTTAAAACGGTTTTTAGAAAAACCTATTTTTAAACCCAAAAACAAACTTATAATAAAAACCCATAAAAAGTTGATTAGAATTAATTAATTTGATTAAAAATAATAATCAAGTTACTTTAAAACATATTCAAAACATATTGGTACTTTTAAATTACATTTTTTTAAAATAAAATACTTTTTACCGAAATCGATATTTTGCAGTATTCACTAAAAAATCAAAATTTTCTAAAGGTACCAAAATTTCACCCAAAGTAATTTTTTTATTCCAATTATAAAAATGAATTTAATTTCATCAAATAAATTTTATAAAAGTTCTAAAAATTTATTATAATATTTTTTCATGAAAGGGAATACAAATCAATTTTCAAGAAAACATATTTTTGAAGAATAAAATCGGTTTAATAAAAATAAATTGATTATTTAATAAAAAATTACCAATAATTTATATTTAGTAATAAATTTATATATATATATATATTTATATATATATTTCATAAATTATTTAATATTATTCATACACACCAATTTAACGGCTAGGTTATAACGGTAATAGATATCATGTTTGGTGGTACATGTTGAATACACTATTGAGTGTAATAATATCAGGGTTGTGTGTAACACAATCTAAAATGTGTTTTGTATGTAATGAAAGATAAAATCAGTTTTGTGTTCCCTTTAAACTATTTAATATAATTTTCATATTTTAAAATCTCAGGGTGTTACATGCTCTCCCACTTTAATAAATTATATCCTCACAATTTGAAATTTATCTTGGTAATAAAAGGTTGGACATTTAAAAATACGTTAGTTATAAAACCACAATGTAAAAAAGTTCTAATAAAACATCATCTTAATATTATATAAAGGTATTTAAAAAGGTCATATGGAATAAAAAATTACTAGGTTTTCAAATAGGATAACATAGGGGGAATGAAAGAAAAGAATACATAATTATAGAGAGTGATTGAGGTCATTGATCACAAGTAAGTGAACAATCAATGGAAAGTAAGGGCCTCAAAACCATAAATATGTGAAGATCAAAAAGTCCATCAGTTCGTCGGAAATTAAGGTACAAGGATAAAATTTTTGTTTGAAGATACTTTTCTTAGAGTTGAGGAATTACCTTACCATCTATATTAAGATAATATGGAAATATAATTTATGAGTATAATTTCATCCTTTAATCAATTCCCACCACAACCTCATCCTTTTCTCTAAACAACATGTATTCGAAATGAATTTTTAATGCCTAAAGCACTAAAATAAACTTTTAAAGGCCCACTTAATCCCCAAAAGCATAAACAGATTTTCCTCCTATCTTTAAACATTAACCAAAACCAAAATGGTTAGCTCATGGTAGGATAATTCTCAAAATGAGTAAACCGTCATATGATACAATAATCTTCAAAATTCAATAGTATTACCTGAATTTGAAACTAAATCATTCCATAACACTATATCCTAAATAACCTCAAAAACCTAAAAATTAAAGAGTGTTTTGATCTCAAAGTTTATCTCATACCTTTAAAATTTCAATACCACAAATATGATGATATTATTTTGAAACAGCATTAATCACTTAGTCACCAAATCACTTTTCAATCCTGTGGTTATCTATATGATAAAACTTGTGTTCTCAATATCTAAGATCATATGAAAGCTAAATGTTATAAATACCTAAAATCGAATTTCCATAAAATTTAAATGTACACTTAATGTTAAACCATATCATTAAAAAAACTTCAACCTACTAAAACGTATCATAAAATTTAATTAATCACTTTAAGATCTCATTGCTTAAAACCTCAAAAGGGGTGTCTAAGAATTTGAATTTATGACCATACTTAAGATTAAAAACCTATGATAGTATCCATAACTCTTAAGATAACCTCACATGAAAATATCCTAATCTCCAAAGTTATCTAAACCATCGCTCTAATACCAACATAATAGCCCAGAACCTGCACTCTTGGATTTGGTGATGAAATCATAAACATTACATTTCCAACTTTGATACCAATGGAGGTGACCTAAATTTCACCATCCAAAACATACAATATCAAAATAAAATATTAGATTACTCAAATTCTCTAGGACCTTTTAGGTTTATATTTTTATAGAATTAGAAGAAACTTCAACATAAACAATACCCATGTAATTAAATGAGTATTTCTCCCAATTAATCCAGCATTCCTTATTTATCATTAAGTCATCCTCATCATCCTTACGAAACCCTTCAAGAAATAATTCATTCAACACAATTTTTTCATATCTTGGGGAAAATGAAACATAAGAAGGGTGAGCTCAAATGACCAGTAAGGGTAAACATAGGCATTAATAATTGAATATCATCAATAATCATAAGAAGTGCATAAAGGTATAAAAACATAATCAAATTTCATGATCATATTATAAAATAACTCTTACCAATAAATACCTATATCATGAAATATGAAAACATGTCAAAGGTAAGAGTCATCATAAATAGTAATCAAGAGCCATGTGATATGAATCTTGATCATAATAAACATTTTAAACTTATAACAAGCATCACCTAAACATTTTGGTATCTTGGAACATTTTTCTTCATAACCCATGTTAAACCCAAGTCAGAAATAATTAGAGCCCAGTTAAATCCCTAGGAGAAACCCTCAACTAACTCCCTCCTTCTTTCATCTTAGACAAGGTACATTACCCAATGCATTGGAGCGATTTCTGGGGGAACCCATCATTTAAGCTATAATGGGATCACTAAAGAAATATAGGACACCCCATAATATAAGATGTAATGAACTCAATCAGTTCTACCTAGGACACTCCATCATATAATCTTAAATGTGCTCACCTGGTGCTATCTGGGCCGCCTCATTGTATAAGTTGTAACGGGCCCACCCGGTGCTATCTAGGAACACCCAATTTATATAATATACAATAACCAGAAGATTAATAAAGTACATAGACCTTTTATTTCATCAAAAAACTCAAAAAACTCATTATTCTATTTATAGAATGATTAAATCATGATAAAAATGGTTTTCATGTCAATATTTTTTAAATATGATTGACCTGTGGAAAAGAAATGAGTTCGGTAACAATATCTTTGAAACAATCTTAATCTATATAGAGAAATAATGAGTATTATATCATTATAAAATATACCAAATATAGTGGGTTTTTAATGTTTATGGATGTAAATACCATTAAAATATCACTAATAACATTCTTGTAGAAAATATCCACTTCATTTTAAAAAACTCTTGTTAAAATATAAAAAAAATTTAAAATCCTTTTCTTTGAAAATATTTTTTTTAAAAACCATGAACTTCTAGAATATTAAGAAAAAATTTTCATTAAAAATAACGTTGTAAACTTTTATTAGAATCTTAAAATAAATTAAGTTCATTTCGGTGGGTAATTCCATACATTCCATAAAGAATACTCCTTTTGCATGGTAAAAAGGTTAGAAAAGTGTCTTGTTCAGAAAGTGACAAGAATATTGTTCAAAAAGACAAAAGAATATTACTTTTAATTTTTTTAAAAAATAAAAAATTGGTAATAATTTATTTAATAAATTATTTTAATAATGGGAAAAAAATTAAAATCATTTTTAGGAAATAGGTTTTTGGAAGAAAACAGATTTTTGACCAAAGAGAGAAATAAAGTCAAAATTTTTATAAACATTTTTTCAACAATTTTAAGTAACAAAGAGTGTTTAAATGGTACTATTACTTGTAAATATCATGAATAACCATATGAGAATAAAATTATTGATTTTCTTTAGTTATGGATCAAATGGTCTCGTCCTTGGAAGCATAATCATAAACAATCCCAAAAATGATGAGATTGTAGCATAAGACTCTTACCACTTTGGTATATTTGAATCATAATTCACATGAAATAATTTCATTAAATGAAACATAAATTATCATTAAAATAAATATATTCATGATATAAAGTTTCAATGTGAATTATATACACCTCATAAAATAAGATATATGTATAACATAACATACATCTCAAAGAATTCAAATTAAGACTAAAATATATCACCGCTTTGGTAACTTTGAGACCGTAAACTTCATGAAAGAGAGATCCTAAAATGGATATGAAAATACACATAAATATAATTATTATAATAATAAAATAAATTCATGGGCAGTATAGCCACCACACAATAAAAATAAGTAGGGAATATGGCATATATCTCACAGAAATAAAAGTGAGATGAGAAAACCCTTACCATGAGTCTCACATGTCATGTGTGTCTTTATCTTCCTAGATAATAAACTTATATTAAATATTTACTTTATTCAGAACCATTTTTCAAGTTAATTATTAATTTTAGTTCACTTATTAACATGTTATATACAATTACTTAATCAATTATGTTTACATTGGATATTTTGACCATATTCAGCTTGTGTATCAAAAATGACTTAAGTGGGTTGACTATGGTCAAATAGTTCATTATTTAAACATATCCAGAATAATAATCATGAAATAATTATCATATTTATACATAAATTATACTTTTTAAACCCATCATGAAATATGGTTATGAAAAATTAACTAATGTTACGATCATGGACACGGTAGGTCATACATACGCCTGAGTAATGTTTCTATTTTTCAATGATCATTATGGAAAGAAGGTAAGTAATATTTTATATTTCTAGAATTATTATAGTATCATAAATAACATATTATTTAATTATATATATATATATATATATATATCATTATTTTGATGTGGTGGTGAAAAAAAGGAATCACGTCGCTTTAAGGAGGCAGTAATGCACACGTCCACGAACGACTTTATCATTTTTTCAGTGAGTGAAAAGGTAAAAATAAAATGATATATTATAATTTCATAATGATAAATATTTCATAAATATCATAAATATGTCATTTATATTACATATATTTATTATATTTACCCTTATTACCTTCCATGTAATGGGTTAGTGAAAAATGAATCACATCACTTTGTGATGTGGTAGTTCGCCTTACACACGAGCAACGTTATCGTATACCTTACAGAATGGAACATAAAAGGGTATATGTGATATAATTACTCAAGAGGTTTAATTTTATTATCAATATCATATATAAACTTTATATATATCATCATACCTATCCACGATAGGTGGTAATGGAAAAACGAATGACATCATTTCGTGAGGCGGTAGTCCTCCATACACACAAATGATGATTTTACAACCCATTTGATGGAAATGTGTGATGTTGTAGGTAGTAACACTAAATTAAAAAAATCTAATTATATTTAATATACTTATTTTATTATATAATCATGGTATAAGAATAATTTAATGGGGTGTATAAATAAATAAGACAAAAATGCTTGTTGATAAACGTTACCTCCTCCTCAGGTAACTCCATTTGGTTTACAGCAAAGGCCTTGCTTGGTTGGATTTATTCCAAAAGTAAGGATTTTAGGATGAGAGTAAGGAATTTTATAATTTATTTTGTTGGGTCTTGTTTAAACCATATAGGTTTGAATGTGTTAATATGGGAGGATATGTGGTGGCCTTTTATAAGTGAGGCGAGTGGTATACTTATAATTTTTTTGAAATAGTGGATTACACCCATGTTTTTTTCATGTCACTAGGACCCATTAATGTTCCATTATAGAACATAGAAGTTATAAGACAGAAATATTTCCATAAAATTATTTTTGGACGTGATTTGGGTTATTTTCACACCTTATATTCTAAGTTTAATAACTAAGTAAACTCATTTGTACCTTAATCGTTGTAATTAATTTTAACTATTCTCACTAATCATTATGAAAAAAATTAAGTTGGATTTAATAAAAATTATAAAATATTTTAATTAAAAATATGGAATATATTTTTATAAATCTAATTCAAAAAATTCTCAAAATTCAATTTAATATTATTCTTGCAAACTCTACGAGATAACAAGTTTTTAAGAAGAGCATTTTTTAGAAAAATATAATTTTATATTAACTCTATGACTAATAATAATCATTATATGAAACTAAATTAATATTTAATGATATATATTCTATAAATTTCATTTAAAATATTACCTATTATGGATTATTTTAATTAATTAAAATGGAGAAACATTGTGATTTTTTTTTTGAAAAACTCATTTTTAAACCTAAAAACAAACTTATATTAAAAACCAAAATAAAGATGATTAAAATTAATTAAGTGGATTAAATATAACTAAATAATAATTATGTCAATTTAAAACATATTCAAAACATATTAGAACTTTTAAAATACTTAATTTATTAAAATGAAAATACTTTTTACAAAAATCGGTATTTTCACTATTCACTGAAAAATCAATATTTTCTGAAAAGTCCCAAAATTTCACCCAAATTAATTTTTGATATTATGATAAAAAAATTAAATTAATTTTATCAAATAAATTTTATAAAAGTTACAAAATTTTATTATCATATTTTTTCATGAAAATAAAAAAAATTAATTTTTGAAGAAAACATATTTTTGAATAATAAAATCAATTTACTAAAAAATGATTGATTATTTACTAAACATTCATCAATAATTTATATTGATTCATAAATTTATATATACACCCATATATATATATATATAATTTTCATTAATTAATATTATTCATACCCTCCAATTTAATGGCTAGGTTATAACGATAATATATATCATGGATCGTTTAAGTTTGGTGTTGCGTGTTGAATATGCTATTGATCATAAAAATATTATGGTTGCATATGCAATAGAAACTGAGTATTTCATTCAATGAAAGATAAAATTAGTATTGTGTGTCCTTTATGCTATTGAATATAATTTTCTAATTTTAAAATCTCAGGTTGTTACACATGGGGGTAATTCAAATATAATTTTATATCCCCATATTATATATTGGCCATAATCTAAGATAAAATACTAAGTGTTCTGAATGCCACAATAATTTTAGATTAGATATGTATTTGACATCTTTTCCATTGGTTTTAACCTAAGAGGCTATAAAAATATATTGTTTTAGGTGTTGAAAGGAATATTGAGAAGTAGATGATCCTTTCTCTTCAACTTTATCATAACTAATTTGAACAGATACCTTTCCAAATATATTATGTTATCAAGATTATCCTAAGTTCTATGAGTGGGGGAAACTCACTATAAATCTCATCAGAAATAGTAATACCTTTAATCTTATGGATATCCTAGAGGCTGATGCAGACTTCCCAATGTGGTAAATAAAATGTATTGTTTAACACTATTGACCAACAAACATTATGATGAGATTAGGATGATTATAAGTTGATAATTATTAACTTTAGATAGTTTCATATAGTCTGAAAATACTTAATTGTAATTCAAACTCAATACAACTTTATTTCACCCAGTAATTCTATAACTGTTCTTCAAAGAAATTTCTATCCAAGAAAAGAACCTATTAAAGGCTTTATCCCTTTATTTTACTCTGTATAAAATAAATATTGATGTTCAAATACTCTAAGATGAATCGTTCATGAATTTGAGGTTGGTTATTCATATTTACTAGAGAAGGTGCTATGTTGTAACTCTTTTTCACCACTTTTATTGATGACCTTCCTCTCTAAAGATATGTTAGTCTGAGTGATAGTTCATGATGATGAAACCCAAGTTAAAGGGAGCCTAGAATATGAGTCTAGAATGGGAACATCTCTAATGAGCCCTAATCCATACAAATGGAGCTTGTTCAAAATTTGATAATAGAGCGAGACCTTCCCTATAAATGTTCAATGTTCTTGGTGATGTGGAAATATAATTTTCCTTGAATCAAGATCAAAAACATCAATCACCACCTTAGTACAAGATTATGAATATTTACTTGATATTATGTTGTAAAACCTCACTACTTTACTTAAATTTTAAAAATATTAAGTTAAATAATCACCTCTTTGAAGAATAATGTATGAAAAAGAGGAATAAAATTTTTCACAAAGTATATAATTTTTTCCTAACTCAATTCACTAATGTAGCTTCACCCAAACTTCCTTAGCATGCCTAGAATGACCAAGCTTGAAATTTCACTCATGCCTACCTATTCTCAAGATCCTGAGCTTCTCCACTATAATTCTGGCATCATCGCTCATCCTTGCTCTCATCCCTGATCGATGTTTTATTCTTGTATCTCCCTCCACCCTGTTCTCCTCCCTACTCAACATTCATATCTCTTCTATTTTATACCTAGTGCTTAAGCATCTTTCTGTAAATCCTACCTCCACCGATTCACTCATCGGCTATCAAAGTCTCTATTCCTCATGTGCCGGTAACCTCAAACAGTAATGTTATATCTCCATCTTCTTTCATGGTACTCCATGATGCCTCAACTGATTCCCTTACGGATCATTCTTCAGCTTCCCTCATCCATCTACAATTAATAGTCCCTTTGTTCACTCCCACCATGCCTACGGTGATTTCTAGTTACAAACCCTAAATTGTTGATTCTCCCTTTTGACAACCTCTCTTCGCACCGCATCAAGTCACTCACAATTTCACCCTCATTATGATCATTCAAAATTGTCAACCTTCTCAATGCTATAATCGTAAGGTATTTTGGTTCTCTTTTATTGTATATCACAATAAATTTATTTAAAATTTTAACCCTAATTGTTACAGTGATTAGCAATTTAAAGCATTAAATGGTTGATTTTTATAATAGAGCCTATTTATGCACCACATCGACCCACTTACATTTTCACCATTTATCTAATGACTATGGCCATTCGTGACTGGAGAGCAACACAACACTATAATCAGCATGTATTGTGGTTCTCTCCCCTTGAACATCACCCAACAACCATGTGAATTTGTAAAACTATATTTTTATCTGTTAATTTTTGGAAATGATTTTAACATTCCGAATTTAATATGTTAATGCAAGATAACTATGCATATTATTCTTTACTACATTGAGGTACCTAAGTTTTTTTACATGGTAAACTAATTGAATATTTGATGTGTGTTATTGGTATTGGTTTGTTGGATAACTATTATAATTGTCTATTGAATTTTGCAATTTATTTTGACATTCTAAATTTAATGCAAGATAACTATATATTTTATTCTTTACTTCATTAAGGAACCAAAGTTCTGTTATATGATGGAATAATTGAATATCCCATTTGTGTTATTGGAATTAGTTCGTTGCATAACTATTATACATAATTATATATTAACTTTCAGAATTGATTTTGACATTCCAAATTTAATATACCAATGCAAGATAACTATGAATATTTTTCTTTGCTCCATTGAGGAACCAAAGTTTTGTAACAATAATCACTACCTAAATATCTGATGTGTGTTATTGGCATTGGTTTGTTGGAGAACTATTATACTTAATTATCTTTTAACTTTTAGAAATTATTTTGGCATTCAAAATTTAATATTATAATGTAAGCTTACTATGAATATTATTATTTACTACAATGAAAATGTAATTGGAAAAATTATACATCTGGAATGATTAACATTGTTTCACTATCATTTGGTTTTGTTTTTTATCCATTTCATGAGTGATTCCCTCTTCTTATGAATGATTTCCATGAATTTTGAGGGTTATTCTATGCATTGTCTCAATATTTTTCTCTACTATGAGCCACTACGTACTGGTTCCATTCTTTAATTATTTTTTCAAGTAAGGTGTACACATGCATGACAACATGCACTAATTTATTCCTAAATTCATATGAAACCAAATTCCATGTTGGTTATATGTTAAAAAAATGACATTCAAGAATGTTGTATAGTTGTTATTACCATAAAGTTTTTTACAAGATCATTTTGAGAAAAACTATTTTTTAATCTATATATTATCACTATGGAGATGTATTTAAATAATTTTTTATTTTTATTTTTTGTATAAAAGGTTCCATGGAAATGTGACACTTAAAAAATAGTTGGTGGAAACAACCTATAATGTGGTTGAATGTGTGATCAAACTTGTCTACGACGTATCACTATGATCCAAGTAACTTCTATTATTTAATCAATATCTATTTCATTATTTAATAGACATTTCATTTTTTGTTTCAAATAATTAAAAAACTTATTTCCACCTCACTGTAATTGGTTAGAAGTACAAGCCATAGGTTATACATATCAGAGTAGGGCATGTTGTTGAAGTACAGGGCCACGACTATATTCATTCAATAGTAAATTTATTAGATGTAGGTGATTAATTGATATTGTTTCCCAATTTTTCAGTCGGTATTCATTAAACCATTGGTAATTTTATATCCTTTAATCTATATCATAGTTTTGAGCAACATTGTTTTAATGATTTGTTCTTGAGAACTGATTGAGAGTGTTAATGTTCAGGTTTCTCTAAATTGATGAGGATTAGAGATCAATTTTAGATAGGTTGTTTTTTTGTGCTCTCTTCAATGAATTTTTTCTGATGGAATTTAAGTAATAGATATAACTAAATATAAGTTTTTTATAAAAAAATAGATTTTACTAGTATACAAATTTCTAATATTATAGGTCTTAATAAGAATCAGTTTGAAGTTTTTCCTAATTGTTCTTCTCATGGTTTACATATTTAGAAAGACTACCTTCTAACTCAATTCCCTATTTAAAAGCCTTAAATCTACTATAATACACACCTTCGAATTCATTTCATGCACTATTCATAAATTTGTGAGACTTCCATGCCTTTCTCCATGGGTATAGTGCTTAGCTATCCCATTAAAATAAATAAGTATAATATTTTTTTACATGTGAACTGCATATTGAAATTTCTCATTAATTGCATATAGACTAATACATTTACTATTATACTCATTATGTTCATGCATCGTGGGCTGTTTTCTAAAACTAATATAAATACATTTAAGTTTAACATCACAGTTTAATAAATAATATTAATATTATTCCAGATTTTATATTTCATAAAATATTATATGTTCACATTATCGATTATCATAGTTTCATAGTATGGATTATTAAATTATTACAAATATTTCACACATGAATTTTTATTCCCAAGTAACTTCTAATGTTCTCCATTTATTTTTCTATTAATTCTTGAATTGTTCACTGAGAAAGTTTTTTTTCATGTAATGACCTGACCCTAGAAGCCTAGATCCAGTGGATTTATTTATTACATTTGCATAGATACAAGATTCAAATCCTAAGGGACTGAACAATTTAGCAGTTTTGGAAAACCATATTACATAAATGATGCCCATAATATATTGGAAAAAGAAAATAAAAACTTGATACATAATAAAATGAAATAAATAGAAACCTTGAAACTCAATCAAAGGAATCTTCTTCATAACCCGGGGAAAGGAAACATAATAAGGGTGAGATAAAATGCTCAGTAAGGGTAAGTACAATAGAATTAAAAATTAATTGATGAGATTAATTCAACATTTCAAGATAAATAAGTGATAATACATGCCATTCAAATAACTAGATAAGGCATAATTAATATGGAATGGTAAAAATCTAAAAACAAATTACATTAAATAAATAAAATGAGAATGAAATGAATCCATAGATATTTCAACGTAATAATCTCATGGATAATAATAATAAGTTAATTCTAGATAAAGGCAATTATTAATTATTGGATGACATGTTTCCCAGGAACATGTTACCTTTACCGTCAACATAAGACAATTTAAACTATTTTGATTTACACAAATGATTCATCTCATGAGACTACCAATGCATCGAGGGGATTACTTTAAATGGTCTCCAACCCAGAGGGCTTGAATTAACCAGTCCTAAACCCATAGGGCTTGCATTAACCGGTCCCCAACTCATATAGTGCATGTCCAAAGTATTCCTTATATAGTGAAATAATCAATTTAAATCATAAACAGTGTACCTTATCAAATATCCATATTGAATAAAAGATTTGTATTTTTCCATAATTCCCTAGTGGGGATAAGTAACAACAAGGGTTTTTGATGTTTAATAATGGAAATACCATTTAAATATCATTAAAATATTCTTGAGGAAAATAATCTTTAAACATTACAAAGTTTTTCATACCACTTTGAAACATTTTAATCATAATCCCCATGAAGTAATAACATTAAATGAAACTTATAATATCAAAATAATAATAATATTCATGATATAAAATTTCAAAGGGAAGTATATACACCATATAAAAGTGAATTAGTTCCTAACAACAAAAAAGTTTCAATGGAATTTAAATTGAGACGAAATCCCATACCTTGAGTTTGACTTGTCACATGTGTCTTTATCTTCCTAAATAATAAAATCATGTTAATTATTTACTTTATTTGTAAAATTTTCAAGTTTATTATTACTTTTACTTAATTTGTTACAATGTTTTATACAACTACTTAAACAATTTAGTTTACATGGGGTGTTTTGACCAAATTCGGTTCCTGTGTTAAAAATGACTTCGGTAGTTCGACTATAGTTAAAGGGGTCATTACATAAACATATATGGGATAATAATAATTAAATAATTGTCACATTTATAAATTAATTATAATTTTAAAATGAATCATAAAATATGGTAATGAAAAATGAACCAATTTTACAATCATGGAGGCGATAGGTTGTACATACGCATGAGTAACGTTTCCATTTTTCAATTATCATTATGGATAGAAGGTAAGTAACATTATATCTTTATAGAATGATAATTATATCATAAATACTATTTTATTTAATCATATATACTTATATATATAATTCTTGTTATGTAAAAGGAATCACATTTGGTTGAGGAGGCGGTAATCCACACATCCACGATTGACATTATCACTTTTTAGTGTGTGAAAAGGGTAATAAAGAAAATGATATATTTTATTTACATAATGGTAATTATTTCATGAATATAATATAGATTTCATTTATTTCACATATGTTTAATTAAAACCATCCTTTATACATTTCATGTATCATGTGAATGAATCACATTGCTTTGAGGAGGCAGTAGTCCACACATCAACAAACGATGTTATCGTATTCCCAAAAAATGAAAAGCATAATGATTTGTGTTATATAATAATTCCATAAGCATAAATAAATTATAAATATCATATATAAATATATTTTCCATCATAATTTCCAACCATGAAAGGTGGTAAATGAAAAATGAACAACATCGTTTCATGAGGCACTAGTTCCCTATACACAAGAACAGTACGTCCGTTACCCATTAGATGGAAGTGCTTGTAAGTGTAGGTAAAAACCTTATAATAACAACATATAATTATATTTAGGATACTGAGGTTATTATATAATCATGTAATAAGAATATTTGAGGGGTGGATAATGAAAATAAAATAAAGAGTTTGAGGAAGGATGTTACCTCTTCTTTGGGTAACTATTTTTGGTTTGCACCAAAGGTCTTCCTTGGATATATTTCTTCCAAAAAGGTGGATTCTAGGATGAGGTTTGGGATTTTTAGAGCTTATTTGAGCATATTTTGGGCAATAAAAATGGCTTGAGAGGTGTGAGATAGTGGGAGGGGTGAGTTCCTTTTTATAGTAGAGGAGTGACATACAAATAAATTTTTGAAAAGATAATTTCACTCACAGTTTTACTATGAGAAGTGGATCCAATAATGATTCAAATTATATCCAAGGTAGGGTAGGGTCTAAATATGGTCATCCAATGGATTTTGGACAAGTTTATAGGTCATTTTGGGCCTTAAGTTTAATGTTTAGTCATTTGTTAAGCTGATTTTTCTCTTAATCGCTGTAATTAATTTCAATCATTTTCACTAATATTTTTTTTTCAAAAACTAATTTTATCATATTAGACAATATAAATTATTATTATTACAAATATTGAATCTATTTTTTTCAAATTCCAATCACAGAAGTTGCATAAATTAATTTAAAATTAATCCCACAAACGGGATGATAATGCGGGTTTTAAAAGTAAAAATGTTCAAAAGTTTATTATATTTTTATATACAATTTCAAAATGAAATTGATTCCAATAACCTAAATTTAATTAATTTATGTAAAATTGATATAATTAAACTTTTAAACCAATTAAAATATAATTTTACCTTATAAATAAATTATACTAAAAAGAAGTTTTGAATTAAAATTTAGTATTTTTCATTATTTATCAAAAAATGAAACTTCACAGAAAAATACCTCAAATTCACTCTAAGCTAATTTTTATGTTCCTATTTCACAAATGAAGTTTATTTTAAAATATAAAATCAATAAAAGTGCACAAAATTGGATTTAAAATAGATTCTTCATTAAAAGATGGTAAAAACACCTTTATAAAAAATTGGATGAGTATCAAAAATATTTGATTGGATGTACATATAATATATAAATTTCATTAATATAATTCACTAATTGTAATTAATTTATAAAAAATATATTTATTTTATATTTAATTGGTTTATATTTTTGTTTATAATTAATTGGAAACCAATGAATTGATATTATATTTGTGTAAATCATATATTTTCATAAGTTATTTAATATTATTCATAACCATTATTTTAATGGTTAGGTTAAATCTTATTATATTATATAATAATATTTTTAATAATATATTATTGTTCAGTAGAACTCGGTCTTTCATGTTACGTAAGCCATCGAGGAATGTCAGTTTTTCATGTAACACAAGCTTAACTCGGTGTTTCGTGTATAGCAAGCTAAAATTTATCTTTCATGTAACACAGGATTTACTTAGTGTTCCGTATAAAGAAATCTAGGAAAAAAAATTAAATTTATTCTAAAATGAAAATATTTTAAAGTCTTGGGATGTTACATTCCACATGTTCAAAAAATTTTATTTAGTTATGAATTTAAATAAAAACGATATGGTGCTTTCCAATCATTAGTTTTTTAATCCATGTAAATTTATACACTTGAATGTTAAGATTTTAAAACTATAGTAACAATTTCAGTTCATCGGGTCAGTAATGTTTTCATTTTACATCTGTTGTTTACACTAATACATAACTATGAATTAATGTATATATATTTCAATTTTCAAAAAAACTTCATTTACTGTTTTTATCCTCATAATCGCTATTGTTGATAACAAGATTACATATGCATATTTAAATATATAGTTATTACATTTGGATAATTATAAGGCTGAAAAAATAAGGAATCTAGATTACAATGGTGGTTATCAATAATGCAATGAAAATGTGATGGTTATGAAGGTTTGTAAATATTTTTTGATATATATTTTTGAAATTAGTCAACATTTTAATTTTAAATTTAAACTATAGATTCTTTAACTTCCATTATCATATTTCAGGTAAATATAATGTATCAAGTTCTTCAAATGAAAATAAGAAAGTGGTGAACATTTTCAAAATTTTGGGGTTATAAAGTTCACATTTCTTTGCATTCTAAATTCTACCATTGCATAGTTCATTAACTTTTTGTTAGTTTTTTCCAATTTTTTCATTAAAGTTTATCTTTATATTATATAAATATCAACTCTCTTCCTCTTTTCCATCCTATATTTCCTATGCTATGTCATGACTCATCCCAATGGGGCTCGTGTCGCGACTCCCCAAGCCCACCTCCAATAGGTCAGGGGCTAGCGAGTAGTGCCAAGGAGGCATATCACTAACATGGGAGGCCTTAGCCTAAGTACTTATACACACACACACACACACATCACCAAGCCTATACAATGTTGAAATATAAAAATAATTGAACAACCATGCATGTATACATATAAATCCCACAACCAGAGTACAATGAGAAGTAAAGGAAAGTAAATAGGGACAAATAAAATCTCACTGCAAAGAGTCTAAAATTAAGTCCAACCTATAAAGAAAGATAGGTATTTCTATCATGATTCCACAGGAACACACCTTGGTCTGTTGGGTCCCACTTAGTTTCGTCTGGCCCTAGTCCATCTAGGGCTCTGTCAAAAGGTTGATCATCTGCACAAGAGATGACACGTGGAGACAAAGTCCATGTAGGGGTGAGTATAACAATACCTATTAGGACACCCCAAAACCATGAAGCATATAAAAAAAGGAAATACAGTCAACTATACACAGTTATATATCTACATCACATATAATAATATTATCTGGATATACTCAACAAAGACACACAATCTAAAGGTAAGTCACAATCATAATATCATCCTAGGATCTCAGCTTGAAGGTTCCACCAAGCACTCATCTAGGATAATACACTCCTAAGTCTGATAACACTGATGAAGTCCATTAGGGAGGTAGTGATCATCGAGTCTCAATATTAGAAGTACACACTAATGGCCTGAAGAGATACAATTCAAAAATGAGGATCACTTCCAAGGCCATAGGGTATATCAACAGATCAATATGGATTAAACTACTGAGTAGAGGATCGGTGCCCACAAAAATACCAAGAACTCCACCTAGGGAATGAAGATGAATAGAAGATCTCACTCCGGGACTCACGGAAGGATTCCAACAACTCTATCCAAGAAGTACCGCTGAAGGGATCATTGTCCTATGCATGGGAGGAAATTACATATTAACCCTTAGGGAATAGATATGGGGAACTTAACCTAACAAAAACTTTCCAAGATACAGAGGACAAGGGCTCCAAACCTTGTTTTATAAACTACATGGCATGTAGTAGGGTTATATGTTGTGTCCCTTGACCCTGAGTCCTGCCCATGTAAATGGATCATGTCTCTTGTCCGTTTCTGTGTAACAGTACATGGTGTATTGGTTGTCTGTGTACTCTTCCTATGTACTAGTACATGGGTACTACCATGTAAACCAAGAAAAGCCATGTCCGTGTGGGAGTACATGGAATACCCATTCCCGTGTACTCTGGACTGTGTCCATGTACCCTCTAAGATACTCACTAAGTCACCAGAGGGAGACCAGATGCTGTGTGATAGGGTCTCACTCCATGTGATACTTAACTTTCTTTAAAACCCTAGCCGCCACTAGGAGGGTCCCACACCTAGTGTGGTTTGTGTTTTTTCAAAAACTCTTGTTCTTACTTCTGATCACGCCCACACCGCTGTCGCCTGGAAATTGAGAATCATTTATGCTGAAATAAAGGGTTTGATCTGGATGAACCTCTCCAAGACCGTTTTCCAGATTTCAGCCCCTCAATCCATTTGGAAATCGGTCTCATTTGTTGTTCTTCGCTATTCCCTAAAGAAAAAGAAATCATGTGGCAAAATCATCTGACCAGTCACTACTTCCATCTTCACACCACTATCATGCCATTTCGATCCTAGATCTATGATATTGGATCATTGCACCGAGAATCAAGTGCATAATGATCGATTCATCCGGATATGTTGAACCATGGGACAAATAAAGAACGCCCGCAATGAACAAAAAATGAGGGGGATAAAAGCACAAGAACAATCAAGAGGAATGGACCTCAGTCGATGTTCTTGTCATCCCCAATTCATTGTCGTTAGAACAAAAAATGAAGAGATAAAAATTAAATCATGAAAACAATTATCCTGATAAAATCCCCACAAATAAACCAATCCCACAAGACGATCGATCCGCGAATCAATCTGTTGGTTGAATGATTCACGTTCATCATAGAAATTAAGAATAGGGAAAGAATCCAATGAAAACAAAATTTCCACCTTGATTTGGATCGATCACTGATGAAGAACGAAGTGGTGTCGTTGTCGTTGGAGAGATCCTTCGATTCTGTTGTGTGTCGATCCTCAATCCAAGATCCAGGGGAAGTTTCCCTGAGAGAGATCCTCCAAAGCTCTCTCCAACAGTTTCAGGGTTATGTAGCTAACCCTGGAATTTTATCATAATAGTTTACTTAAAGACTTTCTAGTCACTACATCAGTGAAAAAGAAATAAAATAATTTATTTAATTATTTTACTCATTTCCACACTCACTATGACTTTTCCACAAACGACTCACACCAACAAAGGTTGTGTCGCGCATAAGGTAAACCCTACATTCTAAACTCAACGGTGCCCTCAGATTTATAATTCGAGGCTTCATTTAGAATTTATTTCACTTTTTTAGGAAAACCGTGTGGGTGTGCTATTTAATATATTTCAAAAAAAAATTTCAGGCACACCGAGTCTCCGAATCTCACACCTTCTGAGCACTTGATCTAAAAAATAATCCATACAATATCAAAAAATAATACATAGTAAATATGAGTCATTACATACTATATGGGGTTTAATGATACATGTTAATTGAAATTTATTTTAATCTTGTTATTGGGTAATGCCTTCATAGTGGAATAATGTGGTCATTATGTCCATGGATATCTATTTCCTTCCAACATTAATCAAATAGGTGTTCTCCATCATTTTACCTCATCCCTGCATATAATCCTTGAAAATTGAGTTGTTTTATTAAATTTATTTTGATAAAAAGAAGTTATTACACCCAAGTAATCATTTATATTTCTTTTAGATATTTTTATGCCCCCAGTATTCTTTTAATAGGTTTACCTTGCATGAAAACAAGCTTAACCTAAAAATTTTAATCACTGAGATTTTTTTTAGATATGAATAATGAACATAGCTTTAAATTTTTTTTTGTAATGTTCATTGCTGATTTTATTCCTTTATTCTTTTTTATTTGTGTAATTTCTTTCTTTCGTATTAAAAAATATTAATCCAATCCTTTTCATTGTTGGGTTTCTGAGATCAAGGGGGATGATTTCATAAGTGATATAAAGAAAACCACAACATTGGGTGAATATATTTTTAAAGTGTATATTTCTCAAATTCATATTGATATGTGAATAATTCTTAAAAAATATAAGAGATCAATTTTAAATTGAATGAATGCATTTTTTTTCATTTATTTTTCATTATTTTAAAATTATGCAGTCTTTCCTTGCATTTTTCATGAAAATCAACAACATATTGTTAGACGTAAAAATCTATAACACAAGAAAAATTGGGGTGATAATTAAATTGAAATTTATTAAATTTTCAATCAATAATTTAATGATTTATTTCATTTGTTTAATTAATTATATTAAAATATCTAATAACCATAAATTGATCATTGTTTAACAATGCAATTATATTCCCAATTATGTTACATTTCCTATATTCCCCACAATTTATCAAGAAATTTTATTGATATATATTTTTTAGTTATTTCCCTAACATTTATAATATTTTCTAAGCATTTTTTCTTTATATATTAATGATTTTGTTACTTTTGAACTTGTATTCCACTCTTACATAGTCTTTATTGTTACGAAAATATGGGGAGAAACAAAGTGAAAAAAATGATTCATAGAATAGTAAAAGGGAAAAACAAAAGAAGAAGATGAAGATATTGAATGTAGAGATTTACCTTGTTCGGGAAATGATCCCCACGTCCACAGAGAGGCAAAAATTTCACTATAGTCGAGAAGACAAATTTATGAGAATTTTCAGGATTCTAAATCACACAATCAACCCTAGCTCGAAATGGGCTAATAGGGATGACAAATAATTACTCCACCAACTGTAAAGAAATCCATTGTGCAACAGTAAAAGGTGGATGGAAGTCTGCATCACTATAGTGTCACAGCCAACCAAGTCTAAGATACTACAGTGTCTGACAAATGGAAGTCTGTAGAGATACAATGCCCTATCGGTGTCGCTGATCATCCCTGCTACAATAGTCGTGCCAAAATCTTCACTACTACAGTGCTTTATCGGTGTCATCTGGTCAGCTCCGCTACAATCAGTCAGAGCTGCTATAGTGCCCCAAAATTTGGGTTGGGGGATTTTTATCCCCATATCAAGGATGTATTTCCCCCTTCCCCCCCAAACACATTGCAAAGCTTGACCCACGGAGTTGCGGTCTGGTGCGCAGTATGGGATGCAAGATTTCAGCCCAAAAAACATCCAAATAGGATTGGGCTACACCAATCCAGAATTTATTTGTGATTTAGATTCGTTCAATATTCTTATTAATGATCAAATTTCAAAAAAAGAAATCTTTTGTGAAAATTAAACAAAGAATTATTGACCCATGCGACCACACAAGTGGAGTACAAGTATAATTTCAAACCAAACTTGTTTCAATAATTATATTTATATATAGTATTTATTAAAGGTAGGTTATAGCTTCTCTTTCATTTTGTCCTCCCTACTAGACATTATCATCTCCCCCTCTCTGATTTTCCCCCAATTTCTATCTGACGGTTTCCTTATGGATTTATCCTGCATGTGACGATCTCTTTCCCATCAGTCCCCCCGCTAAGCATTCTTTATGTTCCCTTCACGGGCGCATCCCTCCTGATCTATCCCTAAAATTATGTTTTTATTGTCTGAACCTCGATCATGCATCATCCAATCACCGACCACTAGCGACACCCAAGGTCATCCTCTCTTTATCAATCCACCCACATTTGTCATATTTTTTGAAAAACATAATACTAGTGATTTACTCTTAAAGATCCAATCTAAGTTCTCCAATAGGGTTCTTGATTGTCAGTCGATTGACACCACTGAGTGTTCTCAGGTCCACCAAACCAAATCTACTTCACATTTTCCAACATATTAACTCAGCAAGCTCAGTGTTCGTCACTTATTCACCCCAGGTAGGATTCTACCTAGGGTTCAACAGGTCGACATCCAATATCTCATATTTCTACCAATTTTTGTGAACATTATTAGCCAGAATAAATCTAAAACAACCTCCAAATCAATTGGCCACTTCCTCAATAGGCTCCTTCACAGATCTAAGTCACCCTTACTACAACTTTGCCCAAATACTATTAGCGACTTTGACCCCCTTATTCTTGATTTGTATCTCGATATTGTTGTTTCATTATTTGATGCATGTTCTGCCAAATGCGATGTTATTTATGATCTCTACTTTGATATTGTATTTCATGGTCATTAAAATTGTGCCCAATAAGCTTACATGTCTTCTTTTATTCAAGTTTCCTTATCATTATTTCCAGTTTTTTCATGCAATGGTAACAAATATTCAAGGTAATTTTTCATCAAAACAATTATTTATTTTCTATCTCTATTTTCATAAATAGTTGATGTCTCTTTTATCACAATTATCATTGATAGTTCTAACCATGATTTTTATAGGGATCAATATACCATTGTTTTTTTCATAGATCGAAAGATGAAAAAAATCATTTTATGATTCTCATTAATTTGTTATAAGCATGAACCATGTGGTATATTGTTTCTTGTTTCTCCTAATATAATTTTCTATTATTTCTCATTTAAATTTATTATCCCGGGGTTGCTTACATGTGACATTAAATCCCTCAACCATAGTGATTTTTTTCAGTGTAAGTTCTCTTATTTTTCCCCAATGTTGCACACCACTCCAATGGTGATTTACATAATGGAACCCATATTTTAGCATGTCTTAAAAGATATGTTTTATATTTCATATGTGTTTTATGATGTATGTGTTTTTTGGTATGTTGTGTTGGCATGGAATTCCTTAACATTAGAATGTTGTCTTATATTACCATGATGTATATGTGTTCCCATTCAATGTTGGTATGTTGTATTTATAGTATTCATTGTATACACAAATGACATGTTGCATATGTGTTTCCTATCATTGTAATTTTACTGAATTCACTAGTAGAATTTTTTATATCTATATTCTCTTAGAATGTTAGTAGCATGTTATATATGTCTATACACTATCATGAATAAATAGTCGTTGAAATATATTTTTACCATTAAATCATGACAAAATTCCAATTATTTTATTCCCTTAATAGGTTCAACACATGCTCCATGGTCATTACTTTAGTTCATATATTTATATTTTCTCCTTAAATATATCAGTCTATTCCTCACAGGTCTATGACCTTTGGTAATATTTCATCCTATAAATGTTGTTTCTCTATGATATTGAAACTTCCATTTATCTTATATGCATATGATTTTATTTCTTTTTCCCCTTCAAAATTTCATGTGTATCTCCTTATCAAGCATTGATCTATGTTAATCACTCATACTCTATAATTTCCCTATAATATTTCAATTTCAATTTCATTTCTCTGTGATTTATTTTTTTCCCTTAAAATTTCATACGTGCATCTCTTTATTAATCATTGATCTATCTTGGTTACTTTATTCATCTACCTTCATCGAATCCAAGGAAACATCATGTATATGCATATATCAGTTGCATATTCGTTCTATGAATGCAATTGATCATCCAATCTATTTACTTTCAAAATGGTTGTCCTTGGACTACCACCAATTAGGTAGCAGTTGTAATAAAACTTACAGTTATTTTCTTCAATGATTCCATTAGACCCTGATATGCAATCAAATTTTCTAAATGTTTTATAATTCTAAATTTTTTTCCATTTTTTTGTTTTTACTACAACTTTTCTTTTGTATATCATTTCTACGCATCTCTATTTATGTTTTACTAATGATTTTTCATCTTTAAAAAATTAAATTATCTAAATTACATACGTTTTTATTTTTTATTTTATCAAACAGAATGATGAATAAATTTGTGCATTTGGAGATGTATATTGAATTGCATGATCTGAGAGAGGATCTATTGCATATCATCAAGGATGCTGACGTGGTTATTCCTACTGGACAAGTGGGGGCCGAAATCCCCAAAAGTGATGGTACTTCCAAATTGATGAGACTTGAAGTTTATAAAGCTTTGTGTAGGGGTGATGTGTTGTTCATCGAGCTATATGTAATCTATGAACTCGAAGTTTCAATTTCACATCTGGTTAGCCCATGAGGCCACACGTTAGTCCACACGTTAGTCCACGTCATTGTGATGGTCATGTAATGAATGTACTAATATCATTTTTGACCGTATGAATATCATCATCATCAAGTGGAATATGTATCTCTGTATTTGGATCATGAGCTACAGTAATCGTCACTTTTAGATAATCTTTTAGAAGTGGTCTATTATGCAGCTTGTCCTCTAGGATATTAAACACCGTAGCCCTCACTACAAGGTGATATGTGGGTGTTTACTGATATAAATCACAGTCATTATCACCATGTAGAAGATTAGTATAGGAAAAGTATTAGTGTTTTTCTGATTCACATTTCATGGGAAAAAGTATTATAATATTGATAACCATGGCTAAGACAACTCTTTGAGGGGAATGGCTCACCTCAAAGCTGGTGGGGATGGGGCGGGATCTTCACGCTCTGGTTGTTACTGAGTTGTTTCTTCTCCTTGCTTCCCACCCATAAAAGTTTCTAGAAACTCTCCCTACCATTGAAATCATTCTTCAAGAGTTTCTAGTCTTTCACACATTTATTTCATTTCTTCATCTCTACCGTCTGTTTGTTTTTTTCTCAAAATATACTCTAGGTGTCACCCCAAACCGCGCACCTCTGACACGACCATATTGTTCTGGTTGCTTCAAAGCCGTCAATAATAGGTCTGCATATGCTACAGGAGTAGCTTATTCCTGTGACTATCGGATATAGGAAAATAGGTAATTATTATTATGTAATTGAAATTTAAAACAAATTTTTTTATCATGTCATACTTGCACATATTTTCACACTTTTTGTGTGTTTTCATCTACTAGATTCCCTTCCTTATTCACATGTTCCTCCTTCTATAGCACATGAAATGGGATGGAAGTGTCTTTGTCTTTAGACTCATCAATCTACATATAAATATAGAAAGATAATTATGATGTTGTTTCTTGGAACATAAAAATATTACTGTAAATTTAAAATACGTACCATTTTATTTTCTAGTGAAGCGTACCCCATCCTTGCTTTACGATAGGGTTATTTTGTTTTTGATGCGCGTTCTTTATTTTCAGTACTGAGTTTCTATTTAATAAATGAAATATTGACAATCAAAGTGATGAATACACGTATCCTCAAACAACGTATTATCAGCCACAATGTACCTGAAACTTATCATCCCCACGACAACCAATAAATGTATCCCATGCTTCTTGGGATATTAGGTGAGCGTAGACAAGGGGTGGGTGAAGGTTTATTTTACCTTTGAAATCTTTCAGGTTACATTTTGTTAAAATAGTGCAAAAACCTCTATGAATCCTTCCTTCAAGACTTAGTACATAATTCTTGTGTGAATCATCTACTATAAATGTACTCTGGAAGAGATTGAGAAGAGTAATACACTATTTCATTATTTTATTTGCTAGTAAATTAAAGAAATCATATCATAATGTTACTGTAATTTCTTCCCAGATCACAGCCTTCAGCCTAGACACAACATGGTGCCATGAATCTATGTCAATCGGAACGCATTGCTGAGTGACAATTCCAATATAAATACTAAACATAGCCTTGTTGGGATTCACATGTTGTCCTTGTGCATTTCATCTGACATCAAATTTGATGCCTTTGATTTTCTCCTTAAGAACTTTTGCTAACACCATCAAACTATGGCGCACCTATGTTTTTTGGGACGTCGGTCCTTCATAACCGATCATTTCATCAATATCAACATCATCTATATGTTCATATAAAATGGTAGCAATGACATGTGCTGATGGTTTTTGGACCTCAACACTAGGAGCAACAACAGGTTTAAAAACTTGTTGTTGCACAACATTGTGAGCAACAGTAGCAGCAGAAATAGTAGCATCTTGAGAGACTTGTTCAACCTTGAGGTTAAGAGCACCAGAACATGCAAAAGTCATTATCTATAAAAGTGGTTGAACATTTAATTTAGATTACATAAATTTAGTAATGATAAGATAATAACACGAGATAACAAGATATATATTAAAAACAAAATATAACTTGTTTATTGAACACTCTTTCTTTTTTTCAAAGGCTGAAGGGATTTGACACCTCTATAGATTATCCAAATCCCTTCATTATGGTCTCCTCTAACATAAAAAATTTCATCTACATTGGGACCACTATGAAATGATTGCGACATACCAATAAAAGGATCATCCTCAACTGAATTTTCATCAGAACCTTCAATAGTTTTGGAAAATAATAGAACAATCGACCAATTTCAGTTTGCGATATCTAGAACATAAAATGCTTGTACCGCTTGTGATTCCATTATAAACTATTCGTCTTTGTACCCTTATTTACTAAAATCAACTTTTACAAATCCTAATTCATCTATTTTAACACCACTATTGTTATCAACCAATTTGCATTGAAAAATAGGCAATTGGAATGTTGTATAATCCAACTCCCATATTTGTTTGATAATTCCAAATTATGACATATTCGCATAAATTGGATTTCTGTCCTTAATACCAGAAACATGCATCGCTTCATCCACAAGTGTAAATCCACTATTTTGCATGGTAATATCTTCATTATGTTCATCTGTGTAGAATGTATAACCATTAATTACATAACCATTGTAAGATAATACGTACACACTTGGTCCGACAACAAGCCATCGAAGTCGTTATGAAATTGAATTTGAATTTTCAGCTAACTTCTTAAAAATATGGTCCGGAAACCATCTTATAAACTGGTGATTATGTGTATTTGATATCCATTTTTTATCCCTTGATGGATTCAACTGCCTAAGAATTTCTTTTTGGGTTTCCATATATGGAGAAACCTCCCAACTGTTATGCAAAACATAAAGGTGGGCCTTCTCCCGATCTGTAATATTGATTGTAACAACATCCCATCCAAAAATTCCCACACCCTCAATGCGTCTAGTGTGATGAGATTTTGGGAGACTAATGATTTACAGATCAGATACATATTCAGTATATAATTCAATGGCTTCCTCAACAATATATATCTATACAATAAAACCCTCCGGCCGACTTTGATTTTTGACATACCCTTTCAAAATCTTCATATATTGTTCAACGGGGTACATCCATCTATAGTGCACAGGACCACAAATTCAAATCTCTCTCACCAAGTGAACCATCAAATGAACCATCATATCAAATAATGATGGTGGGAAAAACATTTCTAATTCACATAATATGATGAAAAATTCTCTTTCCATAGCTGGAAATTTTATCGGGTATAAAACTTTGCTTCATATAGCTTTGAAAAAGAAACAAAGTTTGGTTAATATATGATGAACATTTTTGGAAAAAATGCAATGTAAATCTATAAGAATTAAATCATGCATAAAAACATTTCAGTCACATGATTTTAAATCTTTTAACTTCAAATCATTCATTGAATCAATGTTCTTGATATTTGATGAATACCTGTCTGGAACCTTTACATCATTGAAAATGTTTCAAAACTGATATATCTCTTCCCTAGAAATAGTGTAAGCAGTTGGTGGAAGAAACCTTCAATTTTCACCCTTCACTGAAGCCAACTCTTCTCATATTCCCATGTTAACCATGTCCAAACTTGCCTTAATTCCATCCTTTATTTTTCCAGGGGCATTTATCAATGTTCTGATAACACTTTCACATACATTTTTTTCACATGAATCACATCAATAAAATGTCTGACATATATAAAATTCCAGTATAGTAATTCAAAAAAAACTGATCTCTTTTTCCAACTGATTTTCATAAGGTTTTTCAAAAATGGTTTACCAAAAATAGTGTTCACATCTTTTAATTTCTCAAATATTCGATCAACTGTTAGTGGAGATGGTTTTGTGCGTTGTTCTGAACTTCCATTGTATGATTTCATCCAAGATTGGTACTTATGCCGACGAGGTAGAAATCTACGATGTCTTAGAAACACAGATTTTGATGAATTTTCAACCTAATTGATTCCGTATCTTCTTTGTACACAAGACAACCTTGAGTTCCTTTAATGATATATCCTGAAAAATTTCTATTAGTAGGTAAATAATTTATCTTCCCATACAACATCACTCTCAACGTGAAGTATTAACTTTTATAAGTATCATAAAACACAACACCTGAATTTCATAATAACTTTAAATCCTTGATCAAAGGAGTCAAATAAACATCAATATCGTTACCTAGTTGTTTTGGTCCTGATATAAACATAGATAACATGATGAATTTTTGTTTCATGCATAACCAGGGTGGCAAGTTATAATTTACCAACATAACAGGCCATGTACTATGAGTGCTGGTTTGAAAACCAAAAGTATTTACTCCATATGTAGATAACGCAAGATGAATGTTTCTCAGATCATTTCCAAATTCAGGATACTCATGATCAATTCTCTTCCATTGAGGAGAGTTGGCCATGTGACATAATTTCCCATATTTATTTCTTCCTCTGCATGCCACAATAATTGTTTTGCAGTTTCTTCACTTCCTTATAGACGCATGAACCTTGTAATGATTGGAAAGTAACATACAACTTTTTTAGGACTAGATTCATCTTTCTTGTATTGGGAAGCACCACAATTTGGAAATTATATAAGTGATTTTTTATCCTTGAAAAAAAATATAAAGTCTTTTGGTCAGGCATGTATTCTTTCAGAAATCATACCCAAAGAGTATAGTATTCGTTTAGCTTTATATGTCCATCTTGGAAGCTCATTATCTTCTGGGAGCATGTCATTCAAGAGAGAAAGTAGTTCCATAAAACTAACATCACTCCATCCGTTTCCTGATTTCAATTTATACAACTTCAAGACAGCTGAAAATGCTATATATTTAGTGAAACCAGCATACAATGACGAATTTTCATAACTCTTTAACTTCTCAAACAATTTTGGGCAATCACGGAGTTCATCTTCAACTGTCGTTTTCATTTCCTCAATACGATCTTCATCATCATTGACACATGTAATCACATCCTCTATACAATATTCTTCATTATCCATATTTGTAATCATTGATGATCCATAAAATGCAGTTTCATCCCATCCGGTAACTATATTCGCTTTTTATTTGTGTTTATTCCAACATTTATAACTCTGATATATTCCGTGACATATAAAATGTTCTTCCAACTCCTCTGGAGTAATTAATCTTGAATAACAACAAAGTAAACACAGAAAAAGGATTTGAGAGAGATCCTTTGCGTGATCCTTTGAAAACATGATGAACTCTTTCACTCTGTTCTCATACTCTATTTTCAAATTATTAGCAACCATCTAATCTTTATTCAGCTCCATCCTATTTGAATCTAAAATATTAGTATTTATGATTCAAATACACAAAACAATACTTCCAAATATAGTAGAAAAGAACCACTTACTTATAAAAATAGATATTAATAGATCCTAACCATTTCTAATAAAGATTTAGAAATCAACAGAACTAGGATAGGCCCCCCATCAAAATCAACACACTTTCCAGACCCCTTACCAATAGTTCTAGCACCCACCACCCTTGCAGCAAAACATTAAACATCCTTTTAACCACCCATACCAGCCACCTCATTCTCAATAAAATAATCACATTAAACAACCCAAAACTAGTGAAAAAACTCAAATAAAATGAAAACAAGGATACAATTTTGATGAGAAAACTAATATAGTAGATACATTTCCAAACAAAAAGGGGTTTGAGGGGGAGACAAATAACCTAGGTTTTTCCAAAATTACTATAGAATATCATAGTTTTTGTTAACCAAATTAACATAAGAAAAATAAAATCAAGGTTATTGAACATAAATTCTATCATGAACATATAAAAGATATGAAATAACTCTCCCTCACCTTCTCCAAACTTGTACCTAAGCCTCTATGATATCTTATTGCTTGGAAAACACCCTTTTCATTTCACACTAGTTCACTAAAAACAGAGATTTCTATGACACCTTAGCACATAAAAATGGCCTCAAACACATAATTAAAAGGACCCCATCTACAACACCTATATAGTAACCACTTTAGGAGTCACTGGCTTGCCCACATGTTTTTTGGATCGCCTCTAAAGAATACATCTCTATGGGGGAATTGTTCATCTTCCTTGCAAGTCCAAATTCATAACAAAAATCACTAACATGGGGATCTACCAACACCTACCATATACCTAGAAAATAATTGAAAAAATTAGAAAAAATAGTTTCTTGTAACTGTTTCTAATAGTACTACAAGAAAAGTATAACGAACATAGATTATACCTCCAAACACTCCTGGAGCCTCCTGGTAAAAAGATTCTAGTGACTACAACTATCCAAGATTATAACAACTAACTTCCCAATATAGGAGTGGTCTACTTAGGGGTAGTATTAGTAGAATAAAACAAAAGTTCCATCCACCTCATGCTGCTCCCTGATCTCCTCCATCACTTTAGTGCTGTACAGATCTCCTTTCTCCAGTTCCTTCCTCTGCCTAGGCTATTCGTTGACTGCCTCTCTGATAGTAGCATGAATGTTAAGAAAATGAAATGTGATATGTCTATACCCATCGAAATCATTTAAAATTCCTTGGAGTAATGAGATATCCTTGAGGTACCTATGAATGACAGTGCCTCCTAATATGAGACTTGCATCACACACCTACTGTGGGTGGGTGCTGCTTGTAGAGACCCGCAAATTTCAAGGAAATTTTTTTTTCTTAATTTTCTTTGGAATTTTACAAGAGCGCAGCTTCAGACGGCACCTGATTCCGAGGCCCGGTGTGCCCGGAATCAATTTCCGAAGTTTGGCTCGGGTACGTTCAGTGAACGAACGAGTGGGTTTTTCTATCTTTTGAACCGGTGCCCGGAATCGAATTCTGAGGGCACCAATGAAATCGCAGCGCCGGTATTTGCTTAGAAACGCCTCTTCCGGAGTTGCGTTTGCTCAGACGTGGTTTTTAAATTTTGCGGCTTTAAGTCAGAAATAAAATAAAGTTGTGCGACAACTTTATTTTATTTCACTTAAACTGCTTGGAAGCCACTTAAAGTCACTTAAAGGCGGCTTGAACTGAGTTGAACTGGATAGGATGCTATCCAGAAATATCCTACCCTCTTGGTAGGATATTTGTGCGGTGGGACCCGCACGAGCCACGCCGTTTCTTTCGCTAAGTAACGCACCCGCGAAAACCCGTCAAAGTAACTGAAAAGTCAACCGACGCGTTTTCTTTAATTCTTAACAGACCATTTAATTGGGCGGTTTATTTCGTGAATTAAATGGACTGTTTCTTCGTGAATTAAATGGGTCGTTTCTTTCGAATTGATGGATCGTTTCTTAACCGGTTTCGTGTTGGCATGTTTATAAAATAAGACCAACATAAAAATCCTTGGAAAGGATTTGAGAGAATCTTCGTTCCTCCACCCTCTCCGCGAAGAACGCGAAGAACGCGAAGAACGCGAAGAACGCGAAGAACGCCGAACCCGGAAGTCGACGACGCTTTCGCCCGAGACGTTCTTCCGATCTCCGATCTCCGATCACCGACCATTCGAGGTGAGTGATTTCGGATTTCCCCTCAAGTTCTTTTCTTTGGTTTTAAACGAAACACAGATTTAAATATTAATAATTTAAATCTGTTGTTCTTGATTTGTTGAGATCGCCGGCTCAACACCGGTTTCCGCGACGACGCGACACCTTCCCGCGACGACGCGACGATCGATCTCTTCCGCGACGATCTCTTCCGCGAAGAACGCCCGCGCTCGACGATCATCAAGGTAGGGATTTGATTGTGATTCTTTTTCCCCGTGCTTATTCTTTTTAAGTGAAGAACATGATCTCCGACAATTTTAATCTATTTAAAAATTTTTGTTGATTATTCCTCCCGTGATTTATGACTAACGCGGAGGTTGCGGGTCTAACGAACAAGACCCGACAACCCTCCGCCGATCTCCTTGTTGTGCGGATATGGCGGACGACGACAAACCGTGCGGCAGAGGCAATCCGTCGATCCCGCAGTGAAGATCGGCCCCCGGGAGGAGCAACGGCGCAGACGGGAAAGAAATCGGGCCACCGGAGCATCTCCGGCGGCCCGTGGAAGGCGGCGGCGGCGCGGGTCGCCGGCGCGGCGGCGCCGGCGACCGGAGGCGGCGGCGGCCGGCGCGCCGCCGTGGAGGAAGCCCGCCGCGGCTGAAGCCGCGGCGGCAACGGCGGCCGGTTCCACGGCCGCGCGGAACCGGGACGGACGCGGCGGCCCGGCCGCGTCCGCGTGACAGGCGGCCCCCCGCGGGGGCCGCGTTTCCCTCAAAGCCGCGGGGTTGACCCGCGGCGGCAGCCCCTTCGGCCGCTCGGCCGAAGCCGAGCCGGCTCGGTCCGGTCGGCCGGGCCGCGCCCAGGCCGGACCGGACCCGGCCGAGCCGGTTCGGGCCGGTTCGGGCCGGCCCGGTTCGGGCCGACCCGGTTCGGCCGACCCCAGGGGGGGGTTCGGGCCGGGTCGCCCCGGACCCGGAACCCCCATTTCGGGCCCTCTTCGGTCCATCACCCATATCTTGGGCCTGGGACCTCCGATTGACGAACCGTCAGCGGCTACGCGATCCTTGGATCGAGACGGTCGTTTCGGTATATTATACTCAAGGTTTCGGAAGACTTTGGGTTCGGCCGGGTTGGTTCGTACACGAAACCAACCGGGCCCTCGGAGCGGAAACGCTCATAACTTGGGCTACGGACGTCCGAACGACGTACCGTCAGCTGTGGTAGTTTCCTCTAAGTGAGACGGAACTTTTGGCATACTCCGCCCGAGGATCGGATACAGGCGGAGCACGGTCGGGTTGGTTTTGCCCTAAAAACCAACCGGGCCCCTGGGACGAAAATGCCAATAACTCTCAGACCGGGCGTCCGATTGACGCGCCGTCTGTCGCGTTGAGATCCTGTTGTCGATACGGAACTTTTGGATACATCAACTTCGGACTACGTGTCAGTTGATGTATCAGCCCCTCGGCTCGTGGAGCGGACCCTCCTAAACGAGCTCGCTACGTGCGGGAACCCTAGCGCTGGCTGTGACCTCGACGACAGAGCAGAGATCCTCCGTGGACTGCGACGACGGCAGAGCAGAGATCCTCCGTGGACTGCGACGACGGCAGAGTAGAGATCCTCCGTGGACTGCGACGACGGCAGAGCAGAGATCCTCCGTGGACTGCGACGACGGCAGAACAGAGATCCTCCGTGGACTGCGACGACGGCAGAGCAGAGATCCTTCGTGGACTGCGGCGACGACTGTGCAGAGATCCTCAGTGGACTGCGTCGACTACCGCACTCAGCGATCCTACGCGGATCAGTGCCCGATCCTATGTGGGTCCTACTACCGGTTCTGTGTGAGCCACTGCCTACCGGTTCTGTGTGAGCCACTGCCTACAGGTTCTGTGTGAGCCCGATCCTGTGTGGGTCTTCTGCGGGGGTTAGTACCTATCGATCCTTCGTGGGTCCGACGACTTAGACGGATCAGTGATCGTCTTTGACGTCATCTGAAAAAGTATACCTGGTTGAGCTGAATCTTATGTTACTATCCTATGTGGATTTACTATTTACTCTCCTTTGTGGATTGTGTTGAACTATCCTTTGTGGATTTACTGTTTACTCTCCTTGTGGATTTGAGTCTTGCTTTCCTTTGTGGATTGAGTTGTTCTTGAGCTCGTGAGCAGAGCTAGAATTGGGGACTTAGGTATATGTATGGGCATATACCTAAGTCGAGTCAGATGTTACTTCGTGATTGCATCTTTCTTTTGTGTTATATCCTTTGTGGATTTCGGGAGACCTTCGGGGGTCTCGGGGTCCTTACTGAGTAGTTGTACTCACCCCTGCACGGGCTATGCCCGCACCTTGTTGTGTTGGTTGCAGACGACGGACAGCGCTGATCACGGTTGGGGCGTGGAGCAGGACGGTACCTGGAGGTGGACCACTGGTCGGGACGTGCTCGGAGCGGACGTGGGACCCGAGGAGCCTGGAGGCTATCTGTACCCACCCTTCAGGTGGGATTGCCAGTGGACGACACGAGGCCGCCGTCTTTTCTTCAGTTGCTGTACTTTACTTTCAGTTGTACTTTACAGTTGGGCTTGTATTTCCGGCCCCTTTACTTTTCTGCACTTTACTTTCCGCTTGCTGACTCTGTGTGGTTGTTACTTATAAAGGCAATGCCTTCCCTGTTTACTGGGATCTTACGCCTTGGTGCTAGTCGCCAGCCCCTGGCCTATGGAAGGCGGGCTTGGGGTAGTCACGGCACGGGCCCCGAGGACGGGTCGTGACAAATTGGTATCAGAGGTGGTCGGTTCTACCGCAGACTCTGATCGTCCTTTCTTTCCATGTGAAGCAATAGTGTTTAGTGTATTGAGTGTGGTTATCAGTTCAGGGAGCCCAGTGTTGGTGCGGCGGCCGACGTATCCGTACACCAGGACCCTGACTCCTGATTTCCGACTTAATGCATGAAAACATTGATTGCGTGTGTGTTTCAAGTTTTCTTTGTGATTGCTTGTGTCAGCTCACCGGGTATACTGATCTGCTTTATGAAAGTCTCAAGTTTTCCTTGTGATTACTTGTGCCAGCTCACCAGGTATACTGTTCTGACTGTGGTGCTCTTGTTCTCCTTTTCAGGATGGCCCCGCGACGACTGCCAGCTAGGGTTCCGAGTGTAGGGCGCGACGGCAGCCCACCGAGCGACGAGGCCTCGGTGCAGGGCCCCTTGCCAGCAGTGTCACCGGCGGTAGCCTTACCCGCCGAGCCACCGATGCTTCCAGTACCAGACGCCGACGATGCACGTCGCCTCAGGGCACTGCACGAGTTTCAGAGCCAGCGACCGCCCAGGTTTCGCGGTGAGGCGGACCCCCAGGCCGCCGAGGACTGGCTAGAGGCGGTGGTACGGATCTTCAGGCTAGTGAGGACACCAGCGGATCTCATGGTGATCCTCGCAGCGAGCCTCCTGCAGGCGGCGGCAGGACGATGGTGGAGCCTGATGCTCCAGGTTCACGACGAGGCATCCTTGCTCTGGGCGGACTTCGAGAGCCTCTTCCGCTCTGAGTTCGTCCCAGCCACCCTCCGAGCGGTGCGCATCCAGGAGCTTCTCCAGCTGCGCCAGGGCAGCATGACGGTCGCTCAGTACGCGGCGAGGTTCACGGACCTATCTCGCTACTCGACCGACATGGTACGGGACCCCTTCTTCCGGGCCCGGACCTTCGAGCAGGGCTTGCGACAGGAGATTCGGGCGTCGCTGATCTCCCTCAGCATTCCGACCCAGGCGGGAGTGCTGGAGCGAGCCCTCCTGATCGAGAGCTTCCTGGCAGAGCCTTCTTCAGCAGCGAGACCTAGCGCAGGGCGGCAGGTAGCTGAGTCATCGGCAGCAGGCAGCCGACGGATGACTCACGGGTCCAGGCAGACCAGACCCCCACGCAGACGGCCTCAGGACACCGGCTCAGCAGTACGAGGCACACAGCGGAGTGCCAGCCTTTCGAGAGGCAGGCTGTGCTACTCTTGCGGCGGGCAGGGTCACATGGCTCGTGACTGCCCGACTCGCCGACCAGAGGAGCAGCAGACGGTGGAGGGGCCACCCAGGCAGAGGCAGAGGGTCGACCGTGGCGGTCCGCAGGGAGGAGGCGGACGAGGCAGAGGAGCTGGCCGAGCAGCGGTTGGTGGGCGACGCTTCCAGGCTCTACCCCCACCACCACCAGGAGGGCCACCTCGACCACAGGGAGCTGGCGGGCAGGGACAGGCCCAGCTCCAGGCAGTGGAGGCCTACGACCCCGACATGCCAGAGATGATTCGAGGTACGATCTGTGTCTATTCCACCCTTGCTGCAGTACTTATAGACACAGGAGCGAGTCACTCTTTCATAGCCTCTGCCCTTGTTCGGAGCTCGGAGATTCCGACTGAGCCGTTGGCTCGATCCTTACGACTAGAGACTCCTACGGGAGCAGACTCGACGATTACGCACTGGTGCCGGCAGTGTGAGCTTACTCTAGGAGGCGAGAGCTTCGGCTGGGATCTCCTTGTAGCGGCGTCGAGGCCTTACGACGTCATCTTGGGCATGGATTGGCTATCCACGGTTCATGCCCAGATCGACTGTTTTAGGCGCAAGGTGCGATGTGTTCGTACCGACGGGAGCAGGTTTACCTTCACCGGCGAGAAGGGAACCTTTGCAGCACAGGATGGACTTCCGCGGAGGAGAGTGCAGCCCATCTCTCATCAGTTGGCTAGCCTCATCCTAGGAGCAGTGGATGTGCGGAGTCCGGCTTTTCCTGCAGTGGTGGACCAGTACGTGGACGTCTTTCCCGACGACGTTCCAGGGCTACCTCCTCGTAGAGAGGTAGACTTTTACATCGACTTGTACCCCGGGACAGCCCCGATATCTACTCCAGCATATCGGATGGCCCCCGCCGAGCTTCGAGAGCTGCGGGTACAGTTGGAGGACTTGCAGAGCAAGGGGTTTATCCGACCCAGTGTTTCACCCTGGGCTTCCCCGATTTTGTTCGCCAAGAAGGCGGACGGGAGCTTGCGACTTTGTGTCGACTATCGTCGCCTGAACCAGGTGACAGTGAGGAACAAGTATCCGCTGCCACGGATTGATGACCTCTTCGATCAGCTCAAGGGAGCGCGGTGGTTCTCGAAGATAGACCTCCGGTCAGGCTATCATCAGCTCAGAGTTCGAGACGAGGACGTGCAGAAGACGGCCTTCAGGTGTCGGTATGGCCATTATGAGTTCTTGGTTATGCCGTTCGGCGTAACCAATGCTCCAGCAGTGTTCATGAGCCTCATGAACAGGATCTTCCAGCCATACCTCGACCGATTTGTCGTTGTCTTCATTGACGACATTTTGGTATACTCGACGACTGAGGAGGAGCATGCATACCACCTGCGAGTTGTGCTAGACACACTCCGAGAGCACCAACTTTATGGCAAGCTCTCAAAATGCCAGTTCTGGTTACGTGAGGTCCATTTCTTGGGGCACGTCATTTCTGAGGCGGGAGTTGCAGTGGATCCCGCGAAGATCGAGGCAGTGCTAGCTTGGGAGCCACCCAAGAGCGTGACAGAGGTGCGGAGCTTCTTGGGCCTAGCGGGATACTATCGGAGATTCGTGCCAGACTTCTCCAGAGTTGCAGCACCACTCTCAGCCTTGACGAAGAAGGGGAAACCCTTCGTGTGGTCAGACAGATGTCAGCAGAGCTTCCAGGAGCTGAGACAGAGATTGACCAGCGCACCTATCTTGAGGTTGCCTGAGGAGGGAGTTGGGTACGTAGTTTACTGCGACGCATCAGGGACTGGACTCGGGTGCGTCCTGATGCAGGAGCGGGCCGTGATCGCCTACGGATCACGTCAGTTGAGGCCGCATGAGCAGAACTACGCCACTCATGACCTGGAGTTAGCAGCAGTGGTCTTCGCTCTGAAGACGTGGCGGCACTATCTGATGGGCGAGCGCTTCACAGTCTTTTCTGACCACCAGAGTCTCAGGTATATCTTCTCTCAGAAGGACCTGAACCTGAGACAGCGGAGATGGCTTGAGTTCCTCCAGGACTATGACTTTGAGATAGTCTATACTCCTGGGAAGGGGAACGTGGTAGCCGATGCCCTCAGCAGGAGAACGGGCATTCAGCTGCTTGAGGAGGCGACGGAGCAGCTAGCCTCCTTGCAGATATCCTTCGTGGATAGAGACGGAGCAGCCTTTCTTCAGTCTCTCACAGTCTCTCCTCCACTTCTACAGCGGGTCAGAGAGGCTCAGCGTGGGGACGCTGACTGTGAGACCCGGCGTGCACTGATATCCTCAGGTCAGGCGCCTGATGGTTTATCCCTTGGAGCAGAGCACGACATCCTTTTCAGAGGGCGTACCTTCGTACCAGTTGCTTTACGAGAGGAGGTGCTGAGAGAGTTTCACACTTCTCCCTTGGCGGTACATCCCGGAGTGGCGAAGATGTACCAGGATCTCAGGCGACAGCACTGGTGGCCGGGCATGAAGAAAGCTGTGGCAGAGTTCGTTTCACGATGCCTCACCTGCCAGCAGGTGAAGGCAGAGCACCAGGTACCAGCAGGCTTGGTACAGCCCTTGGAGGTCCCGGAGTGGAAGTGGGACGGCATATCTATGGACTTCGTGACTGGACTTCCACGTACTTCCAGAGGTCACGACTCCATTTGGGTGATTGTCGACCGACTTACCAAGTCGGCACACTTCTTACCCATCAGAGAGCAGGGCTCAGTGGAGAGCTTGGGACGTCTTTACGTCCAGGAGATCGTACGGCTTCACGGTGTGCCATCATCTATCGTCTCCGATCGAGATGCTCGTTTCACTTCCCGGCTTTGGAAGGGGTTGCAGGAGGCGTTCGGGACGCGGCTCCATCTGAGCACAGCCTTCCACCCTCAGACGGATGGTCAGACGGAGAGGACCATACAGACACTCGAGGACATGCTCCGTGCATGTGTTCTCAACTTTGGTCGCAGCTGGGAGGACCACCTACCCTTGGTGGAGTTCGCGTACAACAACAGCTACCACTCCACCATCGGGATGGCACCATACGAGGCGTTGTACGGCAGACCCTGCAGATCACCGTTGTGCTGGACAGACCCTGGGGAGTCAGCACTCGTGGGACCAGAGATGGTCCGAGCCACGACAGAGAAGGTCCAGATCATCCAGGAGAGGATGAGGACAGCTCAGAGCCGGCAGAAGTCATATGCTGACAGGAGGCGGAGGCCACTAGAGTTCGAGGATGGCGACCACGTCTTTTTGCGTGTCTCACCTCGACGTGGTTTACGGAGATTTGGCCGAGGCGGCAAGTTGTCTCCACGCTTCATCGGGCCTTTCCAGGTCCTCAGCAGGATAGGAGAGGTGGCTTATCGCCTGGCTCTACCACCTCAGTTGCACCGGGTGCACGACGTCTTCCACGTGTCTCAGCTGAGGAGATACGTGCACGACCCGACACACATCATCGACTTTGGGGAGCTGGACATGGACGATGGGGCGACTTTTGCGGAGGTCCCAGTAGAGATCGAGGATCGACAGGAGCGGGTCCTACGTGGGCGGTCGATTCCTCTTGTGCGCATCAGATGGCAGCACGGGAACCTCCAGGAGAGCACTTGGGAGCGGGAGGCTCAGATGCGTGCTCAGTACCCCCATTTGTTCCCCTAGTTTTTTTGATGTATCTTTACGGGGACGTAAAGCCCTGAGGTGGGAGTAATGTAGAGACCCGCAAATTTCAAGGAAATTTTTTTTTTCTTAATTTTCTTTGGAATTTTACAAGAGCGCAGCTTCAGACGGCACCTGATTCCGAGGCCCGGTGTGCCCGGAATCAATTTCCGAAGTTTGGCTCGGGTACGTTCAGTGAACGGACGAGCGGGTTTTTCTATCTTTTGAACCGGTGCCCGGAATCGAATTCTGAGGGCACCGATGAAATCGCAGCGCCGGTATTTGCTTAGAAACGCCTCTTCCGGAGTTGCGTTTGCTCAGACGTGGTTTTTAAATTTTGCGGCTTTAAGTCAGAAATAAAATAAAGTTGTGCGACAACTTTATTTTATTTCACTTAAACTGCTTGGAAGCCACTTAAAGTCACTTAAAGGCGGCTTGAACTGAGTTGAACTGGATAGGATGCTATCCAGAAATATCCTACCCTCTTGGTAGGATATTTGTGCGGTGGGACCCGCACGAGCCACGCCGTTTCTTTCGCTAAGTAACGCACCCGCGAAAACCCGTCAAAGTAACTGAAAAGTCAACCGACGCGTTTTCTTTAATTCTTAACAGACCATTTAATTGGGCGGTTTATTTCGTGAATTAAATGGACTGTTTCTTCGTGAATTAAATGGGTCGTTTCTTTCGAATTGATGGATCGTTTCTTAACCGGTTTCGTGTTGGCATGTTTATAAAATAAGACCAACATAAAAATCCTTGGAAAGGATTTGAGAGAATCTTCGTTCCTCCACCCTCTCCGCGAAGAACGCGAAGAACGCGAAGAACGCGAAGAACGCGAAGAACGCCGAACCCGGAAGTCGACGACGCTTTCGCCCGAGACGTTCTTCCGATCTCCGATCTCCGATCACCGACCATTCGAGGTGAGTGATTTCGGATTTCCCCTCAAGTTCTTTTCTTTGGTTTTAAACGAAACACAGATTTAAATATTAATAATTTAAATCTGTTGTTCTTGATTTGTTGAGCTCGCCGGCTCAACACCGGTTTCCGCGACGACGCGACACCTTCCCGCGACGACGCGACGATCGATCTCTTCCGCGACGATCTCTTCCGCGAAGAACGCCCACGCTCGACGATCATCAAGGTAGGGATTTGATTGTGATTCTTTTTCCCCGTGCTTATTCTTTTTAAGTGAAGAACATGATCTCCGACAATTTTAATCTATTTAAAAATTGTTGTTGATTATTCCTCCCGTGATTTATGACTAACGCGGAGGTTGCGGGTCTAACGAACAAGACCCGACAACCCTCCGCCGATCTCCTTGTTGTGCGGATATGGCGGACGACGACAAACCGTGCGGCAGAGGCAATTCGTCGATCCCGCAGTGAAGATCGGCCCCCGGGAGGAGCAACGGCGCAGACGGGAAAGAAATCGGGCCACCGGAGCATCTCCGGCGGCGGCGCGGGTCGCCGGCGCGGCGGCGCCGGCGACCGGACGCGGCGGCGGCCGGCGCGCCGCCGTGGAGGAAGCCCGCCGCGGCTGAAGCCGCGACGGCAACGGCGGCCGATTCCGCGGCCGCGCGGAACCGGGACGGACGCGGCGGCCCGGCCGCGTCCGCGTGACAGGCGGCCCCCCGCGGGGGCCGCGTTTCCCTCAAAGCCGCGGGGTTGACCCGCGGCGGCAGCCCCTTCGGCCGCTCGGCCGAAGCCGAGCCGGCTCGGTCCGGTCGGCCGGGCCGCGCCCAGGCCGGACCGGACCCGGCCGAGCCGGTTCGGCCCGGTTCGGGCCGACCCGGTTCGGCCGACCCCAGGGGGGGTTCGGGCCGGGTCGCCCCGGACCCGGAACCCCCATTTCGGGCCCTCTTCGGTCCATCACCCATATCTTGGGCCTGGGACCTCCGATTGACGAACCGTCAGCGGCTACGCGATCCTTGGATCGAGACGGTCGTTTCGGTATATTATACTCAAGGTTTCGGAAGACTTTGGGTTCGGCCGGGTTGGTTCGTACACGAAACCAACCGGGCCCTCGGAGCGGAAACGCTCATAACTTGGGCTACGGACGTCCGAACGACGTACCGTCAGCTGTGGTAGTTTCCTCTAAGTGAGACGGAACTTTTGGCATACTCCGCCCGAGGATCGGATACAGGCGGAGCACGGTCGGGTTGGTTTTGCCCTAAAAACCAACCGGGCCCCTGGGACGAAAATGCCAATAACTCTCAGACCGGGCGTCCGATTGACGCGCCGTCTGTCGCGTTGAGATCCTGTTGTCGATACGGAACTTTTGGATACATCAACTTCGGACTACGTGTCAGTTGATGTATCAGCCCCTCGGCTCGTGGAGCAGACCCTCCTAAACGAGCTCGCTACGTGCGGGAACCCTAGCGCTGGCTGTGACCTCGACGACAGAGCAGAGATCCTCCGTGGACTGCGACGACGGCAGAGCAGAGATCCTCCGTGGACTGCGACGACGGCAGAGCAGAGATCCTCCGTGGACTGCGACGACGGCAGAGCAGAGATCCTCCGTGGACTGCGACGACGGCAGAGCAGAGATCCTTCGTGGACTGCGGCGACGACTGTGCAGAGATCCTCAGTGGACTGCGTCGACTACCGCACTCAGCGATCCTACGCGGATCAGTGCCCGATCCTATGTGGGTCCTACTACCGGTTCTGTGTGAGCCACTGCCTACCGGTTCTGTGTGAGCCACTGCCTACAGGTTCTGTGTGA
Source organism: Viscum album (assembly GCA_963277665.1). Taxonomy (NCBI): domain Eukaryota; kingdom Viridiplantae; phylum Streptophyta; class Magnoliopsida; order Santalales; family Viscaceae; genus Viscum; species Viscum album. The sequence continues at coordinate 5,695,623 of OY728147.1, forward strand.
GCCCGATCCTGTGTGGGTCTTCTGCGGGGGTTAGTACCTATCGATCCTTCGTGGGTCCGACGACTTAGACGGATCAGTGATCGTCTTTGACGTCATCTGAAAAAGTATACCTGGTTGAGCTGAATCTTATGTTACTATCCTATGTGGATTTACTATTTACTCTCCTTTGTGGATTGTGTTGAACTATCCTTTGTGGATTTACTGTTTACTCTCCTTGTGGATTTGAGTCTTGCTTTCCTTTGTGGATTGAGTTGTTCTTGAGCTCGTGAGCAGAGCTAGAATTGGGGACTTAGGTATATGTATGGGCATATACCTAAGTCGAGTCAGATGTTACTTCGTGATTGCATCTTTCTTTTGTGCTATATCCTTTGTGGATTTCGGGAGACCTTCGGGGGTCTCGGGGTCCTTACTGAGTAGTTGTACTCACCCCTGCACGGGCTATGCCCGCACCTTGTTGTGTTGGTTGCAGACGACGGACAGCGCTGATCACGGTTGGGGCGTGGAGCAGGACGGTACCTGGAGGTGGACCACTGGTCGGGACGTGCTCGGAGCGGACGTGGGACCTGAGGAGCCTGGAGGCTATCTGTACCCACCCTTCAGGTGGGATTGCCAGTGGACGACACGAGGCCGCCGTCTTTTCTTCAGTTGCTGTACTTTACTTTCAGTTGTACTTTACAGTTGGGCTTGTATTTCCAGCCCCTTTACTTTTCTGCACTTTACTTTCCGCTTGCTGACTCTGTGTGGTTGTTACTTATAAAGGCAATGCCTTCCCTGTTTACTGGGATCTTACGCCTTGGTGCTAGTCGCCAGCCCCTGGCCTATGGAAGGCGGGCTTGGGGTAGTCACGGCACGGGCCCCGAGGACGGGTCGTGACACTGCTAACCCTACATCCCAGAATATCACTACCTTAAAAGATTATGATATGAACTCAAACCATAGGCATAATCATAGAACACTAATATAGCCCTGAAAATCTTAGTATTACATGTTGAATTACCACAAACCACTATAGGTTGGTCTATGAATTGAACAACATAAATTAGTGGATTTAATAAAAAGAGTGTTAACTCGATATATACACTCTATCAGAGTAATGCCCCATCAGAAATATCAGCTCATAATATAAATATAGGGTTAAATGCACAAGGATTGATGATGGGATATTAGATTCTAATACAATAATCATCCAAGATAGGGTATAGACACTTGTGTATGTGTTGGTCATTCCAATTCAAGAAACACAATATAGGGAAAACACATTGGAAATAAGGTTTGCTTCAGGACTCCCAGAGGGATACAAGCTCCAGGTCACTAAGTGACCTATGGTCCATTGATCAAGATCATATTCCATGCTAACCCCCATAAAAGTGAACTGAGACCACTCACTTTAGAATAAGAATATTGAAAACTGAGACGGTTCATCTGAGATACACACTCCTTCGGACTAATACACCATCTGAAAGATCAGATCTCTATACAAAGAGAGGGGGTTAATTCGTAAGGCTTACTGGGGGGAAAATAGACCATACTTCAAATATCCTCCAATATAGGGGATCAATTACCAAGTAAGTTTTGGTGATTCCAATTCTACAAACCCAATATTGGGACAACATGAATGAAATGAGGATCGCTCCAGGTCCCTTGAATTGATACATGTTCCAAGTCGCTAAGGTGTATGAGTTCCAATAAACAGAACCTAATTCCATAATAACCCTCATATAAGTGGACTAAGACAAATCAATAAAGAATAATGGAACTCACCAACACTACCCTGATCATTAAGAAGATATAGAGGGACTAACATCCTTGGATGAGGTCATGAAGATGCATCAAGCCCTCATAGGAATGGACCAAGGGAACACAATCCACCAATACTAGTCCATTGAAGCTCAAAAATCTCACAAAAAAACTGAAATAAAAGGAAATAGAGCTCAAAACTATCCTCAAAAGAGGAAATGATGTTTCCCTATGGGTATACGGTGTGTCTAGAAAACACTAACACTGCCCGCGTCTCATTTTCACATGGAGTGATCCGTGATTCCAACTATGAAATGTGCAATGAACATTCACCAATTATTCATTGAATTGTTAGCCAAATGAGAATTAAAACGATGAACACATGTAGATTAGGGAGAGAAATTACCAAAAATAAACCTAAAAGAAGAAGTGGGAGACTTACCTAGAGTAGATCACACCCGCGATGGAGGTAGTGAAGAAGTGTCTGGCGGTCATGGAGCCCTCTGCACTATGTCGGAAGAGGAAGGCACGACCACCAGAGGGGGAGGTGCACAGGAGGAGCCACCAACCATTGAGAAATGGAGGAGTAGGGTTCACGGGGAGTAGGATCCAGCAAGGTGGAGGATAAGTAGGGTTTGTGGGGAGTAGGATCCGCATAAGGGGTTTGAGGGGGAGGATAAGGAGTAGGGCTAGCGGCGGAGTAGGGCTAGCGGTGAAGGTCCGACAAAGAGAAGATCAGGGGGGAGGGCAGTTGTCGTAGGGGTACAGTACCGCAAGAGCTTGAAGGGAAGATAAACAAAGGATACTATGCACCTGATTTTATAAAATGGGACTATGGTTTTATCAGCGCATTTTTAAGGATGATAAATGGATTCTTTATCAGCGCTTTTTTAGCTCTAATAAAGCACACCCTTTATCAGCGCTAAAATTTTAGTGTTGATAAATGATCCCTTTATTAGTGCTTTTATAGCACTGATAAAGAAGCCTTTTATCATCCCTAAAAAAGAATTGATAAATAATCCCTTTATCATTGCTAAAATTTTAGCACTTATAAAGGGTTCCTTTATCAGCATTTTTTTAGCACTAAAAAAGATTTACCTTTATCAGCGCTGATAAAATGTGGCGCTTCCCTTGACTATTTTTGTAGTAGTGGTAGTAAAATTAACATAACAAAATCTCATTTTATTTGATATAATTATTTTAATATATCATCACGGTATAATAATAATTTAAGGGGGTGGAGAAAGAAATAAAAAAAATGCTTATTGATGAATGTTACCTCCTCTTCACGTAACTCCTTTTGGTTTACAGCAAAGGACACACTTGGTTGTATTTATGAACAAAGTAAGGATTTTATAATGAGACGATGGTATTTTAGAATAATTGTTTTAGGTATTTTACAAACCATATAGTTTTGATTGTGTGAATAGGGGAGGAGAGATGGTGGCCTTTTATAAGTAAGGTGAGTGGTACACTTATAAGTTTTTTTTGAAAGAGTTAATTCCATCCAAATTTTTTTCATGTAAAAAGGCCAGAATAATATTATATTATTGATAATAGAAGATTTAAGGACTAAATATGTCCATAAAATGGGTTTTGGAAAAGTTTTGTGCCATTTTTACACCTTATATTCTAAGTTTAAATGCTAAGTAAACTCGTTGTTACCCTAATGGTTGTTATTAATTTTAAGTGTTCCCACTAATCATTATGGTAAAAAAATAAGTTGGATTTATTAGAAATTATAAATTACTATAATTCCAAATATTTAATACATTTTTCCAAATTCAATTTTCAAAAGTGGAAAATTTTAATTTAATATTAATCTCCCAGATGCTGCGAGACAACGAGTTTTTAAGATTGAATATTTTTTCAGAAAAAGATGATTCTATATTAACTCTATAACTAATAATAATAATTTTATGAAAATAAATTAATATTTATTATTATATATATTCTATAAAATTCATTTAAAACTATCCCCATTAGTTATTATTTTAAATAATTAAAATGGAGAAACATTATGCATTTTAAAAAAGTTTTTTTAAAAACCCATTTTAAACCCAAAAACAAACTTATACTAAAAACCAATATAAATATGATTAAAATTAATTAATTAGATTAAATATAATTAAATAATAATTATTTTACATGAAAACATATTCAAAACATATTGGGACTTTTAAATTACTTAATTTATTGAAAATAAAATAATTTTTACAAAAATCATTATTTTTCACTATTCACTAAAGAATCAATATTTCTCAAAAAGTCCCAAAATTTTTACCCAAAGTAAATTTTTATATTATAATTCTAAAAATGAAGGTCATTTTATCAAATTAATTTTCTAAAAGTTCCAAAAATTATTATAATATTTTTTCATGAAAATTAATAAAAATAATTTTTAAAGAAAACATATATTTGAAGAATAAAATCACTTTACTAAAAATTTATTGATTATTTACTAAAAATTAATAAATAATTTATATTGGTTAATATATATATATATATATATATATATATCATTAGTTAATATATTCATACCCTTAAATTTAATGGCTAGGTTAAAACGTTGATATATATCATGGGTTGTTTAAGTTTAGTGTTGCATGTTGAATATGCTATCGAACATAAAAATATTGAGGTTTCATGTAATGGAAGATAAAATGAGTGTTTTATGTAATGTAAGATAAAATCAGTGTTGCCTGTCCTTTATGCTTTCGAATATAATTTTCTTCTTTTAAAATATTAGGGTGTTACACTTTGGGGTAATTTAAATATTATATTATATCCCCATATTGTATATCAGCCATCATATAAGATAAACTAATAAGTTTTATGAATGTAACAATAATTTTGGATTAGATATTTATTGGACATATTTTCCATTGGTTTTAACCCATGATGCTATAGAAATATATATATTTTAGGTGCTAAATGGAATATTGATAAGTAGATGAAACTTTCTCTTCAACTATCTTTTAACTGATTTGAACAACTCCCTTTCCAAATCTAGTTTATTCTCAACATTATCCTAAGTGATATGAGTTGGGGAAACTCAATATATATCTCATCAAGAATAGAAATTCCTTTGATCTTATAGATATCTTATAGGCAAATGCAGACTTCCCTATGTAGTAAATGAAAGGTGTTTTTGTAACACCATTAAATAACTAACATTATGATGAGATTGTGATAATGATAAGTTGATAATTATTAAGTGTAGATAGTTTCATATAGTCTGAAAACACTTAATTAGACTTCAAACACAATAAAACTTTGATTTAACCAGTAATTATATAACCATTCTTCAAAGAAATTTCCATCAAGGAAAAGATCCCATTGAAGGCTTTATCCATTTATTGAACTCTATATAAAATAAATTCTAATGTTAAAATACTTCAAGATGACTAGTTCATGAAATTGAGGTTGGTTATGCATAGTTACTAGATAAGGCACTAAGTTGTAACGCTTTTTCACCACTTTTATTGATATACTTTCTCTCTAAAGAGATGTTAGTCTGAGTGATAGTTCATGATGATGAAAATCAAGTGGAAGGGAGCCTGGAATCTGAATCTAGAATGGGAAAATATCTAATGAGGCCTAATTCATACAAATAGTGTCTGATAAAAGGTGGATAATAGAGAAATACATTTACTATAAATGTTAAATGTTCTTGGGGATGTGGAAATATAATGTTCCTTGAATCAAGCTCAAAGAGATAAATCATCACCTAAGTACAGACTTAAGAATATTACCTTGAGATTGTGTTCTAAAACCTCACTACTTCACATAAATTTGAAAAATATTATGTTAAATAATCACCTCATAGAAAAAAAAATTAATGTAATATTTTAAGAATAAGGTATAAAAAAGAGGAATAATTTTTTTCACAAAGTATAGAATTTTTCCTGACTCAATTCACTCATATGGATTCACCCAAACTTCCATGGAATACCTAGAATGACCACACCTAACATTCCACTCATTCCTACCTCTTCTTCAGATCCTGAGCTTCTCCACTATGGTTACTACATCATCGCTCATCCTTTTTCTCATCCATGCTCAACATTTCATTCCTGCATCCCCCTCATCAATGTTCTCCTCCCAACTTGACTTTAATCTCTCTTCCATGCCAGAACTAGTGCTCAAGAATATTTCTAAAAATCCTACTTCCACTAATTCACTCAACAGCTATCAAAGTCTTTACTCCTCCTATGCCAGCTACCTCAAATAGAAAGGCAATATTGTGATCTTCTTTTGCGGTACTTCATGATGCCTCAACCGATTCCCTTATAGATCATTCATCATCTTCCCTCATCCAGATATAATTAATAGTCCCTCTATTTACTCCCACCATTACTACAACGATATCTAGTTACAAACCCTAAATCATTAATTCTCTCTTTCAAAAACCTCTCTTCGCACTCCATCGATACACTCCTGATTTCACCCTCACTACAACCATTCACAAAAGTCAACCTTATTAGTGTTTTAATCATAAGGTATTGTGGTTATATTCTATTTCACATAAAATTAAATTAATTTTAATTTTTAACCCTAATTATTAAAGTGATTACCAATTTCAAGCATTAAATGATCAATTTTCATAATAGATACTATTTACTCACTATTGGGTAAAAATACATCAAGGTAACATTGCAATATTTTTGGGTTAGTTGTGTTTGTTTATAAATCATCTTTTTATGGTGAATTGTTGAGTTCTAGAGATTTTATTGACAATCCATGTTAACAAATAACCATTACAAAGGAATGGAAGATCTGTAGGTATTACAAAATAATAGATACAAGATGAAATTGTTTTCCAGTGTTTGCCCAATTTTTGGAGTCCAAAATTTGGAGTTTGGTGAGCATTGAGAAAAGTTTTTTTCCTTTAATATCACATCAAAATATTGAAAAGTCATGATTTTCATAGAGATGGTATTTATGAAGAGTAAATAACATAGAAGAAAATATTTTTGATGGTGAGCTCTGCGATTATGATGAGCATTGTGAATAGAAGAGGTGAAGAGCATTGCGAGGGAGCATTATGGAGGAGGCAAAAAGGAATTGATAGTGAGCTCTATGATTATGACAAGATTTTAGAATAGTAGAGGTGAATATCATTGTGAGGGAGCACTGCGATGACAATGCAAAGGAATTGATGGAATTATCTGTGATTACAATGAGCTCTGCGATCTAAAAAAATACCATGGTGCTTCGCGATATAGAGAGAATTTTGGCGGAAAATTTGGAGCTTTTCAATTTGAGCTGATGTGGCCCTGACTTTGAGTGTAAGGTTCTCGAGTCGGTGGAATTGCCTATAGATAGAACTTGATCCCCTTGATAGGTGGAGATATCAAATGAAAAACCTTAAGCTATCTCATTACAAAGGAGATTCACATAGAAAGGATCTTCACAAAAGAAAAGGTAATTCACAGAGGCAGTTGAGATCTATAAAAGGAAGGAACACCACAAAGTCCAGTTTGGATTTGCGGAGGACGTGCACTTCATGAAGGCTTGTTTAGATTTTTGAAATCTCAAACACCGGTGGGATATCTACAAAGCAGTGAGCTCTGTGTTCTAGAGAGATCTGCGATCTAGTGAGATTTGCATACCTATGAGCTCTGCGAACCTATGAGCTTCCCAAAGTGGTGTGAGAATTGAAAAGTCTTGTTTGATATTTTAAAAAGTGGGATCTTCGAAAAGGTAGTGTTCTTAGAAAAATAGTTTCAAAAGGTATTTCCAAGTATTCATAGTCAAATTGTTTTTCATCAGTGGATGAAGGTGGAACTTCAATAGAGAATCTATCTATAAATGAGGGTGTATTAATTAGTTATAATGAAGAGACCTAAAGTTCTATAAAATATGAGTGGATCTTCTGAAGAATCAGTTATCTCACTTCAGTTGAGAGAGTAGTGAGTTCTCAAATTGTGAATGGTTGTAAATCAGGAGAGACAATGAGTCTGCTTCGAACTTGTAAACAGCAGTGCATTTTTAGTGGATTTGGTACATCGACACATTTCTGGTGTATGCTTCTTGGACATAGCCTGGTGAGGGTAAACCAAGTAAAATTGTTCTACCCTTTGCATACATTAAGATTATTTCATACTCTAAAATGGGAAGGAGAGAGAAGAGAGTTTTGTCTGACAACAAAACAAGATCAAAGGGGAAGTTTTTTTAATTTATCATACCCTGATTCACCCCCCTCAGGGTATCTATCCTTATGGACCTAAAAATTAGTATAATAGCAAGAGGTTGATTTCAGTGTCTCTATATAAAATGGAGGTCACCAATCATAAAGGGATTCTGATCTTCGATGGGAACAATTTTCAGCTATAGAAGAATCGAATGCAACACTACTTATGATCTTTGAGAATTGATGTGTTTACAGAAGAAATGCATGGTATATTAGCTAATATTAATAGTGGTGCATTATCAGAAGATGAGAAAAGAGAATTGGATGTTGACGCCAAGGGAGTAAATGCTTTAGGTAGATCCCTATCCAATGCTATCTATATGAAGGTGATGTCATGCAAAACATTACATGCCATGTGGGAAATTTCTTTGAACATATATGAAAGAGATTCAAAGGTCAGAGAAGCAAAGATGCAAGTGTTGTGGAACAAGTATTATGATATTATAATGAACTCGAATGAGTCTATTGATGAATTATTTGATAGAGTAAATTTTGTAGTGGAAGACATACGAGGTCTTTGTGAAGTCATTGAAAACATAAAGATTGTGAAGCGCATCCGGAGGAAACTTCCACCTCAATTCAATCCAAAGGTTTCAATGTTGGAAGGAAAGGATATGAAAGTGCTAACAATGGATAACTTTCATAGTACTCTTATAGCATATTAAATGATAAATGATGATAATGATGATATTGAAAAGGGGAAATCCAAAGAGGTGGAATTCAAAGCCATGAAAAATCTCACTATTGAAGATTATAAGGAATACGAAGAGATAGATGAGGTGATGTCATTCCTTTCCACAAATATTAAAATAGGAAAATGAAAGTTTAAAGGGAAACTTCCACTTTCCTCTTTTAGATGAGTAAAGGTTGGTAATCTTGCATAAAGGTTCCCCAAAAAGTTTCAAGAATATGATGATTTCAATGAAGCCGAAATTCCCAAGAAGAAGTCTTAAGCCTATGTGAAAGGCAAGAAACAGTTCAAGAGAAATTTCTTTAAGAAGAAGAATCTTCTTTCAAAATAATGTGACAGTTCATATGAGTCTAAGGCTGAGAAGGTTTAAGAGATAGAGAACTGAAAATATTGTGGAGAAAATTATATGGTGGCAGTTATTAGTGGTACTCAAGAAAAGGAAGAAACTGCCATTTATGAAGAGGAAGAAGTTGAAGAAAGAGTTGTTATGTAAGCTGAGTTAGAAGCTGATCTTGAATAGATAGATGTTTGGAGAGGGAAAAAAATAAATCCAATAAATTAATTTGTGATTCCAAACTCTATATGCAACAACAAGAAGATGAGAAGTCTGAGTTGATGGAAGAAATTGAGAAACTCAATTCACCAACACCAGAGGACTTAGAATCGGTTAGTGAGTATAAAATAAAGGCTGAAGAATAGAAAATGGAGATCAATGGATTGAATAACACAATGAAATATCAAATCAAGACTATTAAGGAACTTCAAGGAGAAGTTGTTAGTTTTCAGAAAAGGTTAAGGATCAAGAAAAACTCATAAATCCTACTATGACATCAGGAAATCAAATCATTCAGAAGACCGAAATGTTAAAATTGGGGAATTGTAACACCCCGAATATTAAAAAACCTTATAAATAGAAAATGTGTGTTTAATGCCATTAAAGTTTTCTCCCTTTAACCCAAAAAAATATAAAAGATAAAACATAGAAACTTTTATTTAAGAACATAACACCAGAGTGTCTTACAACATTCTGAGTTTACAAGGAAAGCTCACTAACCAAAGATACCAATCAAAAACCCTATTAAGATTACAAGAAGACAACTCAAAACAACGAGAACCCCAAGAAGATGATAGGGGTTTTTGCATCCATCAAACCAAACATAAGAATGGTCGTAGCCACCGCAGCCACACTAAGCACTAAAGGGATGACTTGAACCATCTTATTTTTCTTTTTCTCCTACAATCACCTTGAGTTTGAGACACCTCGAGATCAGGTTTTATATGAAACCAATTCGACTGTTACACTCATGTAGTCGTTGGAAGCTCAACGACTATAATTATAGATGGTGGAGTCTTTAAATTCACAATGGTTGTATTTTAAAGTAATTAAGTTTATCTTCTTTGTAAAAAACTTGGATTATATAATGCTTTTATAATTTTATTTTATGTTTTGAATTATGTATTTAAATGTAATAGTTTTTAAATAAAGGAATACTTTTATGAACCTAGTTGTTTTCACAAACCTTAATGTTTATTTATACAGTTCAAAACCTAGTAATTTAAGATATCTTTTAAATAATATAAAGGTTAAAACTCATAAAGAGGGTATTTTCTATGTATGGAACCAATATACCTTTAATAAGTATTTTGAAGATGTATTTTTGATACCCTAATGTTATATTTTTAACTAAATGAAACTATGTTTTCAACCTAGAAGTATTTTATGATTTCAATTGTTAATTTTTTCATAAATTATTGTAACTCATGTTTATAAACACTTACTATTTTAAATAACATAAAAGCTTAAATATGTGTACTTCAAAACATAAATGATATTTTAAAATGATTATCTAATTTTTAATAAATTTTTTTTAAGGGGAACCAGCCAACCGAGGGCAGCCTTGAGGCCAAGCCCTCAAGGTCAAGGCTAGTCCCCCTAGACACCTGAGGTGGTGACCAAGGGTGTGTCTCAGTGTCTCGAGTACATGATTAGAGGAGAGCCCGAGCTCGAGCATAGATCGCGCCAAGTACCACCGCGCATGCACAGGCCCGTGTCTAAGGCCTGCGGTGCGCAGGGTGTAAGGGTGGGTCGAAGCCCACGAGGGACCCGTGTATAAGGCCCTGTGGTGTGTGTGCGTGTGTTATTTCCATGAACGAGTAACGTTGAGGCTTATAAGCCATGCCCAAATTTCTTTCTGTTTCAATGTGGGATGCCGATTTTCCGCTGCCGTGCCATCCTGGTTGTCCATCGCATCACGCGATCTATCGCGGCCGTCTGTGTGATCGAAGCCGCACGATCTCCCTGCTTCGCCTGAGACCATAAATCTCCTACGAGATCTTATCCGAACCATCCACTGTTTAATCCAAGTGATCATTTTCCCCGCGCCTCCCTCATCCATTCGATCCAGCCCGTGTTGATCGTGCCAAACGAAAGATCACTAACAAGTCTTTTGTCCCTTCCCACTGAAATCCTCAAGACTATAATTGTTAAGTCATGTATGGAAGACTATGAACCCTTTGGGAACCTCCGATTATCATTCAAGCTCCTTTACCAAGTGTCAAACAACTCAAATATCCTTCGTATCTTTAGAGGATTGAGTCATGTTTACTATCATATAACTTATGCAAAAATTTCATACAGTACGCGTCGGGGGAAATACTATGAAGGTCTTTTCCTATATTTTACCCTATCTTCCAACTATGTGGATAAAACGGTTTTCCAGGAATCTGCAGAAGAGGTAAACCTCTGTACAACCTATCTTTTTCAAGTCCTGAGTTTCAGTCTGTACGGGAGACTCTTTGACATCAAACCCCTCAACTTTGGGGTAGTACGACGAATATGTAGGGATCAAGTTCATCTGGATATCACTGAGCTTTACATTTCATATGCCTCTATCTGGAAGCCTAATTGTTTTATGCGGGAGTTTAACCTCACTTTCCCAAGGTGTGTTTGGACCAGAGAGGTCGAGGAACTGGGAACCACCCTGGGAATAGAGTTGAGGACATCAGCGAACTAGTTATGGAGATGGGCTCTATAAATGTACAACCTAGTTGTTCTATGTTATTTTCCTTTTTAGTTACTAAATTCTAGATTGTTTGAGTGGGGACATCACTAAGGTTGTTAGGGAGGTTGGGTCAGCGAGATAGTAGGAGATCGTGTGGCAGACTCAGGCTCTAATGTATAAACTTATGTGTTATTGAAATATTATCTGTTTTTACTTTCCTGTCTCCACTTTAATTGAACTATTAATTGAATTCTCACAATTGTATTTTCATATGGCAGATGGAAATGTAACTACCAATATTCTGTCACTTCCCACTAAGGCCTTAGATACCATTGTGTCTCTAGCTAGCCGAGAGAACTTTTATAATTATGACCATATTCGTATGTCATGCAAGCACCTGTATGATGTGTCAAACTCACCTCGGGTGCTTAGTCTACACCGGGGTTTGGGAATGGATTACCTTCTTATGATGATGAACCAATTCCCCTCATATTCACATCGGGGAAGGTAATATGAAGGAATTTTATGAGTATTCATGGTAGGTGAAGAATTTGGCACTATGATCCTTAAACTTTTTCAAGAAGCTGCTGCTGTCGGAGACCTCCGAGCGGCCTACATTTTTCAGATTTTGAACTATAGATTCTGGGGCCGATTGTTGGACTTCGGGATGTTAGAAGACGAGTCCACTCGAATGTCTTATAGGAAACAAGTGTATGTTGATGTTTCCCAACTTCACACCCCTCATGCTACACTCCGGAGACATCACAGGTGTCTCCCTGAATTTAACTTTGAATGCTCAGCCTGTGTTTGGTTTGAGGAATTAGGAAGTTTTGCTTCTCTATGTGGAGTTTGTATAGTAGGTCGTTAAAGTAAACTCATGAAATGATGTATAAAATTGTGTACAATTGAAATATTATTTGTTTTACTTTCCTGTCAATACCTTATTTGAAATTTTAAGTGAATTCTCATGAATATATTTTCAGATGGTTGGAAAAACAAATATCTTATCCCTACCTGATGAAATTTTGGAGGAAATCTTAATCCGGACGTGCACCATGGACTATCCTTATTTCCTCCATCTGCGAGGATCATGTCAATGAATGTTTGAATTATCCAATAGTCATGAGATTCTTTGTTCCTATTAAGGGGTCGACCATGTATTCCACCTTATCGTGAATGCCCAACTCCCTCATTATAGGAAGAGGGGGAGGTACTTATAAGGTCTTTTTCAATGTTTTACTCTGGCACAAAATTTTTCTGCCAGAGCATGTTTCTCGGTAGCTGCTCAAGATGGGAACTGCAGAGAGGCCTTCATGTTCCAGATTCTAAACCTCAGTCTATCTGATTGCATGATTCCAATGGAATATATTGAGTGTGATGTAGTCCGACGGAGCACCAGAGAATATGTCCATTCAGACATCCCTGACTTTATTACTGCACGAGCCTCCCTATGGAAACATGTGTGTAGAACACATGAGCAGGAGTTCAAGACATATTGCTCAAGGTGTATCTGGGCTAGTGAAGTAGAGGAACTGAGTACCAACCTGGGTATTCCATTGACCAAGCCAAATATCCCATTTTGGTGATGATGATCATCTAGGGGTTTTCTTTTTGAGTTTATGAATAGAATTGTGAGGATGCAATTCTTAAAATGGGGAATAATGTAACACCCCGAATATTACAAAACCTTATAAATAGAAAATGTGTGTTTAATGCCATTAAAGTTTTATCCTTTTAACCAAAAAAAATATAAAAGATAAAACAAGGAACCTTTTATTTAAGAACTTAACACCAGAGTGTCTTAGAACATTCCGAGTTTACAAGGAAAGCTCACTAACCAAAGATACCAATCAGAAACACTATTAAGATTACATGAAGACCACTCAAAACAACTAGAACCCTGAGAAGACGATAGGGGTCTTTAGCATCCATCAAAACAAACATAAGAATGGTCGTAGCCACCACAACCACACTAAGCACTAAAGGGATGACTTGAACCATATTATTTTTATTTTTCTCCTTCAATAACCTTGAGTTTGAGACACCTGGAGACCAGGTTTTATATGACACAAATTCGACCATTACACTCATGTAGTCGTTGGAAGCTCAACGACTATAATTATAGCCGGTGGAGTCTTTAAATTAACAATGGTTGGGTTTTAAAGTAATAAAGTTTATCTTCTTTGTAAAATACATGGATTATATAATGCTTTTATAATTTTATTTTATGTTTTGAATTATGTATTTAAATGTCATAGTTTTAAAATAAAGGAATACTTTTATGAACCTAGTTTTTTTCACAAACCTTAATGTTTATTTATAGAGTTCAAAACCAAGTAATTTAAAATATCTTTTAAATAATATAATGGTTATAACTCCTAAAGAATGTATTTTATAAGTATGGAACCAATATACCTTTAATAAGTATTTTGAAGATGTATTTTTGATACCCTAATGTTATATTTGTAACTAAATGAAACTATGTTTTCAACCAAGAAGTATTTTATGATTTCAATTGTTAATGTTTTAATAAATTATTGTAACTTATGTTCATAAACACTTACTATTTTAAATAACATATATTCTTAAATATGTGTACTTCAAAACATAAATGATATTTTAAAATGATTATCTAATTTTTAATAAATTTTTTTTAAGGGGAACCAGCCAACTGAGGGCAGCCTTGAGGCCAAGCCCTCAAGGTCAAGGCTAGTCCCCCTAGACACCCGAGGTGGCGACTAGGGGTGTGTCTCAGTGTCTCGAGTACATGCTTAGAGGAGATCCCGATCCCGAGCATAGCTCGCGCCAAGTACCAGCGTGCACGCATAGGCCCGTGTCTAAGGCCCGCGGTGTGCAGGGTGTAAGGTTGGGCCGAAGCCCGTGAGGGGCCTGTGTATAAGGCCCCGTGGTGTGTGTGTGTGTGTGTTATTTCCAGGAAGCGGGAGTGTTGAGGCTTATTATCCGCACCCAAATTTATTTCCGTTTCGATGTGGGATGCTGATTTTCCACTACAGCGCCATCCATGCTATCCATCGCATCACACGATCGATCACGACCATCCACGCGATCGAAGCTGCGCGATCTCCCCGCTTCACCAGAGACCATCGATATCCTGTGAGATCTAATCCGAACCGTCCACTATTTAAGCCGAGCGATCATTTTCCCCGCACCTCCCTCGTTCGTTTGATCTAGCCAGTGTTGATTGTGTCCGTCCAAACCTTCTCAACATCATCTTCTTTGTATCCACACCATACCAATGGCCATCGAGATCACCACCTCCCTCCTACACTATTCCTCTTTGGGCCGTGCTCACCCATCAACTTCCAAGGGTCCTCTTCGGCCTCGACTTTCCATGGAACTAATCACCTTTATGAACCTCAAGGAGTATCCTCCCGAGCTCCTCCTTGGGTAAGGTTATATAATATATATATATATATATGTTTGCATTATTGTTTTCTCTCCAACTCGAAGCATTGTTTTAACCTCGGTAGTCAAGCGTAGGGTCCTCTCTTGTTGTACCCGAGACATGTGGGATTTCTTTAAGCCCTCTCCCATGCAAGATGAACCCAATGGGTTCATCCTCTCATCCCTCCCCGTCCCTTTCTCTCAAGCTTATATAGACCTCCAACAAGCTCTCTCCCCTCTCTGTCAGGCCAAGCTTCCTCCTATATCTAGTAAGGGGATTAATCATTTTTTTATGAAACAAAACCTATTATACACAAACAATGTATAATCAGATATTATATATATATAGACCCTTTCCTGTACTGCAGTCGTCCTTCTCCTTTATTTAGAAAAATAGGTGTTCGGGTTCTGGTAGGGTGATCATTAAATGGGTTGAAGGTTTGATCCTTTTTAGTTTTGTTTTAAAACCTGTGTTATACACGCTGTTATATACACGTAATTTTAAAACATTCTTGTATATCTCAAATCCTCTCTTTTACCGAGGGGATTGTTCATGATTTATTCACTCAAGTATTTATGTAAAGTTTAATTTTGAAAGGTTTCCTTTTAAGAAAATCATTTTATACGATATGTGTAATTGGGTGTTTAAGTATTTACGTATATATATTTCCATCTTCAAATCTATTTCTAATATTTACAATTATTTCATTATTGTATACCATCTTTAAATAATAATTTAGATGCAAACTAGGTTTTGGGGTCTAAGTGAATCTATGTTATAGTATAAAACCATTGTTTTTATATAGTTATGAACATACGATATCATGGATAATAAACCCTATATGTTTTTGTTTTAATCAAATAAATGGTTATTGGTTAGAGGTATTCTAATCTTAAGGAAATTTAATGGACATTGATTAAATTGTGTAAAAACCCATATATACACTTTGTGTATATGTGGTTATGTAAAAATATATTTATAGGCTTAATTTCTAAGACCTTATTTTCAAGTAATAATTATCAACACTTAGTTTATTCTCTAATACATGTAAGATTTCAATAATTTTGGTGGATGCTAAGCCAATATGTATTTTTCATTAATGAGCTCATTCAATTAAAGAATTAATATTGGAATATACCCTTGATGTAATTTATGATTTAAAAGAATGTACTTTGGATTGTCTTAAATTTATATTAAAGGACTAAGAATTTATGAGTTTATGTTAACATGTAGTAACCATTTTTTATTTGAAGTTAAATCTGCTGCAGTGATTATTAGTGGTCAATCTGGTTATGGTTTAATTGTAGGATCAATGAAATTTTTAACGCAATAATTAATGTCAAGTATTTTCTTTAAGTGTTTCATTTTCATGTATTATCATTTAACACCTCTTGTGGCAAACCCTACCATTTGACATGTTTTATTAATTATCTCATGGAAATATAATGTTTACTAAACCATGCCTGATATCGATTAATTATGCCATATTTGCAATGTTATCTGTCATATCATGTATGCTTTACTCATTTTATTTATTATTGTACATAATGCAGGCATATGAGATATCATGGTAATGAACTAATAACTAAATTACCCAAAGTGGTATGGGATACCTTGGGTAATGAGAAATGAAAATGAATTAAATATTCAAAGTGGTATGGGACACCTTGAATATTAGACTATATTGACATATGAGGAATGTATTGGACTACTAGGTTAGCGTCCGGTTAAAAGAAATCCCTCTAGGTTAGGGATTGGTAAAAGTAAGCCCTCCGGGTTGGAGATCGGTAAAAGTAAGATCCTCGATGCATAGATAGTTCTCTTGAGACAATCAGAAGGAGAAAAACCCTCTGAGTTTTTTTTCCGACTATCAGTTTGGGTTTCTACCCACAGGTCATGGCATGAGGCCTTGACACAGTCAGCATGAGCCCAACAATTTAGCATTCCTTCACTATGTTTTAGTATATGACCAACCAAGTTATTATTCCGACTAGATGAATATCCTTGGTTAAAGAACCATTACCTATGAGTATGAGATTAAGATCACATAGATTATGATGAGACAGTGTTGCAGTATGATCAGTTTTCCTCTCCAGGATTTTAATGAAAATGTTAGCATTAAATTTATCATGATAAAATGTGCATTTTTATAAGTTGTAGTGAAATTGTTTATGCGCAAATCTGATAATGTTCATGGTTAGTAGTTATTTCATACCTTGCATGTTATGATTAACTTATAGGATATATTTCATGCACTTTTTAACAAACATACTTACTAGATTTCAGTTAAATGTTCAAATACATGTTTATGAAATGCTTTAATTGTTTTATAGTGACCTTTGAAATGTCATTTAGTTTTCTTTAAATGAATCAGTTTGAAGTATGTGAAAGTATTTTAAAAAGAAGTTTTCAAAATATGTATTAAGTATTTTCAAACCCCTTACTGAGTATTTCAATGATCACCCTATATTTTTGATTAAATTTTTTCAGGTTACAGTTTCTAACAGATGGAACATTCCAGAATGCATCTGGTTTTTTCCAAGAACCTGAACCTCACGATCATCTATAGTATTGGGACATGATGTATTATTTGTAAATGTTTGTAATGTATTTTTGGTACATCATGTCTCATCGAAACCGGCTCTGGGAATTCAGATGTCGGGTCCTTACAGGCATAGTGGTAAAAAAACAAAAACAAAAATTATGTTTAGATGCTAAGGATAATGTGGGGCTTGACCGAAAACAAAAAAGCTATGAAAATTGAAGTCAAAACTCAAGAACTAATTCCAAGATTGAAGGTGTATTTGGGTAGGAAAGAGAATCTGAATATTTAGATAACCTAAGGGAGACCCAGTGGTGCATAAGTGACATACAAGAATACACCCTATATCAGGTGCTATTGCTGTGGAAATATGGGACACTCACAAAATGGGTGTTCCATATCTAAGAGGTATAGAAGAGCACAAGAGAAAAAGTGGAATCCAAAAAGAGCTTGATAATATAGAATATCATTCAAGGGAACTTTTTTGTTGTCGAGTATTTGGACATATGTCTAGATACTTCACATCATCCATACAGAGGAATGTTCCAAAGTAGAACCAAACTATTCACAAGTAGCAGATCAATAAACTAGTAGGTTAGTTGAAAATAAAGAATAGATTTTCAGTCTTGAATAATGAAGTTAGTCCATCGTACTTCGAGAAATATCAATATTCTCAATCTATGCCGAGTTTGAAGACAAAAATATGGATCAAGAATAAAAGAGCTGAGAAGGCAGTGGTCGCTGAAATTTACCTTAAAGCATCAGATTTTTCTGGTGTATGGATCCTTGACAGTGGTTGAAAATCCCATATGATAGGTAATAATGATATTTTTATAGGCCTAAAATATGATAAATAAGAAGTTTTCATATTTAGAAACAATGAATTCCTAAAGATAATTGGATCAGGAAAGTCCAAGTTTGGGGGCAAAGAGATGAGACATGCTGATGTATTAGTAGTAGAAGTTCTCAGTCACAATTTTCTTAGCATCAGTCAACTGTGTGAATCAGAGAATTATATAGGGATTACTAAGAAGACGTGTATCATAAAAGTAAAATATGGTGCATTGGTTCTATAGAGAAAAAGAACAAAGGGAAATATCTACCTTGTAAGTGGAGAAGAATATATGTGCTTTTTGTCTAGAGAAAAAGAAAACAAGTTGTGGCATAAATTAATCAGTCATCTATGCCAACCATCCCTAGAAGATCTATTGAAATGTGATGCATCTAAAGACCTCCCTAAGATATCACATGATCATACACATACGTGTGACGCTTGTCAATAAGGTAAGAGCATAAAAAATACATACAAATCAAAGGAAAAAAGTCAACAAGAGTGCTTGAATTGGTGCATGTAGATGTTTGTGGACCCATCTCACCAAGAACCATTCACAGGATGTGGTAATACATTATTTTAATTGATGATTATAGTAGAATGGAATGAGTATTCATAGTTTCCCATAATTTGGATGTGTTTAATTCCCTAAAATAGTATCAGAGGGAATCTGAAAGGATGCTTGAACAGAAAATTATAAAGTTTCATACTGATAATGGTATGGTGTTTACAAACAATCAGGTGGAAGACTATCTCAAGAAAAATGGGACAAGGCATCAAGTTTCTTCAGTAAGAACTCCACAACAGAATGGAGTGGTTGAAAGGAGAAATCAGATCATTAACAACATGGCTAGAATGATGCTTATAGAAAAAAAACTACCAGAGAAATTTTGGAAGGAAGTCGTATTGACATCGGTCAACATTTCTAATAGGAATATGTTGTGTCTTAATGAAGGAAAGACTCTGTATGAGATGTGGTATGGAAAGAATCCAATAGTGAAATAATTTCAAATCTTTGGAAGTAATCGCATTATTCTCAACAAAGAAAAACATAGGAAATTTGAGTCATGTGGGGATGAGGGGATATTTCTTGGCTACTCAAAAAAAATAAAATCATGCAAATGATTCAATAATAGGGTGGGAATAATAGTTAAGAGAAATGATGTCACTATCCTGGAAAATGAAGAGAATAATCAATAGCACAATGAATAGTTTCTTGATGAAATTGATGAATAGGAAAGTAACCAAGGGGTGCAGAAGTAGCAGATGCTAACTCAGAAGAATATATTGATGATTAATAAGAATAAGTCAAGTATGTATATAAAATTAAGCCAAAGAGTTAAGCTGAAATTGATAGGAATAATATCATTTGTCATCAGACAGTGCTAGTTCAGACAAGTAGAATGAAGTCAGTGCCGTAGACATATCTCTTATCTCAATTTGAACCTAAATGTTTTGCCTATGAAGTTGAATATGAAAAATGGGTTGAATATATGCATGAAGATCTGATGTTATTAATATTTTCACAACTTATTATATTCCCCCTTTACTTATTTTATATGAAATGTGCATAATTTGTGTGAAATATTAATGTTTTAATATTAAGTATAATATTTGAGCATTTTTAGAAGTAGTCAAATTGAGTCAGTTTAAGGTTTTAATTATAACTATCACTATACTGATCCAAATTGTGTGGTTCTTGTTTTGTAGGATTCTACGTTCAATATACAACATTTCATTAGAAGGAACCATGATCCAATTCTTCCATTTGAAGGGTCATATGGTCCTCACAAACAAGACCAAAGAATCTGTGAACAAACTGGACCATCCTTGAAGTTTGATTTACTGGGTTCAATCGAGAAGTCCAAAGACCTTCAATCTCCACCATAATTCGGGGGACACTACATTTCATCTTGGATAAAAATTGCATGTCCCAAATCCAAGTACAAGGGGCCCAAATAAACCTTTGAAGTCCAGCCCACCATTCTGGACGAGAATTAAAATCAGTATAGTATGCATGACATATCTCCTGATGTAAGCATCCAATCGAGCTGAGCTTTTGCAGTGTGAAAGAGGAGATATAGGCGGCCGACTTTGTTGAAGAAGTCATTCAAATTTGAAGGCATATTCCTGTTCAAAAATCCATTCACATTTTGGCCATCGAAAAAGAATGGATAGAAATGGACAGTTTACCTTTGTTTAATCAACCGGCCATAACTTTGGCTCAAATTGTCCAAATGCCTCCAAATTTTTAGAGTAGTCGGCCAACATTATTGTCTACAACTTTGAAGAAGGATTTATTTGAAGATTCGGCTGTCTGTATAGCTCAATTGGCGAAGAAAGTGGAGGGACAGATTGGGAATGCAAACAGTCCACTCCTTGGGCTATAAATACTCTCCCCTTCTCTCCTTGAGAGGGGTTGGCATTTCAGAAGAGAGGAGATCACATTGGCACGACCAAAGATTTGCCAAAGGCTTGGGAGGACCTGCCATACTCAAGTTTTCACTTGAGAGACCTTTCCTCCTCTCTTTCTTTTCACTTACTTTTGAGTTCTTCATTTTTGTAATCTTGTAATTCTCTTTCTTTGTAATTCTGTTTTAATGCAAGTTACTTCTTCAATATCTCTTATTCTCTTCCACCTTCTGTATTTTAATATTAATGTTCTTAAAATAGTTTAAATTCAGTTCAATCCCCTTCCCTTATTAAGCTTCCTCATTCAATCGAAATTCCATTTTTGATTCTTAAATTATTTCGTGTGTGTGTTCGGCACACTACTCTTATCTTGTCCCTTTCTTTTTCTTCTCTTTATAATTCATCACCATAAACATATATTACCAGATTATTAATCACCCAAATGGCTGAGTAAATCTCTCATTGGGGTGAGTTATAATTTGGGGATGTTAATTGATTGAGAGTTTTGCTCGATGAGTATTCTTTAAATTAACATTGTGTATGTTGGACTTAACATGTCATGGATTAATGACTTGTTTTGTTTAACATGTGGTTTCCATGGATTATTGGAACCATAAATACACAACCATAAATAAGATATGATTGAGATTATAACCTTAAGTTAAGTTAAGTCTTGGTTTAAAGCCTTAACACTTAAGAATTCTAATCAACATCATCTTGTGACATGGGTGTTAATTTAAATGCAATATAAAGCAAAGCTCGAGGATATCACAAGCTTAACTAAACTAATGATGAACTCACCCCAATCTTTATCAATTTGGTAAAACAAACATCATCCATAAATCATTTCAATTAAGCTCTGCAAACAAACCCCCCTAATCAAAATACAATCAACTAAAAACAAACGACTACTACAAAGTATCATCGCCGAGGATTCGACCCGAGTGCTGCTATACACATTAGCAGAGCACCGGAACCTTGAACGGTCGATAGGCGACAATCGGCCGCACTTTCAAATGGCGACGTTGCCGGGGATGGTGCTTTAAGTAGTCATTAGTTTCTGGTTATTGTAAAAAAAAACCCAAAAAAAACAAAAGTTTAAAAAAATTGAAAAAAAAACACAAAGAAAAACCCGTCTTCCTCTTAAAAATCATAAACTGAAAAAAATACAAAGAAAAACCCGTCTTCCTCTTTCTTCCAAAATCTCTCTGAATGCCCCGTAGCCTTCCAAACAATCCCTCGGATTTGTTTGACCCTGAAATTGATAGAACTCTTCGTCGAATTAGGAGGACCATTAGGGATAACCAAATCACCCAAGAACCAATCATTGCCCTACCAATTGAATTAGATATGGCCAATCCTAGGGAACAAACATTGAAAGAACTTGCTGCCCCTGATATGAATTACCAACCTCTTGGTATTCAATATCCAAACATTGA
The DNA here is from genome assembly GCA_963277665.1 of Viscum album. Lineage (NCBI taxonomy): Eukaryota > Viridiplantae > Streptophyta > Magnoliopsida > Santalales > Viscaceae > Viscum > Viscum album. The sequence continues at coordinate 5,717,880 of OY728147.1, forward strand.
AGCTGACTTCGAACTCAAATCGGGTTTGATTCATCTTCTCCCTCATTTTCACGGGCTAGCCGGTGAGGATCCACATCTTCACCTTAAAGAGTTCCAAGTGGTCTGCTCAACCATGAAACCTCAAGGGGTTTCTGAAGAACAAATCAAGCTTAGAGCTTTCCCCTTTTCCCTAGCGGATTCTGCCAAGTCTTGGCTCTACTACCTCCCACCTGGTTCCATAAACTCATGGGTTGACATGAAGAGACTTTTCCTTGAGAAGTTCTTTCCCGCTTCCCGAACAGCTTCTATCCGAAAGGAAATAAGCGGCATCCGTCAATTCCCTAATGAATCACTCCATGAGTATTGGGAGAGGTTCAAAAAGCTTGTGGCAACTTGTCCACACCATCAAATCCCTGACCAACTCCTGATCCAATACTTCTATGAGGGGTTATTGGCTATGGAGCGAACTCTCATTGATGCCGCAAGTGGCGGTGCTCTTGTTGACAAAACTCCTGCAGCTGCAAGAGATCTCATAAGTAACATGGCTGCAAACACGCAGCAATTCCATACTCGAGCACATGCTCAAGTGAAACAAGCCCAAGATAATCAATCCATAGAGCCCAACAAGATGACTGAGTGGATGAGTGAACTTACAGGTCTTGTGCGTCAACTAGCGGTGGCTACCAAAGCCCCAACCTCATCTTCTCCACAGTCACTATTCCCTGGACCTATCAAGAATTGTGGAATCTGCAACTCTCCATCTCATCCGACTGACACATGTCCACAACTTCAAGATGATCCATCTGATTCATCTAGTCCAATGGAGCTCAATGCGGCATATGCTCAGCGAAACTTCAACCCTCAACAATCAGGTCAGTTTGTTAGAAACTTCAACCAACCCCACTCTGAGCCCTTCTCTTCTACCTTTAACCCACCTCTGAGGTATGGTAATCCCATTTCTCATCCTCCTCAATTACCTCCTCAAAACCCAAACCAATTCCAATATGGTCAAGGTGGTGGTAACTTCCATCAACCTTATCCTTTTGTTCCTCAACCTCAAAGGAACAATCCTCCTCCTGGATTCCACTATCCTAACGAGCCTTCCCAATTCCCCACCCAATACAATCGCTTTCCCAAGAACCAAAATCAAGGCCAACCCAATTTGGGACATGCCTCTTCTTCTAAACAACCATGGGAAAGTGCTGTAGAGGATCTTGCTTCCTTCACCCGTTCTAGCCTAAAGAACATTGAAACCCAAATAGGTCAACTTGCATCCCACCTTAGCCAGCAACAACCATCCAATTCATCCCAACTCCCAGCTCAACCATTACCCAACCCTAAGGGTAATGTAAGTGCAATTGCACTTAGATCGGGAAAGCAAATTGCTATGCCCCATGCTGATTCCTCTACCTCCCCTTTCAATGTTGATCTAGAAAATGAAAAGAACAAAAAGCTGGAAAAGGAACTTGAATCCACTCCTTCACCTCCTTCCATTCCTCTAAGGAACCCAATTCCTTTTCCTCAAGCCATCTCCAAGCCTAAGAAGTCCTTTGAACCTGATCCTGAAATGCTTGACATGTTTAGACGTGTTGAAGTGAACATCCCCCTCTTAGATGCCATCAAACAAATCCCTAAGTATGCCAAGTTTCTTAAGGAATTGTGCACCCATAAGAGGCAACTTAGGACCTTTGAAAATGTTTCCACCCAGCAGTCTATTCCCATAAAGTGCAAAGATCCAGGGACCTTCACGGTTCCATGTCAAATAGGGAGTTCCAACTTTGATGATGCACTCATAGACCTTGGAGCCTCAATAAATGTCATGCCCAAATCCATTTTCTCCAACCTTGGTCTAGGTCCCTTGCACCCAACGGGTATTGTCATTCAATTAGCCAATCGAAGCACTGCCAGTCCTGAGGGGATAATTGAGGATGTTCTTGTTCGGGTCAATGATCTTATCTTCCCAGCTGATTTCTATGTCCTTGACATGGAAGGTGAGACGACCTCTTCTCGATCTCCCCTAATTCTAGGAAGACCATTCCTCATGACTGCGAGAACCAAGATTGATGTCCACTCAGGCATCTTATCCATGGAATTCGGTGACCAACTGGTCAAGTTCAACATTTTCCAAGCCATGCGATATCCATCTGAGGATCACTCTGCATTCTCAATCCATGCTTTTGAGGACACTTCTAAGATTCAATCGAACCCCAATCCACCATGTTCTTCATGTTCTAATGATAAAGGATCTTGTGAAATCTGCACCATGATTAACAAAGTCATAAATGGTGAAGTTGATGTGGACCTCTCATTCATAGACTCCATCAATCTAGAGGAACTTGAAAACTCTCTTGAATCCCACATCAACTCTGATCTCTACTGCTCCACCTTGGACAGTGTTGAGGAAAATGATCCAAACCCATCTAGAATCCCTTCTCCTACTCCTAACTTGTCTAGCTCTCCAATAAAGGATGAAACTGATCTAAAACCACTTCCTTCACACCTCAAGTATGCATTCCTTTTCCATGATCCCTCCTACCCTGTCATTATCTCTGCTGCACTTTCTGAAACTGAGGAGTCCCAACTTGTTCAAGTGTTAGAGGAAAACAAAAATGCCTTAGGTTGGACCCTAGATGATATTCCAGGAATCAACCCTGCCCTTTGCATGCATCACATCCATCTAGAGGAATCATCCAAACCAATTAGGCAACCTCAAAGAAGACTCAATCCACTCATACTTGAGGTAGTTAGGGAAGAGATTACCAAGCTTCTTAAAGCTGGTATTATCTACCCAATTTCTGATAGTGAATGGGTTAGTCCAATTCAAGTCGTTCCTAAGAAGGGCGGGATAACAGTTGTCACAAATGAACATGAAGAAGTGGTCACAACTCGGGTGAAAAACAAATGGCGTGTGTGCATCGATTATCGCAAATTGAATGCTGAAACACGAAAAGATCACTACCCACTTCCTTTCCTTGACCAAATGCTTGAGGGATTGGCCGGAAAGTCACACTATTGCTTTCTTGATGGTTACACCGGCTACTTCCAAATTCCAATCGCACCTCAAGACCAAGAAAAGACCACATTCACTTGCCCCTTTGGAACCTATGCCTATAGGCGAATGCCTTTTGGCCTTTGTAATGCTCCTGCAACATTCCAGCGGTGTATGATGAGTATTTTTTCTGAATTCATTGAGAATTGCATGGAGGTCTTCATGGATGACTTTACCATTTATGGCGAGTCATTTGAATCTTGCTTACATTCACTCTCTTTGGTCCTTCAAAAGTGTGTCAAGTGCAACCTTGTGCTGAATTTTGAAAAATGTCACTTCATGGTTTCAAATGGGATTGTTCTAGGGCACATAATTTCTCAAGAGGGTATCCAAGTTGATCCAGCCAAAATTGAGGTGATCCAATCACTTCCAGAACCCAAATCAGTTCGAGACATTCGGTCCTTCCTTGGTCATGCCGGTTTCTATCGGCGATTCATTCAGAACTTCAGCAAGATTTCCCTCCCACTCACTCGTTTACTTCAAAATGATGTCACATTCAATTTTGATGAGGCTTGCAAGAGAGCCTTCATTGAACTCAAATCTGCTCTCACATCTGCTCCAATAATCCAACCCCCAGATTGGTCCTTACCATTTGAATTGATGTGTGATGCTTCTGATAGGGCCATTGGGGCTGTTCTTGGTCAAAGAAGAGAAAACATTCCTCATGTCATCTTTTATGCCTCAAAAACATTGGATGAAACTCAATCACACTACACTGTGACTGAAAAAGAACTTTTAGCTGTGGTTTTTGCCTTGGATAAATTCCGGCCCTATCTCTTAGGTGCCAAAATCATCATCTTCACGGACCACTCAGCATTAAAGTTCTTACTTAAGAAAAGTGATTCCAAACCAAGGCTAATAAGATGGATTTTAATGCTCCAAGAGTTTGACCTTGTGATAAAAGATAAACCTGGAAAAGAAAACCCTGTGGCTGATCACCTGAGTAGAATTTCTAATTCTTCTCATTCTGAAATAATTGATCCTGAATTTCCAACTGAACACCTCTCATCTCTCACTCCAAAGTTACCATGGTATGCCCCAATTGTCAATTACTTGGTTTCTGGTGTTTTCCCTGAATATTTTTCAAAAGAACAAAAAGAAAAGATGAAAAGTGATTCAAAGCATTATTTTTGGGAAGATAATAAACTTTGGAAAACTGGGGCTGACATGGTAATTAGGAGATGTGTTGATGAAACTGAACAATCCTCCATCTTGGAATTCTGCCACTCAATGCCTGGAGGTGGCCACTTTGGACCACAAAGGACTTCTCGAAAGGTCCTAGATTCTGGATTCTTTTGGCCTTCACTCTTCAAGGACTCACACGAGTTTTGTCAATCATGTCCCACTTGCCAAAAGTTTGGCACAATTTCCAAAAGAAACGAAATGCATCAAAAGCCATTAATCTTCTGTGAGCTTTTCGATGTTTGGGGCATCGATTTCATGGGACCTTTTCCCCCTTCCAATGGATTATCCTACATTCTCCTTGCTGTTGACTATGTTTCTAGGTGGGTCGAGGCCAAACCCACTAGGAAAGATGATGCTCAAACTGTGATTGAGTTCCTCAAAACCCATATCTTCCATCGATTCGGAACACCACGTGCTTTGATAAGTGACTTAGGAACTCATTTCTGTAATAGAACCATGGAGTCACTTTTGAAAAAGAATGGGGTTGTACATAAAACATCCACTGCATATCACCCTCAAACAAATGGAATGGCTGAACTTTCTAATAGAGAAGTGAAAAGAGTGCTTGAAAGAATTGTTAAGCCCACAAGAAAAGACTGGCCCGATAGACTTGGTGAAGCACTTTGGGCCTATCGAACAACCTATAAGACACCCATTGGGATGTCTCCATTTAGGCTAGTCTTTGGTAAAGCCTGTCATTTACCAGTTGAAATCCAACATAAGTCATTTTGGGCTGTCAAAACATGTAATTTTGATTGTGAAAAATCTGGTGAAGAAAGATTGTTGCAGTTGACTGAATTGGAGGAGCTTCGACTCGATTCGTATGAGAACTCCATTCTCTACAAAGAAAAGGCAAAGTCACTCCATGACAAGTACATTCTTCGAAAGGTATTTCATGAAGGTGAAAAGGTAATGCTCTTCAATTCTCGATTTCGACTTCACCCAGGTAAGCTCAATTCTCGTTGGGATGGACCTTTTATTATTACTAATGTTTACCCATTTGGTGCAGTGCAAGTCGAAGACCCTTCTTCAAAAAGAACATTCACGGTAAATGGACACCGGTTAAAGCATCACCATGAGAGGCCATTCAATTCAGGTTCCTCATCGACTTCCATTGACCCACCACTAGATGGAAATGGCGACCCACCAAATCCAAACCAGGGGGCACCTCTTTCCCTTTAACTCTCTCTCTATCTCTTCCTCTCTCTACCTCTTTCTTCTTCTTCCTCTCTCTTTCATTTTTTTACCACTTTATTCATCAAACCCTTTCTTTTTATCTTTCTTGTGTGGGTGTGTATTTTTAAAAAAAAAAACCTTAAAAACTAAAAAAAACAAAAAACACAATTACTTAAAAAAATTACAAAAAAAGAGTCATGCTTACTCACCATCTAGTTTTGAAATTTTGTCCAACCATTTTGGGGAGTCAAAAGGCTTGTTTTAAACTCAAATATATTGAATTTTTATCTCAAACTTGGGTAAACAATTTTGTGTCAATAACAAACATTTTGAATGAACAATTTTTGGTGGAAAATGATTCTCCCCTACCGTGAGGAATAACATTAGCCTTCATGCCAAGGTCATCTATGGCCATCTTTTTCATTGTGTGTCTTCACCACTGATTGTGAGTCTTGCGTTTGTGGACCTTCGAGCTGAATTTCCATCTTTTGTGTGCATTAATATGATAGAGGCATTTTCTAAGCCACATGAGAATCAGAATAGCCAAATAGCCTCCCGTTACCCTTACATTGATCCTACTTTTGAAAGCCCCTTTGAGCCTATGAAACCCTTTCTTTTGATAGCCACATTACAAGCCTAATACCTTGTCCCACCCAACATCTTCATGGATTTTCATTGTACAATTTATTGAAATTTAAGTGTGGGGGGAATGGACTTCATTTTTGGGCGTACTTTCATTGATTTCCAATGTGTCATCATATGCTTGAGGGCAAGCTTCCATTCAAGTGTGGGGGAGAGGTTGTAATTCTGTGAGCTTTGGGTTGTATATGTGTAATTGTCATTTGTACAAAAGTCATTGAAAAGTGTTCAAAAAAAAAAAAGAAAAAAAAATTATAAAAAAAAATGAAAAAAAAAAAAAAGAAATGGGTTGTGTCTTGGGTGGGTCAAAAATCATTCATCATCAACCTTTGATCATGTTATAACTACTAAAATTAGTTCCATGAGGAGATCAAGCATGGTTTGGGAGATGACTGTGAGACTTGTTTCAAGCACAACTTTCGAAAGAAAAAAAAAGAGCAAAAAAAAAAGAAAAAAAAGAACACTTGACTCATCTTGTATTGTGTCATTATTGGAAGTCTTCCATGTTGTACATATTCCATCATCTCAACCTATTCCATTTTCTTTCTCCCTCACTTTTCATTCATCACACATTCATTCCCTTGTAAATATGTGTTTCTATTTCCTTTCAAATCAAATTTCAAAAAAAAATGTGCATTGATTTTTCCATGTTGGTGTTTTTAACCCCTCTTTTCCTTTGGACATTATATACCTACCGTCCCATAGCCACTGAAAAACCCCTTAAAAGACCTCTTGATTATTGTACACATTAGATTTGGGAATGGAAGCTGAGAGCTCTTACAAACTCTTGATTTTCACTTTTTGTTGGTGAATGAGTGAACCTCCTAAAATACATTTTTATCATCTTGAGAGGAGTAAGTTTGGAGTGCCTACATTTTCCAATTCAAACCTTGAACATGAAAAAATGAATTGTTTATGATACATTATTGTGAACCAAATTTGTGATGGAATTCAATATGGATGAGTGAAATAGTCTAAACCTCCCCTGATTGGAGAAAACAAAATTTTAATATTTGTTGGTGAGTGAAAATGATTTTGTCATGTTTTTATATTTGTTGCACATGAGGACACGCGCAAATCTAAGTGTGGGGGAGTTGATGTTATTAATATTTTCACAACTTATTATATTCCCCCTTTACTTATTTTATATGAAATGTGCATAATTTGTGTGAAATATTAATGTTTTAATATTAAGTATAATATTTGAGCATTTTTAGAAGTAGTCAAATTGAGTCAGTTTAAGGTTTTAATTATAACTATCACTATACTGATCCAAATTGTGTGGTTCTTGTTTTGTAGGATTCTACGTTCAATATACAACATTTCATTAGAAGGAACCATGATCCAATTCTTCCATTTGAAGGGTCATATGGTCCTCACAAACAAGACCAAAGAATCTGTGAACAAACTGGACCATCCTTGAAGTTTGATTTACTGGGTTCAATCGAGAAGTCCAAAGACCTTCAATCTCCACCATAATTCGGGGGACACTACATTGCATCTTGGATAAAAATTGCATGGCCCAAATCCAAGTAAAAGGGGCCCAAATAAACCTTTGAAGTCCAGCCCACCATTCTGGACGAGAATTAAAATCAGTATAGTATGCATGACATATCTCCTGATGTAAGCATCCAATCGAGCTGAGCTTTTGCAGTGTGAAAGAGGAGATATAGGCGGCAGACTTTGTTGAAGAAGTCATTCAAATTTGAAGGCATCTTCCTGTTCAAAAATCCATTCACATTTTGGCCATCGAAAAAGAATGGATAGAAATGGACAGTTTACCTTTGTTTAATCAACCGGCCATAACTTTGGCTCAAATTGTCCAAATGCCTCCAAATTTTGAGAGTAGTCGGACAACATTATTGTCTACAACTTTTAAGAAGGATTTATTTGAAGATTCGGCTGTCTGTATAGCTCAATTGGCGAAGAAAGTGGAGGGACAGATTGGGAATGCAAACAGTCCACTCCTTGGGCTATAAATACTCTCCCCTTCTCTCCTTGAGAGGGGTTGGCATTTCAGAAGAGAGGAGATCACATTGGCACGACCAAAGATTTGCCAAAGGCTTGGGAGGACCTGCCATACTCAAGTTTTCACTTGAGAGACCTTTCCTCCTCTCTTTCTTTTCACTTACTTTTGAGTTCTTCATTTTTGTAATCTTGTAATTCTCTTTCTTTGTAATTCTGTTTTAATGCAAGTTACTTCTTCAATATCTCTTATTCTCTTCCACCTTCTGTATTTTAATATTAATGTTCTTAAAATAGTTTAAATTCAGTTCAATCCCCTTCCCTTATTAAGCTTCCTCATTCAATCGAAATTCCATTTTTGATTCTTAAATTATTTCGTGTGTGTGTTCGGCACACTACTCTTATCTTGTCCCTTTCTTTTTCTTCTCTTTATAATTCATCACCATAAACATATATTACCAGATTATTAATCACCCAAATGGCTGAGTAAATCTCTCATTGGGGTGAGTTATAATTTGGGGATGTTAATTGATTGAGAGTTTTGCTCGATGAGTATTCTTTAAATTAACATTGTGTATGTTGGACTTAACATGTCATGGATTAATGACTTGTTTTGTTTAACATGTGGTTTCCATGGATTATTGGAACCATAAATACACAACCATAAATAAGATATGATTGAGATTATAACCTTAAGTTAAGTTAAGTCTTGGTTTAAAGCCTTAACACTTAAGAATTCTAATCAACATCATCTTGTGACATGGGTGTTAATTTAAATGCAATATAAAGCAAAGCTCGAGGATATCACAAGCTTAACTAACCTAATGATGAACTCACCCCAATCTTTATCAATTTGGTAAAACAAACATCATCCATAAATCATTTCAATTAAGCTCTGCAAACAAACCCCCCTAATCAAAATACAATCAACTAAAAACAAACGACTACTACAAAGTATCATCGCCGAGGATTCGACCCGAGTGCTGCTATACACATTAGCAGAGCACCGGAACCTTGAACGGTCGATAGGCGACAATCGGCCGCACTTTCAAGATCTTGATTAGATTGATAAGAATCAGATGTGTGAGATTTTTTTGAGGACAACAGATAAGAATGTCATTGGGTCTAAATGAGTCTTTCACAATAAGATGAATGATGATAGTGCAGTGATTCAAAACAAAGCATGACTAGTGTGCAAAGGGTACTCCCAAATAGAGGTTATCAATTTTGATGAAATATTTGAACCTATTGCAAGTATGGAGACAATCAGATTATTCTTGGCCATTGTAGTGAAATGGAAGTTCAAAGTTTTCCAGATGGATGTCAAATCTGCGTTTTTAAATTGGGTTTTGGAAGAATAAGTTTATATTGAGAATCCATATGGTTTTATCATTCATGAATATGATAATAAAGATTATCAGTTGAAGAAAGTGCTATATGGGATGAAACAAGAACCAAGAGAATGGTACTTGAGGCTTGATTGGTATTTGAAGAAGCTTGGATTTCAGCATGGTGGAGTTGATTACAATATCTATTTCAACAATGACATTAATCAAAAGATGATGGTGATGGTTTATGTAGATTAAATAATATTTGGCAGTTCAGATGAATCTTAGTGCAGACAGTTTTCTGAATTCATGAAAAGTGAGTTTGAAATGTCAATGATTGGTGAGATGTCATTTTCCTTGCTTTGCAGGTGACACAAGGAAGGAATGGCACTTTCATTTCTCAATACAAATATTCCAAGGAGGTTCTGAGAAGATTTGTAATGGAAAATTCCAAGGAGATAAAGAATCTATTTGCTACACTGAGGAAATTATAAAAAGATGATGATGGTAAGGTAGTTAATATCACAGAATATAGGCAGATTATTGGAAGTTTATTATACCTAACAGCAACAAGACCTGATATTATTTTCACCACATTCTAAGCAGTGAGATACCAAAGAAATACCAAGTAAAGACACATGATTTAAGTTAAAAGAATAATTTGATATATTAAGGGCATTGTATATTTCAGTGTGATGTATAATGATAAATCTCAGCCAAAGATTTTGGGACATATAGATGCAGATTAGGCTGGATCAGCAGATGATAGGAAATCTACATCTAGAGGTGCTTTCTATCTCAGTGTTTGGTGTATTTCTTATCTAATAAAGAAGCAAGATTCCATTTCATTTATCACTTAATAAGCTGAGTATATTTCTACCACTAAAGCATGTACACATTTATTGTGGATGAAGCAACAACTTGATGATATGGGAATTGAAATGAAGTCTCTGATCGGAATCCAGTGTGATAATTCAAGTTCTAACAATATTAGAAAAAATCCATTCCATCACTCAAGGAAAAAGTACATTGAGATCAAATATCATTTTATCATGGAGAAATAGAAGTAAGGGCTAGTAATGTTGGAGTACGTGCCAATAGAGCTATAGGTTGCAGACATTCTAATAAAGGCCTTACCCAAGAATGATTTTGAGAGACATTAACTAGCTCTAGGAGTCTAGTCAACTCCCCGCACTTGAAAAAGTGTGGATGTGGGACACCCCCTCTCCCCAAGGTATGATGTGTTTTTACCTAATGTACTACTGTGTATTTTTGCCTTATTACAGACCGTAAATAAGTAACCTTTGGGTTCATTGAAAAACATGGAGAAAATGTGATTATTCAAGGGAGAGAAAGTGTGTCTTTTACAGGAGAAAATATATTAATTCAAGACATGAGGAGAATATGAAAGGTGGAGAAACAAGATAGGGAGAGCAATGATATATGGGGAGAGTTTCAAATATAACGATGCTTGAAGTGATCAATCAAAGATTAGATATCACAATAGATGAGGTTTGTGATGAAATCAGTTAATTGGTATCAGTATGGTATCAACAATTGGTGTTAGAAATGAAGTGATTCATTGATTAAATTTTCATTATATTCTTGTTTCTCATGCCGAGAATTTCTCATGTGGGATTAGAGTATATAGTGAGTGAATCTTTGGTCACTATATGAATCACAAGAGGTTAATGATGTGATAAAGTGATCTTTACAAACTTGTGAAAGGAAGGCATTCCGCGAAGACCAGTTTGGCTTTGCGGAGGACATGATCTTCACAAAGGCTTGTTTAGCTTTGCAAAATTGCAAAGACTAGTGTGATATCTGCGAAACTATGAGCTCTGTGATCTATAGATCTTTGTGATCAAGTGATATTTGTGAACATGTGAGCTCTATGAACCTTTGATATTTTCAAAGAGTCTAGATCATTGTAACGACTTTTTTGATCTTTGCAAAAGTGGGAGATTCACAAAGGCAGTGTACTTATAGAAAGAGTTTCATGATGGATTGCCTAGTGTTCAGAGGCAAAGTGTTTTTCATCAGTGGATGAAGGTAGAAATTCAATAGATCATCTATCTATAAGTGAATATGTATTCATTTGTGATACTGAAGACACCTATAGGTCTATAAAATATTGTTGTATCTTCTAAAGAAGCAATGAGATCACTTCAGTTGAGAGAGTAGTGAGTTCTCAAATTGTTAATGACTGTAAAATAGGAGGGACAGTGAGTCTACTTCGAACTTGTAAATAGGTGTCTGTTTTTATTGGATTTGGTACCTAGACACATTGATAGTGTATGCTCCTTGGACATAGCTCGGTGAGGGTGAACCAAGTAAAATTTTTGTGTCATGTGTATGATTTAAGATTTGTTCATACTCTACAACATGAAGGATAAAGAAGAGAGTTTTGTCTAACAATGAAACAAGATCAAAGGGGTAGTTGTTTTAATCAATCATACACTGATTCACCCCCCCTTTTAGGGTATCTATCCTTGTATACATAACACACACCACATCAACCACTACCATTTTCACCATTTCTCTAACAACTACATCTATTTGCGACTAGAGAACAACAAAATGTTATAATCGGTATGTATTGTGGTTCTCTCCCCTTTCAAATCACACAATAACCATGTGAATGTGTAACATTATTTTTTTATCTGTTAACTTATGGAATTGATTTTTACATTCCAAATTTAATATCCTAATGCAAGAAAACTGTGCATATTATTCTTTACTGCATTGAGGTACCAATATTTTGTTACAAGGTGAACTACTTGAATATCTGGTGTGTGTTATTGGGATTGGTTTGTTGGATAACTATTATAACTGTCTAATAACCTTTTGAATTCATTTTTACATCCTAAATTTAATTCAAGATAACTATGAATATTATTCTTTACTTCATTAAGGAACCCGAGTTTTATTGCATGATGGACTACTTAAATATCCCATGTGTGTTATTAGAATTAGTTCTTTGGATAACTATTACACATAATTATCTATTAACTTTCAGAATTGATTTTTACACTCAAAATTTAATATACTAATGCAAGATAACTATGAATATTATGCTTCACTGCATAGAGTAACCTATGTTTTGTAACAATAATTTATACTTGAATATCTGGTGTGTGTGTGTGTTATTAGCATTGGTTTGTTGGAGAACTATTATACTTAATTATCTTGTAACATTTAAAAGTAATTTTGACATTCAAAATTTAATTTCCTAATGTAAGATAACTATGAATATTATTCTTTACTTCAATGAAAATGTAATTGGAACAATAATACATCTAAAAGGATTAAAATATTTGTTCTATCATCTACTTTTTTTATCCATTTCATGAGTGATTACCTCTTCATATAAATGATTTCCATAAATTTTGAGGGTTATTCTTGGCATTGTCTCAATATTTTTCTCTAATCTAGTACACTTTGTACTGGTTCCGTTATTTAATTAATTTTTCATGTAAGGTATACTCATGTATGACGTCATGAACTAATTTATTTCTAATGTGAGACGAAACCAAATGACTTGATGGTTACATGATAAAGAATGATATTCAAGAATGTTGTATATTTTTTCTTACCATCATATTTTTTCCAATATCCTTTTGATAAAAATATTTTTTAAAACTATACATTATCATTTTTATGATGTATTTAAATGAATTTTTATTTTTTATAGATAAAAGGGGTCAAAGAAATGTGACGCTTAAAGAATAGTTGGTGGAAACAACCTATAATGTGGTTGAATATGTGATCTAACTAGTCTACAATGTATCACTGTGATCCAGGTAGCTTATATTATTTAATCAATATCTATTTCATTATTTAATATATATTTTCTTTTATATTTCAAATAATAAAAAAACTTATTTCCACTTCACCACAACTGGTTATAGGTACAAGGCAGAGGTTAGACATATCATAGTACGACATGTTGTTGAAGTACAGTTCCATATCTATATTCATTCAATAGTAAATTTATTAGATGTAGGTGATGAATTGATATTGTTTTCCAATTTTTAATTTAGTAATAATTAAACCATTTGTAATTTTACATCCTTTAATTTACCTCATAGTTTTGAGAAAATTTGTTTTAATGATTTGTTCTTGAGAAATAATTGTGAATGTTAATGTTTAGGTTTCTCTAAATTGATTAGGATTAGAGATCAATTTTATATAGGAAATTTTTTTGATCTCTTAAATGATTTTTTTTATGGAATTTAGGTAATAGATATACCTAAATATATGTTTTTTATAAAAATTAGATTTTACTAGTTTAAAAATTTCTAATATTATAGGTCTTTATATGAAAAAGTGTAGATTTTTTCCTCATTATTCTTCTCATGGTTTTCATTTATAATTAATTCCTTACAACTCAATTCTCTCTTTAAAGACCTTAAAGATACTAGACTACACACCTTCTAATTAATTTCACACATTGTTCATCAAATTTTGAGACTTACATGCCTTTCTCCATGGGTATATTGCTTAATTATCCTATTAAAATAAATATGTATAATATATTTTTACTAGTAAACTACGTATTACAATTCCTCATTCACTACATATAGCTTAATAAATTTTTTATTATACTCATTATAGTCATGCATTGTGGGTTGTTTTATAAAACTAATATAGATGCATTCAATGTTAACATCACTATTTAATATTAATATTAAAATTATTCTATATTTTATATTTCATAAAATATTATATTTTCACATTATTGATTATCATAGGTTCATAGTATGCATTATTATATTATTCCAAAGATTTCACACATGAATTTTGATTCCCAAGTAACTTATGATGTTCTCTATTTCTTCTTACATTAATTATGGCATTGTTCAATAAGAAATTTTTATTTCCATGTAATGACCTGACCCCAGAATCCCAAAACTGGTGCATTTCTTTATTACATTGGGATAGATACAAGCTTCAAATCCGAAAGTGCCAAATAGTTTAGCAGTTTTGGGAAACCATATTACATAAACGATGCCTGTAACACCCTGAGTTTCAATAAAATAATTATTTCAATTAATAAATGAATTATAATGAAAATAAATAATATTATGAAATATTCTAATAAAACCATGTGATTTCATTTAATTTAAATGAAATTTTGTTACTTCTATTATTTTCAAAATGATATTTTTTTTAAATACATGACGACATATTAAAATAATATAAATTAATTATACTTTTATGAACTGTAGTATCATGAAATGATACTTTATAATATATTGTTTTAATAAATAAAAATAATTGTAGGTAATATTATTATTATAATTTTTTAATAAAATTATAATTTTATATTATAACTATTTTAATTAAATATTAAAATTATGCATGTCATTTAAAATTATTATTTTAACGTATTATATGTTGTAATATTAAAAATGTTAAATATTTTATGTAACATTATTTTGTAAAAAATACATTATTCATAATTAAATTTTATTATTTTTTAAGTGGTATAATTTATTGAAATAAATAAACATTGAATATTTATAGTAAGATGTTTTATTATACAAATGCTTTTAAAAAAATGTATTAATAAAAGTAATGTTACTTTTATATGAAATATGATTAGATTATAAAATATAAATAAAAAATTATAACTTTAAATGATGAAATTAAACATTATGATAACATTTATATAATGTTTATTTAAGAAATTACATATATAATAAAAATAATCAAATAATAAAAAAAGGAAAATTGTGTATAGGGATAAGGGGAGGTTTGTTCGAGTCGCATCGTAGGGGGATCAATGTCGCACAACGACCTTGAGCAGAGGGAGACGAGCCACAATGGGGGTTCTTTTGAGTTTGAGATGAGCGATGGGGTAAGTTGAGGGAGAATGAGACTGGGGAGATCAGCTGGCGACGAGGGTTCAATCAAACCCGAGATTGGTTCCGGTGAGGGAGTCTGAGATAGATGTCGAGCTTTAGGGGTTTCAAATCCGATGGTTCCGGATCGATTCAAAATTGAACATCTCTGACCAAGTTTGAATTGTATTAGGGTTTCGTTTTTTATTTAACCTACCAAGATAGGTGTTTTTGTTTCTATGTGTTGTTTGTTTTCACCATAATAGTGTTTTGTATGTCGGTTTCTCGTTTTTCTTCACTACCATCATTGTCGCTCGACTATTTACTTATTTAATATGATTTGATTGTTGTTTTTAATTGTACTTCTGGATTATGAAAATAGCATGAATGGATTTGGACCATTCATGTAAATTCGTTCAATATATAAAATATATATATATGATTTATTAGTTGTATTTTTCCTCTATTTTAACTTGTTTTGGGTGTGGAATGTTTGATTCACTGAATTATTACCTCCTTTCATGACTTCTCGGATACTGTTATTTAGTTTTGTGGCATGTATATATATATATAAGAATTTGTGTACACCGAGGAATCCAATTCTATGTTTTTAAAGATAAATTCTCCCCGAGCCAACTTCATTCTCTTTTCTTATCACTGGACCAATTCTATCAGGCAGCCAGAAACCTTCTACCTAGCCCAAGTATTGTTTTGGTTCTTCATTTTTCAAGTAAGGGGACTTCTGTTTATTCATTATTATTCTGTATATATAAATTATTTCCAAACATAAGTTTATGTATGTGTTTATATATTTTTATGGGTGTTTCTATCATTCATGAATAATTTAGCTATTAATATGGGTATTTTAAATTTATGTAAGGGAGATTTTATATTATAAGGTGTTATTAGATTTATTTTCTATTCCATAAGGGGTATGTTTTAATAGTTTTATTTCTATATTTGATTATTGATTATTGATTCTATTGGGTATACATATTTTATGTTAATAGACAAGGTTCTGTTTTTTTGTTTGAAAGAAAATTTTATTTTCTTTACTATAAACTTTGGTTTAATAGATTATTTAAAAACAAGGATGTGTTTTGTTTAAACTTTTATGTTGTAGAAATTTATATTTACCTAGGTTTTGTGTAAGAATGAATTTATGTCAAAATGGATATAACAAATTCCATGTGTATATATATATTAATTTCTTATTTTGTGTTTATTTTATTTAAGCATATATATTTATACCGACATATTAAACAATTGTTACATGTTTTGAATGTGCAAGAGAAACATATATAAATTTTTGAGGAAATTATTTTCAATCCATAAGGATATATATATATATATATGACTATTATAAGAAATTCAAGTTCTATTTAAAAATTTTAATTCATTATTATGTTTATAATTAATTTTAAGTTCAATATTGTTACATATTTAAGCATCATCATTTATTTCAAGAAATTATGCATGTATTATATTTAAGTTATATATATGTTTAAAAATTGAAAGTTGATGATTTCAAATTCTATAAAATGAAAATCATGTTATATAATCCTTCACATATGGTCATACATTGATAATTTCTGATGACACCTCATACATATGCATACAAAAATATATATGTATTCACATATTTGTGTAAGCATTGAATAAATTCTACATTTATCGAAACCACCATCAAATAAATGTTTATAGGTATATGAATGAAATGTTTAAGTACATGGATGACAATTGGTATTTTAGGTAATTATGAAAAGTATAGGTATCAAGAGATATGGTTGTTCCAAGTCTAATAAGTAAATATTCATGATGGTTTATATTTATACATTTATATATGAGTGCGTGGGAAATTAGTGTTTGTTTATTTCTTAAAATAAAACTCCAGTGAAAGTATATATATAAGTAAAGCAAACATAAAATGCTTTTAGAAAAGTTGGAACTTGAACGTTGTAAATATGGAAGGTCATTAGGGAGTGAACTCATTCTTCACCAAGTTGGTAGACCCAATACAACCTTCAACGATTCAAGTGTCCTCAGAATAATGTTTTTTTTTCAGAATCTTTCATATTGTTTTCTAAAAAAACTAGAATATGTTTAAATCAATTTTTGAACATAATTATTTTCTAAAAAGTGATATAGTATTTTTAAGGCTTATGTAATTTCAAATAATGTTTTTAAAATGATATTTACAAATATATTGTAGAAAGTGTTTTCAAAAGAATATTTTTAAAAGGATTTATCAAAACTTTTAATACCCCTTACTGTGCATATCCAATTCTCACCCCATGTTTTGAATTCTTTTCTATAGTTATAGTAAATTTATGATATTGTTCACATTATTTATGGAGTTGGTGCTCGCAAGGGATTTTCTTTTAATTTATTTTGTTTTGTATAGTTTGGTTAAGTTGTAAGGTTTGTCTAATTCTCCATAACTCAGACTGGTAAAAGATCCTCATATATAATTCAAATGTTGTGTATTTATTATGTTTCATTTATTTAAAAACAATGCACAACATTTATAAGGCCTGAGTCCTATAGCTCGGGCTTGGGTCATTATACTTGGTATCAAAGGAACGTTCTAGACAACTTTTGAGATTTTATGTTGTCACCTAAGCCGTATAGTTTAGAGTTTATCGGTCCTAGTTTTCTTAATTCTAAAAATGGAAATTCAGAATTTTCTAGAGTCCAATGAACAAATAGCGAGGATGCAATTCTTTTGATGGGGGAATAATGTAACACCCTGAGTTTAAATAAAAGAATTATTTTAATTAATAAATTAATTATAATTTAAATAAATAAAATTATAATTTTTTTAACAAAACAATGTGATTTAATTTAACCAAAATGAAATTTTATTACTTTGATTATTTTTAAAATGACATTTTTTAAATACATGACGACATATTAAAATAATATAAATTAATTATACTTTTATGAAGTGTAGTATCATGAAATGATACTTTATAATATATTATTTTAATAAATAAAAATAATCATAGGTAATATTATTATTATAAAAAAATATAATAAAATTTTAATTTTATATTATAACTATTTTAATTAAATATTGAAATTACACATTTCATTTAAAATTATTATTTTAAAGTATTATATGTTGTAATATTAAAAAATTCAAATATTTTAAGTAACATTATTTTTAAAAAAATGAATTATTAATATTTACATTCTATTATTTTTTTATGTGGTATAATTTATTAAGATAAATAATCATTAAATATTTATAGTAATATGTTTTATTATACAAATGTTTTTAATAATTTTATTAATAAAATGAATATTATATTTATATGAAATGTGATTCTAGTATAAAATATAAATAAGAAATTATAACTTTTAATGATGAAATTAAACATTATGATAACATTAATATAATGTTTATTTAAGAAATTACATATATAATAAAAATGAAAAAATGAAAAAAAGGAAAATCATGTATAGGGTTAAGGGGAGGTCTATTTGCATTGCGCTATAGGGAGATAGAAGTCGCACAGTGACCTTGAGTAGAGGGATATGAGCCGCGATGTGGGATCATTCGAGTTTGAGCCGAGTGATGGGGTGATTTGAGGGCGAACAAAACTAGGGAGATCGTCCGATGGTGAGGGTTCAATCGAAACCAAGATCGGTTTCGGTGAGGGAGTCTGAGATGGAGGTCGAGCTTTGGGGATTTTGAATATGAGGGTTCGGGATCAAGTCTAAATCAAACATCTCCAACCATGTTTGAGTTGCATTTGGGTTTTGTTTTTTATTCAACCTACTCAGGTAAGTTGTTTTTGTTTCTATGTTTTGTTTTTATTCATCGTAATAGTGTTTGGTATGTTGGTTTCTCGTTTTTCTCCATAGAAATCTTTGTCGCTCGACCGTTTACTTATTTTATGTGATCTGATTGTTATTTTTTGTTCTGCTTTGGGATTATGAACATAGCATGAATGGCTTTGGTCTGTTCATGTCAATTCGGTCAAAATATAAAATACATATATATGATTTCTTATTTCTATTTTCCCCTCTATTAACTTTTTTGGGTGTGGATTGTTTGATTCACTTAATTATTACCCCATTTCATGAATTTTCAGATACTCTTCTTCTGTTTTGTGGCATGTACTTATATAAGCAATTGTGTACATAGAGGAATCCAATTCCTTGTGTTTTAAGATAAATTATCCCTAATCCAAATCCATTATATTTTCTTATCACTGGTCCAATTCCATCCGGTAGGGATAAACCTTATGCTCGAGCCAAGTATTTTTTTGGTTCTTCATTTTTTAGGTAAGGGGGTTTCTGTTTATTTGTTATTATTGTGTATGTATAATTTTTTTTTCAAACATAAGTTCTTATAAGTGTTTATATATTTTTATGGGTGTTTATACCATTCATGAATAATCTAGCTATGAATAAGGGTATTTTAAATTTATGTAAGGGATATTTTATATTATAAGGTGTTATTAAATTTATTCTTTATTTGGTAAGGGGTATGTTTTAATAGTTTTATTTCAAGATTTTATTTTTGATTCATGATTCTATTGTGTAAACATAATTTATGTTAGTAAAAAAGGGTATGTTTTGTGTTTGAAAGAAAATTTTATTTTTTTACTATAAACATGGGTTTTATAGTTAATTTAAAAATAAGGATGTTTTCAGTGTAAAATTATATGTCGTCGAATTTATATTTACCAAAATTTTGTGTAAAAATGAATTTATGCCAAAATGGGTATTAAAATTTCCGTGTGTGTATATAAATATATATATATATATTAATTTTTGATTTCATGTTTATTTTATTTATGTATATATATATATTTATAAATATATATATTATAATATATATATATATATCGACATATTAAACAATTGTTACATGTTTTGAATGCGTAAGAAAAACATGTATAAATGTTGGATGAAATTATTTTCAATCTATAAGGATTTATATATATATATATATATATTTGTATATGAATATATGTATATATGAATATTATGAGAAATTCATATTCTATATAGAAATTTTAATTCATGATTATGTTTATAATTAATTTTAAGTTCAATATTTCTATATATTTAAGCATCATCATCTATTTCAAGAAATTATGCAAGTATTATATTTAAGATATATATATGTTTAGAAATTGAAAGTTTAAAATTTCAAATTATATAAAATGAAAATCATGTTATATGATCATTGACATATGGCCATACATGGATGATTTCTGATGAAACCTCATACATATGAATATGAAAATATATACGTATCCAAATATTTGTATAAGTATTGAATAAATTCTACATTTATGGAAACTACCTTCAAATAGATGTTTATGGGTATATGAATGAAATGTTTAAGTACATGGATGACAACTGGTATTTCATGTAATTATGCAAAGAGTGTGTATTAAGAGATTTGGTTGTGCCAAGTCTAATAAGTGAATATTCATGATGGTTTATAATTATACATTTATATATAAGTTTGTGTGCAATTAATGTTTTTTTATGTCTTAAAATAAAACTCCAATGAAAGTATATATATAAGTAGTGAAAGATTAAAATGTTTTCATAAAATCTGGTGTTTGAACGTTGTAAATATGGAAGGTCATTGGAGAGTGAACCCATCCTTCGCCAAGTGGGTGGGATCAAGACAACCTTTGACGATTCAAGTGGCCTCAAAATAATGTTTTGTTTTTAGAAGCTTGCGTATTATTTTCCAAAAAACATTGGAATACACTAAAAGTAATTTTGGAATGTAATTATTTTCTAAAAAGTGATATAGTATTTTTAAGGCATAAGTAATTTCAAATAATGTTTTTAAAATGATATTTATAAATGTATTGTCGAAATTGTTTTCAAAATAATTTTTTTCAAAAGGATTTATCAAAGATTTTAAAAACTTTTACTGTGCATATCCAATGCTCATCCCATGTTTTGAAATATTTTCTATAGGTATAGTAGAGTTCTGATGGTGCTTGCTTTGTTTATTGAGTTATCTCTCACAAGGGATTTTCTTTTAGTTTATTTTATTTTGTACAGTTTGGTTAAGTTGTAAGGTTTGTATAATTCTCTAGAAGATAGACCAGTAAAAGATCCTCATATGTAATTCAAATGTTGTGTATTTATTATGTTTCATTTATTTAAAAAAATACACATCATTTATAAATGTTGAGTTCATAGCTCGGGCTCAAGTCGTTATAATACCCATAATACATTGGGAAAAGAAAATAAAAACATGATACATAATAAAATGAAATAAACAGCATGATTGAAACTCATTCAAAGGAATCTTCCACATAACCTGGGGAAAGAAAACACAATAAGGGTGATCTCAAATGCTCGATAAGGGTAAGTACAACAGAAGCAATAATGAATTGATGAGAGTAAATCAACATGGCGAGGTAAATAACTGATAACATATGTCATTCAAATAAATGGAAAAGGCATAATAAATATTGAATGGTAATAAACTGAAAATAAATTCCATTAAATCAATAAACTATGAATAAAATGTATCCATGGATATATCAATGCAATAATCTCATGGATAATAAAAATAAGTTAATTATCAATAAAGGAAATTCTTAATTATTGGACGTTATGTTTCCCAAGTACATGATAACTTTACTATCATATTTCCTAGGAACATGATACCTTTAAATTTATCATAGGGTTTGCATTAACTGGTCCCCAACCCATGGGGATTACATTAACCGGTCCCCAACCCATGCAGTGTTTGTCCAAATCATTCCTCATATAGTGAAATAATCAATTTAAATAATAAAAAATATACCTTATCAAATATAAATATTGAATAAAATATGCGAATTTATCCATAATTACCCAATGGAGATAAGTAACAAAAATGGGTTTTGACGTTGATGAATATAAATACCATTGAAATATTATTAAAATATTCTTGAGGAAAATAATATTTAATCATTTTGAAGTGTCTCATACCACTTTGAAACATTTTAATAATAATCCCCAAGAAGGAATAACATTAAATAAAACTTAAAATATCATGAGAATAAGGATATTAATTATATAACATTTTAAAGGGTAGTATATACACCATATAAAAGTGAATTGGTTCATAACAATATATAAGTCTCAATGGAATGTTAATTGAGAAAAAATTTCTTACCTTGAGTCTGACTTATCACGCATGTTTTTATATTCCTAAATAATAGACTTATGTTAATTATTTACTTGATTTATAACCTTTTAAAAGTTTATTATTACTTTTATATCACTTATTACAATTTTTTATACAACTACTTAAATAATTAAGTTTAAGTTGGGTGTTTTGACCAAATTTGGTTTGTGTGATAAAAATGAATTTGATATGTTGACTATGGTCAAAGGAGTCATTACATAAACATATCCAGGATAATAATAATTAAATAATTATCATATTTATACATAAATTTTACTTTTAAAACCAATCATGAAATATGGTTATGAAAAATGAACCAACGTTACAATCACGGAGAAGGTAGGTCGTATGTACTCACGAGTAACGTTCCCATTTTTCAATGATCGTTATGGAAACAAGGTAAGTAACATTATATATTTCTATAATGATAATAATATAATAAATAACATGTTATTTAATAATTTATACCTATATATATGATTCTTATGATGTAAAAGGAATCA
The DNA here is from genome assembly GCA_963277665.1 of Viscum album. Lineage (NCBI taxonomy): Eukaryota > Viridiplantae > Streptophyta > Magnoliopsida > Santalales > Viscaceae > Viscum > Viscum album. The sequence continues at coordinate 5,740,715 of OY728147.1, forward strand.
CATTGTGTTGAGGAGGCGGTAGTCCACACACACACGACCGACGTTATCACTTTTTAGTGTGTGAAAAGGGTAATAAAGAAAATGATATATTATATTTAAATAAATATAATTATTCCATTTATATCATATATATGTAATTTATTTCACATATTTTTAATTAAAATCATCCTTTATACATTCTATGTACTACATGTATGAATCACATTGCTTTGAGGAGGTGGTAGTCCACTCTTCTACAAATGATGTTATCGTATTCCCACAAAATAGAAAGAATTAAGTTATGTGTTATATATAAATTTCAGAAGCATAAAGAAATTATAAATATCATATATATAATATATAAATATAGTTTCCATGATAATTCTCAACCATGAAATGTGGTAAAGGAAAAAATTAACAACATCATTTCGTGAGGCGGTAGTTCACCATACATAAGAACAGTAAGTTTGTTACCCATTAGATGGAAGTGTGTGTAAGTATAGGTAGAAACCTTATAATAAAATTATATTAGTATATTGAGGATACTGATTTTATTATATAAGAATATAATAATAATATTTTAGGGTTGGATAATGAAAATAAAATAAAAAGATCTTGAGGAATGACATTACCTCTTCTTCGGATAACTTCTTTTAGTTTTCACCAAAGGGATTTCTTTGATGGTTTTCTACCCAAATGGATGATTATAGGATGAGGGAATGAACTTTGAGAGCTTATTTTACTAGATTTTGGGAAATAAAAATCGCTTGAGAGGTGTGAGGAAGTGGGAGGGGTGAATGGATTTTTATAGTGGAGGAGTGACATTCCTGTAATTTTTTTAAAAGGGAATTCCACTTACATTTTTCCTAGGACAAGTGGCTAAAATAATGGTACAAATTAGATCTAATAGAGTATAGAGTTTAAATATTCCTAGAAAATGGATTTCAGAGAATTGTAAAGGTCATTTTGGGTCTTAAGTTTAAGGTTTAGTCATTTCTTAAGCTGATTTTTCTCTTAATTGTTGTAATTAATTTTAATCATTATCATTAATTTTTTTGGTCAAAAACTAAGTTGACCTTATTAGACATTATAAATTATTATTATTCCAAATATTTAATCCATTTTTTCAAATTCTAATTACATAAGTGACAAGAATTAATTTAAAATTAATCTTGTGGACGGGACAACAATGCGAGTTTTTAAAGTAAAAAAGGTTCAAAAGTTTTCTATGTTTTTACATCCAATTTCAAAGTAAAATTGATTCCAATGACATAAATTAAATTAACTTATGTATAATTGATCTAATTAAACTTTAAAACCAATTAAAAATATAGTTTAACATTAATAATAAATTAGATAAAAAATCAATTTTGAATTAAAATTCAGTATTTTTCACTATTCATCAAAAAAAAAGAAATTTTAAAAAAATACCTAAAATTCACCCCAACAAAATTTTTATGTTTATATTTCAAAAATAAAGTTTATTTAAAAATATAAAATCAATAAAAGTTCCAAAAAATTGATTTAAAATAGGTTCTTCATTAAAAAGTGCTAAACTACCTTTATAAAAATATAGGTTTTTATGCATAAAATTAGGCTTGTTCTTTATCTTATGCCTAAAAATATATTGGATGGGTATCAAAAATATTTGATTGGATATACATATAATATATAAATTTTATTAATATCATTCACTAATAGTAATTAATTTATAAAAATAAAAAAATTTCCTTTATATTCAATTTGTTTATATTTTCGTTTCTTATTAATTGGAAACCAATGAATTTATATTATATTTATCTAAATAATATGTTTTCATTAGTTAGTTAATACTATTCATTACCACTATTTTAACAGCTGGGTTATATCTTATTATATTAAATAATAATATTTTTAATAAAATAATATTTTTCGATAAAACTCAGTCATTCATGTTAAACAAGCCGTCGAGGAAAGTGAGTCTTGTATGTAATGCAAGATAATCTCAGTGTTCCATGTAGAGAAAGAGAAATTTTATGTTACATGTAAGATAATATTAAATTTTTGTTTCGTATAAAGCAATCTAGAAACAAAAATTAAATTTATTCTAAAAGGAAATTATTATAAAGTCTTGGGGTATTAAATTCCACATGGTCAAACATTTTTATTTAGTTATAAATTTAAATAAAAACTATATGGTTCTTTACAATATGTTATTTTTGCATCCATGTACATTTATAAACATAAATATTAAGATTTTAAAACTATAGTAATAATTTCAGTTCATCGGGTTAGTAGTGTCCTAATTTTACATTCGTTATTTACACTAATACATAACTACGATTTAATGTATATATAGTTCAGTTAACAAAACAACTTCATTTACTATTTCTCTCCTCGTAATCACTATCTTTGATAACATGATTACATATGAATATTTAACTATATAGTTATTACATTTGTATAATTATAAGGATGAAAAAAATAATGAATCTATTTTACAATGGTGGTTATCAATAATGCAATGAAAATATGCTGGTTATGCGGGTTTGTAAATATTTTCTGAATTATATTTTTGAAATTAGTCTGCATTTTACTTTTAAATTTAAAATATAAATGATTTAACTTCTATTATCATATTTTAGGTAAATGAAATACCTCAATTTCTTCACATTAAAATAACAAAGTGATGAACATTGTCAAAATTTTGAGGTTATAATGTTCACATTTCTTTGCATTGTCAATTCTACCCTTGCATAGTTCATTCACTTTTTTTTAGTTTTTACCAATTTTTTCATTAAATTTATTTTTATATTACATAAATATTAACTTTATCTCTCTTTTATATCCTATATTTCTTATATTATGCCATGACCCGTCCCAATGGGGCCTATTTCATGACTCCCCGAACCCACATCCAATAGGCTATGGGCTAGCGACTAGCACCGAGTAAGCATATCACTAAAATGGGAGGTCTTAGCCTAAGTACACACACACACAAACACATCTCCAAGCCTATACAATGATGAAATGTAAAAAAAACTAAACAACCATGCATAAATACACCTAAATCCCACAACCAAAGTAAGACAGGAAGTAAAGTAAAGTAAACAGGTCCAAATACAAGCTCACCACAAAGGGACTAAAAATAAGACCAGCCTAAAAAAGAAAGATAGGGACAACTATCAAGATGTCGCAGGAACACACCTTGGTATGTCCAGGCTCACTAAGCATCATTTGGCCCTTTTATGTCTAAGATTCTGTCAAAAGGTAGATCAAGTGCACAAGACATGACACATGTGGGAAAAGCCTATGTAGGGGTGAGTATAAGAGTACCCAGTAGGACACCTTGAAACCACAAAGCATGCAATAAATAAAATACAGTCATCTCTACAGTTCTATATGTCTACAGCATATATAATGATAATATCCAAATATACTCACAAAGACACTTAGTCTAAAGGTATGTCACAAGTGTAATACAACCCTAGGACCCAAGCTCGAAATTTCCCCAATTCACTCGCCCAGGAGAACACACTATTGAGTCTAATAACACTAATGGCGTCCGTCTGAGAGGTAGTGCTCATTATATCTCACCATTGGAAGTACATATTGAAGGTCTGGAGAGATACAATACACATATGAGGATCACTCCCAAGGACATGGGGTATACCAACAACTCAATATAGATTAAACTGCTAAGTAGAGGATCAGTTCCCGTGTAGTGTTGGTCATGAAGATTCCAAGAACTCCACTTAAGTCACAAAGATGTAGAGAAGATCTCACTCTAGGCCTCACAGAAGGATTCCAATAACCCTATCCAAGAAGTCCCACCAAAGGGATCGTTGTCCTGTGTGTGGGAAGAAATTTCATACTAACCCTAAGGGATTGGATATGGGGAATGTAACCTAACGAAACCTGTCCAATATACAGAGGAAAAGGGATCTAAACAATGTTTTAGAAAGCACATTGCGTGTAGTAGGGTTACACGCTGTGTCCCTTAACCCTGAGTCCTATCCATGTAAACAGCCCATGTCTCTTACCCATGTTTGTGCAATAGTACACGTCGTGTTGGCTGTCTGTATACTTTGCTCGTGTACCAGTACATGGGTATTATCATGTACACCTGGTCAAGTCATGTCTGTATGGGAGTACACGACATGCCCATTCACGTGCACTCCATCAAGTGTTTGTGTACCCTCTAAGGTACACTCTGAGCCACCAGAGAGTGGACACACAACGTGTGACAGGGTCTCATGTCGTGTGATACTCAACATTATTTGAAACCCTAGACACCTCAAAGAGGGTCCCACATGTCGTGTAATCCCAGATTACACACCGTGTGGTTTGCGTTTTTCCAGAAATGCTGGTTCTTCATTCTGCTCGGGCCCATGTTGTCGTCACTTGAAAATATAGCCTTGTTCGTAATGGAAATCAAGGATCGGATCTGGACAAACCTCACCACAACCATTTCCCATATTTTGGAACTTCGATCTATTTGGAAATCGGTCTTGTTCATCGTACTTTGTTTCACCTCCAAGAACATGAAACCATGTACCAAAAATCATCTAATTCATCATATCTTCCATCGTCATACCACCATCATGTCATGCCAATCTTAGATTTATGATATTGGATCATTGTGCCAAGAAATGGGTGTGCAAAGATCGATTCATTAGGATATGTCGAACCACGTTCCAAAAAAAGAACACCCACGATGAAGGAAGAATTAGAGGATAAAATCATAAGAGTAATAAAGAGGAATGGACCTCTGTCTATGTTTGTGTCAACCTAGATTCATAACCATTAGAACGATGAATGAAGAGATTACAATTAAATCTTGAAAAAAATTATACCAATAAAATCCCCAAAAATAAACCCATTCAACAAGACGATTGATCTTCAAATCAATTCGTTGGTCGATTGATTCGCGTTTATCATAGAAATTAAGAATGAGGAAAGAATCCAATCAAAAAAAATGCACAACCTCAATTTTTTTTGATCACTAATGAAGAATGTTGTGGCGTCGTAGTCATTGGTGAGATCCTTCAAATTCTTTGCACGTCGATCACCGATCCAAGATTCATTGGAAGTTCATCTTAAGAGAGATCCTCCAAATCTCTCTCCAATAGCTCCAAGGTTATGCAGCAAACCATGAAATTTTTTCATAGCAGTCTACTTAAAGACTCGTCATTCGTTGCGTCAATGAAAAAAATAAAATAATTTATTTAATTATTTTTTTCATTTCCATGCTCGCGACGACTTTTCCACAAAAACCCACACCAACAAAGGTTATGTCATGCCTATGGTAAACCTCACATTTTAAACTCAATGGTCCCCTCATATTTATGATCCAATCCCCCGTTTAGACGTTATTGCACTTTTTTTAGGAAAACTTCATGCATGTGTAATTTAATATATTTAATATATTTAAAAAATGTGTTTCGAGTACACCAGGTCTCAGAATTGCACATCGTCTCAGCATTTCGCCTCGAAAATAATCCATACAATATCCAAAAATAACACATAGAAAATTTTAGTCATTACAAACTAGATGGGGTTAAATGAAGCATGTTAGTTGAAAATTATTTTAATATTTTTATTGGGTAATGTATTTATAGTGGAATAATGTGGTCATTATATCCATGGACATCTATTTTCTTTCAACATGAATCAAATAGGTGTTCTCTATCATTTTACCTCATCTCTTTATAGAATCCTTAAAAATTGAGTTTTTCTCTTGAGTTTTTTCCATAAAAAGAAGTTATTACACCCGAGTAATCATTGATATTTCTTCTGAATATTTTATATTCCCTTAGTATTCTTTTAATATGTTCTTCTTTCATGAAAATAAGCTTAAATTAAACATTTTAATCATTGATATTTGTTTTAGATATGAATAATGAACATATCTTTAAAATTTTATTTGTAATGGTCATTGTGGATTTTATTCCTTTATTATTTTTTTATTTGTATAATTTATTTGTTCCCTATTAAAAATCCTAAACAATTCTTTTTCATTGTCGGGTTTCTGAGATCAATGGGGTGATTTCATAAGTGATATAAAGAAAACAATGACATTGGGTGAATATCTTTTTTTAATGTATCTTTCTCAAATTCATATTGATATGTGAACACTTCTTGAAAAATATAATAGATCAATTTTCAATTGAATGAATGATTTTTTTCATTTATTTTACATTTTTTTTAAAACTATGAAAGACTTTACTTTCATTTTTTATGAAAATCAACAATATATCATCATACATAAAAATCTACAACATAAGAAAAATTGGGGCGATAATTTAATTCATATTTATTAAAATTTTAATCAATAATTTAATGTTTTAGTTCATTTGTTTAATTTAATTATATCAAAATATCTAATAAACACCAATTTATTATTGTTTAAAAATGTTAATATATTCCCAACTGTGTCACATTTCCTATATTCCCCCTAATTTATCAATAAATTTTATTGATATATGTTTTTTAGTTATTTACCTAACATTTATAATATTTTTTAAGCATTTTTTCTTTCTATATTACTAATTTTGTTACTTTTGAACTTTTATTCCACTCTTATGTAGCCTTTATTTTTGATTTAGATTTTTCCAATATTCATATGAAAGAATAAATTTCAAAAACAATATTCTTTTGTGAAAATTAAACAAAGAATTATAGAACCATGCGATAACACAGGTTGAGTACAAGTATACTTTTAAACCAAAATTTTTCAATTATTATTATATATTTATATATCTATTGTATCTATTAAAGGTATGTTGTCCCTGATATTCAGTGTTTTCCTCCTTGCTCGACGCTCTTCCTTTCTCTCCTCTCTTCTTGACATTCTGTTCTTGCATCTCCCTCCTCTTGGATTTTCCCCTAATTTCCATGTGATGGTTTTCTTGTAACTTTATTATGTATCTGGCGGTCTCCTTATAATCAATCCCCCCTATGAATCATTCTTTTTGTTCCCTCCACAGGCACATCCCTACTGATTTCTCCCTCAAATTGTGTCTCTGTTGTCCAGGCCTCAATTTGGCGTCATCCCTTTGCCGACTACCGGCGATACCTAAGGTCAGCCGCTCTCTATAAATCCACCCACCTTTGTCATATTTTTCGGCAACCTTAATATTGGTGATTTATTCTTCATGATCCAATATCAATTCTCCAATGAGTTTCCTGATCGTCAGTCGATCAACATCACTGAGTTCTCTTGAGTCCACCAAACCAAATCTTCTTCACATTTACTATCAGGTTAACTCAAATAGCTCATTGTTTGTCACTTATTCACCTCAGGTAGGATTTGGCCAAGGGTTTAATAGGTAGTCATCCAATATCTAAGATTCCTACCTAATTTTGCAAACAACCTTAGCCATCATCAATCTAGAACAACCTCCAAATCAACCGATGACTACTTCAATAGTTTTCTTCAAATATTTGAGTCCCCCTTACTACAAATTAGCCCAAATTCAATTAGAAACTTTGACCCCCCTTATTCTAGATTTGTATCTCTGTGCTGTTGTTTCACTATTTGATGCATATTCTTCTAAATTTTATGTTATTTACAATCTCTACTTCGATACTGTATTACATGATCATTAAAATTGTGCCTAATGAGCTTACATGTATTCTTTGATTCAGGTTGCCTTGCATTCAATGGTAACAAATAGTCAAGGTAATTTTTCATTGAGACAATTATTTCTTTTGGATTTCTTTTTTAATAAATAGATGAGGTCACTTTTATCACAAATAGTATTGATAGTTCCAACCATGATTTTCACAGGGATCAATATATCATTGTTTTTTTCATAGATCAAAAGGTGGGAAAATAATTTTATGATTCTCATCAATTTTTTATAAGCACGCACCATGTGGTATATTGTTTCTTGTTTCTCAAGATATATTTTTCTATTTTTTCTCATTTAAATCTATATTCCTGGTGTTTCTTACATGTGACATTCAATCCCCAATCATAGAATTTTTTTTTTCAGTGAATGTTATTTTCTATGTCACTGATATTTCATACCACTCCAATGGTGATTTACATAATGGAAAACCATATTTTAGCATGTTGTGTATATCTTAATAGATATATTGTATGTTGCATATATTTTCATATTGTATGTGTTTTTTAGTATGTTATGTTGGTATGGAATTCCTTAACATTAGTATGTTTTATTTTATATTACCATGATGTATATGTGTTCCCATTCAATGTTGGAATGTTGTATTTATAGTATTCATTGTATATGTAGTTGACATGTTGGAATGTGTTTCTTGTCATTGTTATTATACCATATTTAATGGTAGAATTTTTGTATCTATATTCTCTTAGAATGTTTTTAGCATGTTATTTATGTTTATACACTGTCATGAATGAATATTCATTGGAATATATTTTCCCTATTAAAGCATGACACAATTTCAATTTTTTTATTCCCTTAATAGGTTCAAAACATTCTCCATGGTCAATACTTTAGTTCATATATTTATATTTTCTCCTCAACTATCCTAGAATATTCCTCACAGGTCAAAGAACATTGGTAATATTTCATCCTCCGAATGTTGTTTCCCTATGAGATTGAAACTTCCATTTATCTTCTCTGCATTTGACTTTATTTATTTTTCCCCCTTAAAATTTCATGTGTATCTCCTTATCAAGACTTGATCTCTAGAAATCAAGCATCCTATGTGGTTTCTCTGTGATCTTTCAATTTCCATTTCCTTTATCTCCACTTTATTTTTTCCCTTATAATTCCATACGTGCATCTATTTATTAAGCATTGATCTAGTTTGGTTCCTTCATTGATTTGCCTTCATCAACTCCAATGAAACTTCATGTACAGGTATATATCAGTTGCATATTCATTTCCTGAACCCAGTTGATCATCCAATCTATTTACTTTCAACCATGGTTTTCCGTGGAATACTTCCAATTGGGAAGTAGTTGCAATAAAAGTTATAGTTATTTTCTTCAATGATTCCATCAGACCCTGATATGTGTAGTCAAAAATTTTAAATGTTTTATAATTCTAAATTGGTTTCCCATTTTTTATTTTTACTACGACTTCTTCTGTATATCTTTTCTACACATCTCTATTTATGTTGTACTAATGTTTTTTCAACTTTGAAAAATTGAATTCTCTAAATTACATACATTTCAATTTTTTATTTTATTAAACATAAAGATGAATAGATACGTGCATTTGGAGATGTATATTGCATTGCATGGTCTGAGAGAGGATCTATTACGAATCCTCGAATATGCTAATGTGGGTGTTCCCACTAGACCAATATAGGCTAAAATCCTCAGAAGTGATGGTACTTCCAAATTGATGAGACCTGAAGTTTATGAAGCTATGTAGAGGGGACACATGTTGTTCTTCGAGATATATGCGATCTGCAACCTCGAAGTTTCAATTTCAAATTTGGTCATCCCATGAGGCCACACGTTAGTCCACATCACTGTCGCCACACCCACCACCTTCGCTACCGAGTTGTTTAGTTGGATCTTCAGTCGATGCCCCGACCTTCTGATAGTGGTGGATGATGCCGATCAAACCACTCTTTACATGGCGGTGAGTAGCGAGAACCTTGGCATGATCAAAGTACTAATCATCACGGGGAAAGAGAACCTACAAATCACTCCACTTATTTATTTATTTAATAAAAATACCCAAGGAGAACAAAGAAAGACACTGCACTTTAATATGGCCAATCATGATGATGGCGGTACATTAGTCAAGTTGTTGATCGGAGAATGTTCAGATCTAGAATAGTTGAATCTTTAGAATAGTGAAGAGTCGCCATTATACCTGGATTCAAAGGTTAGGAATCTGAAGATCATCAAACTCTTTTTGGGTAAGTTGGGCGTTGGTTATGCTGTCAATGGAAAATCAGTGGTCCATGTGGCAATAGAGCTTGAGAAATCAGGTTAGGTGAATCCATCAAACTTGTAAATCTATTTTCAAAATCACAAAACATCAAAATTGATTCTACCTTTAAAATCATGTTTAAGGTTAATTCATCCTAATATTAAATACATATTACTAGTTGTGTAAGAAGATGTTCTTGATGCTCTATTGATGAAGAAGTTAGGTTTACTTGAGCCGTTTGATGAATGAGGGATGACCCCTCTTTCCTTCATAGCCCACACATGAAAACCGATCATAGTTTCTTATATACTTGAAAAATTCATTGATTGTGTCTATAAAAGTGACAATAGTGAAGGCATGTTTTTCCTGATCCATTCGATCGGAAGTAAAGGTTTCAAGAAAGTCATTAGAGAGATTCTCCAATGACGCCCAGGCACCTCATAACTGCTCACTTAAGGGGGTCGTAACATTCTTCATACGACAACCATGGATGGAAGAGCCCAGATAGTAAAGTATCTGCTGAAAAGAAGTGAGGATGGGAACATGAGGTTGAATCTGGTGAACTAAGAAGATTTGGATGGAAATACCCATTTGCATTTAGCCTCCAAGCATCAAAATACTTTGGTGGTGAGTATTTTAACTTCAAACAGCAGTGTCCACTTGGACACAGTGGAACACAATAGTTACATAGCTATGGACGTCGCACGATGCGCCAATGGTTTCCCCTTCCGAAAGGTACCTACTCCCCAACTCCCAATGATGCCTCCCCTGCGTCCCCTCTTCCCCTTTTCCCAAGGATTGCGACCCCTGATGACGACAACAACCCCAACCCCCTTCTACCCATGACCCCATCCTCTTACCTCTATCTCGACATATTCCACCTATTTTATCAATGTCAACATTGTTATATTATTAAATCAAGATCATATATAATTTTATTCAACTACCATGATCATTTCAGTTTATGATATCTTGCAACGTCTCATAATTACCACCTTAAAATCAGCTCCATCTCCTGCCAGACATGATGGAAAAGCTGACAAGAAGATCAACAGTGATTCTCAATGTTAAAAATATAGGCTCATCACTCTCCTTATTGATTATTCTTAGCGTTATAAATAGGGTATCAACACTCTCTTACTTGTATCATCCCTTATATCTAATGTCACATTTTCTAGTGGATTCACTATCCTCGGTGAAAATGGCTCCTCTGGCATGGTGACCCTTATCTCCAAGTACAAAACTCTATTTCCACATTTATCTCTATAATTAATATTTTCATACTCATTGTAGCACAACTCGAGGATGTTACCCTCGCCCATACAACCCTTAAGGTGGTCACACCTCTGACCGGAGTCTCCCTTGCAACGATGTATTTTACTTTCATGACTGGGGTTTTTTTTGTGGTGAGAAGCATGAGTTGGATTTCCTTTCTCATTTTGTTGATGGGTTCTATGTCTATAGGCATGATGATACTTTTATACTTTCAGATTTGTGCAAATATATCATCAAGTAATCGAGTATTACACTACTTGTTTCGCCCTTCGTTATTTCTACAAGCATGATAACACTTTTATACTTTTGTAGAGATACTTTTATTAATTGTTTTACTAGAGCTGAAAGTATAAAAGTATTATCATGAAAGAAGGGTGAAACAAGTATAGAAATACTCGATTCCTTGATTATAGATTTTCACAGATTTGAAAGTATAAAATTATCATCATGCCTATATAAATAGAACCCATCGAGAAAACAAAGAAGATAATACAACTCAGGCTTATCACCACCAAAAAAACCCTAGACATGAAAGCAAAAGACATCATCATAAGGTCAACTCTGATCATAGGTGTAGCCACCTCGAGGGTTGTGTGGGTGAGGGTAACATCCTTGAGTCGTGCTGGAATGAGTATGATAGTAGTAATGATGAAGCTAAATGTTGAAATAGTGTTTTGTACTTGGAGAGTAGGTACCTTTCGGAAGAGGAAACTATTGAAGCATAATGGGATGTCCATGGCTATGTAACATTTTCATTCCACTGTGTCCAAGTGTGCACTGTTGTTCCAAGTTAAAATGCTCACCACCAAAGGATGTCAATGCTTGGAGGCTAAATTCAAAGGGGTGTTTTCATCCAAATATCCTTAGTTCACTAACTTAAATGTCACGTTCTCATCCTTACTTCTTTTCAGCAAATATTATACAACCTAGGATATTCTAGAAATGGCTACCGTATGAAGAATGTTATGACCCCCATTAGTGAGCAGTTCTGAGGTGTCTGGGCATTTTTGGAGAATCTCTCCAATGATTTTTTTGGTACATTTACTTCTAACCAAATGGATTGAGAAAAAATTGTCTTCGTTGTTGTCACTTTTATAGGCACAACCAATGAATTTCTCAAATATATAGGAAACTAAGGCCAGTTTACCTGTGTGGATTATGAAGGAAAGAGGGTCATCCCTTGTTCATCAAATGGATAAAATAGACATGGATTCTTCATCAATATAGAATTAAAAACATTTTCTTCCACAACCATAGAATATGTATCTCATGTCATGATTAATTAACATTAAACATGATTTTTAAAGGTTGCTCTTATTTTAATGGTTTTTAAAGGTTGCTCTGATTTTAATGTTTTGTGATTTTGAAAATAGATTTCCAAGTTCGATGGATTCTCCTAACAAAATTTCTCAAACTCTATCACCACATGGACTAGTAATTTTCCATTAGTGGCATCACCGATCCCCAAATTCTCCAAAAAGAGATTGAAAATCTCCAGATTCTTAGCCTTTGCAACCGGGTATAGTGGCAACTCTTCTTCACAGTTCAAGAGATTCAACTTCACCAAATCCGGACATTCCTCAACCAACATCCTAGCTAATGAATCACCATTGTCGTGATTGGTCAGAGCCAAGTGCAGTGTCATGTTTTGTTTACCTCAAGTATTTTTGTTAAAATAAGAAAGTAGTGAAGATCTTTTCAAGTGTTGTTTCCCCATGTTGATCAGTGCTTTGATCAAACCAAGGTTCTCAACACTCACCACCACGTGAAGAGTGGTTTTATTGGCGTCATCCAACACCAAACGAGGATCCAGCTGACCAACTTGGCAACAGAGGCGACAACAGCGAAGTGGAATAACGTGTGGCCTCGTGGGCTGACTAGTTTTGAAATTGAAACTTTGAGGTCCCAGATCACATATAGCTCGAAGAACAGTAAGCCTCCCCTCCATACAACTTCATAAACTTCAAGTATCATAAATTTAAGAGTACCATTACTTATTATGACTTTGACCCCCACTGATCCCGTGGGAATGAACACACTATCATCCTCAAGGATCTGTAATAGATCTTCCCTCTGATCATACAATGTGGCATGCATCTCCAAATGCACAAAATCTATTCATCTTTCTGTTTAATAAAATAGAAAAATTAAAGCGTATGTAATTTAGAGAATCTAATTTTTTAAAGTTTGAAAAACATTAGGACAACATAAATAGAGATGTGTTTACCCCCCCCCCCCCATAGGAGGTTGGGGTGGCAGGGGTGAGGGGGTGTGGGGCACCCATTGTGGGGTCAATTCCTCGAGTCATTTTCTCTTGTGGCGTGCATAATATAATGGACCTACCTTAAAAATAGAGATGTGTAGAAATAATATATAAAATAAAAGTCAAAGTAAAAACAAAAAAAGGGGGAATTATAATTATAAAACATTTAGAAAATTTGACTATGCATGATGCATAACCATAATGAGTGTAATAGTAAATGATTAGTTTTATAAAACAACCCATGATTCATGACTATTGAATATAATAGTAAATGATTAGTTTCATAAAAAAACCCATGATGCATGACTATAATGAGTATAATAGAAAATATATTAAGTCATATACAGTTAATTAGCAATTTCAATATGCAGTTTACATGTAAAAGAAAATATTATACTTATTTATCTTAATGGGGAATTTAAGCACAATAGCCATGTAGAAAGTCATGGAAGCCTCAAAAATTGATTATCAATGTGTGAAATAAATTGGAATGTGTGTATGACAATATATTTAAGGCTATTAAAGTGATAATTAAGTTGGAAGGAAGTCGTTCTAAATATGAAAACCAAGAAAATAAGGAAGAACAATACAATGTTTCATATAAAGAATTGTAATATTAGAAATTTGTAAACCAGTAAAATCAAATATATTATAAAAAAACATGTATATTTATTACCTAAATTTCATCACACAAATTTCATCGAAGATAGCCCAAAAAAACATCCTATATAAAATTGATCTCCAATCCTCATCAATTTGAGGAAACCATAACATTAACACACTCAATTAATTCTTAAGAACAAATCATTAGAACAATGTTTCTCAAAACTATGAGGTGGATTAAAGGATGTTAAATTACCAATGGTTTAATGAAAAATCAGGAAACAATATCAATTCATCAATGATTTAGGGTTTGTAATTAGAGATGTCCTTAAGTGTGGTGGGACTAAAAAAAGGGAGTATAAATTATAGCCGGATTCTGTAAGGGAATCGGTTGAGGAGTCATTGAGTACTGTGATTGAAGGTGGAGATATAGCCTTCTCATTGGGGAGGAGGAATGGAGACTTTGATACGGGACGAGCGAATCGGTTGAGGCATTATTTGCAGAAATATGTTTTGGCAGTAGATCGGACAAGTACCAACTCTGGATGCCGAATATTCCTAGCTCACAGCTCCAGAATCCCTCAGATTACACTCGGTGATCAGCACCTGGTTGACTATAGAAGATATGGATGTTAACCTGAAGACATTCACTTGGGATCAGATGTCATGTCTGAGACCATCCTCAAACTTCCTAGCCAGAAACAAATCATTACCACCTAGAATGGGTGTAAAGCACTACAGATCTATGAAGTGAGAAGAATACTCCAAGATTTAAAAATTACCATGTTCTAGACCCATGAACTCTTGGGCTCAGTCGACCCTCAAGGTCTCTGGGTAGAAATAGTCATATAAGGTCTACTGGAACTCATCCCAAGCCATAACTCGTTGGCGTCTCGCCTGTGATATCACATCCCACCATCTCTTGGTGGAATCTCGAAGCATGTATATTGATAGATTTACCATCCTCTCAAGAGGTGTCTCAAGATGCTCGAAGATAGGCAACATGGCTTCTAACCATGACTTTTCAGCCTGAGGTCCTCCATCCCCTAAGAAAGTGGGAGGATGTTGCTGCTGAAAAACCCACGTCAACTTTGCCATAGATGGGGATAGATGCGGTGCTTTCTAGTAGGTCTGTATAAACCTCATGAAGCCTTCTTAGAACTATGCATCAACACCTATGTGTGGTATAATAGTTTGTTCCAAGATAGGCATGAAGTGAGGATCTACTGGTGGTCCCGAATTTACCATTTCTGGTGTCTGATCCTTGCCCTGAATCAGGCGTACAATCAGAGGATGTCTCGGTGGCATGAATCTGCAAGGTCAAGTGCACACCTCAGTTCAAGATTATCAAGGACTGAAACTTATAAGTTCAAGAAAGGAACATGAGATTAAAACATTCATGTTTTTCAAAACAGGGTTACACAGAGTGTATACCCTCCACACGACATGTTCTTTTAGGTTTCAATATGGGAGTGTATGCCTTCCAAACCTTGTTGTGTAACACCCATATACACAGCATGTTCCTCCTATGACACAGCATGTACTTGAATATATTCCTCCTAGCCTAGTTATTCTACACGGCCAAACCACGTGGTTCTCTCCTGGGTAACACTGCACGGTGTGTTCACCCAAAACATAGTATGTACCACTTAAGTTCCAATTGCCTGTGTCATTATTCACACGATCAGAGACACATTCGACTTTACACGGTGTGTAATAATGGGACATGACATGTACAACCTAGGTTTTACCCACCCATATCATTAGTCACATGGCCGGATACATGTCCTCTTTGGCACGACGTGTACTCCCAGTACACAAAGTGTTCTACACAAGTTTCCCAACCCTGTGTCTCTGCTCACACAGTCAGTCACAACGTTAAAGACTACACAGTGTGTACATACATTACATGGTGTGTAATCAAGAAAAGTTGTTTCTTCTAGAATATAAGAACACATGGCATGAGTTTATGACACCACAGGCTGTGTTGTTTGGGTTTCTGGATAGTAGGCCTCTAAAACCTCTACAGAACCCTTAAAAACTCAAAATTTTTTCAAAGGCATGACAAATTTTGACCTGTGATATCCCATACTCCCATGAATAAAATTTCGGCACCTTTTCCACATCCTAACTTGAGAAAAATCAATTAATGTTTAAACGTGATCCACTAAATTTTGATCCAAGAGGGCCCATAACACCTCAGGGAACAAAGTTTTGATTCCATAAAAATGAAACTTTACATATTCTAATACCCTACCAAAATAGCAGGTATTTTATCACAACATCTATCACAACAACATGCAATCAGTAATGCACCCAAAATGGCACGAAAAGAATACATGAAATGTGATCTCTATCAAGTTCCTATATGATTCACGGGATGACATACCCTCATATCATCGAGTTGAAAAAGAAATAGAACCAAAATGATATAAATCATAATAGCAGAAAACATGTGTATCACCCAAAGGTGAAATCAAATCAATTGTATCAATTGAAAAACCAGAAAAATTGAAATATTAGAGGTAAATTGGTTTTTCCCTATACACGGGTTAGCTACTCCTGGACACAACTTATTACCAACTACCCATTCTTTGATATCTCTATCTATAGGATCCAAATAGTAAGACAAAGAAGAAAAGAACCTCCTTTGATACCACTTTGTAATGTCCCGTTTCTGGGTGCCGCCCAAAGGTGCCACCCGTACCCAGTTGGTCACATGGCCTAAAGAACATTTTCTCGAAAAACAGAGGAAACCAACTAGAATAGATGGAATTAGGTGTGATAGTGGAGAAACTATGCCCTCATTGGCAGATAAATATAGTGGAATAACAATAATAAACAATAGTGGAAGCAGCAATTCCATACAATAAAGTAAACAGTGGAAAACTGATAGTAATAAAAACTAAAGCATATATATACATGCATACATACATAAATATATATAATGATGCATGTCACAAGTATATAAGAAAGAATCCAAACAAGTTACAATGCTGGAAATAAAACACTAAAATAAAAGTACTGAAAATAGTAAATAACTCCAACAACATCACAAGCCTCATCATGGTCCCATGCTTTCCAACTCCAACAACAATCAAGTACCTAATGTAGAAGGGAACTTTCCCTTATCTATACCTATAACCATATAATCTATTTGGGTTGAAAATCATGACCTAACCAGGGTGTGAGATGAATCCCAGTAGGGAACTACCAAAATATCTATGCCTAATTGTCACTGAATATATATAGCATACAATATGCAAAATGAAGCAATAAACAAGGAAGTACTCAAAAGTAAAAAATCCTATAGTTTCAAATTACATCCATTTACATTTATTAATTATTCAAACCGTTGAATAATGGAATCCCATGATCTAGCCTAATCTCTGTATCTCCTGTGTAAGAGAAAAATAGATGTCTTAGAAGACCATCTGACAATTAAGTTAGACCGAGTCCAAGATTGTGCTTTGGCTTGGCAGGCTTGTCACAATCAATAAATCATTAACACACAACCCACTAGGAAAGTTATCATAGTCTAACCCCTCTGGTGAAACATATCATCAATTCAATAAAGATATAACGACCCTCTAGGAAATCTCACACAGTCTAACCCCTTTGGTCTCACTAAACATAGACTCTTTGAGAAAGCACTCACCGTCAATCCACCTTATAGTCTTTTAACGATAAACTACAGACTATTTGAGGAATCACTCAAGATCAATTCCCACTGTGGTATCATAATGGTATACTTTAAAGACCCGTAAATTTCAAGGAATTTTTTTTTCTTAATTTTCTTTGTAATTTTACAAGGGCTCAGTTTCTGACGGCATCTGATTCCGAGGCCCGGTGTGCCCGGAATCATTTTCCGAAGTTTGGCTCGGGTACGTTCAGTGAACGAACGAGCGAGTTTTTCTAACTTTTGAACCGGTGCTCGGAATCGAATTCCGAGGGCACCGATGGAATCACAGCGTCGTTATTTTCTTAGAAACGCCTCTTCCGGAGTTGCGTTTTCTCGGGTGTGGTTTTTAAAATTTTGGGAGTTAAGTGAAGAAAATAAAATAAAGTGGTGCGACAACTTTATTTTATTTCACTTAAATCCGCTTAAAGCCACTTAAAACTGCTTGAGATGAGTTGAAGCGGATATGGTGCAATTCAAAATATCCTACCCTCTTGGTAGGATATTTGTGAGGTGGAGCCCGCATGAGCCCCACCGTTTCTTTTCCCCTAAGTAACGCACCCGCAACCCACCTCTTAAATGAAAGTCAAATGGGGCGTTTCCTTAAACTATTAAACACTCCTATTAATTGGGCGGTTTATTCGTTGAAATTAATTTTATGAATTAATGGGTCGTTACTTAGTTTGTTTTAAAATTTTTTGGCATGTTAATAAAATAAGACCAACGCTTGTCTTATTGAGGATTTCTCGTTGAGAGGATTTGGAGAAGACTCCAAGGCTTGAGATCTTCATTCTCCTTCGCAAAGAACGCAAAGAACGCGAAGAACGCGAAGAATGCGAAGAACGCCATCACCCTCGTAGATCGACGACGCGATGCCGTGTTCCGCGACGCCGACGATTCTCCCTCCGCGATGCTTCTTCCACGACGATCCATCCCTGCGACAATATTCGATCGACATCTTGAGGTAGGGGATTACGGTCCTTTTAATTCTTTGTGGATTATAACATCAACATGGATTTAATTGTTATAATTAAATCTGTGTGTCCTTGATCCTCGGAGTTTTTCTACACGACGCTGAGTACCGCTCGACAGCGACGCCCTTCCGCGACGCGACGATCCTTTTCTTCCGCGACGGTCAATTCCGCGACGAACTCGCGTCCGACGACGACGTTGAGGTAGGGGTCTTTTTGAAAATGATTATACCCATGTTTGTTTTCCTCCAAGGCAAGAACACGGACCAACCAATTAACAAGTTGGTTCGCAGATTATTCTTGCGGGTCGTGGTTTATCAATTGCTAGGAATTATGGTGTTGTTTCAAACCGCTAATGCGGTGGGTGCGGACCAACGAACAAGTCCGAACCCACCGCCCTTTTGTTCTTGGTGTGAGGAACGGAGGACGATGACAAAACGTTCTGTAGAGACGATTTGTTGATTCTGCAGTGAAGAACGGGACCCGGGATGAGCTACGACGTAGACGGAAATGAAATCGGACCACCAGAGCAACTCCTGTGGCCCGCGAACTCCACCGGCGGCGCGGGTCGCCGGCGCGGCGGCGGCGACCGACCAGAACCGCGACCGCGCGGGTCCGGCGAGACACGGGACACAGATCTGCCGCATCCACTGACCAAGCGCGGCCCCACGCGGGGTCGCGGCTTCACTTCACGCGGGGGCAGCACGCCCCCCGCGACTTCCTTTGCTCGGCCGAGCCGACCCGCCGGCCAAGTCAAGCCCAAGCCGGGCCGGGCCGGGTCGCGCCCAACCGGGTCGGACCCGGACCTGGGTCGGGTCGACCCGGTTCGGGCTGACCCAAGGGGGGTCGGGCCGGGTCGGCCGGGCCCAGACCCCCCGTTTTCGGACCGTTTTTGGTCTTTTGCCCATATCTTGGGCTACGGACCTCTGAACGACGCGCCGTCAGCGGCGATGCGATCCTTGGATCGAGACGTTCCTTTCGGTATACTACACCCAAGGTTTCGGAATACTTTGGGTTCGGCCGGGTTGGTTCGTACACGAAACCAACCTGGCCCTCGGAGCGGAAACACTCATATCTTGAGCTCCGGACGTCCGATTGACGTACCGTCGACTTTGATGGTTTCCTATAAGTGAGATGGATCTTTTGGCTTACTCCGCCCGAGGTTTGGACGTAGGTGGAGTACAGTCGGGTTGGTTTTTCCTTAAAAACCAACCGGGCCCATGGGACGAAAAAGCCAATAACTCTCAGACCGGGCGTCCGATTGACGCGCCGTCTGCGACGTTGAGTTCCTATTGACGATATGGAACTTTTGGATACATCAAATCTAGACTATGTGTTAGTTGATGTATCAGCCTCCTAGATCATGGAGCGGACCCTCTTGAATGAGCTTGCTGTGTGCGGGAACCCTAGAGCTGGCTGCAACTGCTACTATGACGACGATGACTGTACAGAGATCCTTAGTGGATTCGACTGCGACGATGATTAAAACAGTACAGGAATCTTCCGTGCTTTCGGCAGTGACCCCTACGGTACATCTTGGGATACCTCAACTCCGGACTACATGTCAGTTGATGCATTGACCTCTTAGCTCGTGGAGTGGACCCTCCCGGAACGAGCATGCTATGTGCGGAAACCCTAGAGCTGGTTGAGACTTGACGACTGCTGAACAAACGACTCAGTGTGTTATGTATAGCCCAGTGGGGAGTGCTTGGTTGTAGCGGCAGACCCACGGCGGAGGAGCGCTTGGTTGTATCGGCAGACCCATGATGGGGGAGCGCTTGGTTGTAGCAGCATAGGGGAGCGCTTGGTTGTAGCGGCAGACCCACGACAGAGGAGCACTTGGTTGTAGCGGTTGACCTGTGGTACTCAATAGAAGAAGTACCTCTATAGGCTATGAGGGGGAGCGCTTGGTTGTAGCGGCAAACCCATGGTGGGAAGCACTTGGTTGTAGTAGCAGACCCACAGTACTCGATAGGTGGAGTACTACAGCAGTCCAAGGTGAGAGGGAAGCGCTTGGTTGTAACGGCATAACCACTGTACTTGATGGTGAAGGAGTTTCCCAATAGCTTTGGGTTCAACTTCATGATCGATCCTGTGTGGGTCATTACGGGGGTTAGTACCTATAGATCCTTTGTGGGTCCGACGGATTAGATGAACCAGTGGCTACATCTGATCATCTCTAACGTCATACGAAGAAGTACCTGTGTGAGCTGAATCCTGTTTTGCCTTCCTTTGTGGATTATGTTGTGCTATCCTGTGTGGATTTACGTTTTCTTTCCTTTGTGGATTGTGTTGTGCTATCTTGTGTGGATTTACGTTTTGCTTTCCTGTGTGGACTGGGTTGTACTTGGGCTCGGATGTTGGAGCCAAACGAAAATTGATGACTTAGGTATATTTATGGGCATATACCTAAGCAGTGTCGGATGTTACTTCATGATTGTATCTTTCCTTTGTGGATTATCCTTTGTGGATTCTGGGAGACCTTCGGGGGTCTCAGGGTCCCTACTTAGTAGCTTATACTCACCCCTGCACGTGTTATGCCCGCACTACGTTGTGTTGGTTGTAGACGACGGACATCACTGATCGTGGTCGAGGTTGGCGGAGCAGGACGGTACCTGGAGGTGGACCACTGGGCGGGGTGTACTCGGAGCGGACGGTTGGTCCGAGGAGCTGTGGAGGCTATCTATACCCACCCTTCAGGTGGGATTTCCAGAGGACGACTCGATGCATCGGCTTTTTCTTTCAGTTTCTGTTTTTCCCCTTTCAGTTGTACTTTACAGTTGGGCTTGTATTTCCAGCCCCCTTTACTTTTCTGCACTTACTTTTGTACCAGTTTTTACTTAGTGTTTACTTCTTCCGCTTGCTTACTCTGTGGTGCTTGTTTATTTTACAAAGGAAATGCCTTCCCTTTTTACCGAGATTTACGCCTTGGTGCTAGTCGCCAGCCCCTGGCCTATGGAAGGCGGGCTTGGGGTAGTCACGGCACGGGCCCCAAGGGCGGGTCGTGACAAATTGGTATCAGAGGAGTTCGGTTCTACCGCAGACTCTGATCTTACTTCTATGTGAAGCAATAGTGTTAAGTGTATTGAGTGTGGTTATCAGTCTAGGGAGTCCAGTGTTGGTGCGGTGGCCGACGTATCCGTAAACCAGGGCCCTGGCTTCTGATTTCTGACTTAATGCACGAAAACATTGATTGCATGTGTGTTCAAGTTTTCTTTGTGATTACTTTGTATCAGCTCACCAGGAATACTGTTCTGACCGTGGCACACCTGTTTCCTTTTCAAGATGGCCCCACGACGGCAGCCAGCTAGGGTTCTGAGATTTGAGCGTGACGACAACCCACCGAGCGACGAGGCCTCGGTGTAGGGCCCTTTGACAGCTGAGGCACCGTCGGTACCTTTACCCGCCGAGCCACCGATGCTTCCAGCCCTAGCCGCTGACGATGCACGTCACCTTGGAGCTCTGCACGAGTTTCAGCACCAGCGACCGCCTAGGTTCCATGGGGAGACGGACCCCCAGGCAGCCGAGGACTGGCTGGAGGCAGTTGTGTGAGTTTTCCGGTTAGTGAGGACACCAGCAGACCTTATGTTGGTCCTTGCAGCGAGCCTCCTGCATGAGGTAGTAGGCAGATGGTGGAGCTTGATGCTCCAGGTGCACGACAAGGCATCACTTCTTTGGATGGACTTTGAGAGACTTTTTTGCTCAGAGTTCGTCCCAACCACCCTCCGAGCGGTGCACATCCAGGAGCTACTACAGCTGCGGCAGGGCATCATGACAGTAGCCCAGTACACGGCGAGGTTTACAGACCTCTCGCGCTATTCCACGGACATGGTACGGGACCCATTCTTCAGGGCCCGAACCTTCGAGAAGGGGCTCAGGTGAGAGATCAAAGCTTCAGTTATTTCTCACAGCATTCTGACGCAGACAAGGGTGTTGGAGCGAGCCCTCTTAGTGGATAGTTTCCTTGCTGAACAGTCTCCAATAGCAGGACCCACCACTAGCTGGCATGCGACAGAGTCTTCTGCAACGGGCAGTAGACAGATGATGCAGGGGTCCAAGAGGACTAGACCTACCGGTGGTCGACCGCATGACACAGGATCGTTTGTGCGAGGCACCCAAGGTGGACAACGACTTACCATGAGCGGACAGTGTTACTCCTGTGGTGGGGTTGGTCACATGGCTCGTGATTGTCCGACCCGCCATACGGATGTCCAGAAGATGAAGGAAGGACCTCCCAGGCAGAGGCAGAGGTTCGATCGAGGCGGATCACATGGAGTAGGAGACCGTGGCAGGGGAGCTGGCCATGCAGCTGGAGGTGGACGACGCTTCGAGGTGTTGCCACCACCACCACCAGGAGGTCCATCCCGACCGCAGGGAGATGGTGGACATGTGAGAGCTCAACTTCAGGCAGCTGAGGCCTACGATCATGGAGCTCTGAGAGCAGATGGACAGGAGTGGGACTAGCTCCAGACCTGGAGACTTTTGTTTTTGCTGCTTCTAGCGCTGTTGATGTTTTTTTGTAGATGTTTTGTGCCTTTTTACTTTGAGCTGCAGTAATAAAAGACACTTTTCTTGTGGCGTTTACCTTCATGTCCTCTCTTTTAGTTGTTACTAAGAGGTTCCGGTTTAAAAACCGTTGACTTGACCCTCACTTTAAGATACCTACTGGAGGAGACCCAGTGACCACACACTGATGCCGACAGTGTGACTCAACCCTTGGAGGCGAGAGTAACGGTTGGATCTCTTGGTGGTAGCGTCGAGGCCTTACGACGTCATCCTTGGTATGGAATAGTATCATCCATGTTAGGATTGACTGTATTAGGCGAAGAACATGGTTCATCCAGGGGATGAGACCGGATTTATCTTATCGGCAAAGAAGAAATCTCAGTAGCTCTTGTAGGACTAGAAAGGTCCAAGTCATCCATGAGCGGATGAGGACAGCTCAGAGCCAGCAAAAGTCTTGTGCTAACAGAAGGCGGAGGCCACTAGAGTTTGAGGATGGCGACCACGTCTTCTGGCGTGTCTCACCTCGACGTGGATTATGGAGATTTGGATGAGGTAGCAAGTCATCTCCATGCTTCATAGGACCATTCCAGGTCCTCAGCAGGATTGGTGAGGTGGCTTATCGCCCGGCTCTACCACCTCAGTTGCACCGGGTACACGACGTCTTCCACGTATCTCAGTTGAGGAGATACGTGCACGACCCGACACACATCATTGACCATGGGGAGCTAGACGTTGATGATAGGGCGACTTTTGCGGAGGTCCCGGTGGAGATCGAGGATCGACAGGAGCAGGTCCTACATGGATTGTCGATTCCTCTAGTGTGCATTAGATGGAAGCACGAGAACCTCCAAGAGAGCACTTGGGAGCGGGAGGGTCAGATGCATGCTCAATACCCACATTTGTTTCCCTAGTTTATGATGTATCTTTACGGGGACGTAAATCCCTGAGGTGGGAGTGATGTAAAGACCCGTAAATTTCAAGGAATTTTTTTTCTCTTAATTTTCTTTGGAATTTTACAAGGGCGCAGTTTCTGACGGCACCTGATTCCAAGGCCCGGTGTGCCCGGAATCATTTTCCGAAGTTTGGCTCGGGTACGTTCATGAACGAACAAGCGAGTTTTTCTAATTTTTTAACCGGTGCTCGGAATTGAATTCTGAGGGCACCGATGGAATCGCCGCGCCGGTATTTGCTTAGAAACACCTCTTCCGGAGTTGCGTTTGCTCGGGTGTGGTTTTTAAAATTTTGGGAGTTAAGTGAAGAAAATAAAATAAAGTGGTGCGACAACTTTATTTTATTTCACTTAAAGCCGCTTAAGGCCACTTAAAGCTGCTTGAGCTGAGTTGAAGCAAATAGGGTGCAATTCAAAATATCCTACCCTCTTGGTAGGATATTTGTGAGGTGGGGCCCGCACGATCCCCACCGTTTCTTTTCCCCTAAGTAACACACCCGCAACCCCCCTCTTAAATGAAAGTCAACTGGGGCGTTTCCTTAAACTCTTAAATGCTCCTATTAATTGGGCGGTTTATTCTTTGAAATTAATTCTATGAATTAATGGGTCGTTACTTATTTTGTTTTACAATTTGTTGGCATGTTAATAAAATAAGACCAACGCTTGTCTTATTGAGGATTGCTCGTTGAGAGGATTTGGAGAAGACTCCAAGGCTTGAGATCTTCATTCTCCTTCGCGAAGAACGTGAAGAATGTGAAGAACGTGAAGAACACCGTCACCCTCAGAGATTGATGATGCGACGCCGTGTTCCACGACGCCGACGATTCTCCCTCCGCGACACTTCTTCCACGGCGATCCATACCTGCGACAATCTTCGATCGACATCTTGAGGTAGGGGATTACGGTTCTTTTAATTCTTTGTGGATTATAACATCAAAATGGATTTAATTGTTATAATTAAATCTGTGTGTCCTTGATCCTTGGAGTTTGTCTACGCGACGCCGAGTACCGCTCGACAACGACGCCCTTCTGCGACGCGACGATCCTTTTCTTCCGCGACGGTCAATTTCGCGATGAACTCGCGTCTGAAGATGACGTTGAGGTAGGGTTCGTTTTGAAAATGATTATACCCATGTTTGTTTTCCTCCAAGGCAAGAACTCGGACCAACCAATTAATAAGTTGGTTCGCGGATTATTCTTGCGGGTCGTGGTTTATCAATTTCTGGGAATTATGGTGTTGTTTCAAACCGCTAACGCGGTGGGTGCGGACCAACGAAAAAGTCCGAACCCACCGCCCTTTTGTGCTTGGTGTGTGGAACGACGGACGATGACAAAACGTGCCACAAAGACGATTTGTTGATTCCGCAGTGAAGAACGGGACCCGGGATGAGCTATGCTGCAGACGGAAATGAAATCGGACCACCGGAGCAACTCCGGTAGCCCGCAAACTCCATCGGCGGCGCGGGTCGCCGGACGGAGCCACCGCGGCTGAAGTCGCGGCGGTGGCAGCCAACAAGACCCGCAACCACGCGGGTCCGGCGAGACACGGGACGCGGCTCTGCCGCGTCTGCCGACCAAGCGCGGCCCCACGCAGGGTCGCGGCTTCACTTCACGCGGGGGCAGCACGCCCCCCGCGGCTTCCTTTGCTCGGCCGAGCTGAGCCGAGCCGAGCCAACCCGTCGGCCAGGTCACGCCCAGGCCGGGCCGGGCCGGGTCGTGCCCAACCGGGTCGGACCCGGGTCGGGTCGACCCGGTTCGGGCCGACCCAGGGGGGGTCGGGCCGGGTCAGTCCGGGCCCAGATCCGCCTTTTTCGGACCGTTTTCGGTCTTTTTCCCATATCTTGGGGTACAGACCTCCGAACGACGCGCCGTCAGCAGCGGTGTGATCCTTGGATCGAGACAGTCGTTTTGGTATACTACACCCAAGGTTTCAGAATACTTTGGGTTCGGCCGGGTTGGTTCGTACACGAAACCAACCGGGCCCTCGGAGCGGAAACACTCATATCTTGAGCTCCGAACGTCCAATTGACTTACCGTCGACTTTGATGGTTTCCTCTAAGTGAGACGGATCTTTTGGATTACTCTGACTGAGTTTTGGACGCAGGTGGAGTACGGTCGGGTTGGTTTTTCCTTAAAAACCAACCGGGCCCCTGGGACGAAAAAGCCAATAACTCTCAACCGGGCGTCCGATTGACGCGCCGTCTGCGACGTTGAGTTCCTGTTGACGATACAGAACTTTTGGATACATCAACTTTGGACTATGTGTCAGTTGATGTATCAGCCTCTTAGCTCGTGGAGCGGACCCTCCCGAACGAGCTTGCTGTGTGCGGGAACCCTAGAGCTGGCTGTAACTGCTACTGTGACGACGGCGACTGTACAGAGATCCTCAGTGGATTCGACTGCGACGATGATGAAAACAGTACGGGAATATTCTGTGTTTTCGGTAGTGACCACTACGGTACATCTTGGGATATTTCAACTCCGGACTACATGTCAGTTGATGCATCGACCTCTTAGCTCGGGGAGTGGACCCTCCTGGAACGAGCATGCTGTGTGCGGAAACCCTAGAGCCGGTTGAGACTTGATGACTGCTGACCGAACGAATCGGTGTGTTACGGATAGCCCAGTGGAGAGCGCTTGGTTGTAGCGGCAGACCCACGGCGGAGAAGCGCTTGGTTGTAGCGGAAGACCCGCGGTACTCAACAGAAGGAGTACCTCTGGAGGCTATGAGGGGGAGCACTTGGTTGTAGCGGCAGACCCACGATGGAGGAGCGCTTGGTTGTAGCAGCACAGGGGAGCGCTTGGTTGTAGCGGCAGACCCACGACGGAGGAGCGCTTGGTTGTAGCGGCAGACCCACGACGGAGGAGCGCTTGGTTGTAGCGGCTGACCCTTGGTACTCAACAGAAGGATTACCTCTAGAGGCTATGAGGGGGAGCGCTTGGTTGTAGCGGCAGACCCATGGTGGGAAGCGCTTGGTTGTAGCAGTAGACCCACAGTACTCGATAGGTGGAGTACTACAGCAGTCCAAGGTGAGAGGGAAGCGCTTGGTTGTAACGGCATAACCACTGTACTTGATGGAGAAGGAGTTTCCCAATAGCTTTGGGTTCAACTTCATGATCGATCCTGTGTGGGTCATTGCGGGGGTTAGTACCTAGAGATCCTTTGTGGGTCCGACGACTTAGATGAATCAGTGGCTACATCTGATCATCTCTAATGTCATACGAAGTACTTGTGTGAGCTGAATCCTATTTTGCTTTCCTTTGTGGATTGTGTTGTGCTATCCTATGTGGATTTACGTTTTCTTTCCTTTGTGGATTGTGTTGTGCTATCCTGTGTGGATTTACGTTTTTCTTTCCTGTGTGGACTGGGTTGTACTTGGGCTCGGATGTTAGAGCCGAACGAAAATTGATGACTTAGGTATATGTATGGGCATATACCTAAGCAGTTTCGGATGTTACTTCGTGATTGTATCTTTCCTTTGTGGATTATCCTTTATGGATTTTGGGAGACCTTCGGGGGTCTCGGGGTCCCTACTGAGTAGATTATACTCACCCCTTCACGGGATGTGCCCGTACTACGTTGTGTTGGTTGCAGACGACGGACAACACTGATTGTGGTCGAGGTTGGCGGAGCAGGACGGTACCTGGAGGTGGACCACTGGGCGGGGTGTACTCGGAGAGGACGGCTGGTCTGAGGAGCTATGGAGGCAATCTGTACCCACCCTTCAGGTGGGATTTCCAGAGGACGTCTCGATGCTGCGGTTTTTTCTTTCAGTTGCTGTTTTTCCCCTTTCAGTTGTACTTTACAGTTGAGCTTGTATTTCCGGCCCCCTTTACTTTTCCGCACTTACTGTTGTACCAGTTTTTACTTAGTGTTTAGTTCTTCCGCTTTCTTACTCTGTGGTTCTTGTTTACTTTACAAAGGCAATGCCTTCCCTTTTTACCGGGATTTACGCCTTGGTGCTAGTCGCCAGCCCCTGGCCTATGGAAGGCAGGCTTGGGGTAGTCACAGCACGGGCCCCGAGGACGGGTCGTGACATATACCATAGACACTCTAAGAGATCACTCACCGTCAATCCCCCCTTTGGTCTCACAATATAAATATAACACGCTCTAGGGAAGCCTTCAACGTCAATTCCACCTATGGTCTCACTACACCAGGTTCTCACAACCATGTGTAATACAACCATACACAAACTATATCTAGCAAACCAAAGTAATATCAACTACTATAAGGATAAGCATATACAATGCATAACACAGGCATTTAACAAGCAGCAACAAAAATTTAATTCTAACCTAACAAGAAAAGAAAGGAAACAAGGTCTGCCTCATAGGAAACCTAGACCAAACAACCATAAACGTTCAAACAATGAAACAAACCCATGATGTGTCCCCTAAACATGCAATTTATCATAATGTATCAATGAAAACCCTTAATCTATCGATCAATCTAAGGCAGATGATAACATGGTTCAATTCATTAACACGAAATACCTGAATCATGGGTAATTGTAACTTAGGCTCATATAACTCAAAGAAAAACTCCTAAAGGAAAAAAACCACCTACCTCGATGTTTTATGATGAATAATCTTGAACTTAGGCCCTTGAATCGTCCTATAACCTCATAGATATACAAAAAAGACAAAAAATATTCAACCTTGGATAATTCAAGAAAGAGGAGAAATCAGGAAGAGAGGATCTAGGGAAAGAGAGAACTCATTGGTGGGAATCCAACACACCCTGCGGTGACTCAATCAGATCTCGAATGGAGTAACAGGAGGTTCTAAAAGATAATTGATTGTACGTCACTCTCCTATATGAGAAACAGGAATAAGAAAGGGGTTCTGGAGATGAGATGCGACCCCCATCCAATTAATTAAATAAAAAGAAAAGTACACGGTGTGTTCATTTAATATACACACCATGTACTGGCCTCAACTGAACCCTGGTTTAGGCAGTCTACACAGCCATGTACTCGGACATTACATGGCCAGTACATGGCTACCCACAACAACTGGGTACATGGCGTGTACTCAAAAAATTTCTAAATTTTCTTTTTTCCTCAAAAACAACCCAAAACAGGATCTATACTTGAAATGAAGATACGGGTTCTTAAACCCATTCTTATAATGAGATAGGCCTTTAGTCAAGGGGTCCACCACATTCTCTTTCATGGGTACTCTTCTTACTACAACTTCATACCTTTGATAAAATTCCCTCAAGTGGTGGTACTTATGGAGTATATTATTTGTCTGTTGGTGTGACCTTATCTCTTTTGCAAGAGTCACTGCTATAGTATTATCGCAATATAATGTGATAGGGGATCAACTTATAGGTACCACATCAAGATCTAGGAAAAAGTTTCATATCCAAATAGCTTTATTTTTTACATCAAAATCCATTGTATACTCGGACTCTACTTTAGAATATAGCTGCAACTGACTTCTTTGAACTCTTTTAGCTCATAGGTCCTCTATTGAGATAGAAAACATACCATGACTACAGATTTAGATCGTTCTGATCTATATGAAAACTAGCATTAGTATAACCCTGGATGACCAGCTCCTTGTCTCCTCCATATACCAAGAACATTTCCTTGGTTCTTAACAGATACTCAAGGATAGTCTTAATAGTAGACCAATGATGTTCTCTTGGATCATCTTGACATATTCCTACCATGCTCAATACATAGAAAACATCAAGTCTAGTAAATAAAATTTCATACATGATTGATTCCATCACTAAATCATATGAGATCTTACTCATTCCCACTTTCTCCTATTGTGTTTAAGGAAAATTTTTCTTAAAAATATGTAAACCATGTGACGCCAGAACCAATCCCCTATTGGATTGTTCCATACTAAATCACATTAGTATTTGGTCAATATATGTACTTTAAATTAGTCCAAACAGCCTCCTAGATCTATCACGAGTGATCTTGATCCCTAGAATATAGGCTGCTTCACCTACTTCCTTCATGGAGAAAAACTTGTTTAACCAGTCACTAACAAATTGTAAGACTCCTATTTCATTTATAATAAGTAATATTTCATCAACATATACTTCTAGGATAATGACTGCATTCTCACTAAACCTCTTGTAAACACATGGATTACATTCATTCTTAATGAAACTAAATTATTTTATAGCTTCATTGAATCAAATTTTCCATGACCTAGATGCTTTCTTCAATCCATAAATGGATCTTTGAAACTTTAAAATCCTTTTGGAATCACCTGGAGTCACAAACCCTTCTAGTTGTTTCATATATAAATCTCCCTAAATATTCTCATTAAGGAGTGCTGTTTTGAGACCCATCTACCAAATCTCATATTCATGGTAAGCTTTTATAGAAAGTAGAATTTTTATGGATTTAGACATGAAAAATGGTGAAAAGATTCCATCATAGTCAATTTCTTGATACTCTTTAAACCCTTTAGCCACTAGCCTTGATTTATAGGTATTTACTTACCTTTCATATCCATTTTTCTCTTGAATACTCATTTTCACCCTACGGGCTTTACATCAAGTAGAGAATTGACCAGAACCCAAACTTGGTTTTGATACATAGAGTCCATTTCAGAATTCATGGATTCTTTCCATTTTGTAGCTTCTGAGATCTCTACTTCCATTGGTATGAGATATATTCATCATTGTCAACCAATAATGAGTCACCATCCCTAGTGACTAGAAAACCATATCTCCCTGGTTCTCTTACATCTCTTGTTCTCCTATGTAGTACTTGTGTGTTAAGAACTACTTCTTCCATGGGAACCTATGGAATCTATTCTTGTACCAACTTTTGTGTATCCTAAGAATCAACTTCATAGAAGTCAATCTTTCCCTCACTATCCTTTTTGAGGATGTATTCCTTCTCAATAAATGCAAGTTATTTAGAAACAATCAATTTATTTTCTGAGGTGTTGTATAGCTAGCATCCCTTTATTTCCTTATGATACCCTATAAAGATACACTTTTTCCCCTAGGGTGTTAGTTTGTTTCCTGAAAAGGTCATAACAAATTCCTCACAACCCCATACATGTGTATGTAAAAAAAATACAGGTTTCTTACACTCCATAACTCGAAGAGAATTCTATTTCCCACTTTATTTGGTACTCAGTTTAATGTGTATTTCAAAGTTTGTAATGGATATACCTAAAATGATAATGGAAGATTAGTATGAATCATTATCGACCTTACCATGTATAATAAGGTAGAGTTCCTTATTTCACTAATATCATTTCACTGTAGTGTGTAAGGTGGAGTGAGTTAAGAAAGAATCTCAAACTCTTGTAGAATGTTGATAAATTCTTGGTTAATATATTCACCACCTTAATCCAATGAAAGATTCTTTATCTTCTTTCCAAGTTAATTCTCTACTTAATTCCTGAATTCCATGAATTTTGAAATGAATTATACTTATACGTCATCAAGTATACATAACCATATATACTCAATTAATCAGTAAAAGTTATGAAGTAAGAATAACCACCTATATATTCTACAGGAAATGGTCTACACACATCAGTGTATACCAATACTAGAGGCTCTGTGGCCCTTTCACCCTTCCCACCAAATGATGTTTCAATCAATTTTCTTTGTAAACATTGATGACATCTTTCAAATGTTTTTAGATCAGATGATTCTAAATTTCCATCTTGATAGAGATTTTTCAAATGATCTTTGTTTACATGACCAAGGTGGTGATACCATAGTTGGGTGTTATATGAGTCACGTGAACATAATTTTTTATCTATTTCTAATACTTTTTTTTAATAATTTAATACCTAAAGACCATTATTTAAATGTTTCATACTATAAAATATGTTGTATTTATAAAAAAACAACTTTTATTTCAAAACTTGAAAATAAACCCATATGCATCTAGGCATGATACAAAAAATATGTTATTGGTAACTGTTGGTACATAATAACAATTTTTTAAAATCAAAATAATTCAGGTTTTCAATGAAAGGTGGTAGTCACCAATGGCTAGAGTATCAAGTCTCGCACCACTAGAAGCTCTCAAATCCACCTCTCCTCTATAAATATTTCGGAATCTACTTGGTTCCTATATTTGGATACAGATGTAACCACAAAAAGATATATCTAATACCCAATTTATAAATGTTGAAATATTACACTCAATAACGAACGAACCATTAACTTACCATTACTTATGGGTGAAGTTTCTCTTCTAGTGGCCCATATTTCCACATGAAAAACATACCGCCTCCATTTCCTTACCTACCTTTAGATCTTTCACTTCTTGGAAGAACAATTTTTGAGATCTTTATACTTTTTGTGAGTCTTTTCCACCTTTTCCTTATTCATGCTTTTCTTATTCAATATAAGGAAAGTGAGTTTGTCACACCCCATGTCCTTATACACTTGGAAAATCAAATTAAGAAGTTCCAAAAGACACTTCTCATTATTGATCATATTATAATTAATAATAAAACTGGAGAAGGTATTGGGAAGTGATGAAAGTGTGAGATCTATACGAAACTCATATGAGAATTTAATCCCTATGATGTCTAAGCATTCTATGTAGTCAATAATCTTGACTACATGAGGCCCATATGGTGCAGACTCTCCAATATTAGTTGTAAAAAAAGTATTGGAGGTCTCATATCTCTCTGGTCTCTCTTTCTCTTGATAGGGATCCCAAAAGCGAGACATCATTCTATATGCATCCATGTCCTCATGTTTCTTCAAAATCTCATTGGTCATGGATGATAGCATGATACATTGAATATCTATCGAATCATTCAAATGTTTCTCATAGATTTTTAAATCTTAATCACTAGCCTTATTACTAGGGTTTAGAAATAAATATTTTCATGAGTTCCCTTTAATATTTATTTAATACCATGTGGAACCTCATGTCTAAAATAATAATAATATTATTATTTACTTTACATGCAGTTAACTTGTGAATTTAATTAAATATTATTTAATCAAATAATATTCAATATATATTATTCCTCACCAGACCTTTAAACTCAGTCTATAATTCCTCCAAAATATTTATCAGGCCTTAAATAATGAATATTTATTTAATAAATAAATATCACTATATTATTCTTCAATAAATAAATAAAAATAATATTCAATAAATAATAAATAAATATTTTTTAAATTTTCAGCTCACATTATATTCTCTCAAATAACTGGTGACAAAATACATGTGATCAAACAAAAATAAATAACTATTAAACCACATGTGAGAATAATATTTATTCAACATGTTTAAATAATAAATAATAATATATTATTTAATCGAGATTCTGGATATACTTAGTGTGTGACCCTCTAGGCCTCTTTCTCAGTGGCATTAGGCAAAGCATCCTAGAGTACAAGGTTAGCATCTAACAATATGTCAAAGCACCCATAGAGAAATAATTTAATGCCACAATGAAATAATACAACATATATATGCTTACTGTGTAATATAATCCCTTTATCATGATATCTCTAATCAAGAAAGTTGTATGCTTGTGCTATCAACCTATGTGCTTGATGTCTCTTTCTTTGATTTTCTAGAAATCATACTTGCTTATGGAACACAATGACTATAGATTTATTTTAGTCTATATATTTCTATCAAAGGGCCTAAGATATCAACTTCCGTTAAATAATAGAAGGGGAAAATCCTTTCTTTCATTATTTATTAATTCAATATTACTCGTGATGTACCCAATGTATCCTACCTTACCACAAACATATATCGTCACAGTTCTCATAAATACATCCAAGTATGCAACTCATAATACTCATTAATAATAATCTTAAAGTCTAAGGATCAATACACATGTCCATAAATAGGAACATCTAACGACACATATAAATGTAGATTTACTACTAATATGTCTCATTATTGTAATATCCTACACTGGATATTACTAAGGGTGTATACCATGAGAAGATGCCTCAAATTCCTATGAGTCACTGCCAATGATATTCTGTATCATTTTTTACCACAAATTTTATCATCCAGCTATATAGCATATATTTAAGAATGGTGTCATAACACTTTCAGGTTCTCATTATAGAGGGGAAATAATATATCATTTTAGTGGGTAAAATACTCTTTATAAATTATCATATACTATTTTATGTAGAAGAACAATCATGATATGATAATAATTTTTATTAATATTCAAAACTATGAATACATGTTATCATAAAGTACGCAAAAGTTGGTTCTAGGGAAACAATTCCAACATAACTATTTTCTCCCCATGACCCCATCTGCCTCTTCCCCATACGTTGGCCTTATTTCCCCTACCTCTATCCTTACATGATTCATACTTCACTAGCCTCATCTCCCTGCCCTCCATGCTATCTGTTTCCCTCACCTCACCTAATTTACCTTCTTCTATGACTTCTGACCCTATTATTATGAAGTATAATAGTTATTCATTTATGTTATTTATATTTTTATGTCAAATTGAATCATTTTTATGTTGAATTTGTGTTTTATTGAATGAAGACACTACCATGGTTTATGAATAAGTTGGGAGATGTAAAAAATTGATTGTACTTGTTTGATTAAACACTTATATCTTTATATTTGAATGTATAGGGAGAAGAGTGGAAATCCAAAGCCTATAGATAAAATTTGTTTTGTTTTACCTCAAAACACACCTCAGTATGCCAAGGGTTTGGAAGAATTTTTAAATTATGATATTATAAACCAACTGATGGATAGTATAATAAAATGTATCTGTCATTATTTTGGATTAAAGATATGGATGAATATAAATAAAGTATATGAGTAATTGATATTGAAACTGTTTCTTATTGATATGTATGTTGGATTTGGCATGGTAGATCAAATATTATGAAAAGTAAAAACAATGAATATACTATCAAGAAAACACAAAGTGATATTAAAAAGGAGAGTTTAGTTCAAAACTTTATAAATGAAGAATTTGAATTTTTAAGATACAATATCAATGATTTCAATAGATCAATAGAACCTTCAGTTGGTCCTGAGTAGGTTAATCTTGGTTAAAAAATAAATGACCAAAAAATGAGTTTTATGAATTGTTTAAAGGAAAAAAATAAGATCTATATGAAGGGTGTACCAAATATTCAATTTTACCTTTCTTTTTACTTAAGTTGTATCATATCAAGTGTCTTTGTGAAATTACTGAAAAATAAGTTTCCATGATTTTAGAGTTACTTCATGATAAATTTATTGAATATAAGATCCTTTCATTATTATATGAAATGAAGAAAATCATAAAAAACATAGATTAGATTATACAAAGATACATGAATGCCTTAATGATTTCATGCTTTATTTAGGATAAGATTTTGATAAAGAATAATTCATGCGAGTGAAAATCAATGCAACACTAGAAATAAGCAGAAGGATAAAACTCCCATAAATTTATTTCATTACTTTCATTTGAAACCACACTTGAAAAGATTATTTTAGTCATATAAGACTATATAATACATGAAGTGACATGATCAAGATATTAATAATGATGTATTTATGATAAATTTAAACGATCCAACATCATGGAATGTGTTTGATTCATTTTATCTATATTTTTCTTCAAAATATTAGTAATGTATTTTTCATATTGTCTTCTAAGGTTTTTAAACCTTTTGTTACTTTAAGTACTGATTATAGAAAATGGTTAGTTGTTTCTATCCCCCATAATTTACCTCTATAGATGTGTATGAAGAAGATTTCTTTCATTATTTTGAATATTATTCTTATAAATGATAATGATCTATCCCTTCAAACTCTAATAAAATAATTAAGAGAATTATAAAATGATGAAATGGAAAAATATGATGATTAAATGAGAAAACTATTCAAAATTCATGTTTCTTTAATGTGAATAGTTAGTGAGTTTCCAATACTAGTAAACTTATCTGGTTGGAACACTCATACTGGATTGTCTTGTCTAGTTTTTAATTTTGATTTTGAACCTCAATGATTACCTCATAGTAAAAAATGGTGTTTTTATGTTTCATCTTAGATTTATTTATGCTTATTATAAATTCAGGTTTAACAAGACACAATTCAAAGGATATATTGAATTGAGAAAGTAACTGAAGGTGTTATCTAGTTCAGAATTATTGGGACAATTAATTGAGGTCACTATAGAATTTAGAAAATATAATGAGTTTAAAGAATTTGGGAAAAGGGTACAAGGTATAATTTCTAAAGAAAATGAAAAAAATGGAAGAAACTGAGTATATTTCTTAAACTTCCTTATGGGATGTTTAATTTGATACATCATAATCTTGACATAATGCATATTAAGAAGAATGATTGGGACAATGTAATTTCTACATTGCATAATGAGTAGGTTAAATCAAAGGATCCCCTTAATGCTGATAAGGATTTGTAATCAATGAATATAAAGTGTCATTTTTTGAGAAAATGATAATGGAAAATATCCTTCTATAAAATCTCAATATTTTAGAAAAGGAAACTATGTTTGATAGTATATTCAATATGCAACACTGAACTTAAATGACCCGCGATATATATAATTGTTATAACCTAGCGGTTAAATTGGTGGGTATGAATATAATTAACTAATTTATGAAATATATATATATATATATATATTTACTAATAAATATAAATTATTGATAAATTTTAGTAAATAATTTTATATTTTTTTAGTAAAGTAATGTTATTCTCCAAAAATGATTTTTATTGCCTATCATGAAAAATATCATAATAAAATTTTGAAAATTTTAGAAAATTTATTTAACAAAATTATGTTAATTTATGAAATTGTAATATAAAAAATTAGTTTGGGTGAAATTTTGTGATTTTTTAGAAAGTAATGATTTTTTAGTAAATAGTGAAAAATACCAATTTTTGTAAAAATGTCATTTCTTTTCAATAAATTAAGAAATTTTAAAGTCCCATTATCTTTTGAATATTATATAAAGTAATATAAATATTATATAGTTATATTTAATCCAATTAATTTCTTTTTAATCAACTTGATATTGTGTTTTAGTGTAAGTTTGTTTTTGGGTTTAAAAATGAGATTGATCTAAAAACTGTTTTAAAATGTATAATGTTTTTCCATTTTAATTAATTAATATAATACATAATTAAGAATGTTTTAAATTAAATTTAATTATTATTAATCAATAAATAATAATATAAATTAATACAATAATTATTATTAGTCATATAGTTAATATGAAATCATTTTTTCCTTGAAAAATGCACTTCTTGAAAACCCACTTTTTTATCGTATCTACAAGTTTAATATTAAATTGAATTTTTAAAATTTTATGAATATAATTTGTTAAAATTTATTTAGTATTTTTAATCATAGTAATTTATATTTTATAATAAGTTCAACTTAATTTTTTACCATATTGAATAGTGAAAACAAAAAAAATAAATTACAGCGGTTAAGGTAAAAACAGGTTTACTGAGGGTTAAACTAAAAAGATAAGGGTAAAAATGACCTAAAAACATGTCTATAAACTAATTTATGTTAATATTTAGACATTATAATTTATATTTCTCTATAATAATTCATTTTATATTCTTGTGGCATTTTGAAAAATGTGGGTACACTTCTCTTTTCAAAAATTTTAATTGTTCCACTCACCTCACTTATAAAAGGACACCCATATAATCTCTTGTTATCACCTTCAAAGCCTATTGTATCACCCAATACCTACCAAAAAAAATTCCCAAATTACACCCCCTAATACTATATTGCTTATTTTGGTAATAAATCCATTATAGGAATACTTTAAGTATAATCCTAAACAGGTGGTCTGAGAAGAGGTAAAATTCCTAACTATATGTTTTTGTTTTATTTATTCTTCAACCTCCTTAAAATATTCTTCAACTATGATAATATGATAAAACTGGTATCTAATATATATTTATATTTTATTATATTAATTTAATAAACTATATTCATCTCCTCTTCCATAAAAAATGACATGAAATCATCATTCGTGTGTATGGAGGATTACAACCTCGTGATCCGATGTCTTTTCTTTTCCATCATCGATTATCACATTTTGTTGTAATGATAAATTTAAATTATATATATTATATTTATAATATATTTATACCAATTTAGTTATGATATCAAAAATAAATTCTTATTTTCCATTCTATGGGGGATATGATAACATCGCTCGTGTGTATGATGGATGCCCACCTCGCGAAGCGATGCGATTCATTTTTCACTAACGCTTTACATGGAAGGTAATAAGGATAATTTTAATAAATATATGTGATATAAATAATATAATAATTATATTAATGACATATTTATTATTATTAAAATATAATATATCATTTTCATTCTTACACTGAAAAATGGTAACATCGTTCGTGTACGTGTGGACTACCACCTCAACGAAGAGACGAAATTATTTTTTCATTGCTAAATCACAATAATGATATATATAAGTATATTTAAATAAAAAAATATTGTATTTTTATATTATTATAATTATATAAATTTAAAATAACACATACCTTCTTTTCATAATGATCATTGAAAAATGGAAACATTACTCATGTGTACATATGACCTACCGTCTCCATGATCGTAACACAAAACATTTTTCATAACCATTTTTCATGATTGGTTTTAAATGTATAATTTATGAATAAATATGATAATTAATAAATTTTTATTATTCTAGAGATGTTTAAATAATGACCTCTCTGACCACGTTTAACACATCGAATCTATTTTGAAACAATAAACTAAACATCCTCAAAACACCTGACATTGACTTAAATGATTAAGTATTTAAATATGTATATAAAAATAAATAAAATAAATGACATAAGTTTAAGGTATTAAAAGTATAAAATTTTATTAATAAATAAAATAATTGATATAAGCTTATTATACAGGAGTTAAAGGACATGCATGGAAATTCTGGACTCGAGGCAAGGGATTTCCTCATCTCGCTTTTACTTTTGTTAGACATATGATATATTAACAAATTATTTATATTTTTTGGTGTATATACTTCCAATTTTATATGTAATGTCATGAATACATCGTAAATCTTGTTATTTTAAGTTTTAATTTGAATTATTTCATCCAAGGAGATTTGACATGAAAGTTACCTAGTGGTAGAGAATTTCATAACTCAATTTATTTTTCATTGGGTTATATTAATTCATTATTGTATTTGATATTATATAATTATGGGTGTAATTAATTTTGATTATATTATGTTGTATTTCCATTTTATTATGTGGTTTTACATTTGATACACATAAGTGATTCATTGATGAATTCTCAAATTCAATGGTATGATTTTGGTAAGGGTTATTCATCTCAAATTCTCTTTCTTTGAGACATACATTTATGATAGGCACTTATATTCATTTTTGAGGTGTATATACTTACCATTGATATGTTATATCATGAAAATATTTATTTTTATAATATTTAAAGTATAATTTTATCTTATTCGTTCATGGGGATCATGATTCAAGAGTTACCAAAGTGAAAATGGATTTATGTTACAATCTCCTTTATTTTAGGATTATTTATGTTCAAGTTTCTTTTAAATGAAATAATGTGATAATATTTTATTTTACCCTTTATATTTTATTCTACAATAGCGAAGAATGTGGTTCACATGTTTAATTTCTAATTCCTCCCTTATTGATTTAAGAAACATAAAAAAATTCATTATTAAGTGATACTGATATTGTATTTTTTTAGGTTAGGTATATTTCTCTTCAATATCCATGTTTTCTAAAATGTTTCAATAATGTTCTTTAAAAAATGTGATATTTTACCTTCTTTTAAAAGGTTTTAAAATGAAATTTCTTAATTTTTTCCAAATGGGTCACTTTTGACTCCCTTTTTCAAAATGTTTTGATATGAATGTTTATTTTTAACACTTATAACATAAATAGATTTTCCCGCCATCATGCCCATTATTTTACATGAATTTTAATTTATATGTTTCTAAGGTTGTTTTAAAATAAAATTATTTTAAATATGTTTTGTGAATATTTTTAATAGATATTTTCAATGTAATAAGGGTATTTTCCTCAAAAATATTTTTAATGACATTTTAATGGTATTTATGCTCCTCTAAGGATATTTTGTAATGATACTATACCTATTCTTTATTTGGATGGATTATGACTTTTTTTCAAATATATTTTTATGGAACCCATTTCTTTTCCAGGGGTCAATCATGTTTTAAAGAGATTGTTATGGAACCCATTTTTTTCCATGGGTTAATCAAGTATCAAAGAGATTATTATAGAACCCCTTTAATTTCCATGGGTTAATATTATTTAAAATAGATTTTCATGGAACCCATTTATTTTCCATGATTTAATCAAGTTATGAAAGGAATAATGATTGTTTTTATGAGTTTTACAAAGTAATGAAAGCTCTATGTACTTTATTTATGATTCCTGGATATTGTTATATTATGGGTGCACTGAGATAGCACCAGGTGAGCTTGATATATATTATACAATGGGTGAGCCTAGATATACCTCAATTTCATTGGGTATGGAGTTTGACTGTATAGTTATTCTATTTATACGATTTCTATAAGGGTTTTGTAAGTTTTCTATGAAGATGATGCAGCAAGATACCAATAAGTTTTATTTTTTCTTTATATAGGTTTATAAAGTTTTTAATTATCAAGATTGATAACACATGGATCATGATTATTTATTCTGATGACTATAGACTTTTTTAAATCTTTATGCCATGTTTTCATATTTGATGATCCATGTATTCATAGGTATGAATATTCTTATGTTATACTCATGCACTTTGATTATGTTATCACACCCTTATACTCTTCGTTTTCTCCCTGATGAAATTCAATTGTTAATTCTTACCTTTACCCTTACTAATCATTTAATATTACCCTTCTTAGTTTTTCATTTTCCCTAGGTTATAAAGATTTAGGTTGAAAAAATTATGTCTAGATGGGTTACATATGGATGATGATAATGATGACATAATGTGGAATATGAAAAGATGGGTATAGTAGGAGATTATGTTCATCATTATGAACATGTTGTTTATGAATCCATAATGTTAAGAGTTTTATCTAATTCTCTAAAACTCTAAACCTAAGAGGTATTTGAGAATGTAAGTGATCCAAACTTTAAATTTTGATGTTGTAAGTTTTATATGGTGAAAATTGGGTCACCTACATTGGTATTGTTTCCGACTAAAATATGGCACCCGACGATTGATTATGGCGGTTGAATGTGTTGCACAATTATGAACATTGGGTTTACTATTTTTGTTTCAAATGAAAATTTGATGCTCGATGATTGATTTTGGGAGGTTTAATGTGTTTCCCAATTATTCCCATTGGCTACACCATTTCTGTTTCGTGCCCATTTGAGACATGTCAGTTTCCAAAGGGGTATGTTCATGGAAATGGAAACACCCAAAAACTCCCATATTCAATATGACTCATGGACCTGGTTTCTAAAGGTAGGCGTTCATTGGGGAAATTCGACAATGATAATTAAAAAATCACATTGGTCAAGAGGATAGGAGTTTGGTCTTATAAAACCCTTTTGGGGGGAATTATTTCATACTCTAGGACTCTATTATAGATTTTATTAAATACATGTTCATGAATCCTTTTTAAAAT
This sequence comes from Viscum album, assembly GCA_963277665.1. Taxonomy (NCBI): domain Eukaryota; kingdom Viridiplantae; phylum Streptophyta; class Magnoliopsida; order Santalales; family Viscaceae; genus Viscum; species Viscum album. The sequence continues at coordinate 5,782,447 of OY728147.1, forward strand.
ACCAAATATAAATGATTGGTTTCCCTTAGGTTAATAACAAGTCATTAACATGTATTGAATTTAGAATCCTCTCTATATATATGAGGTTCTTCATTAATGAATACATCTGTATGTATCTGAGGTTCTCTATCAATTTAACCTCTTTTTGATCTATTTATAGATTCTTTTGTTGTTTATTATTATAATGTTGGTTTTAAGCCACATAATGGGGAACTTTAGAATTTGTCATGTTTTTGGGAGATGGGAGTTGTTTTGATGTTGGGATCATTCCCCTTAAATGGTATTCCTATGTATCCATGTGAAAGGAATCGTATCCCACATAGTATGGTTCCACTTAACGGGACATGTTTTACCTTTTAAGGTCATGTGAAAAAGGCCAAACCATGCTATTTAACGTCATTCGAAATGGATGCAGAAGATGCCCAGTAAAAATATAGTATTTGGCTTACATCAAAGCATCCCAAAGTATCTGGAAAGGAAATGGCCTCCCAGGTGGGGGACATGATCTTACTAAGAATTTTTCCCAATATAGATGGCAATGAAAAGAACCCAGAAGGAATATAACTATCTAGGTTATATATAAACCTACTGGGGATATAGACCATATAATTTTTGGGTGAACTTGGGGTGTTGGATTTGTACCTCATGGAGGCTTCAAATATATCCCATTTTGATAGGAATCAAATTCCATATAGTTTGAAAGGGTTGGGGATGACATATAAGATGGATACCTGAAGTTTCTTCATTGAGGATATGGACATTTAAAAGTTTGTCTCATAGGGAATATGGCCCTTTTAGGTGGTGATGACATGGTTGAGGATTATACCAAGTAGGATTCCCATGGGTGTTGGATACATGAATTTGAGGGCCCAAACCTATGGGGTCCCTCTAAAGGAATGTGAGAGGAAGATCCATAAAAGATTCTCTATTGAGACTTACATCTGATTGTGCAGATATCATGATCATAACTAGCCTATAATACAACGTGATTTATGATTAGTGTGAGAAAAAAGAGGAATCAGAAGATCTGGAAAACAACACAATCTTCTTCATCCAATGGTGGATGAGGTCAGGGATAAAAAAGAGATAACGGGTTCTGGTTCCCATCTCCTCTCTTATTTTCATAACTTGGGAAGATGAAGAGAAGGAGGAGTGTGACCCCCTTTAGTAACTTACTCTTAGAGGGATGGAATTATCCTGATTTTAGAGAGGATGAGATAAGAATCAAGAACCACCCCTATCAAAGGGAAAGGAAATCATGAACCCCATCCTTACTATCTTAAATATGGAGGACCTTAACACTACCTTCAAGTTTGGAATCCCTGTTACCATAGAAATGTATGATCGAGAACATTCCAAGGATCTTCCTTGTTAAGTAGCTTTCCAATATGACCTCGTTTACCACAAGAATTTATAATCAAGAGTGAAAAATGGTGTAACCTGTACTCTAATCACATATATCTAGAATATTTGGAATAGTCCTTGGAATGGTGGCTCATGAAGGGGTACACTTGAAGCTTAGATCTTTGTAAGAGATGCTTTGTGAAGGGTCCCATTTAGGACTTAGAGCCTCATTGAAAATAAATTGATGGAGAAGGCCATTAGGATAGATCTTGGAGGGGCCAAGGTGGGTACAAACACTACACCAAAGAAAATAAATGAAATTGGGAAATTGGAACACCCTAGGATGCCCAATTTCGTATAGCGTTTTCCATACAGGATGTGGTTCCCTCCATGTATCTCTTTGCTACACGTTATGGGGTTCCCTTCGCATCAGGTTTCACTATGCAGTATGGAGTTCCCTCCGCATGGAAGTTTTCTACAAAAGGTGACATCCTACAAGGAATACATCTGCCTATGGTTCACAGAATTGTATCCATAAAGGATTTTTGGTATATGGATGGTTGGGTTATTTTCCTTTCTAACATAGCGTTATACAATAAGTTTACCTGCTGAAAATTGATTACTCCCACACTTTTTCCCTACTTATCCTCCATCTTCTTCCCCTAGGATCTCTCTATAGGGTTTTTATAGATCCATGAATGCAATCACCTTCTGGGATAGAAGGACATTCACATCGACCATGAGTATTATTCATTTTTGAGAGCCCAAAAAGGACGTCATAGGTCCACAAAATTTTTTTCATTTGTGGGATCCATAAAGGTACATCATGGCCCCACAAATGATTTTTTGTCTATAGGATCCAGAAAGGGACATCACGGTCTCATAAATGATTTTTTATTTTAATGATCTAAAAAGTGACATTAATATTTTTCATTTTTGGGATTCCATTTAGAGCGGTGGTCTATATAGCAACACTGCTATGTAAAAATGAGATACTTGCATAGTTTTTCCCTTTTTAGATTCACTCCCTTTAACAATTTTATAATCCTTTTTCCCAAGTTGATTATTTCCTTACCAAATTCATGAAATACTTTTTATATTCCATGTAGAATTCTTATATCCCAACAAATGCCTCCCATCTAAATAAGCTCTGATCAGGATGAATAGGATGTGATTTTGATGAATAAGTTGTTCTTATTTGAATTACTTTGTGTTATGAATGTGGATCTGTAATGGGGAAAACACCTATAAAAAGGGTTTCATGCTAATTTTTTATCTACCAATCTTGAACTGATGCTTTTTGGACCATCCCCAATCTTACAACTTTCGAATCTCATCGCATATCATATTTCGTTGCGGATTTCCTTTTTCTCTTACCAAAAAATCTCATCCGAAAACTATTATTCTATGTATACTGACAATTTTCCTTTGCAGTCACATTATTCCCGTGTAGTAATATAGTTTTCTACATAGAAGTTTAAAGCAATTCATATTTTTTATAAAAACTAAAGTAATTCATGGTCGACCAGAATGCATCTTTTATGTATTCATGAATATATATTTGCTGGTTTTTCTTTTCACACATATAAAATGTATTTTAAAAAGGAATATTTTTCTATTTCATTGACTACATATGACATGATATAGACAAGGATTTCTATTTTTTGGAATGTCGAAACTAACCTTCAACATCATATTATTACTCAAGATGGTATTATGAAGTTTCTCCTTTCTCTAGAGATTTTAGATTATCCATTATCCAAAAAATTACCCATGTACTACTTTGAGATTCAAGATGACTCTTCAATTACACTAGTTGATCAAAATTTTTCATTTTCAGGGTTTGAGGTGTCCTTAGATCATGTTCAAGTGAAAATTTCCACCATGGGACACATCCTTTCTAAATCAGGTCAAGAGAAGGTTTCAATTCTGAATGGTTCTCTATGGGCTCAAATAGACTATCATAATGATGATATATCCTTATAGTCTATCATTCAATATTATCCATCCATTATTAGACTCTAATGAGGTAATCCTAATAGTGGGTGGATCTCTAAGTGGGATTTTTATTATATAGGGAGTTTTTCTAGTGATTGGGTCTGGTAATTCTGTGTGTGTAGGAATTGAGTTGAATTTATTGAATGGTTAGAGGTTGTCAGCTTATATAAAGTGGCATGGATTTCTTAGTTCACAGTATATTCTCAAAATGAGATGTTACCTGAATTGATTAGTCATTGGTATCCAAGCACTAACACCTTCCATTTACCACATGAAGAAATTAAGATTAGATTATGAGATATCTACCAATTAGGATGAATTCCCATTATTGGAAATATGTATGATGAATTCCTTCCTGCAACTAACACTTGGGAAAGAACTGACCGGGTTTCTCTATTAGAGAGAGGCTTAATAATCACAAAATAAAATCACTAGGTAATCCTCTTCACATATGCTCACTTATTCCATTCAGTGATTGGATAAATCTATTTCAACAAGATAGTGGTCCAAGGCCAATGTTTTGATGCACCAAGACTCATCCGAATCAACAATATCGAGGTTTTCCAAGTTCATATTGGGATACTCTCGAGGAATGAAAACATGCTACAAGGGGTTACCGGATCCATCCAGACATATCTCTAGAATTTTGGTTGGTAAGATTCTTGTTCCATATTTTTGAGTAGACGAATTTTCCCCTCTCGTGATGTTTATACTGGTGTCAGAGTTTATACCTTGATGATAACAACCATATTGGTGGAGTGACAAACCATCAATATCACTACACCCACTCTTGCTCATATTTCTGAGTTACTGGGTCATATAAAGGAAGGAAGATCTCCACATTGCATTTGCATACCATTTCAATTTTTGTATGGTCGGGCGACAGAACACTTTCGATGTTATGAATATCAGTACACTACAACAACCCCTAATTCCACATTTCACCCTGCACTGTACAACATTTTTATTGTTCACCCGACATCTCTGGGCATGAATGGTGTCATTGAGTTGTTAAAGGATCTTATCCATTTTAGTCCCTTCCTTATTCAACACTCTTTGTAGTTGTGGTAGATAATTGTAGAGGGACTTTATAGGAATGTTCTTACATCATGTCATTGTGAGATAAAATTCTAGTTGTTTTTTCAGATTAAGTGATCTTTTTCGAGCCTTATGATCCCTATAAGGTTTCATAAAAATTCAGATATATGTAATAGGTTTCATATTTAACCCTAATCAGAAATAAAAAGGTATCACACCCATTAATCTTTCATAAATTATGGCTAATAATGATGCATGAGTATTCTGTCATGGAAATTTCTCTAACTCCTATGAAAGATATGACTAACTTGTCATGGGTTTATGAAAAAATGTGGATGGAATATTATCCTTATGGCGTTTGGTAGAAACCAGTAGAACGGGTGCATAAACTATAGGCTTGTTTGAGTTCCTTTCCAATAATTATATCTTATCCTGATTTTGAAAGACAAAAAAACTCATCACAACATTATAATCATTTTGGGGGAGTTTCATCATTAAGCTATCCTATTGTCGGTAGTGGTGTTGAACCCACATTTCTAACTGGCACTATTGGAAGCCCTACTGATGTCGGTCCTAGTGGAACAATATTAGGCATCCCATCAATCAATATCAAACCAATTAGCTCAGTTCTTAAGATTAAATAAGTGGTGGTTATAAAGGATTTCCCCCCTTCAACATCACAATTTGGAGAAAGCTTGTATGAAGTGAATGTGATCCCGGATTATATAACCGTAGATATAAGTAAACATGATATAGAACCTATTACTACCATAAAATATCAATCCATAAAAAAATGGGCTTGGCTCTAAGTATACATTATCATAACAGAGACTCCTCTAGATAATATTAATAATAAAAAAAGAGCCTTCATCAACTTTTCTTAAGTTTAGGCATAAGTGGATTTGATTACCAACACTTGCATATCCTTATTCACCAATTTATCATCTCTTGAGAGGAGTTTTCTTATCATTGATGTGATATCATATAGTTTAATATTTACAATCATAATACTAAATCTTTAAAGGGTACTGTTACTAAAGATAAAAGTGAAATTAGTAAGACCAAATGGAATCACTATAATTTCATAGTGTCCATACTTTATACGAAAGGATATATTGGGTATATATTCATTTTTAACCTTTAATAAGTAGTATCCAAATCAAAGATCAATCATAGAAAAAAATTCTACTTGTAATTGATATGATAAATCATTAATATTTGGTAAATGATACATATTCTTGATTATGATAATGTCAAGTTCTTAATAATAAATATCAAGTTGCATTGTTCCATCATTCTTCTTAACAAAAATAATTGGTTCTCCCCATGGTTATGCACTTGGTTAAATGAATCTATTATCAATATTTTCCTAGATTTTAATCCTCAATTCTTGAAACTCAATTGGGGTCCTTCTATATGATTTTTTTTGAAATAGTTGTAGCACCAGGAATGAGTTTTATTCAAAACATAACTTCAAAATTCACAGGAAGACTTGACCACTCATCCAGATATACATAAAAAACTCTTGTACAATAGTAATATATTTGATTTTGAGTTTTTACCCAAATATATGAGATAAATACTCCATTTGAATAAGAATCAAGACCCATACAATGGATGCAATTTCCATTTTAATTTTATACTTAACCTCATAGAGATACACGATCAAAGTTTGGTTTGGAATATCAAATTTCACTTTCCCTCCTTAACAATTCATATGATATTTAAATAAATAAATCTAATCTATGCCCAAAATAACATCAAATTGAAGTAGAGTAAGAATAATGAAATTTTTAGAAAGTAAATTTTAAAAAATATTAATCAAATAATAATAATATACTTAAGATGTGATCATTATACCATTAGAAGTTTTAAATTCTAGTTCAAAATATAATTTTTGATGTGGTAATGTGATAAAATTATAAAATTATTTAGATTTAAAATAGTGGGTACATACATAATTAAACAAGACATTAATAGTTTTAGAGTAGATGGTAGGTGTACCTTTAACTACTTTTTTATCATACCAAATACCAATAATAATGATAAAATGAGATTTCCCTTTTTCTACGGACTTAAGAGGTTGTTATTGTTCATCGTTATCATTAAACCTCATATTAGATCAATAATTAGTATAATTCCCATAATCATTTCATTTAAAACAATAGAGTGTAGCTGGTGATCTATGTGGATATTTCTCTCAATTTTAATCATCAGATAACTTATTCACATCACTCTGACATTAAATTTCTTGATGACCTTCCTCTCTATACTTACAACATTTACTACTCACATTAAGAAAATTTCCTCCATATTTATTTCCATTCATATGTAATAAAGAAAGATTCATATTTTTTCCTCCATTATTATTTTTATTATTATTTACTTTCAATTTAATATTCTATTTATTATCAGAACCATGAGATTTATGGGTGACCTTGATATCCATTTCTATCTTGATAGCACATTGAATGATTTCTTTATAGCTAATGAAATATAGTATGGATAACACCCTTCAGAGACTTGGTTTTAATCAACTAATGAATTGATCAATCTTTCATTTAGGTTGAATAATAATACTAGAATCATACTACATATTTTTTGTAAAATTTTCCTCTTAAGTATGAATGGATTCATCATTTTTTTCTTTAGTTCAAGGAAGTCCTTCTCTATTTTCACATAAAGAATAAAAGGAAAGTAATTTTTGAAAAATAACCTTATAAACTTATCCCACATCAAAGAATAAATTTCACCCTATTGTCTCATGTTATTGATAAGATTTCATTATTGATATTCTTCACCTTAAAGATAATAAACAACCAAAATAACATTTTTTACACTCTGATCATTGGATGAAAAATATATTTTTTTAGTGGTTTTGATCCATTTCCAAGTAATTAGTGTATCAACGGATCCATTAAAAGACGATGTACATTTCTTTATGAAGGACTCAATAGTACCCCCCTTCTCATTTGGATGCTCAACTTTATTCATAGATTGAGAAAGTTTCATAAGTATAAAAATTATATTTTTCATTCCAACTCCAACAAAATACAATTAATCTAGAATAAAATCATTGTATTGTCCATAATATACATAATTAACATCATTCCTTCTATTTACATCCATTAAATATAAAAAAATATTTTTAAAAATAATAATCATATATAGAAACTAAATAATCATGAAAATTATTTATAGGATTACTAAATCATGACACCTTATTTTTAACATATGGAACCTTAGGTTTAATGTAGGTCATCCATGGTCATTATCTATTCAAATCCTTCATTAATCTCATAAATAAAATATAAATTAACCTAATAAAATACCACTGGAGTGTCTATCCTGGTTTGAAATCTTAGGCCCACTCATGGTGCATCAGGGACTATTGAGTTAATACCCAATCTGTCACTTTTATAGTGGTTACCCCTAGGTGTATCTGTTCCACAACATCATCCACTTTTGAATATCCAGACAAGTATTTATTTTCTAGTAAAACTACAATATCTTTACTTTAACGTAAATTACATTTTCCCCCTATAATTAGGCTTATCCTAAGGGTTATAACTATAGTTTCCTAATCCTAGTTTCCAAAAATAACTAAACCTTTCTCTCATATCCCTCAAGGTGACCCAAAACATTACATACATAAATATTACATCTTATTAATTTAATATTCATTACATACCATTATTATCTACTCCATAAATATAAATTTTTAGTGTCTTTAGAAATTTAGACACATAAAAAACTAGTATATAAAAGATCTACATAATCTCCCACTATGTTATTTACAACTAGCACCTTTTTTTATAAAAAATGAGAACTTTCCCAAAAAGAGAAGTCTAATTTATTTAAAAGAAACATATTTACACCAAAAGAAAGTAGAATTTTTTATAATAGTACCTTTTCAAGAAATAAAAAACTCCTCTATAATGTCATTAAGTAATGTCAACTCAGTAACATAGATCCCTTTGTCAACTATCCCATCATACAAATAGTTTGCTTCATGGTAAGAATAAGTGATGGTATAATTAATTGATGAAAGAGAGTCTATGAATTTTATTCATCTATTAGTGATATTCTAAGATAGATGGATAATGCCATTTATGATTTCCTACACAATATTAGTGGATTCCCATTCAAGCCACAAGTTAATCCAAACACATTTATTTTTTATTTCAACTGCATTAATTATTCAAGGAATTTCAGATTCAATAGAATCTATGAGTCCTCAAAGACTATAAAGGTAGCCCATTGCTTTCCCAGGATGGTTTTTGAAAATAGAACCACATTAATAAGGGTTTGGGTTTCCTCTTAAAGATTCATCAGTGTTGTATTTAATCCAACATAGAATTGGGTGAATCCATATGAATTCTAAGATTCTCATTGGAGGATTAAAAATACTTAAAACCTTTATTAGTATCCCGAGGAAAAGGAAACATAATAAAGAGTGAGATCTGATGATTATAATGGGAAAATAAGTGACATATTAATGATGTTTTAATCATAACATGGTAATAAATGTATGAAAAATTTTTTATTAATATTTGGAAACCATATCCATCAATTCATAGATCATAATCATGTTTCATGAAATAAATTTTAGTAGTTCATAATAAATTAATCATAAATGAATTAAAGAACATGATTCATGAGAACATAACATTGTAAAAATATCATTCCATAAAATAGTGGCATATTGTGTGATATAATCATAACTATATAAATATTATGTCAAGTCTACCAACCAAGAAATTCATCACATTTTAGGCTTGGTCTAACTACCTGTGTACCTGATTTGGTCTTGGGATAACCTTTTGTGTACCCTATATTGGGATTAGGATAACCTCATGTGTACCCTTTGAGCTCATAAAACATTAATCTTTACCTAATTCATTTTATATCTATAATGTTCCCATTTATAACCTAATCATAATCTCTTAATATTTATTTCATAAGATCATGAAAACATTTATCATTTCATTATTTCTTAACCCATGAAAAATAAAATGGGTTTAATCAAGATTTCATTATCATAATAAATAACCATCCATAGAAAGAATAGCGAGGGCATCATAGAATAATATCCCTAATGAAGCATAAGTAACAACAAAATATGTTATCATAGATGAAAAATTCCTATAAAATATCATTGGAATATTTCTCGAGAAATACACTCTTTTCATTTTGAAATCACTTATTTAAAATATAAAAATTTAAAAAATATTAAGAAAAATATTTTATTTTAAAATAATCATGTAAAATAATAGAGTAATATTTAATTAAATGATTAGTCATGATATTGGGAAAATTGATTCGTGTGGTGTACGTTAAAATAAATATTTTGTTCACACCTTTAGTAAAACGTACCTCGTTCGGAAAATGAAAAGAATATTCATTTTAAAACTTTTTATAGAAATTAAAACATGGTTAAAAATTAATTTAAACAATCATTGAAAATTATTAAAAACATTATTGAAAAAATTTTAAGGTAAATATGGACATGGAAGAAAAATATTCCTGACCAAATAGAAAAAAAAATCGGTTTTCCTTAAAAAAATTATCTCACTATTTTGGGTACATAGAGAGAGTAAAATGAATTCAAACATTATAATTTCTTGAAAAAAAATTCAAACAAAAAAAAAATATTTTTTATATATGGATCATATAATTTCATCATTGTAAATTTAAGCATAAATAGTCCTGATAAAAATGAGATTGTAACCAAAAACTATTACATCAAGTCCAACTTGCTTTGTAAGTGATATACGATCCTATATAATAAATTAAATTCTATTATAATTATTTAAAATAAAAATATTAATACCTATAATACCATATATTTTCCACTTATAACATTTCTACACCCATTTATTAATATTCTTTATTAAAATTTTCATTTCTGAGTGTTAACTGTTTCATTTTTCATGAAAGTTTTTCTTCAGAAGTTTTGATCCTTAAAGATTGATCATGGTTCCATATTATAATTTTTTTAATAATTATATAAATATAATATATATTCATTATATACATATTTATTATATTCCATAAAATTTATAGATAGAAAATTGAATTACACCGTTTATCGTGATGGTAGTCAGTACGTACGCATAAACATTGTTTTCATTTTCTAAAGAAAAGAAGGAAATAAATATAAATAGTATTTAAACATTATAGTATAATAATTATTTCATAAATATCATATATATTTATTGAATCCATCAATGTTATGTGGTGATTTAAAATGAATCATATCTCTATGTGGAGGCAGTAGTCCACACTTACACACAAGCGAGGCTTTAATTTCCCATTTGACCGAAAAGATGTGTAAAAGGTTGTATCATAATCATGATAACATATAATTATATATTTATTATATTATTTTAATCATGTTGTTATGTATAAAAAAAGTTTATATAAGGTATAATAATAAATAAAAATGAAATATTTTGGTTAAATATTATACCTCTTTTTGAGAGACCTTTTTTGGATCACACTTTAAATGTTGAAAGATTGGTCTTAGGAGAAGACCAAGTGATCTATAAATAACTAAATGAATCTATGAAGGTATTATATTTAGCATGGGTCAAGATAAAATTATCAATATTAGTGAATAATTTATGAAATGAGGTTCCCTTTTATAAGTGAGGGAGATGACACAAATGGAATTACTTAAAATAATTAAATAATATAATGTAAATTTCTTGTAAAAGTGGATACAAATAGACATGAATTATAAGTATGGATAATATAGGGTTTATATATATCTAAAAAATAATAATTATATAATTTTAAACTTATCTTTTGGGTTAACCACTCCCTGGGTAAACACATTTTAACCATAACTACGGTAACGTGTTTTGACTATTTTTAAATTAATTATGACAAAAAATGAAAGTGGCCTTATTAAAAAAAATTAAATGATGATTAAAAATATGGAATTAATTTTATAAAATTAAATTTCTATAATTGGAATAATTTAATTGTAAAATAAGTACAGATAATGCAACAAAAAACAGTTTTTAGAAATATACATTTTTAATTATAAAACTGAATTCACTTTCATTACTTTCCTATTAAAAACTATAAAATTATTATTAAAATATTTTATTAAATATATATTATATAAATTTCATTAAAACCATTAATAAATTTTTATTTATCTAATAGATTATTATAAAAACATGTTTCACAAATAAAATATGTTTTATGAAAAATAAATCTCTTTACCTTTAAATGATCATTGATTCATTCTTATACTTTAGATAAATAGTGTGTGGATTTTTATTCTTAAATATACAATAAATTTCATTAAAATAAATTTTTAATAGTTATCAATAAATTCTTTATAGATAACAATTCATAACATTTATAAAAATACATTTCTTCTTAAAATAGGTTTTTTAATCATAAAATGGTTTTATTAAAAATTATGTTATTATTTCATAGGAATTAATTGATAAATTTTAATTTAAGAAATTTTTTATATATTTTTTATAATTTGGTAGATATTATTCATAATCACAAATAAAATGGATAGCTTATAAAGTTATACTGTATTACGGGTCATTTAGACTCGAGGTTTCATTTAAAGCAAGCTATCAAATACATCAAGATTATTTCAAAGAAAATATATTTAAAATATTAGGGTGTTACATTAATGGCCTCCTGATATACATGACTAGGTCATTATGAAAACTCTTTTCCCTCCCCTTTTGATCATTTAATTCTTTGATAATAGTATTTGGGAATTTTGTAAATGATGCTCTTTGGTATCTTCCTAAACCATTTTGGTTCACATTATACAAACTATCACCTATTCATTTGATAAAAGGATATAGTTTCATTGATAAATAGTTGAACATTTCATGGATCAAGACACTCTTCATAGCTGTTATTGAATACCTTCTATATCTATCATGTATCTAGTTATCCTTAATGATTCCACTCAATGAGCTAGAAATAAAATGACTGTTGATCCGATGTAATACCAAGTTTTCTTCCACACCTTCATATATATTATCTATCCAATCATCATTTCTCCCTATATTGTTACCATAAAATAGGATATTGATAAAAATGGGCCTCCAAACTAGTGTAATCCCTAACACCATTACCCTACTCAACTACTAGAGTAAAATAAAAAGGGTAGTTGCATCCTATGTCCCACAAAAAACCAATGCTAAGAACATACACCAAGAAGTCCACTCAACATGATTTTATACCACTAAGAAAATGTATTAATCATAAAAATCTAAACTAAATGAAATAATGGTTCTAGATGCATTTAATTAAAAGGTATATCATTAGTCTTGGTTGGACAGCTTTAAAGGCATAAACATTGGTCCTAGATATATAACATTAAAAGGCATGACATGGTACTTGTCACCTGACCTTAAAAGGCGTGTCATGCCTCATTAAAGGGAACTTAACTATAAGGGTTTGTATTTACATCAAAGGTCGATGTAGAAAGACCTTTTCATGTCCCAAACCCAACTCTAAAATTCTATTCACCTCCCTAAATAGCGATAAACTATAGAGTGATTATTTATATGGCTTTAAGTAATATAATAAGTAATCCAAAAGAGAGAGATAGTGTGACCCTTATATATAGTGTTCTAAAAAATTCATGGTTTTAATAAATACATTTCATGATAATGGTAATTAATATTTTTACTAGGAATGATTTCATGAATATTTGTTAAATCTATATGAGATTATTAAACTAGAAAATAATATCTATGTAACATCTCAAATTTTCATATGTAGTATTTTGGGATATTATATGGATTGATTTTGAGACCAGGCATTGAGACAACGTGTGATTCTATATCCCGATGTGCCCAGAATAAATGTTTGAAAAATATTAAAATATTTAATAGCACACACATAAAATTTTCCTAAAAAAGCGGAATAACTATTAAAAGGGTGTACGGATCAGAAATATGAGGGCACTATTGAGTTTAGAATAGTCTATTTACCCTAGGTACGACCTAACATTGGTTGGAATGGTTTGTTTGTGAAAAAGTTGTCGCGAGACGTAAAAGGAATAAAATAATTTATTAAAAAAAATTATTCCTGATGCAACGACTATTTTTTCATTAATCAGACAATTATATAGAAATCCTAGTGTTAGAAACATAACCCTAGAGATTTTGGAGGATTACTAGAGATAACTTTGTGATATCCTCTTAGGCGAACGATGACGGATCGTGGATCGATTGATCGATGCAGCTTCAGATTCGATGGATCTCACCAACGAATGTGATGAAATGATCATTCTTCATCATTGATCGAACCAAATCAAGGTAGGATGTTTTGTCTTGTGATTTCCTTCTCATTATCAATCATGGAATAATGTGAATCAATTCAACAAACAAGAATTGATACGTGCATCATTAATAGATTTCAAATTTATGGAATTGCTTTTGGTTCTTTGATTTATTTCTCCTTGTTTATCATTCTAACAAAAATGAATCAAGGATTACACAAAAAAGTTGAATTTATTCTCTCAATTCTTCCCTTTGTGCATTTTCTCCCTCCATTATTCACGTTATTTTCTATTGGAACCCCACAGTTCCCGACTCGACATTGCTTGGTGGTTCTAAACATGATCAGACCACCAGATTATAGGAAAACTTAAAAATGAGGTTAGATCTATGTAGATCAGCACCCCAGTATCTCAGATCTGCAAATTTTTAATTTTTCAGGCATCAAAGGAGGCCTAATGGTCTGTGGAAGGGACCATCGGTGAGGCATTGGTGACCGGTGGTCAGCAGCGGCATGCAGTGGCAGAGCGCATGCGACGGGTGGCAACATGATGACCATGCCAAGAAATAGAGTGGGTTGGGCTAGTGGTCTAGGTCAGGCCGGTGGGCTTGGTCAGATGAGTGGAACCAGGTCAAACTTGGGATAGATCAAAGGTAATCAGGGCGGATCCCGGTTACAGGAGACCGTGATGGTCAACTATGGGTCCGCGTCATATTGAGCTACCATAGCTGCACTGACTGTGACAGTCGACCACAGGTGTAGTGACCACATGGATAGTCGGCGTAGTAAGTCGACCAACCATGGTGGTTGGTCCACAGGCCCTCAGTAGGCTTGCAGGAGGTTTCATTCAAACGATCATAACTCTTAAACGGTGCATCCAATTGACAAGTCGTCTATGTAGTTGATAACCTAACATTGAGACAGTCACTTTGAGACAAATGGTAGATTTTTAGTTTGGAATAATATAGGTTTAGAGAGTTTACTTGATTGTTTTTCTAGAGGGTTCAGTATGTAATTACATCCACATCATTAGATTATAATCCACTTTAGAGGTTGAGTCTCAGATAGAGTATGATATCCCTCCCCGAGATTGGAGTGTGGTCCTATATCATCCCTACTGAATTTTTGGAATCAACATAACCTCTGAGAGCATGTTATTGGTACTCCATCTAGTAGGCCACATCGGTATGGTATGTGGTATCCCTTAGCATGTTTGGGTGTGATCCCCGATATAACGGCTTAATCTAGATTTAGTTTGTGGTATCCCCCAGTGTGTTTGGGTGTGATACCATCTCTGTGTATCATAACCTTTCTTGACCAACCCATTTCCTTTGGGTGGGGCCCAAATGTTCTAGACCTCTTCGTCGAGGTTTTATAATGATATCATGTCTCAAGGAGCAAGTTGTCTTGGAATGAGCATGCTTTGAGAAGAATCCTGTGGATGACAGTTGATTATGACCACATGATGGTGCTGTGTCTCTCCTAAGAATATTTGAGATTTTTCTACTCTTTGTATATGTTATAAAATTTCACATATGTTATTGAGATGGATATACTTGGTGCTTTGTGTTTAGTATTTTTGGGGTGTTCTACTGAGTATTGTTATTCTCACTTCTACAAGGGTTTTTCCTGCACACGTAATGCCTTGTGCTGATGAATGATCCTTTAATGGTGTCCTAAGAGGACTAGAAGTGGATGGAGCATGGTTGGATCTAGGTATACAGAGGTGTTTTCAATGATCATACCTTTGACATAGTCCTCACCCTTGGAGAAGGTTGGAATCATTATAATTTCTATTAGACTTGTGGTTATATACTCTTTGTGGTGGGCTTGTTTTTGGCCTTGTTTACTTTCCAATACTTTCACTATCATACTATATTATGGGATCTTAGATGTTTTCATGAAACCTTTCAATTATTTTACATTTTATCATTTTGTGGCTTGGATATGTGTGTGTACATATACTTTAGGATAATTCCACTCATTTGTGGGATATTCCTACTCAGTTCTAGTCACCATCCCTAGCCTATTGGAGGTGGGATTAGGGTAATCTGGACCTGGGACCCTCTAGAATGGGTCATGACAGAGTGGTATCATAGGATAAGTTCTACTTTAGGACTGAGAGTCTATGATATTGGTTTAGGGAAATAGTGTTAAGTGTTTCATGTTCGGATTTCAGGCTAGGGACTCTAGTGTTGGTGTGGTGGCTGATATATCCATACATAAGGACTTTGGGAACCTTATTTTGACCCAGTACATGAAAACACTGGTTGTAGGGAAAACAATGGTACATGCATCATATAAGAATGGTTGTGTTTTCTATGTCCTTACTGATTCTTACTCCCAAATATACTCTATTTAATGTGGTACATCTTGTTTTATTTCTAGATGCCTCTACGTAGATATCCATCCCAGATTCCATCATGTTATCATGATTATGATCTTCCTAGTGATGAGGCATCAGTATAGGGGTCTGTACCAGAGATAAAACCTCAGGGTGGTTTACTAGCTATACCAACACCCTTAGAGCATCAACTACTATTATCTGAGGATGAACGTAGGCTAAGTGTGTTGCATGAGTTTCAAAGGCAGTGACCTCCCAGGTTTTAGGGTGAGCCAGACCCCAAATGGATGAGGATTAGCTAGAGGTAGTCACCCATTTTTTGCCTTGTGAGGATGTCTGCTGACCAGATGGTAGTTCTTTCTGTGAGTCTTATTCATGGATTTTTGGAGAGATGGTAGATCTTGGTGACTCAGACTGACGACAAGATAAATCTCTCCAAGATATACTTCAATCATCTCTTCAAATAGGAGTTCTATCTAGACATGTTGTGATCGATATGCATATAGGAGCTTCTGCATCTGTAGTAGGGAAGTATGACTATGGCGGAGTATTCATCAAAGTTTTCCGATATTTCATGCTACTCCTTAGACATGGTATGAGACCATTTCTCTAGGAATAATTCCTTTGAGTAGAGATTACGCCAGGACATTAGGGAATCCATGGTATTCCTTAGCATTCTAACCTATGTTGGGTTACTTGAGAGGGCCCTGCTACTGGAGAGTTTTCTAGAAGAGAAGAAACCAGTAGTGGGAGCTAGCAGTGGGAACCAGGTAGTTGAGACCTCAAATACATATAGCTAATCACCGTCATAGGGATCCAAGTGGGTTAGGTGATTCATAGGGTGATCCTAGGACTTAGGGTCAGCGGTGTAGGGATCCTAGGGTGGATCAAATCAGCCAAGGGAAAGACGGTGTTACTCATTCTACAGTCAGGGACATCTGGAATTAGATTACCCGACCCCTTGTACAGATGATCGGGATAAGGTTGATGGAACACTGAGGCCGAGGAAAAACAAGATAAGGGTGTTCCATAGAGTGGTGGATGTGTAAGAGGAGTTTTGAGAGCAGGATAAGTTGGTTGACGTTTTGACATTTTACCACCACCACCCCCAAGTGGTCCACGATAAGATTAGGTAGTTGGTGTAAAGGGATGAGGCTAGCTACAGTTGATGGAGGCCGATGACCCTAGGGATATAGGTATGATACGAGGTATGATCTGTGCCTTTTCCATCCTAGTTGTAGTTTTGATAAACACAGGTTCTATTATTTCCTTTATTTCCATGAATCGTATTCTAGAATCAGATATTCTAGTAGAACCGTTGACTCGAACCTTATGCTTGGAGAATCCTAATAGAGGAGACTCGATGATCACACACTGGTGTTTATAGTGTTCCCTGACTCTTGAAGGTGAGAGTTTTGGTTTGGATCTCTTAGTAGCGATGTTGATTCCTTATGACATCATTCTTGGTATGGACTAGTTATCCACATTTCAAGCTCAGATTGAATATTTTAGGCTAAGAGTACGGTGTTTCTATATTGATTGAACCAGGTTTTCCTTTCTTGGAGAAAAGTTATCATAGACAACATAGGATGGACTCACACATAGGAGGGTGAAACTAATGACTCATCTGTTGGCTAGACTCACACTCAATGTAGTGGATGATATGAGTCCTCAGTTTCCTACAGTGGTGGAGGAGTATGTGTTCGTCCTTCTAGAAGATTTTCCAAGTTTACCTCTCTATAGGGATATGGAATTATGTATTTATATACACCTAAAGATAGAACCAATATTTACGCCTTCATATTAGATGGATCCCATAAAGCTGCATGAGTTGAGAAAACAATTGGAGGACCTACAGAGGAAGGGCTTCATGAGACCCCATGTTTCACCCTGGGCAGCCCCTATTTTTTTGACAAGAAAGTAGAAGGGATATTTATGTTATGTGTGGAATACCGGTGCTTGAACCAGGTGACTGTGAAGATCAAGTATTCACTGCCTCTATGACCTCTTTGATAAGTTGAAAGGGGTGTGATGGTTCTTGAAGATCGACCTCAGATCTGGATATCACTAGCTACGATTACAGGATGCAGATATATCAAAGATAGATTTAAGATGTTGTTACGATCACTATAAGTACTTAGGGATTCTATTTGGAATGAAGAACACCCTATCATTGATCTTGGGACTCATGAACCAGATCTTTCTTCCTTACTTAGACCACTTCATGGTGGTCTTGATCAATGAAATCCTAGTGTATTCGATATCCGAGGAGGAGCATACGAGACACTTTAAAATATTCATGGACACACTTTGAGAGACAAATTTATGGGAATATATTGAAGTGTCAGTTTTGGATTCGAGAGGTCCATTTTATAGACACATTATCCCAGAGGCTATAGTTGTTGTGGATCCAGAAAAGGTTGAGGTAGTTATTTTTTGGGATCCATCCAATAGTATTACCAAGGTACGAAGTTTCCTTGGATTGGAAGGGTACTATCAGAGGTTTGTACCCAAATTTTCTATAGTGGTAGCACTGTTGAAATATTTTACATGAAAGGGGCAACCTTTCATGTTGAAAGAAAAGTGCCAATAGTGATTTCATTTGCTGAGGTTGAGGTTGAAAAGTGCTCTCATCCTGAAATTTTCAGAGGAAGGCATTGAGTACATGGTGTTTTATGACTCATCAGGGACCTATCTTTATTGTGTCTTGATGTAATGAAAATTGGTGATTGCCTATGGTTTACACTAGTTGAGACCACATAAGAAGAACTACACAACCCATGATCTTGAGTTACTAATGGTAGTCTTTGCATTGAAGATGTGAAACACTACCAAGTGGGAGATTAGTTTATCATCTACTTTGATCACATGAGTCTCAAATATATCTTCTATAAGAAATATCTTAACTTGAGATAGAGGCAATTCATATAGTTTATCTATGACTATGACTTTTAGATTTTATATAATCCTGGAAAGGGGAACATGGTGGAAGATGCTATTGACATGAGATCTAGTTCGTAATTACTGAATAAGGCATCAGAGTAGTTGGCCTCATTAAAAGTTTCATTTATGGATGGATATGGAACAGATTACCTCAAGTTTATGGTTGTCACCCCTCCACTCTTACAGTGAGTCGAGGAGGCACAACTTGGGGATACTGACTATGAGACCCCCCATGCTTAGATATCAAAAGGGAATGCTCCTGATGGATACTCAAAAGGTATGGAACACACTGTTTTTTATAGAGGATGTAGAGTAGTACCTGTAGCATTGTGGGAGGAGGCTCTGAGGGAGTTTCATAAAACCCTTTTTGTGGTACATCCAGGTGTGGTGGAGATGTACCAGGACCACTAATGTTAGTTTTGGTGGCTAGGAATGAAGAAAGAAGTTACAGAGTTCATTTATCGATGCCTTAATTTTCAGCAAGTGATGGATGAGCTCCAAGTTACAACAAGTTTAGGTCAACCCCTTGAAGTTTCAGAATATAAGTGGGATGGGATATCAATAGACTTAGTGATAGGTTTACCACATATGTCTAGTGGAAAATATTATATCTGGGTGATTGTTGACCAACTCACCAAGTCAGCCCACTTACCAGCTATTTGAGAGTAGAGTTCAGTAGAGAGCTTAGGTCTCCTCTATGTGCATGAGATAGTTCGACTATATGGAGTCCCATCAATGATATTTTATCATCGCGATGCTCGGTTTACATCCCTTTTTTGGAAGAGATTTTAGGAGGTGTTTGGGACCCAACTATGCTTGAGTACAGTGTTTCACACCCAGACAGATGACCAGACTGAGTGGACCATTCAAGTTCTATAGGACATGTTGTGGGCTTACACGTTAGACTTTGGCCATAGTTGTGAGGATCACCTACCATTGGTGGAGTTTTCAGACAACAATAGATACCATTCCACCATTGGTATATAACCGTTGTAGGCCTTATATAGGAGACCATGTAGGTCACTGCTTTTCTATACTGACCGAGGAGAGTAAGAACTCATGGGCCAAAATATGGTGTAAGCTACTATAAAGAAGGTGCAGATCATCCAGGAGTGGATGAAGACTGCACATATCCATCAGAAGTCTTATAATGATAGGAAAATGAGTTTTTTGGAGTTAGGGGAAGAAGACCATGTGTTCCTTTGAGTTTCAACTCAATAAGGATTATAGAAATTTGGTCAGGGTGACAATATATCTTTGAGATTAATTGACCCATTATATATAATGTGTATAATTGGTGATGTGACATACTGCTTGGCTCTACCACCATAGTTAGATCGAGTACATGACATCTTCCAAGTTTCACAAATGAGGAGGTATGTGAATGACCCATCACATACTGGGGTGAGTTGGACATCGAGGATGAAGTGAAATTTGTTGAGTACCCAATGGAGATCAAGGATACATAGAAGAGGATCCTTTATGGGATATTGATTCCTTGGGTGCATGTCTAGTGTAATCATGGGAATATTTAAAAGATAACATGGGAGAGGGAGGATCATATTCATGCTCAGTACCCTCATCTTTTTCAGTAATCCTTATTTTAGATTTTCAGGGATGTAAATCTCCAAGGTGGGGAGAATGTAACATCTCAGAATTTCCTATGTACTATTTTTGGATATTATATGGATTGATTTCAAGACCAGTTGCTAATACAACATGTGATTCTGTATCCTGGTCTTTTAGGAATAAATGTTTAAAAAATATTAAAATATTTAATAGCACGTGCATGTGGTTTTCCTAAAAAATATGAATAAATCTTAAATGGGTGTCTAGATCAAAAAATTTAGTAAACCATTGAGTTTAGAATAGTGTCTTTACCCTATGAGCATCTTAACATTGGTTGGCGCAAGTTTTTTGTGAAAAATATGTCATGGGATGTAAATGGAATAAAATAATTTATTAAAAAAATTATTTCTGACGTAATGACTATTTTTTATTTAGTTAGACTATTATACAAAAATTATAGGGTCAGCCGCATAACCCTGGATATGACATAAGATATCTAGAGAGAACTTTGGAGAATCATCTCAGGCGACCGATGGTGGATCATGGATCAATCAATCGTCGCAACTTTGGATTGTATGGATCTCACCAACAAACATGACATAATGATCATTCTTCATCAATGATCGAACCAAATCAATTTAGGATGTTTTGTATTATTATTCCAACCCATTATTAATCTTGTATGAACATGAATCAATTCAAAAAACAATAATTGATACGTGCATCATCAGTAGATTTCAAATTTATGGAATTGTTTTTGGTTTGTTGATTTAATCCTCTTTGTTTATCATTCTAATGGAATTGAATTGAGGATGACATGAACAAAAATCATGGTTCATCCCTAAAGTTTATTCTTTGTTCTTTTTATACCTATGTTCTTTATATTATTTTCTATTAGAACCCCATGGTTTGTGATTCGAAATTACTGGTTGGTTCTGAACATGATCTGAAACCTAGATTCGCGGTGAATCAACAACTAAGGCAGGATTTGTGTATATTGGTACCGAAGAAGCTCAAATCTATGACCATTTAATTTTTAAGGCATTTAATGAGGAATGAGGGTCCATGTAATGTACCAACAATGTCACACCGACGATAGATGACCAGTGGTGGCATATGGCAGTGTAGCACGTGCAGGCAGCAGCTACCAGCGACGCGATGATATCAGTGGGATGTGGAGGCAGACATGACAATAGGGGTGATGGACGCGACAGAATATGTGGAGGTGAATGAGATAAAGTGTAGGATATAGAGATTCCTAGTGGACTGGGTTGGACGAGTGGACCTATGTTGAATCCAAGGAAACCAAAGTGGAAACCCGGTTACGGCTGACCGTGACAACCAACTGTGATGGTTGACCGTGGGGCCACAACAGCTTGAGAAACTGTGGGTACAATGACGGTGATTGTTGACTATGGGAGCAGGGAAAATGCATTTGGTCTATGTGATATGTCAACCAAAAAATGTTAGTCAATCGTCATGGTGGGTGGACCTACCATGGTGGTAGGTTCGTAGGCCCCCGGCAGGCTTGTAGGCAGTTTCATTCAAATGAGCATAACTCCTAAATGGAAAATCCAATCGATGAGTCATCTGCTGTGTTGATAACCTAAAATTGAGATGGTAACTTTGAAAAAGAATAGTGGATTTTTAGTTTGTAATAGTATAGTTTTAGAGTGTTCCATTTTTCCTTTTCCTTGTGGTCTCAGTACGACATTACATCCACATCACTGGATTATAATCCCCTCTAGAGACCGAGTCATAGATTGAGTATGGTATCCCTCCCTGAGACTAGAGTGAGATCATATATCACCCCTAGTGGAGTTGTGTAATTATTTTAACCTCCAAGAGTAGGGTTTCCATCCTCCATCTAGTGGTCCTTATCTGTAGGGTTCATGGTATCCCCTAGTGTTTCTAGACGTGATCCCCTATATAGTGGGTTGATCTAGATTAGGTATGTGGTATCCCCCAGTGTGTCTGGGTGTGATCCCTATCTGTGTATCATATTATTCCCTAACCAACATGTTTTCTTTGGTTGGGGACTAAATGAGCTATACCTCTTAATCAAGGGTCTCAGATGATATCATGGCCTGAGGAGTAAGTTCTCCTAGAACGAGCGTGCTTCAAGCAGAATCCTATGAATAATAGTTGGTTATGACTGCTTGATGGTGTGGTGTCTCTCCTATGTATATATATGGTTTTATATAACCCTTGTATCTATTATACAATGTTACATATTGTATTGAGATGAATATACTTGGTGTTTCATGTTTACTGTTTTCAGGTTGTCCCGTTAAGTATTGTTATAATCAACCATGTACGGGATTTTCAGGCATGTGTTGTGTCTTGTTCAGACGAGAGACCCTTTTATGGTGTCTTAGGAGGACCAAAAGCGGTTAAAACATAGCTAGATATATCTATAATGAGGTGTTTTTTGAGAGCATACCTTTGACGTAGTCCTCACCCTTGGAGTAGGTTTGACTTATAGTTTCAGTTGGACTTTTGGTTACAGAATCTTTTTGGTGGGATTGTTGTTAGCCCTGTTTACCTTCCAGTGCTTTCATTGTTGTAATCTATTGTTGGATATTAGATGTATGCATGCATCCTTCAAGTTATTTTACATTTTAGAATTTGGTGTCTTGGAGATGTGTTCATGCGTATAGGTACATTAGGCTAATTCCTCCAATTTGTGGGATATTCCAACTCAGTGATAGTCACCACCTATGGCCTATTGGATGTGAGATTGGGGTAGTCTCACCATGGGCCCCTCTGGGATAGGTCATGAAACTCTTTAGTTAGATGAGTTAACCTATGACCCTCTAGGTTTCAATGTGTAATACACAAATCACTATTAATTATTTTTAAAAGATGCTTCCCTTTGGAAAGTGGGTGTACAAGAATAGGAATAGGATAATGTAAGAAATAAAAATTGGTGAATCCAAAATGAAATCTATTACTTGTGAAAGAGAATTATTTATCATTCATTGTCATTTGTGATACTATATTGATAGGTTTTTTATTTTCTTACCACTCATATCCAAATATCATCTACAATCAACTTGCTAAAAATATTTAAATTCCCTAACTAGGATGGGGGTCATCACAAGACAATCTTGGATGATGTAAATCACTAGTCTATGGAACCTTAGACATACACTACTACTTCCATGACTTTTGTAACTCCAAATCCCTGATAAATGATGTTTCCAACCTAACACCAGTAACATTGGGTGGTGAACACCATGGTATAGGATTACCTACAAAATTTCATCATCTAAGAAATGAATATAGTGAAAGCTAAAATATAGAAAAAATGTGAAAAGTAAAACACTATAGAGAGATTATGGCATGGGAAAAGTCTCCCATGACATGACTTCAGATCATTTCAAGAGTCTTTCCTCAGAGCATAAAAATTCCTACCTATCATATCTATAATAGGCTAATAGATACCTCTTACATATAAATGAATACCCATGATAAGCTTAAGAGAGATCCCATCAAGAATATTCATCACAATCACTATAAAACACTCACTTAACAGGAAGCTATTGAAGAGATGGAATACGATTTAGGAATCCAAAAAAAGGCTCCTATGAAGAGGTGCTACTAGGGGAAACCTACTACCTAGTTTAGGATCAAGTTCACACCCCTATACTTACCCATATCCCCAAGACCTATTATCATATCCCAAAAGTGTCTTAGGGGTCATTATATATCACTATAATAATTAAGACTTTTATTTCATCAAGGCAATCGTTGGTGATTTCTCAAGGAAACCCCTCACCCATAAAGCGAGAAAACAACCACAAAGAAGGTAATATCGATAATAGTATGATAATTAACTCTAGACATCCTATCCATAGCACCCATCACAAAAATCATCCTAATGATTCATCATTATGAAGTTTTTTATTGTAAAAAAAATAAGACTATCCATGGTTTTCTTCCCCATGGTGAAGAAAAATCCAATAACTAAGGAGGTCCCCCTCTATGATCAAATAAAAACCAAAACACTCATGTATATCACAAATGTACTCCCCATAGTATAAAGGATATCCAAATTAAGTTCCTCCCCTTAATAGTGATAAATATATTTTCAACTATAGAGGTCCTCCCCATGCTAATAATTGATAGATCAAAAATATTGAAAGTTCCTCCCCAAGATTCCCATTATAGCAATCCTCTCTGTAGTAATGATGAAATCCACCATTAAGGTCCTCCATGGAAAAAATGTTATAAATTTTCTCTTCTTAATGAAATATTAAGATGAAATAGAGGTCCTTACCATATAA
This sequence comes from Viscum album, assembly GCA_963277665.1. Taxonomy (NCBI): domain Eukaryota; kingdom Viridiplantae; phylum Streptophyta; class Magnoliopsida; order Santalales; family Viscaceae; genus Viscum; species Viscum album. Next base: position 5,807,248 of record OY728147.1, read on the forward strand.
CTAACCAAGGAAACATGAATTTTCAATTTTCTCCCTAGAATTCCTATTGAATATGTCTTCCTTTTAATAGTAAACCAATCAACCAAAATGTCCTACCAATAGAAACTATCATAAAGGTCCTCCCAAAAATGAATCACATAGCTAACAAAAATGTACTTCCCATGATTAAAACCATGGAATCAAAAATCTTGAAAATCCTTCCCAAGATTCCCATTTTAGTGTTCCTCTCAATTATAATAAAGAAATCCACAACATACAACCTCCCTATGGATACCATCATGAAGTTCCTCTCCAAAAAAAAACTTTCATACAATATAGTGGTCTTACCCATGTTGATTACCATGGAATGAATAATAATGAAGGTCCTCTACACAATTTACATTATGAAGGTCTTCCTCATGCAATAAAGAAATAAAAGTTAAAGTTCCTCCTCATGATGAAACATTCAACCAACATGAAGGTTCTCCTCATGCTAACAACCAAGGATCAAAAATACTAAAGGTACTCCCTAATATTCATGCTTAAAAAATCCTCCCAATGATAGTGAAACTCCTCAATGAAAAGGTACTCTCCATGACTCAATTATCACAAAGTTTCCCTCCCACCGAGGGTCAGTTGCAAAACCAAAGTCATTTGCACTAGGCACTCCACCATTAATTGAAAGTGTGACATCCCAATCAATGGGTGAGTTGGGGTAAAGATAATTATTAGTTCCACCCAAAATTTTTAAATCCAAGAGGTGGTTGAAAAACTTCATTATAATTATAATTTCTCAACAAATTATTGGGAAAGTGACCTTTATGGTTTGAACTAGTTAAAGAACCATTTGATGAATACGGGGAAGGTTCTAGAATTATATGGAAGTAGCTCTCCCAAGATAAAACACTAATCATGTTTTGAACCAAATCCACCACCCAATATGTAATAATTAACATCCATAAGGAGGAATACATACCCTACATATGGTGAAATTTATGTAAAATGATCCATTATCTTAAATAAAAACACTTTCCATATGATGGATATGTCAACCTCTACATGATATCATATGAAAAATGTTTCTAAGTTGATCTAACTAATCTTATAATAGCTTGGAACCCCTAGAATCAATATATATGAGAACCTAAAGATGATTTTCTTAAAAAAATCATGGAAGTCCTCCAAACAATCAATGATTATTCTACCATATAAACATCAGAGGATGGGGTGAATTAGGAAAGTTTTCATTCACCACACACACTATTTAATAGGTTTATCCTGACAGAGTAGGTTATAATTTCATTACCTTAAATCATGCATCAGATCCATGATTTAGGAAATTCATCAAGTCTATCTAATGAAACCATTATATTATAGGAGTGTTGAAGTGGAACACTAGATGGAAATGAGTGGTTGAAAAGATCCTAATAAATTTCCCAGAAAAGTGTACTAGGTATCAAACACGAGATAAGAAAACTTTATGAAAATGAAACCACCTCCAATAGAATCTATATCTTATTAATGTTAGCTATAAAATATGTTATATCTATTAATCACTTGAGTAAAATCTCATAATGTGAAGAGGTATATGATAGAGGTAATAAAAAAAAGGGGAATCTCTAGTATAAATGGTTATGGGCATTTTTACCACCATGAAAACCCTCTATAACATCAACTGTATAAAAGCATAATTAGAGTAACGATTCACACCACTTAAGGTGATAAGTATTATTAGGGATGGGGGAATCTACACTTGATATACCCCACCACACTAATTTTTTAATGATTGATGAACCAAACCCACCATTTGGGTTTTTTAGTAAAAGTTAGAAAATATTCACTTATAATCACTTTTTATACACAATCTCATGCACTATAGGAAATAATCAGCAACATAGGAAATAAATTCCTCATAGGAGATGTAAATCCAAAGAAACCTCCAAAAAGGGAAAAATGAAGGATAATTGTGACATGAACATTGATTAATATTATATGGTCAATGAGGGTCTATATTTTTCTAATACAGATAATGATCTAATTAATGTTGTGTGATTTATGTTAGTAAATTTTTTTATATAATTCCCATGAATTTTGTACACCATGACATAAATATGAAATAAGATATTTAGGAGAAACAATATATTAATAATATTATTCACATAGATGTATATGAATTAGTAATCCTTAATTTAAAATGAAAACCTACTCATGATATATGATCCCTATAAACATTTAGATTCCACCAGCTCAATAAGATAGTTTCAAAGAGAAGGGAAAAATGTAGATAAACCAAAACCCACCCACCACTCAAAGATGTTGAGTTCCTATATATTGGATAGTTTTATGCCCAGTATGAATCAAATATAAAGAAATTTTATAAGATTAATGTTGGTAATATTGAACGAATCCCCCCATAAGTGTGATTCCTAGACTGAACCATCCATTCCACCTCTCGTAGAGCCTCTTAAATAAGAAGAGATTACTCAAAATACAATAATATAATCATTCCACTAAGTTAAATTGAGGTCATGAAACACTATTCATTTATCAAAACAATATTTTATTTCCAAATGTTTTCTATATTGGGTTATAATCATTCACTAGTTCAGATAAGTCACTACGAGCTCACACGGGAAAATTACCAAACACGAACTCAAATTAGCCAACCACATCTAGCTCTGGTAATTTCCATAGTTCAAACTTCATCTCGAGTGATATTATAATAATAATTTCTAAAATATATTACTTTCCAGAATAGTTCCAGGGTAAATATTCATACACTAGTGGAGATGGAAAGAAACCAATATCCTAAGTGGGTGGATTTGACCCCTTCACCACTCAACTTCAATAACCCAAACCTCTCAAGGTTTAATGTAATGAGTGACTCATAACATCATATTAAAAAACATATATCATAGTGTGGTATAATGCTAGTAATTATGAAGAATAAAAATAAAAAATATATATAAATGTTTCATGCAGACACTAGAAGTATTTTTCAAATTATGGTATAGTGGTATAGCTAATTGATCTATCACCAGTTAAGAATAAATTATATGGAAGTTTGAATATCAATTAAACTCAACAATGAGAGGTAAAAAAATAAATTTTAACAACTCTAATTATAAACATCAAGAAAATGAGATTCATGAAATTAATTATCAAAAGGAATGATTTCATTTATTCTGTGGACATACATATCTCATATGAATAGTTATTGGATATTTGGGTGGAAAATATTCAAGATTATCTGTAAAAAATTATCATCCCATAAAATTACCTTGGTGTATTAAAAAAGTTCACTATAATATCCCAATAACTATATAATTACATTCAATGCAAAAAACCAAATCAAATAAAACACCACCATTATAGGAAAGAAAATCAGAGATGGTGGATTCTAATTACCTCACTCTTAAACTAGTTCCAATGGTAGATCCAAACCCTAAAACAATGATCATGTTTTGAACCAAATCAACCTCCCAATATGTAATCCTTAATATCCATAAGAAGAATACATACCCCACCTATGGTGAAATTTATGGAAAATGATCCATTACCTTAAATAAAAACACTTTACCTATGAAGGATATGTCAACCACCACATGATATCATATGAGAAATGTTTTAAAGTTTATCTAAATTCTCTTCCAATAGCCTAGAAACCCCAGTTTCAAGAAATATGAGAACCTCTATAAGGTTTTCTTAAAAACCTCATTGTTATCTTCCAAAAAATCAATGATTATTATTCCATATAAACATCAGAGGATGGGGTGAATTAGGAAAGTTTCCTTTTAACCACACACACCAATTAACAGTGTTATCTTGACATAGTAGGTTATAATTTCATTACCTTAAATCATGCATTAAATCCATGATTTGGGAAATTCAGCTAGTCTATCTAATGAAACCATACCATTCTAGGAGCATAGAAGAGGAACACTAGATGGAAATGAGTGGTTGAAAAGATTCTACAAAAATTTCCCAAAAAAGTGTTATAGGTATCAAACATGAGACAATAAAACTTTATGAAAATAGAACCACCTACAATAGAATCTCTATCTTATTCATCTTAGATAGAAAATATTATATATCTATTAATCACGTGAGTAAAAGTTCATAATTTTAGAGGGATATGATAGAGGAAAAAAACATAGGGTAATATCTAGTCTAAAGGGTTGTGGGAAGTTTTACCACCATGAAACCCATCTATAACATCAAATGTATAAAATTATAATCATATTAATGATTCAAATCCACTAATGTGATCAATATTATTAAGTTTGGAGGAATATCCACATGATGTACCCCCCACACTACTTTGTTAATGATTCATGAACCAACCCCACCATTGGGATTATGTTCTGTAAAAGTCATGGGATATTTAGTAAGATTCACTTTTCATACACAATCTCATGCCCCATATCAACAAAAATTATCAAGATGGGAAATCAATTCCTCGTAGGATATGTAAACCCAAAGAAACCTACAAAAAGGGAAAAATGAAGGAGAATTGTGGAATGAACATTGATTAATATTCTAAGGTAAATGAGGGTCCATATATTTCTGATATATATAATGATCTAATTCATGTTGTGGGATTTAGGTTAGTAATTTGTTATATAATTCCCACAAATTTTGTACACCATGACATAAATGTAAAATAATATGATTAGGAGAAATTATATATCAATAATATCATTCACATATATGTATAGGAAGAAATAATCTATACCTAAAAACAAAAACATGCTCACAATATAGGATCCCTCTAAACATTTAGTTTTCACCATCTCAACAAGCTAGTTACAAAGAGAAAAAAAATACAGATAAAACCATAACCCACCCACCACTCAAAGATGTTGAGTTATTATCTATTGGATAGTTTTATACCTGATATGAATCAAATGTAAAGAAATTTGAGAATATTAATGTTGATTATATTAAAAGAAACACCCCATAAGTGTGATTCCTAGACTAAAGTAGCCATTCCACCTCTAGTAAAGCCTCTTAAACAAGAAGAGATTACTCAAAATAAAATATTATAATCATTCCACCAAGTTAATTTGAGGTCATTACACACTATTAATTTCATCACACCACCATTTTATTTTCAAAAGATTATTATATTGGTATAGAATCATTTGCTAGTTCAGATAAGTCACGGTGGCCTCACACATCCAAGTTACTAAACACTAGCTCTAATTAGCCAACCAAATCCATCTCAGGTAATTTCCTCGTATAAAAATTCATCCCGAGTGATATTATAATAATAATTTCTAAAATATATTACTTCTTGGATGAATTCCAGGGAAAATATTCATAAACCAACGTAAATGGAAGGAAACCCATATTCTGAGTGGCTAGATTTAACCCCCAACCACTCAACTTCAATAACCCAAATCTCTCAAGGTATAATGTTGTAACATCCCAAGGTTTTCTAAAAATAAATTGAAAATGCTTGAAATTTTTTTTAAGGTATATATTTATAAGTATCCTTTAAACATAATTTTATTTCTCTTATGTTTTGAATTTTAAGAAACTGTCATCTACAATTGTGTTCAGTATGTTATTTAGAGTCTGATGAAACAAACTTTTTTTTTGGTGAATAGTAACCTACTCTTATGAATAGTAACCCACCCTTATGAATATTAATATGACCCTTATGAATAGTAAATAAGAGTAACATTACCTATGAATAATAAAATAAAATTTAGACATCTTAGAAAGTGACAATTTGACCTTATTAAACGTTTTTGGTATTTTATAAGTCATAAATAAATAATTATAATTAATTAATTAATTTAAAAGAATATTTATTTTCCTGTAATGTATTCATAAATTATTGAATCAATGTCTAATAGTTTTTAGATAATTTTATAAGACCTTACATAATTTTTGAAAGAACTATAAATTCAGTTTTAATCCTAAAAACTGTTTTTTAAGTAAATTATGATTTTTATTAATTATTAAATTAATAATATTTAGAAAATTATTTTTGAAAAATGGGCTTCATTTTTTGATTCTACACGTCTAAAAATGGTTGGGGTAAATTTTTGATATTTTTCTGAGATACTTGAATTTTTGATGAATAATGGAATCCGATAATTGACAATAAATGCTAAATAATGTATTAATTGAGTCACCGATGATGTTCTGCTGATGTAATACCACTTGGTTAGGGATTACATTATAAAATTACTATTATTGGTCATCCAATAATCACTATTCCTGGTCTTTGGTGAAATTAATAAACTAATCAATTTTATATTAAGGAAACCCCTCTCCCCTCCACTATAAAAGCCACCCTTCACTCCCTCTTTTCCTCACACCTCTCAAGATCCAAGACTTCTCTAAACTCTGCCCAAAAACCTTCCCTAGCTCACCCCCACGTCCAAAATCTTCTGGTCTCATCAAAAGACCAAGCCTAGCTTCCTTAAAAAGGATCTCAAGAGGAGGATTCTAAAGGTAATTTTCTCTCTCTTCTCCTTTATTTTCCTTTCAAGTTCAAGTTCCTTTCTTGATCTCTCCCTACCTATCTTCATCCAAATTTTTCTTTAAATATATTATTATATATATAATGTAATATTATGATTCTAATGTTATATTATATCACCCCACACCCTTTCCCTCTTCCATTTATTTTATTAAAGAGAACGTTGTTCATGAGGTGTTAAATTTAGCACCTTCAAAAATGACATGTTCTCTTCTTCCATTTCTACCTTCAATATGGTAATGAAACCATTTATATGGTTTAACCAGGTTATAATATATGTTTTATGACTCACATAAGGTTATGGAATTATTTTCTACTCATGATTCAAATTTATAAGACTAAATGAGGTTGTAATTATCAAAGAACCACTTAAATGATCTAAACGAACATAATTAATGTTTTAACTTATGAATCATCATCATAAAAAGCATCAAAGTGATAAATGGTATAATTTATGGTACTGGAAATATGTAAAAACTACTCCATTCCAATTCTGGAGTTTCACTTCCAATCAACAAAAACGATTCATCATGAACCGATTGTGAAAATCACAAAAGAACTCACCCAAAATAATTCAAGGAACAAAATACTAACAATTAAGGGGTGAAATGAGGTTATGAAATGACCATATAAGATGTTATAAACATTAAAATGTTTCTTTAAAATACTAATAACACTCTTTTAACCATTATACAGGAGGTTTAAACAATTTTTAAGTAAGACAAGCCCAAGGTAAGGGAATTCTTAACCCGATTTCCATTCTTTGGGTTAACCGTCTACTTTATTATTTATGTGCTATTTAAATTGTTTGTGTGATGGGTTCTGTATATATTATGTTTCATTATGTGTGTTTACAGAGTATATACATATTCTATCCACTCTATTAAGTCTCACTTCAAGTACATGATTTTTATAAGGGACTTTTCTTCTAAAATCCCCTTTTTAAAATTCTATTTTACAAGATTCAAAAGCAATGTTTTTATGTTATTATTTATGTTGTATGATAATGTTTTGGTTATTGGGAATTGTTTATGATGAAGGGTGGGACCTATATTTCCCTCCAATGCATTGGGTATGAGTAAGTTGGAGGTCGGCCGCTTGGTTACTCCACGTGTAACTGTGATGGTTACACAAAGTATGGTAGCCGTGAGGGTTACAAATTTTAAGGTAGCCAAGATGGTTACAAGATTATGTAAGTAATTCCCCAAGATACCTCTATGATTATAATTATGTTTGGTGTGGATCTTGTGTAAATATCATGTTACACAAAGTAAGTATTTATGGGTGGAAATCATATCTTTTGAAAATGTTTTCATACGTCATGCGTATTCATGGGATAATGTGATTTTTTCTTCTTTTTCATACCTTACTGAGCTTTTTTTATCATCCCAAGTTTTTAAATGATTTTTCACAGGTTAATAGATGAGTAAAACAAGGAAGGAATACATGTTAAATGTTGAATAATTGTCAAGGAGTCTTGTTTAAAGTTTTAATGTTTTATATTCTGAGGAAAATGGAAACTGATTTTATGGTATCCACTATGTAAAAATGTGTAATGTTATGAATGATTTGTCTTTTCTCTAAAGCTCTAAACTTGAAAAGATCCTCAATGTAAAAGGAATTGTTTTCTTGAATAAATTCAATATTATGTATGAAATAAGTGCGGGTTGTTACAGTTGGTATCAGAGGATGGTTTAGATAACTTTAGGGGTTAAGGTGATGCTAATAGAATACCATAAATAATTTTCACTCTATGTTTAATTTGTTATAGCATTTAAAGATTACCATGTTGCTTCATCTAAGAAATGTTTGTTCAGAATGGTTGTCCATAGAAGGAACATGGATGCTGAAGAGGAGAGGCACCGACATAATGAAATCCTTCCTGATCTATAGCTCGGAATGGTAGGGATTGGAATCGAGCAGTTTGTGACAGTAATGGCTCAGCTAACACAGGCTATAAATGGTGGTGGCATCCATGCAAGAGAACCAACAGAGGTACCCCAATGGAACATGACAGTGGTGGAACATTTTATGAGACAACATCCTCCTGCATTCAATGGATCTTCTGACCCAGTGGCAGAAGAAGGATGGATTAAAGCCCTTGAAAAGATATTTGATGTTATGGGATGTTCGGACAATCAAAAGGTAAGTCTTTCCATTTACCGTTTTGAAGGGGAAGCTGATCAGTGGTGGTCAATGGTAAGGAATATCAGGGGTAGAGAGGATTTTTATGCCTTAGTGTGGTATGTGGAAAGACTTTACCTGCAAACCTTGTTGTTTTACCCTTAGTCGAGTTTGATGTTATTCTGGGGATGGAATAGCTTTCTAATTATCATGCTAAGATTGACTGTAGAGCTAAAGAAGTTGTTTTTCAGAAAGAGTTTCAGTTTGTATACAAGAATGAACCCATAAAATTGATAACATATCAGGAAGATGAGAAACTACTGAAAGATGGAAGTGAAAGTTATCTTGCTCATATTGTTGAAAACAAGGGAACTATTCAAATTAATGATGTGCCAGTGGTAAATGAATACCTTGATGTTTTTCCTGAGGAGTTACCCAGTGTCATACCTGAACGAGAAGTCGAATTCACAATTGATTTAGTTCCTGATGCTAAGCCAATTTGAAAACCCCCATATCGTATGGCTCCAATAGAACTTCATGAATTGAAAAATCAGTTGCAGGATTTTCTTGTCAAAGGCTTCATTCGTCCCAGTACTTCACCGTGGGGAGCCCCTGTTTTGTTTGTTAAAAAGAAAGATGGTTCCATGAGACTTTCCATTGATTATAGAGCTTTGAATAACATCACTTTTAAAAACAAGTATCCTTTACCTCATATTGATGACTTGTTTGATCAGCTCCAGGGAGCTCAGTACTTTTCCAAGATTGACTTGAGATCCGGATACCATCAGCTGAAGGTGAAGGAGGATGACATTCCGAAAACAGCCTTTCGTACTAGATATGGGCATTATGAATTTGTTGTTATGCCATTTGGGTTAACTAATGCACCTGTTGTATTCATGAATCTTATGAATAGAGTATTTCATGAGTTCTTGGATAAGTTTGTGGTTGTATTTATTGATGACATTCTGGTTTTTTATAAAAATAAAGAGGAGCATGAAAAACATCTAAGGGTTGTTTTACAAACTTTAAAAGAAAAGAAACTATATGGAAAATTCAGCAAGTGTGATTTTTGGTTGCAAGAAATTTCTTTTCTTGGGAACATTGTAAATAAGGATGGAATAACAGTTGATCCTGCCAAAACAAAAGTAGTTGATGAATGTCCAAGACCCACAAATGTTATAGAGATTCGTAGTTTTCTAGGCTTAGAAAGTTATTACCGACGGTTTGTTAAGAACTTTGCATAGTTATCTAGCCCAATAACTAAGTTAACATGGAAAGGGGTTAAATTTGTTTGGACAGAGGAATGTGATGTTTGTTTTTAGGAACTAAAGAAGAGATTGGTGAATGCTCCAGTTTTGGCCTTACCTTCCCGGAATGGTGAGTTTGTCATCTACAGTGATGCTTCTTTGAAGGGACATGGTTGTGTTTTGATGTAGAATGATCAGGTAATTGTATATGCTTCGAGACAACTTAAAACTCATGAGATAAATTATCCCACACATGATTTGAAATTGGCAGCTGTGGTTTTTTCTTTGAAAATATGGAGGCATCATCTATACGGAACCAAATGCCAAATATATACTGACCATAAAAATCTTAAGTATATATTCACTCAGAAGGAATTAAACATGAGGCAGAGAAGATGGCTAGAACTGATAAAGGATTATGACTGCACGATCAATTACCATCTTGGAAAAGCAAACAAAGTAGCAGATGCCTTAAGTCGGAAAAATCATGCATCATTAACCATGCTACGATTGGAAAATGATCCCTTGATTAATGATTTGATGAATTTTGGCTTAGAAGTTGTTGCTGTAGGGAATATATCTGTTTTGTTTCAGGTTTCAGTGCAGTCTTTGTTGTCAAAAAGAATTATGAAAGCGCAGAGGGAAGACCGTGAGCTACAGAAAAAGGTAGAATTGGTTAAAATGGGTAAGTTTCCAGAATTTAATCTTGATAAAGATTGTGTTTTAAGATTTGGAAAAAGGTTGTGTGTGCCATGTGATTCCTATCTGAAGAAAGAATTGTCGTGTGAAGCTCATAGTTCTCCATTCTCTATTCATCCTGGAAGTACTAAGATGTACAGAGACCTTTGAGAGTATTACTGGTGGAATGGGATGAAAAGAGATATTACTGATTTTACAATGAAATGTTTGACATGTCAGCAGGTTAAAGCAGAGCGGCAATTACCGAAGGGGATGCTTCAGCCTTTTCCAGTGCCAGAATGGAAATGGGAGAATATATCCATAGATTTTGTGGTGGGACAACCAAAAAATTCTCGAGGTAACAATGCGATATGGGTTATTGTTGATCGGCTAACAAAGTCTGCTCATTTTCTTTCTATTAGAGATAAAATGACATTAGATCATATTTCTCGATTGTACCTCAAGGAGATTGTCAGGTTACACGGAGTTCCTCTTTCTGTTGTGTCTGACCGAGATCCCAGGTTCACTTCCAAATTTTGGAAGGGACTTCAGAAGTATTTGGGAACATAGTTGAATTTCAGTACAACTTTTCATCCTCAATCAGATGGGCAGTCAGAACGAACGATTCAAAATTTGGAGGATATGCTTCGAGCTTGTTCAATGGACTATCAGGGAAGTTGGGATCAACATCTTTCATTAGTTGAGTTTTCTTATAATAACAATTTTCATTCCAGTATTCAGATAGCACCTTTTGAGGCCTTGTATGGAAAGCGGTGTCGGACTCCTACGGTTTGGGATGAAGTCGGTGAAAGAAAGTTGATGGGGACAGAATTAGTAGAAGAAGTGGCTGAGAAAGTGAGGGTGATCCAGCAACACATGAGGACAGCTCAGAGCAGGCAGAAAAGTTATGCAGATAACAGAAGGAAATAATTCTCTTTCGAGGTAGGTGACCATGTTTTCCTTAAAATCTCTCATTGGAAAAGTGTGATGTGTTTCGGTAAGAAAGGTAAACTAAGTCCACGGTTCATCGGTCCTTTTTAAATCTTGGATAAAATTGGAACAGTTGCATACTGTGTAGCTTTGCCTCCGAGCTTATTTCAGGTACACGATGTTTTTCATGTTTCGATGTTGAGAAAGTATGTTCCAGATTCATCACATGTCTTGAGGCCGGAAGCAGTTCAGCTGGCAGAGAACCTTTCTTATGAAGAAAAATCAGTTCAGATTCTTGATCGAAGAGAACAGGTATTGCGGAATAAGGTAATCCACCAGGTAAAGGTTTTGTGGAGAAACCACATGGTTGAAGAAGCAACATGGGAGTCTAAAAATGCTATGAGGGAAAAATACCCTCAGTTGTTTAATAAGTAAATAAAATTGCGAGGACGAAATTTCAAGAAGGTGGGGATAATGTAACATTCCAAGGATTTCTAAAAATAAATTGAAAATTCTTGAAATTTTGTTTAAGTTATATATTTATAAGTATCCTTTAAACATAATTTTATTTCTCCTATGTTTTGAATTTCAAGAAACTGTCATCTACAATTGTGTTCAGTATGTTATTTAGAGTCTGATGAAACAAACTTGTTTTTTTGGTGAATAGTAACCTACCCGTATGAATAGTAACCCACCCTTATGAATAGTAATACGACCCTTATGAATAGTAAATAAGAGTAACATTACCTATGAATAATAAAATAAAATTTAGATATCTTAAAAAGTGACAATTTGACCTTAGTAAACGTTTTTGGTATTTTATAAGTCATAAATAATTAATTATTATTAATTAATTAATTAAAAGAATATTTATTTTCCTGTAATGTATTCATAAATTATTGAATCAATGTATAATAGTTTTTAGATAATTTTATAAGACCTTACGTAATTTTTGAAAGAACTATAAATTCAGTTTTAATCTTAAAAACTGTTTTTTAAGTAAATTATGATTTTTATTAATTATTAAATTAATAATATTGAGAAAATTATTTTTGAAAAATGGAAGTCATTTTTGGTTTCTAAACGTCGAAAAATAGTTGGGGTAAATTTTTGAGATTTTTCTGAGATACATGAATTTTTGATGAATAGTGGAATCCGATAATTCACAATAAATGCTAAATAATGTATTAATTGAGTCACCAATGATGTTCTACTGATGTAAGCCCACTTGGTTCGGGATTACATTATAAAATTACTATTATTGGTCATCCAAGACTCACTATTCTTGTTCTTTGGTGAAATTAATAAACTAATCAATTTTATATTAAGGAAACCCCTCTCCCCTCCACTATAAAAGCCACCCTTCACTCCCTCTTTTCCTCACACCTCTCAAGCTCCAAGACTTCTCTAAACTCTGCCCAAACAACTTCCCTAGCTCATCCCCCACATCCAAAAGCTTCTGGTCTCATCAAAAGACCAAGCCTAGCTTCCTTAAAAAGGATCTCAAGAGGAGGATTCTAAAGGTAATTTTCTCTCTCTTCTCCTTTATTTTCCTTTCAAGTTCAAGTTCCTTTCTTGATCTCTCCCTACCTATATTCATACAAATTGTTCTGTAAATCTAGTATTATATATATACTGTAATATTATGATTCTAATGTTATATTATATCACCCCACACCCTTTCTCTCTTCCATTTATTTTATTAAAGAGAACGTTGTTCATGAGGTGTTAAATTTATCACCTTCAAAAACGACATGTTCTCTTCTTCCATTTCTACCTTCAATCTGGTCATGAAACCATTTATATGGTTGAAACAGGTTATAATATATTTTTTATGACTCACATAAGGTTCTGTAATTCTTTTCTACTCATGATTCAAATTTATAAGACTAAATGAGGTTGTAATTATCAAAGAACCACTTAAATGATCTAAACGAACATAATTAATGTTTTAACTTATGAATCATCATCATATAAAGCATCAAAGTGATAAATGGTATAATTTATGGTACTAGAAATATGTAAAAATTACTCCATTCCAATTCTAGAGTTTCACTTCCAATCAACAAAAACGATTCATCATGAACCGATTGTGAAAATCACAAAAGAACTCACCCAAAATAATGCAAGGAACAAAATACTAACAATTAAGGGGTGAAATGAGGTTATGAAATGGCCATATAAGATGTTATAAACATGAAAATGTTTCTTTAAAATACTAATAACACTCTTTTAACCATTATACAGGAGGTTTAAAAAATTTTGAAGTAAGACAAGCCCAAGGTAAGGGAATTCTTAACCCGATTTCCATTCTTTGGGTTAGCCGTCTAATTTATTATTTATGTGCTATTTAAATTGTTTGTGTGATGGGTTATGTCTATATTATGTTTCATTATGTGATTTTACAGAGTATATACATATTACATCCACTCTATTAAGTCTCACTTCAAGTATATGATTTTTATAAGGGACTTTTCTTCTAAAATCCCCTTTTTAAAATTCTGTTTTACAAGATTCAAAAGCAATGTTTTTATGATATTATTTATGTTGTATGATAATGTTTTGGTTATTGGGAATTGTTTATGATGAAGGGTGGGACCTATATTTCCCTCCAATGCATTGGGTATGAGTAAGTGGGAGGTTGTCCGTATGGTTACTCCACGTGTAACTGCGATGGTTACACAAAGTATGGTAGCCGTGAGGGTTACAAATTTTAAGGTAGCCAAGATGGTTACAAGATTTTGTAAGTAATGCCCCAAGATACCTCTATGATTATAATTATGTTTGGTGTGGATCTTTTTTAAATCTCATGTTACACAATGTAAGTATTTATGGGTGGAAATCATGTCTTTTGAAAATGTTTTCATACGTTATGCGTATTCATAGGCTAATGTGATTTTTCCTTCTTTTTCATACCTTACTGAGCTTTTGTGCTCATCCCAAGTTTTTAAATGATTTTTCACAGGTTAATGGATGAGTAAAACAAGGAAGGAAGACATGTTAAATGTTGAATAATTGTTAAGGAGTCTTGTTTAAAGTTTTAATGTTTTATATTCTGAGGAAAATGGAAACTGATTTTATGGTATCCACTATGTAAAAATGTGCAATGTTATGAATGATTTGTCTTTTCTCTAAAGCTATAAACTTTAAAATATACTCAATGTAAAAGGAAGTGTTTTCTTGAATAAATTCAAGATTATGTATGAAATAAGTGCGGGTTGTTACAAATGTAATGAGAGACTTACAAAATCATCTTACACACCATATATCATGGTGTGGGACAATGATAGGAATTATAAAGAATACAATTAAAAAAACATAAATGTTTCATACAGACACTAGAATTATTTTCCATATTCAGGTATAGTGATATAGCTAATTGATCCATTACCAGTTAAGAAGACCTTATATGGAAGTTACACTATCAATTCAACTAAACACTGAGAAAAAAAATAATTTTTAACTACTCCAATTTCAAACATTAGGAAAATGAGATCCATGAAATTTATTATTAGAATGAATGGTTTAATTTATTCCACGGACATACATATCCCATATGAATAGTTATTCGATATTTGTGTGGAAAATATTCAATATTAGCTATAAATAATTATCATCCTATAAAATTACCCATGTGGATTCATATAGTTTACTATAATATCCCAATAACTATAAAATTCCATTCAACACAACAAACCAAATCATAGAAAAAACCACCATCATAAGAAATAAAATTGGAGAAGGTGGAGTCTAATTCCATCACTCTTAAACCAGTTCTAATGATTGATCCAAACACTAAATATTATAGATTTAACTAAATGCATCCACCTAAAAAACAAAAAACATTCCCACATTCTAATTCATACACATAGGACATGCATAAGTAGAAAAATCATTTTAAAATAGAAAAAAAATAAGAGAAAGGTTTATTACATCATAAAAAACATTTTCCATGGTATTTAATCCCCACATTGAATAAAAATATTTTTACACAATGAGATATTAGAAAACTTGACAAGGTAGAGTTATATGATCATCCTATCTACTACCCTTATCATAAAATATTAGGGCATAACATCTATAATTTATTTATTTTTAAATTAATTTATTCAAATAATGGTAGATATAGTGAAACATAATTTATATAGTCCTAAGATATGGGTCACATGTATATCTATAACTCTACATGAGGTAGAGGAAAATGTATAGAAAGAAATTCCATACTAAAATGCATAAAAATTTGATAACTATATGACCTAAAATTCATTGAGTCGTGCACATGAAATCATTAGGGAATAACTAAGTCATCTATTTGAAACATCATATCCCTCTGAAACATTTGTGATAGCATATTTGGATCCACAATCATCTAAAACATTTTGAAATCATCATAAATGTAATAAAGATAAAGAAGAGTAAACCTAGTGGGGTCCTAAGATTATTCAAACTCTAATGGATTTTATGCCACCCATAATTGGGAAAGGGTACCACCCCATGAAATATAATTTTCCTCTAAAAAATAATCCTAAAATATTTTTTTTAATGTTAACCTTATGACAGAATTGTATAATAATTAATAATATCTATATGAAATGTATTGGTATGTCAATTCTCGAAAATGTGTCCACAGAGGTAGAGGAAGACACTCCTAAAACAGACCTTGGAATTTGGGTGTTATCACAACTAAAATCATATATGTGGTAAACACCAAGATAAATCCCCTTCAAATTAACCCATAGTAACACTAGTTCAATCCTAATTCCTTTATCACTCGTTCCACTCTTATTAGACTTGTAGATTGATTGGTAATATAAAAATCACCTAATGAACAATTATATGCGGGGAATTTACTAAATCCCAATTTATAAATAATAAATACAACCCAAAATTATAACTTAGGATTGAGAGAATAATTTTCACAATTATAATAGGGAATAAAGAATCATCCTTCAATATATAAATATACATTATTAAGGTTTCCTCTTATTATTCTGATGTAGATTTCAATACTATCAACTCTTTATCTCTCTAAGGAATTGAAGGATTACCTCATTGAGACTCTATGAAGACCTTGAGAGTTAGAAATTAAATTGGGGTATTTTGAAATATACCATGCTAAAATGGAATCTACTAAGTTTTACATAGTTATCTCCATTTGGGAATAGAATCAGGTGACAACCATACAAGGGCACATCATACACTTGTAAATATATGGAAATCTTGATACCATCAACATTCATTGATTCTTCATGGAAAATGGAATAGTAATTAATCTAATTTTGGTACAAACACTTATTAATTTATTATAAAAAGAATCTAATCTATCACCTTATCATTTAACAATTCAGGGGTACAATAAAATTAAACAAAGGTCCATGGGAAAGTTAAAACTGAAAAAACAGTCCATAGACCTTATGTTTAACTCCATGTTCATAGTGGTCTACTAATACACCACTTTCAATGACATATTAGGAAGAAATTTCTTTTATTTTCATGTATATGATCCCTCCTCACACCATCAATGCTTGAAATATTTCATTAATGAATATATAAGGGTACTATATGGTGAAAATTCACCTTTTGAATCATGTGAGGAATAATATATCAATGAAATATACTACAAAATAGAGGTTTTAACCCATTTAATAATCCAAAAAAAATTATTATATTTTATCCATCACATAGAGGTTAAAAATCCATATTTAAGAATCCAAGTAATTTTACAATCCAAAGGAAAGAAGTATCAAACCATATTCTTCTCTTATGATGGAAAAATTAATGTATATGTTGAGTCACATCCATCAATAGAAGAAAAGGTCTCTATATATCCTATGAACAATAATCTAAACCATAATAATCGTTCATTGAATACAGAGTTCACTAATATATGATCAAAATAGCCTTGGCAATTAAATTATATGGAAATGCACCATAAAACTGGAACACAAGGTTTTGGTGCCTTCGCCTCCATTCACATGGTGTATACCTAACCTGATGAAGTCACATATACTTTATATGAGTATAGAGATTTTATTACCACTATTCGATCTTATGAAATTCTGTAGGAATATGACTTAACCCCCATTCTTAATGACATTAAAGAAGAAGATATCATATATTCCTCCAACAACTTTTGAGGAGGAAATTTCAAACATCATTGATGAACTCAAATAGGAGAATATAGGTATTGAAGAGAACCCACAACCCACATTGATCATTGAAGCTATATCTCTGAGGGTGATAAAGAAATATATTTCCTTTTATATAAAATATAGGGATGTATTAAAATGGAATTACATAGAAATACCAGTAATTGAACCTTATGTATATATTCACCACCTAGGCCTACAAACTAACCATCATTGTTATAAAACAATAGTAAGAAGGATGAATATGACCCACTGTGGAAAGGTATAAGTAGATATAGATAAGATGATTAAGGATGATTTCATTGAGAAATTATAATAAACCAAATATTAACCTATAATTCTTCCTATTAAGAAGAATAATAGGAAAATCAATGTATATATCAACTTTAGGGATTTAAATCATCATTGTCTAAAAGATAAATTCCCTATTCCAATCACTAAATTATTGATTGATTCAATTTCCAGTTTCCAATTCCAATCATACATAGATAGGTATTATCTATATAGTCATATTTATATGGAAACCAAAGACAATGAAGACAATTACTTTAAGGTTCCCAAATGGGTTTGTTACTAAAAATTGATTCTCTTTGGTCTCAAAATCATCAGATCCACATATCAAAGGTTGGTTAAACACACTTTAAAACCACTCCTATAAAATATCATAAAATGATACATGGATAATCTGGATATTAAATCATGATGGTGATTAGATCATTTTACTAACTTGTAAGTGGTTTTTTAAACTATAGTTTCACAACTTGAAAATGAACCCATTGAAACATTCCTTTAGAGTCACATCAGGAATGTTTCTTGGTTTTTTATTCTATCTTTGCGGCATCAAAATAAACCCAATAAATCTAAAGAAAAATGTGAAATTATACCTTTTCAAAATATATAAGATTTAAGAGGAATTTAGTGAATGATAATATACATTATTTGATTCATTATAAACCTCGTTGAAAAATTATTTCCATTAATTATGTTGATGAATAAAAGAGAAACCTATTTGTGGTATAAATACTACCAAAGATCATTTTTTGATATCAAGAAATATATTTTTCACCCTATAATTTTTATACCCCTTGTGGAAGGAAAACCCCTTATCCTCTACGTGGAAACCCTGTAATAATCTCTTAGAGACATTGTTTCCATGAATAATGATATTAGAATGAAAAAAATCTTTATTATCTTAGTTAAACACAATTGGAAACTAAGTGATGATATACGAGTATTAAGAAAAATTGCCTCACCATGACCGTTAAAGTACATTAGATGTGTCACTATTTACAACAACCTAAGATACACCATGTAGATAAAATCAATTTTATCATTGGTCAACCTATGTTGAATAGATGATTAGAAATATGGGTTATTATCCTTTAGTAATTTTACACCCATTTTTTAATTGAATAAAGTGATAAAAGGGAAAGTGTTTATAGACTTTTTGGAAGCACACCCTTCCCTAGAGAAGTCACTTGTTGACATGAAACTCTATAATAAATAGTGTTTCTCTATTCAAGAGGCTTATCATATATGGGAACTATACTTTTATGGTGCTTGTATAATCCTAGTTAGAGAAATTTTGGATGAACTATGTTTTAACTAGGTCGAAATGATAATTGTGTCCATTTTACTAGAAA
Source organism: Viscum album (assembly GCA_963277665.1). Classification (NCBI taxonomy): domain Eukaryota; kingdom Viridiplantae; phylum Streptophyta; class Magnoliopsida; order Santalales; family Viscaceae; genus Viscum; species Viscum album. The sequence continues at coordinate 5,826,494 of OY728147.1, forward strand.
AGATACTTTTTGCCTATTTTTTACTATTAGAATGATAAGTCAACAATAAAGTTGAATACCATGCCCTAATTATTGGTTAGGAGCTAGTCTTATAAATAATAGATACCCTTCTAAATGTTAATTGATACTCTTTACTAGTGATCAAATATATCAATAGAAAATACATAATCAAGAAAGAGGTGTTGGAACTATTTTCTGACTATACCTGAGAACTTATGGATCAATTTCCATAAAAATGGTCTTGTTTCTCATTCTATGTTCGTACAATGATGGATTTGATATATTGTATAATTTTTACATAGATCTTACAGATCCTGGTTAGGATGATACAATCATCCATATTACACATCAAAGAGTAGTCTTTCTATTTATCAAAAAGGATATAGAATATATTAATGAGGTTGATGTTATTTTCGATCGAGATGGATCCCTATACTCAAAATTTGATATAATAACTAGATGAATGTATCTACCAGTGGAATACCACTAAATAGAGGTTCTTCCACAAGAGTTGGAAAAAATGGGAAAAATTTATAGTTGGGTGAAGAATTTTTTCCTCAATCATAACTATAATTCCTAGAAATTTCTTTATAAATGGGGAATTTACGGGGTTTTCCCCATATGTATTAATGGAGAAGATACCCTCACTATTATATAGTAATTACTTGCTAGAACCTATGCCATACATTAAATAGGGACAATGATTTTTCATCAAATCAGGATACTTTGATATTTTTTGACAACTATTATAGATAATTGTATAGAATTCAAAAGGATACTTAAATCCATCCTTACTACTAAAAAATTCCTCTCTAAATTGTCTGAAAATTTTCCAATAAAAGTAGTTGAATAATTTCTATAATCAATTTCATGAATTTAAATATCATTACTATATTTAGAGTTCCTCATATAATTTTTAGAAAAAAATGGCACTGGCTTCTATGAATCCATATTTAGGAAATTTTATCTAAAATACAACATCATGTTAAATCATTTATCCCACTATTATTTGGTTGTAAATTGAAAAATAAAATAATTTAGCAAAAAAATCCAAATATTCTTATGAAAATGGTTGATAAAGATAAAAAATCTTAGCCTGAACTACTTGTCAATGCTTTGTGGGCTTATCACACCCATACTGTACTTCATTGTAGGTGATCCTATATTCACTCGTGTATGATATTAAAGATGAATTTACCATTTAATACCATTTTACTTCACTATGTATAGAAATTTGTGATCAGTAAACTGGGTATGGTTGGTCAAAAGTTCATATTGATGAACTAGAATGATTTGGTGAGAAAATGATGTGAGAATTAAACATCCTTCAAGTTCTCCATAACCAGGTAGAAAAATATTTTTAAAAGAAGATTCACCTCTGCTCATTTAACCAAGAAGAACTGGTGTTAACCTTAAATACACTAATGATACCTATAAAGAAACCCCCATAGTTGGATAATTAATAGGAAGGACCCTACAATAAGTATAAGGTATATTATAATGAGGCATACTATTTAATCATGAAAACTGGCGAGCACATCAAGCCTCCAACCAATGTAAAGTTTCTTGAAAAATAATTCCCATGATTTTACGTTTGGTGTATATATAACTCATCACATGACTTGAAAATGCATAAAATATGGTCCAAACCACATGTACTTAAACTGTACAATATATGTTACTATTCATGAGACCTTAAAATACACGACATTATGTCATTGTCACATGAATATAAAACTACATGAAATGTGGTCTATAACAAATTACCTTAAATTGTATGTTATATGGTATTTGTTTCAAGACCATAAACAACATGATAGGTTTCCCATCCTGCATGACCCATAAACTACTTATAGTGGTCTAGTTCATACAACATGTTCTCCGCACGTAAGAGCCTGATATGTATAAGAGTTCATCATGTTTCATTTTATTATCCAATATGATTCCCATTAAAGACCATGAAATATGATAAATCCAATCATGGGATATGTAGTGATTCCTGAATCTTCTATTCAAGGTTCAACAAAAAAAAATCACTTTCACTTCATTCCTCGATCCACCTTAATGCTAAAATTTTCTCTAATTCATATCAAGATTCATCCCTTATCCTCTTAGTTAGGAATCTATTAATTCTATCATATTTATATTTTAAATAATCCTAGTATATTAGTTCACCAATCCAAGACATATCTATCCTCATATCAATATAATATAGAATCCCCCATCTAAAAACTGTGAAATTCTTGATTCCAATTTATATAGGTATGTAGTGATGTTAAGATCACTTATCTTGTGATCAGATAAAAATATCAATCCCCTGGTCCATCCAAGAATTTTTGACCTCACTAATTTATGTCAATTCCTCTCCAATAATACTATTCTCATATAGAACCATCTCTTTTCCCCATTATAATAATCTAGATCAGTGAAAATACCTATGAGAAAATAATAATTAAAATGGTTCTACAATTTATAGAAATATGTGTGGAATTATTCTTATTTATCAGGATATATAGTGATGTTCAAATCACCCATATCAGACCTAACTATAAATCCTCACTTACTTTTCTCCCATTCCCACACTTTTCTAGTACAATTCGATCAGATTTGGGTTATAACATTCTAACCATATTTAAATATCTCTCACTTATACATATAATTCAATATTTTTTATTTGAATCCCCATAACCTTTTCACATATACTAGTAAAAATATGTGTTTTATATCTGACCTTCCTAAAAAATACAATATTATATATTATTCCTATGGATATGACCCATTAAGTGTATATTAACTTAATAATATTATTGTGGAATCCAGGTTTCAAATATGATCATTGGTCATCCTAGATTTTTTAATGGTTTTATAATGGATCTATCATTAAAACATGATCATATATTATCATGTACTATCTATAATGATCTCACAATTCCTTAATTCAAGTGCCTGAACCCTTGAATTTATCAATTTTCATTCCTTTTTCAATGTTGTAAATATTATTTTTCTTTCCTCAGCCTCCATTTGGTTAATAAAGTTTCTTTCCTATCCATTTTCAATAATTCCACTATAAATTCACAATGTCTCAGCTATTTCTACTAGGATAATGGCCTATTTTCATCATTTTTATCTATGTCACATGATCATAAACTCCATGAGACATTGGTCTAAATTCTTTGACCATAAATTAGGAGTCACATTCTAGTCCTGGTAGGACAACCCTAAATTTCATGATTATTTTCCCCTTGAGGTATCCTATCAAGCATTAGGTTTTTCGTGCATATTGGGTCAATTATCTCCCTTATCATGAGATATATTGTCTATATTTTAGTTAAATATATATGATCATAAAAATCAACCACTTTTGGTCAAATCTATATGAATTCAAGCACCACTTTTCTGATGTTAATTATCTTAAATTATAATAGAAAAATAGGCATGGCACTTTTTGAGTTGAAAATCAATAAAGGAAGGATTGAGAAAAAGTTGATACTTTATTCATGAATCATTTCCTTGTTTGGATTCAGGAAAATTTAGTTCATAACATAAAAGAGAAAGAGGTATAAAATTTATCTACTTAACAAATCATAAAATAAATCCAAATAAAAAATTAAGTCTCTAATTACTAAGTCTCCCTTTTCAAGGATTGGGAAAAACATCAAACACATAAGAAAAAGGTGAAAATATTATAATGACCAATGTTTAGACCAAGAAAAATTCAAGTTATGATCACTTGGTTTATGGATCTTGGAAATAGTTAGAGCATCTTTGTTTTCTTCATATATATTATTTATGATAATTTATGTGAAATACACAATAATGTAATTTCAAGGTACTCAAACCCTTCCTAAACAATAACCCACTCATAAAAAAACCCCTTTATTAGTTATTTTATACTAAGTCATTCACTCTATAATTTACCAAGGAATTAACATAGTATTATATTTATAGAACATGCATTGCATATCAAACCAACCTATACTTATCGAAGAGCACATGTCTGGGGGGAATCAAACCTCTTGCATCATTTTTATAACAGGTTAACGTCATAATATAGTGATGGAATATACACTGCATATTTATCCCTCTAATACCCATAAGAGAGTACATTACATAAGATATAATAAGAAAATTCAATCATTTAATAATATATTAATATATATAAGATTTTTATTTATAATAAATTCATTTATACTCAATGTTTATATAGATTCAATTATTTTTATATTATAATTTTTATATTTTCACAATTTATAAATGGTTAATATTCCATATAATACGTAATTTGTATCATTAGAGACAAATCATCAAGTAACTTATGGAAAAGAACATTGTCACTAATTGTGTAAAAAATAAAATATAACTTCCATAATATAGAGTATTCCTTTAAGAAGCCAGCTTGGAGTAAGTGATAATCAATAGGAAAATTATGATAAAATTAAATTAATAGAATGCTCAAAATTAGTAAATGATTAATAGAAATAAAAAATTAATCATTAATTGTCTATTTTTCTGTCATATTTTACTTTAGCCAATATATTTATATGATAAACCCTTGTGGATGATTCTTATAATTTTTTTCTATAGCCTTAAACTTTTACTTATATTTCTGTAAGTTATGATTTCAAAGAAATTATATAGAGCCCATGATGTTCTATTTTTACTATTTGGATAATGATCAAATCTCAAATATTTTATTTTTTTTACTTTATAATGATCTTGTAATTCAGTAGTTCACTCCGTTAATATTTTATAATGTTATGTGATTTTGGATGCATGTAGGTCTTTCTCCAGATCTACTATTCATTTATGAAGAGTTATAGTTTTTGAGATAGTAGCATAAAATCCTTGGTGGTCAAAGTTAACTACTTATTGAACTATAAATATATAGTATAATTAGTCTTATCAATCAATTATTTTATTAATAGGATTCCATGTAATCAAATCGTGATTTTTTAATCCCTTTAAATTATTACTCAGTTTGTGCCAATGGTTTCAAATCTAGGATATAAATCATCTTCTTGAATTAAAATATATGTCAAGATAATAGTTATTTTTGAAAATGTATCTAGGGATCTTGATGAAGATTTTATTATAATAATATCCAAATCACCCTTATTGGGAGATGTTTTCTCTTGAGGATATTGAAAGAGGTTGTATTTGTGGATGTATATAAGATGAGGGATTCTCAATGATGTTTTGTGGCCTCTAATAATGCATAAAAAATAAGGAAACATAAATATAGAGACTGAGGATTTTCATATAAAATTATCTAATCTTTTTATATGAATATTCAATACCTTTCATAAATACACACTCAAGGACCAAAATAGTTTAGTGTATTTTGAAACAATAAACACAATCTTTTTATTTCATGAAATATATTCAACATTTCCCATAAATATATTCCCACATATTACTCTTCTTAAGCATACCCTACATAAAAATTTCTTCATAACATGGGGAAATAAACATAAAAAATGGTCATCTTATATGCTCAATAAGGGTAAACATAAGAGATAAATCTATGATCATATGGGATAATAAGATAATCATAAGGGTATGTGATCATGAAAAAAGTATAACAAGTTAATACCCATCATGTCATAGATCATAAACATGAGTCATGACATAAAACTTTATCATTTCTAAAAACATGACCCACAAGACTGAGAAATCATCATAAATGAACCATGAACCATAATATCATGTCATAAAAGTGTGGAACTATCATAAATATAGAAACATATTTCATATGTCAAGGTTATATACCAAGACCATAAATATAGTAGATCAAGACTCATCACTTATTTCACATTATGGATTATGACACGCTTGTTTCCTATAGTGGATCATGAGGCACTTGTCTCCCATAGTAGATCAAGCCCATCAACTTGATTCCCATTATTATCTCATGAGAGATATATAGGTCCCACCCCTCTAAAAATTAAAACCATGCTTATTTTTTCAGAATACCATAAAATATTCACCATACCATCACATCGTAACCTGTGTAAATAAATCAGGTTTCATGAACATTTAATTAACATAAACATTAATCATCTAGATAAATAATAAGGATTGTGCAAATAAATGTTATCACTAGTAAATAACGAGTAATATAAAATGATGTCATCTTATATGGAAAATTATTTTAAAAGATCACTTGGAACATTTCTTGAGAAATATAAACATTACACTTTAGAAAAGTCTTTTTAAAACATAAAACATTTTCAAAATAATTTTTTTTTGAAAATAACCTTTAAAATTTCTTAAAGAATATTTAAAAATAATTTAAAACATTTTTTAAAGATAATATAATTTATACTTTGAAAAAAAACTTTTTAAAACATAAAACATTTTGAAAATCCATTTCTTTAAAATATAACGATGAAAACTTATAAAATAATATGTAAAAATAATTAAAAACATTTCTTGAGGAAAATATCCCTTCCAATATGAAAAAAACTTTTTAAAACATAAAAAATATTGAAAATATTTTTTATTAAAAATAAATGTGATAAATTATAAATTAATCTTCAAATAAATTAATATTCATGATGGTGGGAAATTTTATTCATGCCATACATATTAAAACAAAAATTCCTTCCATGTTTTCAGTAAATGCCTAATGAGCATTGTTGGGAAAACGAATTAAAGATTTTTTTCAAAAAAACTGAAAAGTAAAATATTGGTAAACTTTACTTAATAAATTATTTAAATAAATTTAATTTTTTAAAACATTTTTAGGAAACATGGTTTATGAAGAAACATGGTTTTTGACAGAAGGGGTAAATAAGTAAAATTTAAAAAAAAAATATTTTGAACTCTTTAGTGCATAAATAAATCAAAATGAATGTAAAACATGTATTCTAATGAAATAATCATAGAATATGAAAATTAATTAGTTTATTGAGAGATAAATAATATTATTTCATCATTGGAAGAATACTCATGAGAAATCCCGATAAATGATGAGACTGTGACATAAAACCCTTACCACTTTGGTAGCTTTGAATCATAATCCCCATGAAAATATAATGTTAAATGTAACATATAATATCATAATAATAAATAAATTCAAGATATTACATGTCAAATGGGTTTTATATACACCTCATAAAAGAATATAGGTGCAGAACATATGTCTTAAAAAAGGAAAATTGAGACAAAATCTGTTATTGCTTTGGTAACTTTTAAACTGTAAAGTCCATGAAAGAGATATCCTAAAAAGGATATGTAAATACAAATAAATTTAATAATAATAATCATAAAATAAATTCATGGGTATTATATACACCACATAAAATAAATAGGTGGTTAATATCACATGTGTCTCGTAAAAGTAAAAAGTGTGATGGGAATCCCTTACCGCTTTAGAAATCTTGTGGATCGTAATCACCAATAAGGTATAATATTAAATCATACATTAAGTATAATTAAACTAATTATATTCATTATATATCATTTTAAATGGTAATTATATAAACAACACAAAATAAATTAGTGGTGAATTTTCATCTCTCCTAGAAATAAAAGAGAGACTAAAAATACCTTGCCACATGTCTCGACTTCCTTCGTACACATTTGAACCTCCTGTATAATAAATATAAGTTTATTAAGATAATATTAAATAAACACATATATATATATAATACAATTTATGATTTAATTATGACCTTTGTTACCCATTTATTAATAATTCCATGTTAAATTCATGTTTTGGGCAATAACTGCTTTATTTTTCATGCCTGTTTTGATTTTTTTGGTCCTCCTAATTTTGTCATGGTTCCAATATCTCTATAATTTTATCCCTGATATAAATATCATATTTATTGCATATTCATGTATTATAGTGACCCATAAAATTTAGAGATTGAAAATGAAATGCACCATTCATGGATACGGTAAGTCATACGTATGAATGAACGTTGTTTCAATTTTCTAGAAGGATAGAATGAAATAAAGACACATAATATATTAAAATTAAAGAATAATTTATATGTAATATATATCACATATTTTTTTTAAAACAAACCTTATTATAAGTGAGGTGAGTGCCACAATTTTAATTTTTGAAAAAACATGTGTACCCACATTTTTTCACAAGACCCCAAGCTCCAAAATGGATTAGTCTCAATTCTAGAAGATCTAAGGTCAAAATATAGCCATAAAATGGGTGTTTAACGTGTTTTGTGTCATTTTAACCCTTATATTTTTAGTTTTACCCCTATAAACTCATTATTTCTTTAACCACAGTAAATAATTTTTACTATTTTTACTATTCATTAGGGTAAAAAATTTATTTGAAATTGTTAGTTAATAAAAATTATGATGATTAAAAATATGGAATCCAATCATAAAAACTCTAAAAACAGAAGTTGAAAGTTTTAATATAAAAATAATACGATGGATGTGAGAATAATTTTTTTTCAAAGAGAAATGTTCAAAAGTTTAAAAAGTTTTTATATTAAAATTCAACATGAAAATCATTATTATGAAGGATAAAATCCATCTAGTCCAACCCTTTTCATGTTTTTAATGTTTTTGGTGCTCGGAGGAGGCCTAGAGAATTTATATAGGTGCTTAGATTCAAAAATTTGGAAGCATGAAGGATTTATTATTACAAAGGTGCAGTTCATGAATTAGGTGAGAGCCCAATTCATGGTAAGTTAGAATGGATATGTGGAGAGATCAATTTATATAGGGAAACAACTATTCAAGTATTATAGATACGTGGTGCTTACGACTATTTAAAATCACTTACATGGTTATTTCTACCAGTTTTATGAAAATGGACATGCAAACCTTTTAGTAGTGTAAATCAAGGGCCTTAAAAGGATGATTTATCTAGGATAATTATATATTATATTTTTTTTGATGATCAAGGATTTAAATGAGCCTCTATGTGTGGATTTTAATGATATATGCGGTAGTTGGAATTAAATATTTTATAATTTGGAAAATCCAATCATCATGTATATGCAAACTCAGAAATGAAGATATTTTCCTTAATTATTCATACTTATGTTATCTTGAGACTAGACATTCTAGAGTCCTTCCATTATAATTATGGTACCCTTCTGTTAATGGTCTGAGTTCTCTTGCGATGATCCCATCTTGTGTGTGCCCCCTGTTTTGGTGCAGCGAGTCGCATGGAGATTATTTCTTCCAAGTAGGGGATCCTTTTCTTTTCTTATTTTTTTACGTTAAATCCTAAAGTTGGAATGGATGATCCTAGGATGGATGTTGTGATGTTGGTGGGAAGTTCCTCTTAGTAGTTGATGCCTATGATGGTGAGGTGCATCAGGATATGCATGTGGGTGTTGGGGATAACACTGGAGATAATGGAATGGGTTAAAGCTGGGATTACCCATTGATGTGATTATGAGAGATGAGATTATCACTTATGAATTTGTTTAATGGATGATGGTCGGGTTTATTATTTTATATAAAACTCTTTCCCCACTACTTGAGGTAGCTGGATGTTCCCAGTTTCATATTTCCTCTTAGTGGTATCTTAGGATAGTTTTCCTTGAGTACCTGGTTTATGGAATGAATATATTAATGAATGATTAATTATTAACCCATAGGGTTGGTGTTTTTGGAATGAAAATTTTGAAAATATGTTAATATTGAGAAATCATGTACTTTATTTTGATTATGCCTAGAAGGAATGGAGATGGAATGCCCTGCATGGTAGGAGGAGGAAATGGATAGAAATGATGACTGCCCATGTATGGGTAAGGCATATAAGTGGGGGGAATGATGGGAGTAAAGAGTCCCAGTGACTACGGATCCATGGACTGTGAGCCAGTACATGTATGGGGGATGAATGCAGGGCCGATCCTATATTCAGGAGTTCCTGAACCATCTTCATTGAACGCAAGTTTCCTCCTCGATGATTCCTATTCATATTAAATATAATTTCTGTAAAGTTCATACATAGTCAATAAATAAATAAGGGTCTCACCGGAAAAATTATATTTATTATGCCAGCTTCTCTAAACCGATGATCATTTTCCTCAATTTTTTTATACAAACCTTTTTGTAAGACATAATAACCTGTAAATTTCAAATGGAAAGTGAAAATTTTAAACAAAAAATTAATAAATATAATGATTTCAAGAAAATTTATATTATTTATCGAAAATTTACATATTATATTAATTTTTTTTCATTATGTTGTTTAGTATCAAAATGAAAACATTACAAAACAAAAAAAAATTGATACTTTAAAAGTTAAAAAAACACTTACCAAGTCAGAATATTATAATATAAATACTTCGAAACATGTAATGCTATGCATTATCTGTTATATTTTTAGTTCACAATCCATTCTCATAATTGAATCATCTGTATCATCAAATGATACATTTGAGTGAATACCTACCGGTGCATTCAAAACATCACCATCATAAAATCCTCCATAAAAAATATGTCTTGGAATAACATAAACAATAATACAAAATTGCGGTTTTAAAGGGTAATTTATACAAAATACTTGTCCAGCTTATGATGCAAGAATATAAGGCTCATCTATTTATAACTGACGTTTCATATCAATCACTCTAAAACTACAAATATATATATACAAGCCTTTTCATTTCATTGAATCAAACCACATGCATTTCATTATAGCAACACGACCATGTTCATAGTAATATAATAAAAATATTCTCTCAACAAACCCATAATACGACATATTTTCAAATCGAGGTTGTTTGTATGATGCACTAGCATAAAAATACGTTGTTGTTCTTATCATGACACTGTCATGTTGTGTTGTCATGTTTGTTTCACAACTATTTATAATGAATTTAAAACCATTGACAACCATTGATTTACAGTCATGAACCACATTGTTCAGTCCAAATGACAATGCCCTTATTTTAGTAGATACATCATCCATCGGTAAAATTTGGACCTGAAATATATCAAAAATGAATATTGAATAAATACCAATGATTTGGTAAGGTAAAAAAAGAATTTTTTTACCTTTTAATTCAACCAAGAAGGAAATTCTTTACTATTTAAGTGCTCCCACCTCTTAATAGAAAATTGTGGTGTGCTCTTTTTATAATTTCACTACGTTCTCTACAAATATGAAAATTTAATGATATCATAAACTATGAAAAAATACACAATATATATATATATATATTACTTACTTGATGTAATTTTCAACCACGCCACAGTGTAATAATACCATATGATGAGCCATTTCCCACTCATCCTTATTCAAAGTACACAACCTATATGATCCAGATACCCCCCCCCCTATTTGGGGTAGTGATGGAAATGATGGATCAATGGGAACATACTTCTCATCTTTAGTTCTCATGGGCCGATTAGATCTCATGGTTACATTAGTCAAATAAATCGAACAAAAATCCATGCATTCATGTGCTAAATAACCTTTCACAATAGAACCTTCAAGATGATTATTATTTCTCAAATAATATTTCAGTGTAAACACCATTATTTATATTGGATACATTCAGTGACTATAAAAAAGACCACCAAAATTAACTTCCATTAGAAGATACACAGTCAGATGTAATATACTTATGAAAAACGATGGGAGTGAATTTTCTCCAAGTTAAAACGAATGATCGGTGCATATTTCTGTAGTTTTTTTCACAACAATTTTGTTCAGTATTTTAGCACAAATAACTCGATAAAAGTGACATAATCTAATCACAGTGACCCTAAAATTATGTGAAAATAAATGTTGAATGGAAATAGGAATCAATTCATGCAACGGGACATGGTAGTCAAAGGTTTTAAGGGATTTTAGTTTCACATCTCGTGTATTCACTCATTTTGAAATGTTACTCGAATAACCATATTGAACCTTTAAACTTTAAAATACTTTTAGAATTTTTCTTCTCTGCATTGGTCATCGAAAAAAAAACGTAAAAGTGACTTTCCACTAATTTAATTCAGGATGAAGTCTTAGTTTTATACCCTAATCCATTAAATCACATCATGAGTGCATATCATCTTTCGTATTTCCATTTACATTTAAAAGAATTACAAGTAACAATTCCCACACATTTTTCTCAATATGTATTATACACAAGAAGTGATGAAACAAATTTTATGACCAATACAGCAAACTGTCTTTGATTTTTCTTGTATGGATGATCCATTTGTAGAAATATTTGATGCCCTATGAAACTGAAAGTTTGTCGAAACATTAATCTCCTAGAATGTGTATATTTCATATATATATATGACATGATAATCTTCTCTTGGTACTGTAACCAGAAATTATTCCATATTTAGGGAAATTATTTATTTTCCATAATAATGTTGCACGACACATAAAGTAATCCTTTCTAAATGCATCATATGTCTGCACCCCAACGGTCCAAAGCTCCTTCAACTCATCTATTAATGGTTGAAAATATATGTTGATATAATTTCTAGGATAATTAGGTCTTGAAATAAATATATTCAAGATATTAGAAAGATTTTTTATACACATCCATGATGGAAAATTATAAATATGAATGAAACCAGGATAGGTACTATGTGCAGTATGCATATGCTAAAATGGGTTGAAACCATCACATGACAATCCCAATATAACATTTTGTGGGTTGAATGAAAAATCAAGATGTAACCTATCAAATTTTTTCCATGATAACCCATCAGTAGAATGAACTATATCATCACTATCCTTATTTCTTTCATATTCACACCATCTCATATTCTTAGCCATTTGTTCTAACATAAAAAGTTTCTGATATTTGGGAATCAATGGAAAGTGACACGTCACTTTCTTTGGTACACTAGATTGATTTTCTTCTTTATTTTTATTCTATATCGATGTAACACATTGTTTTCACTCATTTAACTCGACATTACCCTTCCATAAAATACAACAATCTTTAAGGAATGTGTGGATTTTAGTAATGAAAATCAAAAATTTGAAAACCAAATTTTCTGCCATATAATGATTTTCAGGAATACATGCATCATTAGGTAACAAGTCCTTAAAAAGGGTAAGTAGATAGTTGATATTAGTATTACTTAATTCATAAATTTTTTTTATTATGATACAATCTCATTAAAAACTCTAGTTTTGTCATTTTTCTACATGACTAATATATTGGGGTATTCGCATCTTCAAACAACTTTCTAACACACTCAATGTCATCATTCAGATCATTAGATGAAAATTCTATTCCTATATTCATTTACTCTTCCATTTCTCTACATGAAGTGTTGGATTGAGAAACAAATGGAAACCGATCAGAAATCAAATTTCACATTCTGATCCTTTTGGTTGAATCAAATTCATTCTCTATTTGAACTTTTTTTCCTTTGTGATACCAAAAAAAATATTCTTTTTGAAAACCTTTTTTAGTGATGTGGTAAATTACTTCCTCATGTGTCAACCATGGACTTCCAATGAAATCAAAACATGTGCATCAAATCAATATGCCTTTTGAACCATTATTGAATGCAAAATACAAAATATATTCCAACTCCTTTTGAAACTGATCAGTGATCCGATCAATATTATACATCCAGCTTCTATCCATTATATATAAATAAACAAATAGTTAGTAAAATTGTTGATTGTAAATAATAACATTGAAACTTATTTATGCTTAATAAAATTAGTATATGGACTCATTAATTTATTATCCTAATTATTAATTAATTCATAAGTATAATAAATTCATTCTAGAATGATACAAGTATTTTCATTTTTAGATATTTAAGAGATATTTTTTTATACAAACTAGAGGATGTGGTATAGGGAAGTAACATACAGTTGTTTAATGTTTAATTAGAATGAGAATAATTATATGATATAGTTGTTACTCTAGTATAAGTAGTTTTGGTAAGACTCTCATTACAGAAATGAGTTGAACCAGAAATAAATACAATGAATCAAGTTATTTCATAGGCTTGTATTCCTTACATGCTTCTTCAGAAACATAAGTAAATGTATTCAAGCTTAATGCATCAAATATAACATTATCATTTACTAAAGTATATGAAGGATAACCCCTTACACACTAATATTAATGGAATTTATGAGGGGTTGAATATATTCATTGTTGAAATAGTTTGAACAATGCTAATTGAGTATGAATGATGAAATTTTTTCTAGAGATATATTGTGAAAAGAAAATGTATATCTTCATAACTATTCATAGAAAGACAAAATCAAAATATGTACTAACATTAAATGAGTTATAAAATGAAAAAAATGAGTTATTTCTATGACTTTGGTCGCCCATTCAGGATTAATATCAAATAACTCTAATCTAGGAATATTTTATGGGAATGGAAAAAGGGTATCATTCTTAGATACTTATATAGTGGAAAAGGAATCAAATTTTGGAATAAAAATACTTCATAATGTAACAGAATGTTATAATGTTAAAATAATTGAAAATAAACATAAAAATGTTTTCTAGATGTATAAAACTTTCAAATTTTTATATAAAAATGATTATATTTCTAGGAAAGAAATTTTTATACAAGATAAAATTGAATTATAGAAAAGTAATGAACAAGAGAGTGAATTAAGATATCATCAATGGATTGAGTGATAAATTTCCTAGTGGTGGGATCACTATGTTGTTTTTAGTACATGTAAGGGTCAAGGAATGGTCTTAGGACTTAGTAAAAACTCCTTAATAATTATTGGATAAGATAACATGGGTTGGATTTATAGAGGGCTAGGGAGGATGATGAAATTTCTTATTGATATATAGAGGGTTGTATTAGTGTTCAATGCATCATATTAGAATGATAAAATTAGAGCGGACCATGGGATTTATATATCAAGGATGGTTTTTATAAGAATATTTGGTTGTAATACGTGATAAGGTAGGCACAAGATGAAAATCACCGTAGTTTTTTATTGGTGGATAGTTAATGATACAGGTAGGTCCCTTGGGACTAAGGGAGAGGGGTTGGGTTGGTGCAGTATGGGGGAGGGGGAGGGAATGGTGGTGGGGCTGGTGCAGTAGGTGGTAGGGGGATGGTGGGGGAGGGGGAGACTAGGGAGGGGCTGGTGTAGGGTAGGAAAGGGGGAGGGGCTGGTGTACAGGGCAGGGGAGAGGGGGAGGGGCTTGGCTGGTAGTGTAGCAGGGGGGTGCAGTAGGGGGTAGGGGTGTGCCCGAAAGAAACCATATAGTGGTATCAAATCTACTGTAAGAATTAGATCCTTAGATAATGTTTTAAGGGTGAGATTTTTGGCCTGACTTAAATGTTGTACATACCCAATAGTATTTGGGATTGTTGATTAAAATCCCAACTGCATGTCTATATGGTGCTACAACATGTCCAGGAAGGTTGTTCCATGATGCTTGGTGTTGCACCATGGTATGTGATGTTGCACCATGGCACCTACACCCCAAGTCTAACATAGAGCATAGAAGATATAAATACATTGTATATCAGTACTATAAGTTATACCCCCACTAGAATTTATTTTCAGAGTGTAGTGGGAAATGAGATCTACAAAAAAACGTGCAGAAGGAGCCCTAAAGTGGGAAATATTTTGGTATTAGAGTGTGAATAAAAATTACCCTACAATATACTTGGACCCATAATCATAGAACTAACAAAACATAATGAAAGAACCAACTTTCAACTATTTAGATATAAGAAAATACTTTCATCACATTGAATTAAGATCAACAGTATAGGATCATGTCCCTCTTAATAAATATGGATATGAAATTATTCCTAAAACTCTAGAATTCAAAAATTATATAGAAAATTACTTTACACATTGTAATGTAATTGTATCATAGATTATTTATCTCTTTTAGAACTTATTATAAGAGAATATCATAATCATATCTTCTAACTTCATCTTCTTAGACTCAAATGGTCATCAACAAGATTATGTTTGGTTTATTCTTATTTTTCTTCTTATTCAACATAAAATAAAAATCCTTTAATGTAGTTTTAGTTATCTTTAATTATTTAGTGGATAAAATGTGTAACTTGTTCATAGGTTTAGTTCCATCTCTTAGATAATCAACGCCTAAAATAGGATGCAGTTTCGTGTCTATTTCTTATTTTTCTCTTCAACACAATGATTTATTCTAATTATAGAAGTGTTAAGATACTTTTATTTCTTATTCTTCCTAATTTTATTTTAAGATTCATGTGATAATATTTCCATATTCTAATAGAAAACTATTATTAATTTGAGGCATTGTATCTCCTTCATAATTCTCATTTATCCCAGTAAACTATTTCTTTATTTAATGATAAAAAATACTTGGGAAAATATTTATTTATGATATTCCAAAATAATATTAATAGATATCATTCTTTAAACTTTCAAAAGAAATCCAAAATATTTTAATTCTATGTCTACATGGGAAACACATGGATGTATCTATCACTGTTGTGGAAGAACAAGTTGCAACAAAAATATTTCTTGAAAAATTTTCTTCCCAACACAGTATATCTTAGTAATAGACTTGTGGTGAAACTACCACATGGATAATAGATCCAAAATTGGAAGGTATTTATCTTTAACTATCTATATGGAATTATTTTTCTCTTCATATCATACTGACTCATACATTCTTCATTCAATGAAACTAACATCTTAAATAATGGCACAAATAAAAGCATTATGATATTTATACTTCCAAGAATAGAAAATCATCATCTAGGTTTAAATCTTATTTCACAAAATAAAATTTCTAAATCTCCCAATATAATTACAAAGATCTAATATTTTTTCAAATTAGTGACGTTTATATAATAATAAGTGTCTATTACTTATCAGAATAATCTTTAGATACACTTTCATATTTCTAATTTATATGTAAATAAGACCTTAACTTAAGAAAAATTTATTATTACATATACTGGGTATGAATTTTTTCCATTTACACTTTCTCATTGTCTCTAATAATCGTTATTCTTATATAAGAAATTATTAATCATATTTATTATAATTAAACTTATTGATATTATGATTTTGGATACTCATATGTATGATATTATTACTAATTTATTTATTATTATGATTTTGACCTTTTCCATTTTTCACTTCCCCTTGAGTGACTCTTACATGATATATTTTCAATCTTACATACCTCTGTAGACTCACCTGACTATTAAATTTATCTTCTCCTAGAAATATTATGTATCATATTCAACATGTTATGCATCTCAGTGTGAGATATAAGGGACTACCAGTATTCTACTTTTGTTCATAGATACTTGTCATATATATCAGTACGATTCTGGACTTCATCAATTTATTCAATCTAAGAGAATATCATATGTAACTCAATGTGATTATATAATTTTCCAATTTTCTAAAACGGGGTAATAAATTACCTATCATTTCCTTTTTCACTTCATCAGTATCTAGATACAAATAATTTCCAAATTTTTCTAGACATTTTTAGATCCACTAAAACACTTCAAAATATTCTAGAATGCGTTCAAAATTTCTTCACATAGATATAATGATCTTAATCATTATAACTCTATGTAACTAAAGCATTAGAAAAAAATTAAAATATATTAATATAAATTAAATATATTAAACAATTCTTCTCATAAATTCTCAAACAATAGCTTCCTCAAACCAAAATATGTAAAACTTAAACCAAAAACAACATTTCCAAGTGAATAGATATCTAATAATAAGAAATGGTATAATTTTACTTTTTCATATTTGTAATGTCAAGAAACCCTTTTCATTGCATTCCTTTTCCACATAAATAGTTATGGTAGTAACTAAATTCAATAGCCTTTTACATCATTCAAAAATATTATAACCTTCTTTATTGATAGATAATTGGTAGCTTCTTTAAATCATCTTTACCCTTATTGAAAAAATCTCTATAACATGATAAAAAATTAGTGGTTTAATCTTGAATCCATAATCAACTTAAAATCTGAAAATAATATATCTATTTCAAAACATGTATCCAATTCAATTGAATAATGTTCATCGTATTCCAAAAGGTAATAGTTTATCAATTAACATGAAATAAATCCTTCTTATAAAATGAAAAATGTTAACATTAGGGTATTTTTATATTAGAGTGATCCTTACCAGTTCACCTACTGGAATGGGTGAATCAAGAAATAAGGGAGCAAATAGGGTTCATCCATGAGAGTAGGGACAGGTAGGGTTCCTTCAACAAATCCAGAGAGGTTAGGAGTTGATGTCGCAAGAGATGGGAATGGGTAGACTTCTATTACATGAGCCTATGTCACGAGAGTAGGGAGTGATTGGATTAATCATGAGGGAAGGCAGGTAGGGAAAATGAGTTTGATCGATACCTGATCAGGTTCTTCACGAGAGTATTGGGGGGGGGGGTGGATCATCTGACAGAGGTTTTGATCGCAAAAGAGGAAATGAAAGGGGAAGGCAGGTTCGATTGTGGGAGTAAGGGAGAGGGATTTGATTGCATGAGGTAGGGAGAGATATTCAATTGTGAGACCTAGAGAGGTTAGAGTTGGGGTAGCGGGATGTGACTACGGTGCACATAAAACCCGTGGAAGAATACTTCTATACTACCACTATTAATTAAATAGTGGCAACACAAGTGTGGCAGTATCCTCATTTTCTAGTTGTGCATGGATGATCTTAGGATGGCTAATCTGATGTGGGTGGGGAGGACCAGATGATGTGGAAACCATTGATGAATTTAATGGTGATGTGAATCAGGATATGAATGTGGGTGTTGGGGATAAAACCGTAGCTTATGGGATAGGTTAAAGATAGGATTACCCTTTGATGTGATGTTGAGAGCTAATATTATCTCTTATGTATTTGTTTAATGGTTGATGGAAATGTTTCTTATTTTATATGCATCTATTTCTCCACTGCTTGAGGTAGCTGGATGTGCTTGGTTGCATGTTTCCTATCTATAGTAGATTAAGATGGTTTTTATGGAGTACCTGGTCTATGGAATGGTTCTTTTAATGAATAAATAATTCTTAACCCATTATTTTGGTGTTTTTGGAATGAAAATTCTGAAAAGTTGTTAATCTTGAGAAACCATGGACTTGGTTTGGATTATTCCAAGAGGGCATGGACCTTACTTTGATTATTAATGTTATGTAATGTGGAATAATGTTAATGGTAAATTTAATGAATAATGAATTAATTAAAGGAAGAAAATTGATTAAAAAGGAAGAATGTAATTATTATATCTCTTTTTAATTCTTGCCTACTTATAGGATATTTGGTCTTCGTAGTGGAAGTTGTGAGCCCAATCGATGTTAGTTGTAGTTGATTCTAAGACTAGGTTACTCCCATAGTGTGGTTGTGATCTATATTATATCTTATATATTCTATAATTTCATATGATACCCCACCCATGCTAGCTAGGGTGACAGACACCCAGTAAAATCTTTGAGGTTTTTTCCCCAATATCTCTATAGAAGGATAGATTTATGACTACCCTCCTATAGCCCCACAATATTCTCTTTGTAGTTACTTGTGCTGGTATGCACCTATATTAGTTTTCCCATGTATGTGTGTAGAGGGATGTGATGTATTGTGGTCATTTCACACACATGTATCTATGGATACAATATCCAAAATATTACTATTGGTATGACATCTATATGTAGTGGTGGCTTCAGGTACTTTCTCAGTGTATGGGATGTAATGGAATAAGTTATAATACTTGATATGTGATACACAACATATGGGATGTGGTGGATGCTAAAAGATACATGGTTACTATATATGGTAATGTGATACGGGATGATGTGATGGTGTGATGCATGAGGTGCATGTTATGATGACTTTCCCAGACGTCTTTGGGATGGATAATTTTGGAGAGAAAATAATTAGGTTGTGCAATGTTTGGGAAGATCAGAAAACCAGTGGGGAAGAAGAAGCAGGGTACCCTTTATGTTTCATTATTATATTATATTCTCTCTCATATTCAATACTTGGTGAGATTTATCCACGATGTGGCTGGGAACTTAGTATACCTATTTAGGTGATGAGTTAGTTTTGATGTTGTTCACTTTTTTTTATCATGATTTCATTGTATTTTGAATGAGAGGCCCCAGAGAGGATTATACTGAGTATACTATTATTCTTGTCCTAAATATATATAAACTATTTTTAGGTTATTTATATTATGATAGATATCGAGCTGGATATTACGAGCACATGGTTTTTCAAGATCTCTTTGTGCTTTGTGGTCATTTTCGTCTTTACCTTTCTAGTACTTATAATTTTTATTTTCACTTTTATAGTATTGTATGACATTGCATGTTTTCACTTGGGATTTGTTTATATATGTTTGAGTAGGTGTTTATTGGTTCATCTATCTTATCTTCATTTTCTCTTAGAAAGTAATTCCTCCCATATGAATTTTTATTATACCCTCAGTGCTAGTTGTCAACCCGGGGCCTACTCGAGGTGGGACACGGGCAGTCACCATCTCCCTTATCTCATTGTCGGCCTAGGAGGGGTACACTTTAGGGGGAGGGGTCATGAAAATTCCAATGAACAAAATAGGATTAATATATATATAATTAAAATAATTTTACCTTTAAAACCATCTTAAAACAATTTTAAATTATTTAAATACTTTAAAATAATTGAAAAATCTTAATAAAAACGAGTATTTTTCTATATTCATTTAAAAATATATCTTCTTAGAAAAGTATCAAAAAATTCACACTAAGATAAATTTAACATGAATATTTCAAAAATTAATTTCATTTTTTCAAATAAATTTTCTTAAAGTGATAAAAATTAATTTTAAAATAAGTGTGAAAAAGGTGATAAAACAATTTTTGGAAAAGTACAATTTTTAAGTGTAAAATTGGTTTTATTATTATCTCTTATGTAGAAAACATGTAATATTAATGATAAATTTTTTATTGAATATATCATATATAAATTTAATTAAAATCATTCACTAAAGGAGATTTATTTAATTTATTTGGGTAAACGTGATTGTGTGCATAAAAATAGTTATTCAAAAAAATATTTCCTTTATTTTGAAATAGTTTTTATTTTATTTTATAATTAATTGGGCATCAAAGAATTCATTTTATATACATATTTAAACCATATATTTTTATAATTTAGTTAATCATACTCCTACTCTCCATTTAAATAACTAATAAATAACTATCATATTAAAAAATAATATTTTAATAGTATGTCATGTTTATATTAATCTTAGTATTGTATGTAATAAATGATAAACTCAGTGTTTCATGTTATGCAAGCTAAAATCATTTTTTTGTCTAACAAAAAATATTAAAAAGTTTAAATTTATTTTAAAAATATATATTTCAAAAAAAATGGGGTGTTATATTCTACACCACCTAAAATGAATTTCTCCCTAAAAATATTTCACTTTGGTATGAACAACAGAGGATACTTCTGCCTCATTACATCCTTGAGTTCCCATGTAGATTCATCAGGATGGTATTTTGCCATGAAACATTGGCAGGGTGAGTGGTCTTGTTTTCTAGTCCTTTCTCTATATGATCCATAATCTCCGCCGGTTACTTCTTATAAGAATGATCATGCTCCAGCAGTACGATCTTTGGGTTCAGTACATGTGAAGGATTAGGTATGAACTTCCTTAGGTGAGATACGTGGAACACATCATAAACCTAAGAGAGGTTCAAGGGAAGCTCCAATCAGTAGGATACCATCCTGATATGATTAAGAATTTTGAATGGACCGATATACCTAGGGATTATCTTTCTTTTATTTCATAAGAATTGTTGGATCATAAGAGTATCTTAGATGGTTATACTTACAATAGTGGTGAATTGTAGTTTAAAAATATTACGCTAATCAAAACACAATACCTCTTAAAGTAGTATTATCAGACTTATAGATTGTTTGATGATCAGAGTGAAGGAATTAGAATCACAGTTGATCTGATTATATCAAATTTTGATTTTATTATAATCATAGATACACTGATAAATCAAATAGTATAGAAAGATAAGTACGAAGACTAACTTTATTTTACATGAAAATCAGAACAGACTTGTAAAAAAAAATCTAAAAACAATATGAATGACTTAAAATATATGTTAAAATAATACACTCTTTTAACCATATGAGTAAAAGTAGTAAATAACCTTGACTAAAGGTATCCACAATTTTATACTTTCTGCAAATTATGTCTTTCCTTATTTTAAAATCCCTCAATATGATGATTAGATTAAGATCCATCTTCATATCCTCAAAATCCATCAATATGATGATCGATGTCTATCTTCCTAGCCCTTGAATCTATCAATCTGATGGATCAGATTCACTATCTTCCTATCCCTAAAATCCCTTGATCGTAACAATGACTGGACACATGATTACAAAAGAAAATTATTTCTGAAGGAAACAACCCTAACAAAGATTCCTTATAACTATAACTCTCTAAAGTATTACAAAGACTTTGTAATGAGATGTTCATGCATAACAAACTTTATACAGATTGAGTTGCGAATGTAATCAGCTCCAAACTATTCAAATGACCTGCTACTTATATAAGAAGCTTCAACAATCATATTTCTATTTTTGTTGCAAGGGCCTCAGACATATGCCTCGTTGACATATCATAGTGTTATGTAATAATTGAATGTATGACATCATTTTTATCACAATTATATTGTTAAAATTACCCCTTATGATATAAACAAGACTATATATTATGATTATAAACATATCATAGTTTGATGGACTAACTTATTGTTTTTAAATATGGTAATCCTTATTAGGTTCAGTCTGATATATCAGTACCATAATTATTATGATGGTCACGACTTTTTTTACTACGATAGACATGAAAAAATCCTAACTACTGGTCTGAATAAAGGTAAGTCTGATTAATTGGGCGCATAATTAATCTGACAGATTATATTGAATAATGATAGTTTATAATCATAATACATTATAAAATGTTCTATGTATGGTAAAAGTAATTTTTTCTACAAAAAAACATACTGAAATACTTGGGATATAAAAATATAGTAAATAAAGTTTTAAGATAGTTTTTATGATTTCCAAAACTAATAGAATAGAAAAGTGAGGAGTAATACTTCCGACTCAAAAATACCTCCCTTTTTGGAAACCACAAACCGCAAAACATAAATGAACAATAGCTTGAAAAACATACAACCCTTTTTTATTTTAAGAACTATGAATTTTTTATTTACAACTTAAATCTCCATGAGTTTGTAACTCTTTTGAAATATGATGAAAATTATTAGAATAACTCTTCCTTAAAGAATAATTCTTCCCCTTAAGAATAACTCTACCCCTAAGGATAATATATCCCCTTTTATTAAAACTTTGTCCCCTTTATAAAATATTCTACCCCTTTGTAAAATATTCTCCCCCTTTTTGATTTCTAAAAATAAATTTGAAAGAATTAAAAGTGGTTCTAAGTGGGATGATTATTTGTGTGGTTGTGCATATAGGGGTTACAGAAAAAGTGGTTCTAAGTGGTATGATTATTTGTTTGTAAACCCATAGGTTGGGTTGAGTGTTTACTTATATATATGTATAAATTTTAGTTACTTGTGATTTCAATACACATATCACCCTTGTTAAGCACCATGTGCTGAACACCCCCATTTCATGGGGGAGGGTGTCTTTCCCAACATCCTTGTTGGATTATGGATGGCTAGTTACTGAGTTTCTTCCCCGCACCCTGTTTCAGTTTCTTACCGCTAAATAATATATGGGAAGGCTGTAATGGATTGAATATTACTATAGCTCAAGATCCTATGGGAAAGGGATTGTTGTGTATTAGAGGCCTATGTGTTTTTTATCCAGGTTTGTTTTGTCAAGTGTCTTTGGGATGAGGCCCAAGTGTCTTTGGTTGAGAGACATGGTTATTGTGGCCCAGGTGTCTATGGGCGAGATTTTCTATGGTTTGAGGCCTAGATGTGTATAGGCAGGTTGTGGAATTGGGACTTCATATGAGAAGAGTGGTAACATCGAGACGTTAGCCGTTAGGAATGAGCAGTTAACCAGTGGGAAAGTGGTGCAGGGTACCCCAACATTAATGTGTTTATATTATTACCTTAATTAACATTAATTATTTGGAGAGTGTTTCTTGGTGAGGCTAATATAGTTAGTATTACTTAGTAGGTGATTTAATGTTCTACTATTGTCTCACTGGGTCATTAGTATGATCCCCCACATGTGCATGGGTAGCTTTAGTTTCATACTGAGTATACTGGTATACTCACCATACGTATATAAAATTATTTTCAAGTTTCTAGGAGGAAATTGAGGACCGTTTTAGACTTTACTCGTTTGGGCATCAATATTAGTTATTGTTTCTTTGTATTATCTTTTCTTTTGGTACTTTACCTTTGGATATTTTGTTGTACTTTGTATCAGCTTTACTTTTGAACATGCGTGTGGGAATGTATTTTGTCTTTACTTTTACTTTTAGTATTTGGAGTTGCTTGGGATTTACCATCTTATCTCCGAATCTTGTTCTATAAAATGGGTAATTACTTCTATTTTTGTGTGAGATTTGATACCCTGTATATTATTCTCCACTCTGGGGCCTGTTGAAGGCGGGACTGAGGGGTCATTATCTCTTCTTCATCTTAGGGAAGGAAGGGTGTGGTACTTTGTTGTCCCTTCCCTCATCTTGAAGAAGGCAAGTCGTGACACATAAGTTGAATGGTACCAAGAAAATATATTCAGTGGAAACCTAATTTTTTTTAAAATACATGATTGAGGTAAAGAAAACCCTAAATATATTCCTAATGTTGAGATAATGATGATGAAATGATTTATTTGGATAAGTGCTAAATACCTTGGAATTGATTAGTGACTTATCGAAAAGTGCTCTATGATATCATTGATGGATTTTACAATACTTTTGGATATAAGGAATATATCCAATAGTACTTGTAAGGATGAATTAATATTTCCAATAAGGTTTTATAGTAATTTTATTTATTACCATATTTCAAGGGGAAACATGATGAATTTATTCACATGTTTAGAATGTGAAAACTTAGAGCAGCTTCATGTTGATTAAGGAAAAATAAGGTATTTGATGCATTGAGTAGGATGGATCATGGAGTTCAAAACAAAATGAGGATTTCCAAGGACCTCGTGTACATGGATCTTTCAAAAATATAAATGGGAAAATCAAGGAAGGGTGTTATAAGATTCGGAAAGAAACAGAAACTGAGCCCCAGGTACATTGACCCTTTTGAAATTCGAGAGAGAATTGGAGTTACATATTATCATTTGACAATATTTCCTAGCCATTATAAGGTACCCAATGTGTTTTGTGTCTCATTATTGAGAAAGTACATGCCATACCCAATGCATGTCCTCACTTCTTAAGGTGTAGAATTAGAAGCTAATATATCTTATTTTGAAGAGTCTATCTGAATTATGGACACTAAAGAATAGGTGTTGAGGAATCGAATGACTCGACTGGTAAAGTTACTTTGGAAAAATCATAAAATTAAAGAGGCAACACAATATCCTAAGGAACTTATGATGAATAACTAACAAAATATTTTTATAAGGTAACATTCTGGTAATTTCGAGGATAAAATTTCTGTAAGGGGGAAGAATGTTACACCTTAAATATTTAAAAAAAAAATTAATATAGAATTCATAAAATAATAAGTCATTATGAAACAAAACTTTGTTATAACCTATCCAATGAGCATAATTTTTACGCTTATGTGATTTGAATTTCGAAAAACTGACATACACAATTGCAATCAGTTATATATTTAGAGTCTGATTGGATCAACTTAAATTTGTATTGAATAGTAACTTACCCTTATGAATATTAATGTACCCAAAAAAACAATAACCACACCCATGTAAGTATAAAAAAATTATGCACCATTTAAATGCGAGTAAATATTTTAAAAATTAATAATTAAGTGTTGGTATTTTTGTATGTAATAAATATTTAATTAAAATTTTAAATTAATAAATTAATAAAATTAAATTAAATAAAATTTATTCCTAAATAAATATATTTTTTAAATTATTTTATGGTAATTATATGAGACCTCGGTTAATTTTTGAAAGAATTATAAAATCAGTTTTAAATTTAAAATCTGTATTTTTCATGTAAAAATGTTTTTATTTAAAAATTAAATTTATATTATTTAGAAAATTATTTTTATAAAATGGAGTTCATTTTTGAATTATACACGTTTAAAAATGGTTATGGTGAATTTTTTGGTATTTTTTTGAAATACTTGATTTATTTGTGAATTGTGAAATTCGATTATTTATGAAATATGATAAATAAATGAATTTATGCATCATAATTGAGTCATGGATGATGTAAATTGCCATTGGTTTGAACTCACATGAAATTATTACAATTTTTATTCAGAAGAATCAATTATATTCATAGTCTTAAGAAAAAATAACAAAATAATGATTAAAATAATTGAAAAATCCTCCTCTCCTCCACTATAAAAATCACACCTCACTCCCTCTTCTATTCACTTCTATAAGCCTTAAATCTTATCAAATATATTCCCAAATACTCTTAACTAGTCCCTGCCGACATCCAAGAGCCCTTGTCCTTTCCAAAATACCAAAACTCTTTCCCTTATGGAGGATCCTAAGGAGGTTATTTGAAGTGGTAAACTCTCTCCCTTTTTCTTTTAATTTCATTTTCAATTTGTTTTATATTCTTATATTATCCTTACCTACTCTATCAAAATGATCATGATAAATATAGTATCAACTATATACTATAATGATATCATTTTAATGAAATACTCATCATCAATCTCAATACTCTCTCTCTCTTTTATTTTAAAAACAAAGTCATCGTCTAGGAGGTACCAATTTACAACCTTCATGGATAATGATATTTCGTTCTTAAAATTATTATTCAAGTATATTCTTAAAACAATTTAAATGGTTGATACATATTTTAAAATGTATAATATAACCATTTTTATGTTCTGTAAGTAAAATATTTACATAATACAAAATTATACAACAAAATGAGTTCGTTATGATCAATAATTGTTGTAATAATCTAAACGGTAATCACTAAATGTATTATCTAATGATTCATACAAAAAATATATAACCAAATGATATATATAACCATTTAAACTTTTGTATTTTCATTAAAAACATTCAATTCTAATTCTTAAGAATTATACCAATTTTAAATGAACTCCATTACTTATAAACAAGGAAACCGATTTTGAAAACCAAGAAAACAAACACTCTGGAACGATAGAATTCAATCTTATAACTTATCAATAATTACATAAATGAACTTAATAAAACTATAATTAATAAAATATATGTATATAATGTTCTTAATTAATTAATTAATGGATATAATTTGATTATCCAAGATGTTAAGGTCAAGTGAAGAATACATTCAAACATAAGGTAAGGATTTTCTCAACTCACTTTCATTTCCGTGAGACATGCCTTACTCGCCACTATTTCTTATGTGTGGTGTGTGTATATTTCGCATTTATGTATCATATAATTAATATCGTTATTTTCATGTTATTGAATGTATCATTTTATTATTATTAATTTCAGGTCATATGATTTGATTGATTACAAAGTGGTAAGGGTTTTCTAGCTGAACTTCCATTTTCTTTCGGATTACACTTTTTCTCTCATTACCCCTATTAAATAATTAATTATTATTATTTAACCCTCATAAATTCTATGTGAATATTCTATATATATTTACCAATCATAATCCTTCTTTATTTTATGGCTATTTTCATGTTTTTATATGATCTTTCTCAAACCCTTCCAGATATACAAGCCCGATTCAATGGAACTTATCGAATTATTACCTATTTTCAAGGTCACTATATAATCTATTTTAAGTCACTTTTTTATAAAATCACTCATTTTATTATGAAAAAGTTATCTTATTTAACTTCGGGTTTTATGAAAATATTTTTCAAAAAATAACTCTTCTTTTCAAAGTAAAACAGTATTTCTCTCAAGAATTTCTCAATGGTTTTATATGAGTATTTTTATCTATTTAAAAACTCTTATTGATTGTTATGTTTAATTGGAATTAATATTTTATGATATCATTTATAATATTTTATTAAATGTTATTTGATCATTTTTACTATGTATGTTCTATTCTGATACCATTCACCTTATTACTCATAATGGTTAGTGATTATGTTTACAGATTAGGGAAAGTTATTTACATTTCATATGTATATGTTGTTCATGTTTAATCACATTCATATGTGGAATTTATTGTACTTATTAAGTGATTGGTGGATCCCTCTATATCACCTCAATGCATCGGTAGGTCTCATAAGACAAACTAGATAAGGTTTTGGCCAAGGAATTACCCATTTAATAACTAGATTCTTGGCATGTAACTATGACAATAATAGATTCTAGCATAAAGAATTGATAGATTCTTGGCATGAATCCTTGATGGTATGTTTTAGATATCCGTCATTATTAATTTACCTCATTATGAAACTAGTAATTGATAGTCCAAGTGGTTATTCTACTAGTAGAATACTCATGGTTAGGTTTTATTATGGCATTATTCATTCAGCTTTTATTTATGCCATATTATGCTCAAGTATATGTTTAAATTCATGTGTTTCTAGTTATTCCCCATGATTAATATTTATGTTTATGATATCTTCCATTGTATTTATTACCCTTACTAAGCATCTGATCTCAGCCCTTTCTTATGTTTTATTTTTTCCCAGGATACTAGGATGTATATTATGAATGAATTGCAGGGATAATCTAGGAGTTGTGGATATTTCCAATGGAAATTATATAATTTATTTCATTCAATTTTTAATGTTTAAATTATGTATGTATCATGTTTTCCAAAACTACTATACTTTTCAGTCCTTCAGTATTTGATTCCTTATAATCATGTCGATGTAATAAACTAATGCCCTGACTCCAGGCTTTTGGGGTTGGGGAATTACACACTTGGTATAACAACTAAGAAGTTGTACTCCCAGATTTGGTGTTGAAATCATAAACATTATATTTTCAACATTAATACTGATTGAGGTCACTTAATTTTCATTATCCAAAACATAAAATATCAAAAAGAAATATTGGATCACTTACATTCTCAAGACATCTTAGGTTTAGTGTTTTAAATAATTAGGAAAAACTACCGCATAAACATTACCCATGTAGTTAAATGATCATTTCTCCCACTTAATATTTCTTTCCTTATTTCACATTAAGTCATCGCCATCATCCATATGGAACCCTTCAAGAAATAAT
The DNA here is from genome assembly GCA_963277665.1 of Viscum album. Classification (NCBI taxonomy): domain Eukaryota; kingdom Viridiplantae; phylum Streptophyta; class Magnoliopsida; order Santalales; family Viscaceae; genus Viscum; species Viscum album. The sequence goes on from OY728147.1 coordinate 5,855,742, forward strand.
TCATTCAACATCATTTATTCATATCCTAGGGAAAAGAAAACATAACAAGGGTTAGTTCAAATGCTCTATAATGGTAAATATAAGAATTACCAATTAAATTTCAACAATGATCATAAGAAGTTCATAAGGGTATAAACAAATAATCAGAGAGAAAAATTGAATCATAAAATAACTCATACCCATCAATACCTAGATCATCAATTATAAAAACATGTAAAAGGAAAGAGTCTTGAGAATCAATAATCCTAAGCCATGTGAGATCAATATTGATAATAAGAAACATTATAAACCCATAACAATCATTGCATAAATGTTCTAGTATATTAAAACATTTTTCTTCATAACCCATGTTAAAACCATGTCATAAATAACTGGATCCTAGTTAAATCTACAAGAGAAACCCTCAAGTAACTCGCACCTTTTTTCCTCTCAGAAAAAGTACATTACCAAATGTATTGGAGCGCTTTCTGAATGCACCAATCATTTAAGCTATAATAGGCTCACCCAGTGCTATCAGGGTCACCCCATTATATAAGTGGTAATGGGATCACATATTATTTTCGGGGCCACCTGATCATATAAGTTGTAATGGGCTCACCTGGTTCTATCTAAGTTTCCCCATCATATAAGTTGTAACAGGCTCACCTGGTGCTATCTGGGCACACCCACCATATATAACATCCAAGAACCACAACATGAATAAAGTATATAGAGATTTCATCTCATCATAAAACTCATATAAAAAATCACTATTCCCATTATAACTTGATTGACCTATAGAAAAAATTGGGTTTCATTTCAATATCTTTTAAATATGATTGGCCCATAGAAAAGAAATGGATTCCATAACAATCTCTTTGAAAAAATATTAATCCATCCAGAGAAAAATGAGGATGGTATCAATAAAAATTATACCCTATGTATTATATGTAATAACCAGGTTTTTTATGTTAATGAATTTAAATACCATTAAAATATCATTAAAAATAGTATTGGGGAAAATATCCTCTTTATTTTGAAAATCACTTCTTAAAGCATAAAACATTTCAGAACAATTTTCTTTGGAAATAATTTTTTTAAAACCAAGAATTCCCAGAATATTTATAAAAAATTTTAATTAAAAATAAACATAAAAATTTTCAATGTAATCTTCAAAGAAATAAAAATCATGTCAGCGGGTAATTTTTTACATGTGGTAAAGAACATTCATTTTGCATAGTAAAATGGTTATAAAAGTGCCTTATTCAGAAAGCGATAAGAAGATACATTTGAAAAAAACTAAAAATAAAAAATGGGTAAAAATATATTTAATAAATATTTTTTAAAATTTTAAAAACATTTTTGAAATATTTTTTAGAAAACAATTTATTGGAAGAAAATAGATTTCTGATCAAAGAGAGAATTAAAGTCAGATTTTATTAAAAAATTATCAATAATTTTAAGTTACAAGGTGGGGGGAAATGGTACTATTACTTTTAAATATCATGAGTAACTATAATAGAATAAAATTTATGATTTTATTTAGACATGGATCATATGTTCTCATCATTGGAAGCATAATCATAAACAATACCGATAAACAATGAGATTGTAACGTAAGACTCTTACCACTTTGGTAACAATGAATCATAATCCCCGTGAAATAATATAATTAAATTAAACATATATTATCCTTAAAATAAGTATATTCATGATATAACATTTCAATGGGTATTATATACACCTCATAAATTAAGAAATGTGTATAACATAACATATGTCTCAAACAAGGAAAATTGAGACAAAAAACCATCACCACTTGGGTAACATTGAAACCGTAAACCCCATGAAAGATATAACCTCAATTGGATAGGTAAATATCTATAAATTTAAGTATAATAATCATACAATACATTTAAACACATTATATACCCCACACTACAAAAATAAGTGGTGAATATTCCATATATCACATAAAAATAAAAGTGAGATGATATAACTCTTACCTTGAGTCCAATTTGTCACATGTTTCATTATCATCCTAGATAATAAACTTTTTTTAATTTTTTAATTTATTTATAAAAATTTTTAAAGTTTATTTTTAATTTAATTTTACTTATTTTTCATTTTATATACAATTAATTAATCGATCAAGTTCACATTGGATGTTTTGACCATATTCGTATTCTGTGTCAAATGCAACTTAAGTGGGTTGAATATGGTCAATGAGGTCATTATTTAAACATATACAGAATAAAAATCATGAAATAGTTATCATATTTATAAATCAATTATACTTTTGAAAACATTCATGAAATATGGTTATGAATAATGAACTAATGTTATGATCATGGAAACGGTAAGTCGAACGTAATCCTGAGTAATGTTTCCATTTTTTAATAATCATTATGGAATGAAGGTAAGTAATATTTTACCTTTAAAAAATTATTATAATATAATAAATAAAATATTATTTAATTATACATACTTATATATATATATATAATTCTTGTGATGTGGTGCTAAAAAAAGTAATCACATCGCTTCGAGTAGGTGGTAGTCCACACATCCACAAATTGCGTTATCATTTTTTTCAATGGGTGAAAAACTAAAAATAAAATGATATATTATATTTAAAAAATGATAAGTATGTTATTAATATCATAAATATTTAATTTATATCACATATATTTATTATATTTACCCTTATTTCCTTCCATTTAAATCATTAGTGAAAAAAGAATCACATCGCTTCGCGAGGCAGTAGTCTGCCGTACACACGAGCGGCATTATTTTATCTCTTATGAAATTAAATTTAAAATGTTATATATTATATAATGACTCAATAGGTGTAATTATATTATAAATATCATATATAAAATTTATATCCATCATCATACCAATCTGTGAGGGTGGTAATGGAAAAACAAAGGACACCATTTCGTGAGGTGGTGGTCTATTGTACACAAGAATGATGATTTCATAATCAATTTGATGGAAGTGTGTGTGTTTATAGGTAATAAACTTAAAATAATAACATATTAGTATATTTAAGATTATTTTTTAATTATATAATCATGGTATAAGAATAATTTAATGGGAGGGAGAAATAAATAATACAAAAATATTTGTTGATGAACATTAGCACCTCTTCAGGTAACTCCTTTTGGGTTGCACAAAAGGCCTTATTTGGTTGAATTTATACCCAAATTAAGGGTTATAAGATGATATTAGGTACTTATAGAAGTTATTTGATCAGTTTTTTCTAATCCATATAGGTTTTAACGTGTGAATAGGGGGATAGTTTGTGGCTTCTTATATGTGAGGTGAGCAACACACTTGTAATTTTTTTGAAAGAGTGAATTCCACCCATGTTATTTTTATGTCACCAAGCCCCAATAATGGTCCATTATTGATACTAGAAGTAATAAAGTCTAAATATATCAATAAAATGGGTGTTTAATAAGTTTTGTTTCATTTTTACATCTTATATTCTAACTTAAACCACTAAGTAAACTCATTTTTACCTTAATTGTTGTAATTAATTTTAATTATTTTCACTAATAATTATGGTAAAAAACTAAGATGTATTTATTATAAATTATAAATTATTATTATTCCAAATATAGAATCCAATTTTCTAAAAATAATTTAAATCAGTGGAAAATTTTAATTTAATATTAATCCCGCAAACGCGGCGAGACAGTGGGTTTTTAAGGAAAGTATTTTTTAGAAAAAGATTATTCTATATTAACTATATGATTAATAATAATAATTTTATGAAAATAAATTAATATTTACAGATAAATTTTATATAAATTTTATTTAAAACATTTCCCATTATGGGTTATTTTTATTAAGTAAAATGGAGAGACATCATGCATTTTAAAACGGTTTTTAGAAAAAACCCATTTTTAAACAAAAAAAAACTTATACTAAAAACAAATATAAAGTTGATTAAAATTAATTAAATGGATTAAATATAACTAAATAATACGTAGGTTACATGAAAAAATATTCAAAACATATTGGTACTTTTAAATTAATTAATTTATTAACAAGAAAAGACTTTTTACAAAAAAAGGTATTTTTCAGTATTCACTAAAAAATCAATATTTTTCGAAAATTACCAAAATTTCACCCTAAGTAAATTTTGGTATTAAAATTCAAAAAATGAATTTAATTTTATAAAATAAATTCTATAAATTTTCTAAAATTTTATTATATTATTTTTTCCATGTAAGGAAATGAAAATCAGTTTTGAAGAAAACATATTTTTGATGAATAAAAACACTTTACTAAAATTTGATTGATTATTTAATAAAAATTTACCAATAATTTATATTTAGTAATAAATTTATATGTATATATATATATCATAAATTAGTTAATATTATTCATTCACACCAGTTTAACATCTAGGCTATAACAGGAAAACATATCATGCGTCGTTTAAGTTTTGTGGTACATGTTGAATACACTATCAAACATAAAAATATCAGGTTTTTGTGTAATGAAAGATAAACTAAGTATTGAATGTAATAAAAGATAAACATAGTGTTTCATTTTATTTATTCTATCAAATATAATTTTATTATTTTAAAATATTAGGGTGTTACATACTCCCCCACTTTAATAAATTGTGTCCTCACAATTTGAAATTTATCTTAGTAATCAAAGGTTAGACATTTGAAAATACTTCTATTATAAACCCACAATATAAAAAGGGTTAATAAAACATAATATTAGTAATATATAAATGTGTAAGTATAAAGTTCATATTTAATAACACATTACTAGGTTTTAAAATAGGATGACATAAGTTGAAATGGAAGAAAATCATAAATAATTATAAAGAGTGATTGAGGTCATTGATAATAATAAAGTGAATGATAAATTGAAGGTAGGGGCCTCAAAACCATAAATATGTAATGATAAAAATACTAAAATTTCCTCATAAATGAAGGTAAATGATAAAAACTTTTTTTCAAGATCATTTTCTTAGATTTTAGGAATTATCTTACCATATAGAATAAGATAATTGGAAAATATACTTACTTTATGAGTATAATTTCATCCTTTGATCAATTTCCACCACAACCTCATATTTTTCACTAAATGATGTGTATTCATGATTAATTTTTAATGCATAAAACACTAAAATAAACTTTTAAAGGACCACTTAATCACCAAATGCATAACAATATTTTCCTTCTATCTTTAAACATTGATCAAAACCAAAATGCCTAGCACATGGTAGGATAATTCTCAAAATAAATAAACCTTCATATGATACAATAATATTAAAAATTCTAAAGTGATACCCAAAGTTGAAAATAAATCATTTAATAACCCTATATCCCAAATAACCTCAAAAACATCAAAATTAAATATTGTTTTAACCTCAAAGGATATCTCATACCTTTCAAATATCAAGACAAAAAATATGATGATCTTCTTTTGAAGTAACAATAACCACTTTTTCACCAAATCACTTTGGAATCATGTGGTTATATATATGATAAAACTTGTGTTCTAAATATCCAAGATCATATAAAACCTAAATGTTATCAATACCTAAAATATCATTTTCAAAAAATTTAAATGCACCCTTCATGTTAAACAATATCTTTACAAAAACATCAACCAATTAAAAAGTATCATAAAATTTCATTAATCACATTAATATCTCATCACATAAAACCTCAAAAGGGATGTTTAAGACATTGAACTTATAATAATCCTTAATATTATATACCTATGATGGTATCTATAACTCTTAATATAATATCACATGAAAACATACTAATATCCAAAGTTATCTAAACCTTTTCTCTAATACCAAATATAACAGCCCAGAACCCACACACCCAGATTCAGTGTCAAAATCATAAACTTTACATTTCCAGCTTTGATACCGATGGAGGTAACCCAAATTTCACCATAAAAACATACAATATAAAAATGAAATATTGTACCACTTACATTCTCAAGGAATTTTTTGGTTTTGATTTTTATACAATTAAGAGAAACTCCAATATAAAAAATACTCATGTCTCTAAATGAGAATTTCTACCAATTAATCCAGTATTATATATTTCAAATTAATTTATTATTTTTATCCATATCAAACCCTTATAGACATAATTTATTCAACATAATTTCTCCATATACTGGGGAAAGGGAAACATAAGAATGGTGAGCTCAAATTTTTAGTTAGGATAAACATAAGCATCAACAATTAAATATCATCAATGAGAATAATAAGTGTATAAGGGTATAAAAAAATAATTATATAGAATTAGAGAATCATAAAATAACTCATACCAATCAATACCTGGATCATCAAATATGAAAACATATCAAAGGAAAGAGTCATTAGAATCAATAATCATGAGCCATTTGATATCAGTCTTGATCATAAGAAACATTATAAACCTATAACAAGAATCACCTAAATGTGTTGGTATCTTGAAACATTTTTCTTAATAACCCATGTTAAAACCATGTCAAAAATAACTAGATCCTATTTAAATCCATAGAAGAAACCCTCAAGTAACTCTCTCATTCTTACCTCTCAGATAAGGTACATTACCCAATACATTGGAGTGCTTTCTAGGTGCACCCATAATTTAAGATATAACAGGCTCACCCAATGCTATATAGGCCACCCCATAATATAAGATGTAATGAGATCACCCAGAACTATCTAGTCCACACTATCATATAAGTTGTAATGGCCTCACTTGGTGCTATCTGGGCCGCCTCATTATATAAAATGTAACAGGGTTACCTAGCGCTATTTGGGCTCACCCAACATATAAAATATATAATAAATACAACATGAATAAAGTACATAAATCTTTAATTTAATCATAAAACTCATAAAAATTATTATTCTATTTATATCTTGATTAAATCATGAAAAGGAATTTGGTTTCAAGTTAATATCATTTAAATATGATTGACATGTGGAAAAGAAACAAGTTCTATAACAATATCTTTGAAATGATCTTAATCCATCTGGAGAAATAATGAGTATAGTATAATTAAATATATACCCAATAGATCATAAGTATCAACAAGTGTTTTTTAAGTTGATGAATTAAAATTCCATTAAATGTCATTAAAAAATATTGAGGAAAATATCCTCTTCATTTTGAAAATCACATGTTAAATAATAAAACATTTTAAAAATACTTTTATTTGTAAATCAATTTTTTAAAAATAATAATTTCTAGAATATTATAAAAAATTTCATTAAAAATAACCTTACAAACTTTAATTGTAAGATTCAAATAAATGATGGTCATTTCGATGAGTAATTCTGTAGATTCCATAAAGAACATTCCTTTTTCACGGTAAAATAGATATAAAAGTGTCTTGTTTCGAAAGTGATAAGAATATTATTCAGAAACTGAAAATAATATTACATTGAAAACATTTTTTAGAATAAAAATGGGTAATAATATCTTTAATAAAACATTTTAAAAATGTTAAATACATTTTTTAAAAAAAAATTAGAAAACAGGTTTTTGGAAGAAAATATATTTCCAATCAAAGAGATAAATAAAGTCAAATTTTCTTATAAACATTTATTCAAAAATATTATGTACCAAAGAGTGGGAAATGGTACTATTACTTGGAAATATCATGAATAACAAAAGGAGAATAAAATTCTTGAGTTTATTTAGATATGGATCATATGCTCTCGTCATTGAAAGCATAATCATAAACAATCCCGATAAACTTTGAGATTGTAGAATAAGACTCTTACCACTTTGGTAAACTTGAATCATAATCCATATGATATAATATCATTAAGTGAAACATATATTATCATTAAAATAAATATATTCATGATATAATATTTAAAGGGGATTATATACACCTCGTAAAAGAATATAGGAGTATAGCATAACATATATCTCAAAGAAGGAAAATTGAGACAAAAATCTCTCACAGTTTGGTAACTTTGAAACCATAAAACCAGTGAAAGAGAGATAAATAAATGGATATTAAAATCCACATGAATTTAAGTATAATAATAATAAAATAAATTTATGGGAATTATATACACCAAATAATAACAATAAGTGGGGAATATGACATATATCTCATAGAAATAAAAGTGAGACGAGACAACTCTTATCTTGAGTCTGACATGTCATGTGTGACTTTATCTTCCTAGATAATAAATTTTTTCTAAATATTTACTTTATTGAGAACAATTTTTAAAGTTTATTATTAATTTTAATTAAATTATTAACATTTTATATACAATTACTTAATCAATTAAGTTTACATCAGATGTTTTGACCATATTCGGCTTGTATCAAAAACGACTTAGGTGGGTTGACTATGGTCAAAGTGGTCATTATTTAAATATATCCAGAATATTAATCACAAAATAATTACCATATTTATACATAAATTATAATTTTTAAACCCATCATGAAACATGGTTATGGAAAATGAACTAACATATGGTCATGGACATGGTAGGCCGTACATACGCATGAGTAACGTTTTCATTTTTCAATGATCATTATGGAAAGAAGGTAAGTAATATTTTACATTTAAATAATTAATATATTATAATAAATACCATATTATTTAATTATATATACACAAATATATATATATATATATAATTCTTGTGATTTTAGTGGTGAAAAAAATAAATCACATCGTTTCGAGGAGGCGGTAGTCCACACATCCACAAACAACTGTATTATTTATTTAGTGAGTGAAAATGTAAAAATAAAATGATATATTATCTTTTAATAATGATAATTATGTAATTAATATCATAAATAATTCATATATATCACATATATTTATTATATTTACACTTATTACCTTCCATGTACCATGTTAGTGAAAAATGAATCACATCACTTCGTGAGGCGGTAGTATGTCGTACACATGAATGATGATTTTATAACTCATTCAATGGAAGTGTTTCAGGTTGTAGGTACACTAATACAAAAATGGACTTTATCAGTGTTGAAAACGAGCTTTAACAGCACTACAAAAGCACTGTAAAGCTTAGTGTTGATAAAGGGGGGTCCCCTTTATCAGTGCTAAAAAATGCTAATAAAGGTAGCCTTTATCAGTGCTAAAAAAGCGATGATAAAGGGATCATTTATTAGTGTTTCTTTAGAATTGATAAAGGAATCCTTTATCAATTCTTATTTAGAACTGATAAATTCTCCCTTTATTAGTGTTAAAAAAAGTGCTGATAAATGCCCAGCCTGCGGTAACATTAAATTCTGTAGCAGCACACCCAAACAAGACCTACAAAAAAATCATCATATCAACAAGTATACCCATACAAAATTAACACATAATTTATAAGGAAATTAAAGCAAGAATAAACATACAAAAATTATACCCATACAACATTAACACATAATTCATAAGTTAATTAAATACATAAAGAATTCAATTCAGAATTTTGGGGGTGTCCGGGGGGATGGGGGTGTCTAGGGGGGATGTCTGGGGGAGGCTATCCATAATGGTATCCAGGGGGGTGGTGTGGTGTCCAGAGGGTTGGGGGGATTTCTAGGGGGTGGGGTGTCCAAGGGGGTGGGGGTGTCCAAGGGGTGGGGTGGTGTCCAAGGGGGTTGGGGGGTAGTCCAGGAGGTCGGGGCTGTGCAAGGGGGGTGGGTGGTGTCCAGGGCATGGGGGTGGTTGTCCATGGGTGTGGGGTATCCAGGGGTGAGGGTGTCCATGTGGTGGGGTGGTGTCTAGGAGGTGTGGGGAGTTCATCCAGGGTGTGGGGGTTGTCCAAGGGGTTGGGGGTGTCCTGGGGGTGGGGGTGTCCAGGGGGTTGTGGGGCTTTCCAGGGGATGGGGGGTGTCTAGGGGGGTGGGGTGTCCAAGGGGTTGGGGATGTATAAGGGGTGGGGTGGTGTCCATGGGGGGTGGAGGAGGTAGTATCCAGGGGGTGGGGTGGTGTCCAAGGGGGGTGGGGTAGTTCAGGAGGTTGGGGGATATCCAAGGGGGGTGGGGTGGTGTCCAGGTGGTGGGGGTGGCTATCCATGGGGGTGGGGGTGACCAGGGGGTGGGGTGTCCAGGTGGTGGGGTGGTGGGGTGGTGTCTTAGAGGGGTGGGGGATGTCCAGGGGGTGGGGGCCATCCAGTGGGTTGGGGGTGTCGAGGGGGACTGTCCAGGGTGGGGGGGGCTATCCATGGGGGTGTCTAGGGGGTGGGGTGGTGTCCAGGGGGTTGGGGGGATTTCTAGGGGGTGGGGGTGCCTAGGGGGTGGGGGTGGTCCAGGGGGTTGGGGCTATCCAAGGGGGTGTGGTGGTGTCCAGGTTTATGAGGGTGGCTGTCCATGGGGGTGGGGTGTCCAGGTGGTGGGGTGGTGTCTATGAGGGGTGGGGGCCGTCCAGGGGGTGGGGGCCATCCAAGGGGGTGATGGTTTCCAGGGGTTGTGGGGGATATCCTGGTTGGTGGGGGTGTCCAAGGGGGTGGGGTGGTGTCCAAGGGGTAGGGGGCTTTAATGGTTTTAATAGAATGAATTTCATGGATTTTAAGATCACTGGTATTTTTAAAATGGTTTTAGATTAGTTTTTATTTCAATATTATGTGTTTCTCTTGGAAAAAATTAATGTTTTTTGTGTGTATGGTAGGAAGGAGGATTTCCGTATGTCACTTGTTGTTTTCACTTAAAATTCTGTCCATTTTAAACAAAAGAGAGACACTTTGAGTGATACCGACCACACCATGACTCAGATTGAGGAAGGGTTGAATCTTACATGTCAAAAATGACCCATGGATCAATCTCCTAAATTATCAACACAATATTAATGTGTTTGGTTAGTTTTCTATATGTCAATTGCTGTTTTCACTTAAAATTCTGTCCATTTTAAACAAAAGAGAGACACTTTGAGTGATATCGGCCACACCATGCCTCATATTGAAGCAGGGTTGACTCTTAAACATCAAAAATGACCCATGGATCGTTTTCCTAAAGTATCAACACATTCCTAATGCATTTGGTCAGTTTTCTATACGTCATTTGTTGTTATCACTTAAAATTTTGTCCATTTTAAACAAAAGAGAGACACTTTGAGTGATACCAGCCACACCATGCCTCAGATTTAAGCGAGGTTGACTCATAAACATCATACATGACCCATGTATAGTTCTTATAAATTATCAACACAATCTAAATGAATTTGGTTAGTTTTTCATATGTTAGTTGTTGTTTTCACTTAAAATTCTTTCCATTTTAAACAAAACAGAGGCACTTTGAGTGATACCGACAACATTGTTCCTCAGATTGAGGAGGGGTTGACTCTTACATGTCAAAAATGAACCATGTATAGTTATTCTAAATTATCAACAAAATCCTAATGTGTTTGGTCAGTTTTCTGTATGTCAGTTGTTGTTTTCACTTAAAATTTAGTCCATTTAAAACAAAAGAGAGACACTTTGAGTGATATCGGCCACACCATGCCTTGAACTGAGGTGGGGTTGACTCTTACATATAAAAAATGACCCATTTATAGTTATTCTAAATTATCAACACAATATTAATGAGTTTGTTCAGTTTTATGTATGTTATTTGTTGTTTTCACATAAAATTCTGTCCATTTTAAACAAAAGAGAGACAATTTGAGTGATACCGGCCATACTGTGACTCAGATTGATGCGGGGTTGACTCATACACGTCAAAAATGACCCATGGATTGTTCTACTAAATTATAAACAAAATATGAATGTGTTTGGTCAGTTTTCTGTATGCCAGTTGTTGTTTTCACTTAAAATTCTGTCCATTTTAAACAAAAAAGAGACGCTTTGAGTGATACCAGCCACACCGTGCCTTGGATTGAGGCAGGGTAGACTCGTACACGTCACACATGACCCATGTATATTTATCCTAAAGTATCAACACAATAGTAATGTGTTTGGTCAGTTTTCCGTACGTCAGTTGTTGTTTTCACTTAAAATTCTGTCTATTTTAAACAAAAGAGAGAGTCTTTGAGTGATATCGGCCACACTGTACCTTGTATTGAATATGGGTTGAATATTACTTATCAAAAATGACCCATGTATTGTTATCCTAAATTATAAAAACAATCATAATTCATTTGGTCAGTTTTCCGTACGTTAGTTGTTGTTTTTACTTAAAATTATATCCCTTTTAAACAAAAGAGAGACACTTTGAGTGATACTGGCCACACCGTGTCTTGGATTGAGTCAGGGATGACTTTTACAAATCAAAAATGATCGATGTATAATTCTCCTAATGTATCAACACAATCTGAATGCGTTTAGTCAGTTTTCTGTATGTCAGTTGTTGTTTTCACATAAAATTCTGTCCATTTTAAACAAAAGAGAGACACTTCGAGTGATACCAGCAACATAGTGCCTCAGATTGAGGTGGGGTTGAATCGTACATGTCAAAAATGACCCATGGATCATTCTCCTAAAGTATCAACACAATTTTAATTTGTTTGGTCAGATATGAATGTATTTTGGATATTTTACTATTTTTTCTTATCCAAAGTCCAAAGAAAAGTGATTCATTATTCTTGCATGTTACTGGTTCATTTCATCTGTTAAAATAGAAAAATGACTCGTTTGATAAAGGATGTTTTATTTATTAACAATTAAAATTTTCCTATAAACATTTACATACAATAATGTTTCATCTTTTGATCACTTTAACCCCTCTCAAAAATGGATGTCAATTGTACACATCCCCAAGATAGAACTTCATGCTATTTGTGTACAATCTTACATCAGGTATGCAGCCCACTTGTTTCTGAAAAAATCTATATCTTCTTGTGAATATGATGCTCTTCGATAGTCAGAGTATTACTGTGAAATATATAAATAAATAATAAATAAATAATTTAAATTAAATAGTAGTTGTTTTTGAAAATACCTCTTTAGGAATGCTAGTTTATTGATGGAAAATGATCTCTCTCATAAACTTACAAACATAATAACCACAATCATTATTGTTTTTTTGTTTTGGAAATTGAAAAAACTTTTATCATTAGGAGAATAAGTAACTTGTTTTGATATGTGTTTGGATGGTGAATTTTTATTATATATACTCTGATACCGGTCCAGACATAGTATCTACTCGCCACTTTATTCTTAGCCCCTTTCCTCATTCTTTTTTTAGACGATATTGATACACCACCCTATAATAACAAAATCCTCATAAAAAAGATAATATAAATTATATAACTTGATGTTTATAACTAAAATGTAGTATGTAGTGTCTTAAAGATTCAAAAAATCCATCATGTGTGGTTGGTTTGATAGATATCCTTGAATTAAATCCATAAAATAAATTTTTGGAGTATCCAAGTTCACCCCAATTAGCATCCAATGTTGCCTAAAAACACAAAAAGGAATAAGTAATAAAAGAATTGAAAATATAATTGATATGTTTTAATCATAGAGTTTTACCCCTACAAGGTTGGTATTAGGAAGAATCTGTCATCCGTAATCTTACTTTCCAATGTTTTCAACAATCCTTTCACTAATTCATCCTTTTTTGATGGATCTAATTTATTTAGATCTGTTGATGTGGTATGAGGCCTAACGAGTCCAAATTTTGGCTCATTGGAAAATCCCTTCAATTGTTTTTCATATACACATCTTCCAATAATATAAAATGCATTTAGTTATAATTAGAACAATATATAAGCTTTCATAAAATCAATTCATGAAAACATACCTCATATATAAATTTACAACTGTGATGCTTAGCCAACTGTATTCAAGGATCTCATTTACATTTTCAGCAGCAACAAAATCTTGAATTTCCTCTCTGTATATATTCTTTTAAAAAACAACTATATGACTACTACCATTTTTTAGCTTCGTATCCACGTGATTCTTCAATGCTAGTAAATTTTCATAGAGAACAGATAGTGTTATTGTGATTTCAGTAGCTCTTTTGGATCAGTTGGTCAATCCTTTAGATTCTTTTGAGCCCACATTTCTTATCACCCCCTTTCCTTTCCCCATCTATAATAACATTCATTGGTTCAGACATTTTTTCATTAATCTTTAAAGGTTTAGCTTGAAAAAAATGGAAATAAATACCTCGTTGTCCACATGTACTCCTACAAGTTGTGACAAACATACAATGAATGTACCAATATCCTTTTCGACCATATGAATATCATCTTCATCAAGTGGAATAGGTAGCTCTGTATTTGGATCATGAGCTACAATAATCATCACATTTAGATGATCTTTTAGAAGTGGTATATTATGCAGCTTGTCCTCTAGGCTGTTGAACACTATAGACCTCACTACAAGGTGATAGGTGGGTGTTGAAAGATATAAATCACAGTCATTATCACCCTGTAGAAGATCATTACAGGAAAACTATCAGTGTTTGTCTGATTCACATTTCATGGGAACAATTATTAGAATATTGACTACCATGGCTAAGATAGCTCTTTGAGGGGAATGACTCACCTCAAAGCTGGTGGGGGTGGGGCAGGATCTTCATGCGCTGGTTGTTCCTAAGTTGTGTCTTCTCCTTGCTTCCCACCCATAAATTTTCTAGAAACTCTCTTGACCATTGTAATAATTCTTCAAGAGTTGCTAGTCTTTCACTCATTCGTTTCATTTCTTCATCTCTATCATCCATTTGTTTTTTCCTCAAAATTTACTCAGGGTGTCACCCCAAACCCTGCACCTCTGACATGACTTTATTGTTCTGGCCTCTTCAAAGATGTCGATAATAGGTCTACATCCACTATAAGAGTAGCTGATTCCTGTGACTTTCAGATATAGGAAAATAAGTAATTATTATGTAATATAAATTTTTAAAAAAACTTTTTTATCATGTCATACTTACACATATTTCCCTCATTTTTTGTGTGTTTTCATCTACTATCTCCCCTTACTTATTCACACGTGCCTCCTTCCATAGCACATGAAGTGGGATGGATGTTTCTTTGGATTTATACTCATCAATCTACATATAAATTTAGAAAGATAATTATGATGTTGTTTCTTGGCACCTAAAAATATTACTGTAAATTTAAAATATGTACTATTTTCTTTTCTATTGAAGCGTACCCCATCCTTACTTTACAATCGGGGTATTTTGGTTTTGATGCATGTTCTCTATTTTTAGTACTGATTTTCTATTTCATAAATGAAATATTGACAATCAAAGTGATGAATACATGTATCCTCAAACAACGTATTATCATCCACAATGTACCTGAAACTTCTCATCCCCACGGTGGCCAATAAATTCATCCCATGCTTCTTGGGATATTAGGTGATCATAGACAAGGGGTGGGTGTAGGTTTATTTTACCTTTAGAATCTTTTAGGTGAAATTTTGTTAAAATAGTGTGAAAACCTCAATGAATCCTTCCTGCAAGCCTTAGTATATAATTCTTGTTTAAATCATATATTATAAATGTACTCTTCAAGAGATTGAGAAGACTAATACACTATTTCATTATTTTATTTTCTAGTAAATTAAAAAAATAATATCATAATTTTACCGTAATTTGTTCCCAGATCACAGCCTTCATCTCGGGCACAACATGGTTCCATGAATCTATGTCAATCAACACATATTGCCGAGTGACAATTCCAATGTAACTACTAAACATAGCTTTTTTGAGATTCACATATTGGCCTCGTGCATTCCATTTGACATGAAATTTGATGCCTCTACTTTTCACCTTAAGAAATGTGGCTAACATCGTCAAACTACGATGCATCTGTGTTTTCTGGGACATCGGTCCTTCATCCCTGACCATTTCATCTATATCAACATCATCTATATGTTCATCTGAAATGGTAGTAATGGTATGTGCTGACGGTTGTTGGACCGCAACACTAGGAGCAACAATAGAATCAGAAACTTGTTGTTGCTCTGCACTATGAGCAGCAACAACAGCAACTTGAGAGACTTGTTCAGCCTCGAGGTTAGGAGCACCAGAACATCCAGAAGTCATTATCTGCAAAAGTGGTTGAACAGTTAATTTATATTACATAAATTCAGTAATGATAAGATAATAACATGAGATAACAAGATCTATATTACAAACAAAATATAACTTGTTTATTAAACTCTCTATCTTTTTTTTCAAAGGTTGAAGGGATTTGAAACCTCTATCAATAATCCAAATCCTTTCATTGTGGTCTCCTCTAACATAAAAAACATCATATACATTGGGACCACTATGAAATGATTGTGATGTACCACTAAAAGGATCATCCTTAACTGAATTTTCATCGGACCCTTCAATAGTTTTGGATGATGATAGAACAATCGACCACTTTTGGTTTGTGGGATCTGGAACATAAAATACTTGTACCAGTTGTGATTCTATTATAAACTGTTTGTCTTTGTACCCTTATTTACTAAAATCAACTTTCACAAATCCCAATTCATCTATTTTAACACCACTGTTGTTATCAACCCATTTTCATTGGGAAATTGGCAATTGGAATGTCATATAAAACAACTCCCATATTTTTTTGATAATGCCAAAGTATGACATATTCGCATAAATTGGATTTCTACCGTCACTACCAAAAACATACATCACTTCATCCACAAGTGTAACTCCACTATTTTTCATGGTAGTATCTTCATCATGTTCATCTGTATAGAATGTATAACCATTAATTACATAACCATTGTATGATAATACATACACACTTGGTCCGACAGCTAGCCATCGAAGTAGTTCTGAAATTGAATTAGGATTTTTAGCTAAATCCTTAAAAATAATGTCCCGAAACCATTCTATAAATTAGTGATTATGTGTATTTGATATCCAATTTTCAGCCATTGATAAATTCAACTACCTATGAATTTATTTTTGGGTTTTAGTATATGGAGAAACCTCTCAACTGTTATGCAAAATATAAAGGTGGTCCTGCTCCCGATCTGTAATATTTATTATCACAACATCTCTTCCATAAATTCTCTCATCCTCAATGCGTCTAGTGTGATGAGATTTCGGGAGACCAATGATTTCCACATAAGATATGTATTTCGTATAGAATTTAATAGATTCCTCAACAATATATCTCCCCACAATACAAACCTCTGGCCAATATTGATTTTTGACATAACCTTTCAAAATCTTCATATACCATTCAACGGGGTACATCCATATACAGTGAACAGGACCACAAAGTCGAATCTCTCTCACCAAGTGAACCATCAAATGAACCATCGTATCAAATAATTATGGCGGGAAATTTTTTTCTAATTCACATAATATGATGAAAATTTCTCTTTCCATAGATAGAAATTTCGCCGGTTCTAAAATTTTTCTGTATATAGATTTGAAAAAGAAACAAATTTTTGTTAATGTTTGACGAATATTCTTGGGAAAAATGAAAAGTAAATCTATAGGAATTAAAAACTGTATAAAAACATGGAATTCATGTGATTTCAAACCTTTTAACTTCAAATAATTCATTGACACAATGTTCTTGATGTTTGATGAATACCCCTCTTGAACCTTTACACCATTGAAGAAGTTGAAAACTAATATCTCTCCTCCCTAGAAAGAGTGTAAGTAGCTGGAGGAAGAAACATTCGATTTTCACCCTTCACGGGAGACAACTCTTCTTGTATTCCCCTGTCAACCATGTCCAGCCTTGCCTTAATTTCATCCTTTGATTTTCCAGGGGCATTTAGAAAAATTACGATAACACTGTCACATAAATTTTTTTCCACATGCATCACATCAAAAAAATGTCTGACGTACATACAATTCTAGTATGGTAATTCAAAAAAAATGATCTCTTTTTCTAATCGATTTTCGTAAGATTTTTCAAAAATGGTTTTCCAAAAATAGTGTTCACATATTTTACTTTCTCAAATAGCTGATCACCTGTTAGTGGAGACGGTGTTGTGCATTGTTCTAAACTTCCATTGAATGATTTCGTTCAAGATCGGTACTTATGCCAATGAGGTAGAAATCTAAGATGTCCTAGAAACACAGATTTCGATGAATGTTTCAACTTAATTCATTCTGTATCTTCTTTGCACATGTGAAAACCTTTATTTAATTTAATTCTATAGCCTGAAAATTTTCCATAAGCAGGGAAATAATTTATCGTCTCATATAACATTTCTCTCAATGTGAAGTATTAACTTTTATAAGCATCATACAACATAACACCTAAATCTCACAATAACTTCAAATCCTTGATCAAAGGAGCCAAATAAACATTAATATCATTACTTGGTTGTTTTGGTCCTGATATAAGCATAGATAACATGATGAATTTCCGTTTCATGCATAACTAGGGTGGCAAGTTATAATTTACTAACATAACAAGATATGTACTATGAGTGCTAGTTTGAAAACAAAAAGGATCACTCCATATGTAGATAATGCAAGATGAAGGTTTCTTAACTCACTTCCAAATTCAGGATACTCATGATCAATTCTCTTCCATTGAGTAGATTCAGCTAAGTGATGTAATTTTCTATCTTTATTTCTTTTCACCATATGCCACAACAATTGTCTTGCAGTTTCTTCACTTTCACATAGATGCCTAACCCTTGGAATGATTGGAAAGTACCATACAACTTTCTTAGGACTGGATTCATCTTTCATGTATCGGGAATCACCACACTTTGGGTATTCTGTAAGTGATTTTTTCTCCTTGTGAAACAATATACAATCTTTTGGGCAGGCATGTATTCTTTCAGAATTCATACCCATCGAGCATAGCATTCGTTTAGCTTCATATGTCTGGCTTGGAAACTCATTATATTCCGGGAGAATGTCACTCAAGAGAGAAATTAGTTCCATAAAACTGACATCACTCCATCTGTTGCCTTCTTTCAATTTATACAACTTCAGTATAGCTGACAATGCTTTATATTTAGTGCAACCAACATACAATAGTGTCTTTGTACAGCTCTTTAACTTCTCAAACAATTTTGGGCAATCACAGAGTTCATCTTCAACTATCCTTGTAATTTCCTCAATATGATCTTCATTATCATTGACATCTATAATCACATCCTCCATACGGTCTTCTTCATTATTCATATTTATAATCATTGATGATCCATAAAATGTAGTTTTAGCCCATCCAATAGCTACATTCTCTTTTTCTCCGTGTTTATTCCAACATTTATAACTCCAATATATTATGTGACATATCAAATGTTCTTCCAACTCCTATAGAGTAATTAGTCTATAATAAAAACAATGTAAACACGAACAAAGGATTCGAGAAGGATCCTTTACATGATCCTTTACAAACTTGATGAACACTTTCACTCCGTTCTCATACTCTATTGTCAAATGATTAGCATCCTTCCAATCTTTATTCATCTCCATCCTATTTGAATCTCAAATATTAGTACTTATGATTAAAATAAAAAAATACTTCTAAATACATTAGAAGAGAACCACTTCCTTATTAAAACAAATATTAATAGAGCCTAAACATTTCCAATAAAGATTTGGAAATTAACAGAACTAGGATAGACCCCCCATCAAAATCAACGCACTTTCTAGCCCCCTTACCAATAGTTCTAGCACATACCACCCTTGTAGTAAAAAATTAAACATCCTTTTAACCACCCCTACCAACCACCTTATTCATAATAAAATAATCACATTAAACATCCCAAAACTAGTGACAAAACTCAAATAAAATGAAAACAAGGATACAATTTTAATGATAAAACTAATATAGTAGATACATTTACAAACACAAATGGGTTTGTGGGGGAGACAAATAACCTAGGTTTATCCAAAATTACTATAGAATATCATAGGTTTTTTTTACCCAAATTAACATAAGAAATTGAAAATTAAGGTTAGAAAACATAAATTCTATCAGGAACATGTAAAGGATATGAAATAACTCTCCCTCACCTTCCCCAAACTCGTACCTAGAACCGCACTCGAAGCCTCTATGAGATCCTATTAATTGGAACACACCCTTTTCATTTCACGCTAGTTCACTAAAAATAAGGATTTATATGACACCTTAGCACATAAAAAGGGCCTCAAACACACAATTAAATAGACCCTATATACAAAACCTATATAGTAACCACTTTACGAGTCACTAACTTGACCATATGTTTTTGGATCGTCTCTCAAGAACACATCTCGATGAGGGAATTGTTCATCTTACTTGCAAGTCCAAATTCATACCAAACATCACTAACATGGGGCTCTACCAATTCCTACCATATACCTAGAAAATAATTGAAAAAATTAGGAAAAATAGTTTCTTGTACCTATTTTTAATAGTACAACAAGAAATGTATAATGAACATAGATCATACCTCCAAACACTCCTGGAGCCTCCTGGTAAAAAGACTCTAGTGACTAAAAATATCCAAGATTATAACCACTAACTTCCCAATATAGGAGTGGTATACTTATGATTAGTATTAGTAGAATCAAATCAAAGTTACATCCACCTCATGCTGCTCCCCGATCTCCTCCATCACTTTAGTACTGTACATACCTCCTTTCTCCAGTTCCTTCCTCTGCCTAGGCTATTCGTGGACTGCCTCTCTGAATGTAGCATGAATTTTAAGAAAATGCAATGTGATATGTCTATACCCATCACAATAATATTAAATTACTTGAATTAATGGGATATCCTTGAGGTACCTATGAATGATAGTGCCTCTTGAGATGATACTTTCATCACACACCTACTGTGGGTGGGTGCTGCTAACCCTACATCCTAGAATATCACTACCTTAAAAGATTATGATATGAACTCAAACCATAGGCATAATCATAGAACACTAATATATCCATCCAAAGCTTAGTATTACATGTTTAATTCCCCCAAACCACTAGAGGTCGGTCTATGAATTGAACAACATAAATTAATAAATTTAATAAAAAGAGTGTTCACTCAAGATATACACTCCATTAGACTAATACCCCATCAGAAATATCATCTCATGATATAAATATAGGGGGTAAACGCCCAAGGCTTGATAGGGGGATACTAGATTCGACTACAATAATCCTCTAAGATATGGGATAGACACTTGTGTAGGTGTTGGTCATGCCAATTCAACAAACCCAACATAGGGAAAAAACATTGGAAATAAGGTTTACTTCAGGCCTCTCGAAGGGATACAAGCTTCAGGTCACTAAGTGACCTGTGGTACATTGCTCAGGATCATATTCCATACTAACCCCCATAAAAGTTAACTGATACCACTCACTATAGAATAATTATATTTAAAACTGAGAGGGTTCATCCAAGACACACACTCCATTGGACTAATACACTGTATGAAAGATCAGATCTCTATACAAAGAGAGGAGGTTAATTCCTACGGCTTGCTGGGGGAAAATATACCCTATCTAAAACATCCTCCAATATTGAGGATCAATGCCCATGTAAGTGTTGGTGATTACAACTCTACAAACCCAACATAGGGACAACATGAATGAAATGAGGATCACTCTCGGTCCCTTGAATTGATACATGTTCCAAGTCACTGATGGGTATTAGTTCCAACGAATGGGACCTAATTCCATAATAAACCTCATATAAGTGGACTAAGACAACTCAATCCAGAATAATGGAACTCACAAACACAAATCTTATCATTAAAAATATATAGAGGTTCCAAAATCCTTGGATGAGGTCATGAAGCTGCATCAACCCCTCAGAGGAATGGACCAAGGGAACACAATCCACCAATACTATACCATGGAAGCTCAAAAATCTTACAAAAAAACTAAAATAAAAATAAATAGAGCTCAAAACTATCCTCAAAGGAGAACATGATGTGTCCCTAGGAGTATACGGTGTGTCTAAAAAAGACTAGCACTTCCTGTGTCTCATTTTCACATGGAGTGATCCGTGATTGAAACTATTGAATGTGAAATGACCATTCACTAATTATTCATTGAATCATTAGCCAAATGAGGATTAAAATGATGAACACATGTAGAGTAGGGAGTGAAATTACCAAAAATAAACATAAAAGGAGAAGTGGGAGACTTACCTATAGTAGATCGCACCCAAGATAGAGGGATAGAAGAAGAATCGAGCATTAAGGGAGCCTTTTATGCTATGTTGAGAGGGGAAGGCATGAATGCCATAGGGGGAGGTGCACGGGAAGATCCAACAACCATTGAGAAATGGAGGAGTAGGGTTTGCGGAGAGTAGGGTCCAGTGGGGAGGAGTAGAAGTAGGGTTCACATGGAGTAGGATCTACGAAAGAAGTTCAATGGGGAGGATAAGAAGTAGGGCTAGCAGTGGAGTAGAACTAGCTGTGAAGGTCCAGCAAAGAGAAGATTGGGGGGAGGGGAGTTGTCGTAGGGGTACAGTACCGCGAGAGCTTGAGGGTGCGATAAATAGAGGATATTGTACACCCAATTTTATAAAATGGTACTATGGTTTTATCATCGCTAAAAAATTACTGATAAATGGATTCTTTATCAGTGCTTTTTTAGTGCTGATAGAGCTCAACCTTTATCTGTGCTAAAATTTTAGAGCTCATAAAGGATCCCTTTATCAGCGCTTTTCTATAGTTGATAAAGAAACCTTTTATCAGCGCTAAAAAAGAGATGATAAAGGTATTCTTTATCATTTATAGAAAATAACTGATAATTGAAATCTTTATCAACACTTTTAATTAGCACTGATAAAGATTTACCTTTATCAGCTTTTTTTGCTTAGTGTTGATAAAATGTGGCGCTTATCTTGCCCATTTTTTGTAGTAGTGGTAGTAAAATTAACATAATAAAATCTAATTATATTTAATATAATTATTTTAATATATCATCATGGTATAATAATAATTTAAGGGGGGGGGAGAAAGAAATATAACAAAAATGCTTGTTGATGAAGGTTGCCTTCTTTTCAGGTAACTCCTTTTGGTTTACAGGAAAGGACACACTTGGTTGTATTTATGACCAATGTAAGGATTTTATGATGATATGATGGTATTTTAGAATAATTTTTTTGGGTATTTTACAAACCATATAGTTTTGATTGTGTGAATAAGGGAGGAGAGGTGATGGCCTTCTATAAGTAAGGTGAGTGGTAAACTTGTAATTGTTTTTAAAGAGTGAACTCCATCCACATTTTTTTCATGTAAATAGGACAAAATAATATTCCATTATTGATAATATAAGATATAAAGACTAAATATGTCCATAAAATGGGTTTTGGACAAGTTTTGGGTCATTTTTACACCTTATATTTTAAGTTTAAATGTTAAGTAAACTCGTTGTTACCCAAATCATTGTTATTAATTTTAAATGTTCCCACTAATCATTATGGTAAAAAAATAAGTTGGATTTATTAGACATTATAAATTATTAGAATTCCAAATATTTAATCCATTTTTCCAAATTCAATTTTCAAAAGTGGAAAATTTTAATTTAATATTAATCTCGCATATGCTACAAGACTGCGGGTTTTTAAGAAAGAATATTTTTTCAAAAAAAGATGATTCTATATTAAATCTATGACTAGTAATAATAATTTTATAAAAATAAATTAATATTTATTTTTGTAAATATTCTATAAAATTCATTTAAAACCTTCCCCATTAGTTATTATTTTAATTAATTAAAATGGAGAAACATTATGCATTTTAAAAAAGTATTTTTAAAACCCCATTTTTAAACCCAAAAACAAACTTATACTAAAAACCAATATAAATTTGATTAAAATTAATTAATTAGATTAATTATAACAAAATAATAATTATTTTACATGAAAACATATTCAAAAAATATTGGGACTTTTAAATTACTAATTTATTTAAAATAAAATAATTTTTACAAAAATCAGTATTTTTTACTATTCACTAAAGAATCAATATTTCCTGAAAAGTCTCAAAATTTTCACCCAAAGTAAATTTTGATATTATAATTCTAAAAATGAAGTTTATTTTATCAAATTTATTTTCTAGAAGTTCCAAAAAATTATTATAATATTTTTTCATGAAAATAAATAAAAAAAAATATTTATAGAAAACCTATATTTGAAGAATAAAATCACTTTACTAAAAATTGATTTATTATTTACTAAACATTAATAAATAATTTATATTGGTTAATAAATTTGTATATATATATCATTAGTTAATATTATTCATACCCTCCAATTTAATGGCTCGGTTAAAATGGTGTTATATATCATGGGTCGTTTAAGTTTAGTGTTGCATGTTGAATATGATATCGAACATAAAAATATTGAGGTTTCATGTAATTAAATCTAAACTAAGTGTTACATGTAATGTAAGATAAAATCAGTGTTGCATGTCCTTTATGCTTTCGAATATAATTTTATTCTTTTAAAATCTTAGGGTGTTACACTTTGGGGTAATTCAAATATGCTTTTATATTCCCATGTTGTATATTGGCCATCATCTAAGATAAAGTAATAAGTGTTATGAATGTTGCAATAATTTTGGATTAGATATTTATTTGACATATTTTCCATTGATTTTATACCATGAGGCTATATAAATATATTTTTTAGGTGCCAAATGGAATATTGATAAGTAGATGAGCCTTTCTCTTCAACTATCTTTTAACTGATTTGAACAGATCCCTTTCCGAATCTAGTTTATTCTCAACATTATCCTAAGTAATATGAGTTGGGGAAACTAAATATATATCTCATCAAGAATATTAATTCATTTGATCTTATGGATATCCTAGAGGCAAATTCAGACTTCCCTATGTAGTAATTAAAGGTGTTTTTGTAACACCATTAAATAACTAACATTTTGATGAGATTCTGATAATGATAATTTGAGAATTATTAAGTGTATATTGTTTCATATAGTCTGACAACACTTAATTGGACTTCAAACTCAATACAACTTTGATTCAACCAGTAATTCTATATTGATTCTTCAAAGAAATTTCCATCGAAGAAAAGATCCCATTGAAGGATTTATCCCTTTATGGAACTCTGTATAAAATAAATTCTGATGTTAAAATACTTCAAGATGACTAGTTCATGCAATTAAGGTTGGTTATTCATAGTTACTATAGAAGGAAATAAGTTGTAACTCTTTTTCACCACTTTTATTGATGGACATTCTCTCTAAAGAGATGTTAGTCTGAGTGATAGTTCATGATGATGAAACTCAAGTGGAAGGGAGCCTGACATCTGAATCTAGAATGGGAAAATATCTAATGAGGCCTAATTCATACAAATGGTGTCTGTACAAAGGTTTATAATAGAGAAATTCATTCCCAATAAATGTTCAATGTTCTTGGGGATGTGGAAATATAATGTTCCTTGAATCAAGCTCAAAGACATAAATCATCACCTAAGTACAAACTTAGGAATATTACCTTGAGATTGTGTTCTAAAACCTAACTACTTCACATAAATTTGAAAAATATTAAGTTAAATAATCACCTTATCGAAAAAAATGAAAGTAATATTTTAAGAGTAAGGTATGAAAAAGAGGAATAATTTTTTTCACAAAGTATAGAATTTTTTATAACTCAATTCACTCATATGGATTCACCCAAACTTCTATGGAATGACTATAATGACCAAACCTAACATTCCACTCATGCATACCTCTTATTCGGATCCTAAGCATCTCCACTACAGTTAATACATCTTCGCTTGTCCTTTCTCTCATCCCTACTCAAAATTTCATTCCTGCATCTCCCTCATCCATGTTCTCCTCCCTACTTGACTTTAATCACTCTTCTATGCCCGAAATAGTGCCCAAGAATCTTCCTAAAAATTCTACCTCCACTAATTCAATCATCAGCTATCAAAGTCTTTACTCCTCCTATGCCAGTTACCTCAAATAGAAAGGCTATATCTTGATCTTCTTTCACTGTACTTCATGATGCCTCAACCGATTCCCTTATAGATCATTCATCATATTCCCTCATCCAGATATAATTAATAGTCCCCCTGTTTACTACCACCATTCCTACAACGATATCTAGTTACAAACCCTAAATCATTGATTCTCCCTTTCGACAACCTCTCTTCGCACTGCATTGAGACACTCGATTTCACCCTCACTACAACCATTCACAATTTTCACCCTTCTTAGTGTTTTAATCATAAGCTATTGTGGTTCTATTATCACTAGTAAAAAAACCTTTTTTACGTCGCCCTTTTTCACGTCGGTTTTTTAGAACCGACGTGAAAATATCTAAAAATTAATTTTTCACGTTGGTTATTATATAACTGACATAAAAATACATTTTCGCTGTTTTTTCACGTCGGTTATATAAGAACCGACGTGAAAAAACCATTTTATCTAATTTTTCATGTCGGTTATTATATAACCAACGTGTAAAATCAATGTACATCATTTTTCCACTTCGGTTATTTAATAACTGACGTGAAAAATCCATTTCCATTAAAATATATTAAAATTTTTGTATATTTTTCGCGTCGTTTATTAATTAACCGACGTGAAAAATCGATTTTTATGACTTTTTCACGTCAGTTATTTAATAACCGACATTAAAATAGATTTTTCACGTCGGTTATTTAATAACCGACGTAAAAAACTTTACAAAAATGTAGTTCATTTCCCAATATTTAATTTGACAGGTCACATATCTCAAACGGAGTTACAGATTAAAAGTTATGGCCTTCAGAAGTTGGCCTTCCTTAAGAAATCTTTTAGAGATGATCAACTTCTGAAGGCCATAACTTTTAATCCGTAACTCTGTTTGAGCTCCGTGAGCTGTCAAATTAAAGCTCTGGAAATGAAATACATCTTTGTAAATATTTTTCACGTCAGTTAATAAATAACCGAAGTGAAAAATATATTTTAACATCAGTTAATAAATAACCGACGTGAAAAATAATTGAAAATTTTAATATCTTTTCACGTCGGGTATCATAAAACCAACGTGAAATATAATTTTAGTATCCTGCGTAAGCGACATTCCAATTTTTTTACATCGCGGGATCGAAATTTTGAATTGCTGCCTAAAATTTTTAATACCACTTTTTCTCTTAGCATCGCAATTATATGTTTCCATTATACACATATCATAATTTAATGATCATTTATTTCAACCATTATCATTCCCCCAAATCGACTCATTTGATCTTCAACGTGAATCAATTATTTCTTCTTTCGGCGATCTTGTCAAGGTATGTTTAATCATATATCGACGATTTAGGGGTTTTATGATTTGTTTTCTTAATTAATATACCATTTTACGATCATTTCATTCAACCAACATCGTTTCACCGAATCAACTTCTTTGATCTTCCACTTGAATCAACGATTTCTTATTTTTGCGACCTCGTCATGGTATTTGTAATTATTTTCCCATGATTTATATTTTCTATGAGTAATTTTCTTGATTGGTATACCATTTTAAGATTATTAATTTATTATAATTATGGATGATTCTTTATATCATGGTAAAACTATGAATCCCCCTACGGATTCAAAAATTCTTTCTAAGATGAAGCTACGGTTTCCTCATTCAATCTATCCTCGAAAAAAATATCAAACTTTTGATGGTCATAACTTTGGATCCGTAACTCCGTTTAAGCTCTATGACCTATCAAATGAAAGCTTATGAAACTTTCTACAAGATGGTAAACATTTTTTACATCGTTTATTTAATAACCGAAATTAAAAACACCTTTTAACGTCGGTTATTAAATAACCGATGTAAAAAATTGGGTTTTAATGTCGGTTTTTTTATAAACTGACGTAAAAAATGGCTTCTTAAGGCCATTTCCAGAATGTATTTCACGTCGGTTTTTTAAAAACCAACGTTAAAAACCATACACACCCATTTTTTATGTTTGTTATTAAATAACCGACGTAAAAAATCATATTTTTAACGTCGCTCGCAATAACTACACCTAAAAATCGACATTAAAAAGCAAAAAAAACGGACGTAAAAAAAAGGTTTTTGTACTAGTGTATATTGCACATAAAAATAAATTTATTTTAATTTTTAACCCTAATTATTAAATTGATTACTAATTTCAAGCATTAAATGATCAATTTTCATAATAGATTCTATTTACACACTATTGGGTAAAAACCGTCAAGGTTACATTGCAGTATTTTTGGGTTAGTTGTGTTTGTTGATAAAGTAGGTTTTCATGGTGAATTGTTGAGTTACAAATATTTTTTTGAAAATCCATGTTAACAAAGAACCATGAAAAAGGAATGGAAGATTTGGAGGTAGTGAAAAATAATAGATACAAGATGGCATTGTTTTCCAGTGTTTGCCCTATTTTTGGGGTCCAAAATTTGAAGTTTAGTGAGTGTTGATAAAAGTGATTTTCCTTGAAGATAACATCTAAATATATAAAAGTCATGATTTTCACAGAGATGGTATTTATGAAGAGTGAATCGCATAGAAGAAAACATTTTTGACAGTGAGCTCTGTGATTACGATGAGCATTGCGAACAGCAGAGGCGAAGAGAATTGCGAGGGAGCATTGTGGCAGAGGTACAAAGGAATTGATGGTGAGCTCTACGATTATTAAAATATTTTTTAATAGTATATGTGAAGATAATTTTGGGGGAGCATTGCGATGGAGGAGAAAGGGAATTGATGGAATGCTCCACGATTATGACGAGCTCTGCGATCCAAAAAAATACCATGGTGCTTCGTGATCTAGGGAAAATTTTGGCAGAAACTTTTGAGATTTTCAATTTGAGATGATGTGGTGCTGACTTTGTGTGGAAGTT
The DNA here is from genome assembly GCA_963277665.1 of Viscum album. Taxonomy (NCBI): domain Eukaryota; kingdom Viridiplantae; phylum Streptophyta; class Magnoliopsida; order Santalales; family Viscaceae; genus Viscum; species Viscum album. The sequence goes on from OY728147.1 coordinate 5,884,393, forward strand.
TTTTGAGTCGGTGGAATTTCCTATAGATAGACCTTGATCCCCTCGATAGGTGGAGAGATCAAATGAAAAACCTTAAACTCTCGTATTACAAAGGAGATTCGCATAGAAAGGAGCTTCACAAAAGAAAAGGTAATTCACAGAGGCAGTGAGATCTGTGATCTAGATAGATATACGAGGATGTGCACTACATGAAGACTTGTTTAGATTTGTGAAATCACAAACATTGGTGGGATATCTACAAAGTAGTGAGCTCTGTGATCTAGATAGATATACGATCTAGTGAGATTTTCAAACCTATGAGCTCTGAGAACCTGTGAGATTCCCAAAGAGGTATGAGAATTGAAAAGTCTTGTTTGAGATTTTTAAAAAGTCAGAGCTTCTCCAAGTTAGTGTGCTTAGAAAAATAGTTTCAAAATGGATTACCTAGTATTCAGAGTCAAATTGTTTTTCATCGGTGGATGAAGGTGTAACTTCAACAGAGCGTCTATCTATAAATGAGGATGTATTCATTAGTGATAATGAAGAGACCTAAAGTTCTATAAATTATGAGTGGGTCTTCTGAAGAAGCATTGATCTCACTTTATTTGAGAGAGTAGTGAGTTATCAAATTGTAAATGGTTGTAAACCAGGAGGGACAGTGAGTCCACTTCGAACTTGTAAATAGTAGTGTGTTTTTAGTGGATTTGGTACATCGACACATTTCCAGTGTATACTCCTTGGACATATCCTAGTGAGGGTAAAACAAGTTAAATTTTTGTGTCCTGTGCATATATTAAGATTTTTTCATACTCTAAAATGGGAAGGAGATAGAAGAGAGTTTTTTTATGACAATAAAACAAGATCAAAAGGGAAGTTGTTTTAATCTGTCATACCCTGATTCACCCCCTCCCCCCCCCCTCAGGGTATCTAGCCTTGTGGACCTAACAATTGGTATAATAGAAAGAGGTTAATATCAGTGTTTCTCTCTAAAAATGAGGTCACCAATCATAAAGGTATTCTTATCTTCGAAGGGAGAAATTTTTAGCTATGGAAGAATCGAATGAAACATTACTTCCAATAGTTGGGAATTGATGTGTTTACAATAGAAATGAATGGTATAACAGCCGATATTAATAGTGGTGCATTATCAGAAGATGAGTAAAGATAATTGGATGTTGATGATAAAGGAATCAATGCTTTAGGGATATCCCTATCAAATGTTATCTATACAAAGGTGATTTCATGAAAAACATTACATGTCATGTGGGAAAAACTTTTAAAAATATATGAAGGAGATTAAAAGGTCAGAGAAGCAAAGCTGCAAGTGTTGTGGAACAAGTATGAAGATCTTAAAATGAACCTGAATGAGTCTGTTGATGCATTATTTGATAGGGTAAATTTTGTAGTGGAATACATGCGAGATCTTTGTAAAGTAATTGAAAACATAAAGATTGTGAAGCGCATCCTGAGGAAGCTTCCACCTCACTTCAATCCAAAGGTTTCAGTATTGGAAGGAAAGGATCTGAAAGTGCTAACAATGGATAACTTGCACAGTACTCTTGTAGCATATGAAATGATAAATGATGATAATGATGCTATGGAAAAGGGGAAATCTAAAGAGATGGAATTCAAATCCAAGAAGAAGCTCACTATTGAAGATTCTAAGGAAGAAGAAGAGATAGATGAGGTGATGTCATTCCTTTCCTCAAATCTTCAAATAGGAAAAGGAAAGTTTAAATGGAAACATCCACTTTCCTCCTTTAGATGTGGAAATGTTAGTAATCTTGCATAAAGGTTCCCCAAAATGTTCCAAGAAGATGATGATTTTGATGAAGCCGAAATTCCAAAGAAGAAGTCTTAAGCCTATGTGAAAGGCAAGAAACAGCTCAAGAGAAATTTCTTTAAGAAGAAGAATCTTCTTTCACAAGAATGTGACAGTTCATATGAGTCTGAGGTTGAGAAGGTTTAAGAGATAGAGAATTGAAAAGATCATGGAGAAAATGATATGGTGGCAGTTATTGGTGGTACTCAAGAAAAGGAAGAAACTACCATTGATGAAGAAGAATAAGTTGAAGAAATATTTGATATGAAAGTTGAGTTAGAAGCTGCACTTGAAGAGATAGATGTTGGGAGAGGGAAAACAAAGAAAGCCAACAAATTAATCTGTGATGCCAAACTCTATATGCAGCAGCAAGATGATGAGAAGTCTGAGTTGATGGAAGAAATTTAGAAACTCAATTCATTAACACTAGAGGACTCAAAATCAGTTAGTGAGTATAAAATCAAGGTTAAAGAATAGAAAAGGGAGATCAATGGATTGAATAACACAACAAAAGATCAAATCAAGACTATTAAAGAACTTGAAGGAGAAGTTGTCAGTTTGCGAAAAAGATTAAGGATCAAGAAAAACTCTTGACTCCTGCAATGACATCAGTAAAGAAGATCATTTAGAAGACTGAAACGTTGAAATTGGGGCATAGTGGTCAATAAAAAAAAAGAAACAAAAATTATGTTCAGATGCTAAGGCTAATGTGGGGCTAGACCAAAAACAAAAATCTATGAAAATTGAAGTTATACCTCAAGAACTCATTCCGAGATTGAAGGTGTATTTGGGTTGGAAGGAGAATCCAAAGATTCAGATAACACAAGGGAGACCCAGTGGTGCATAAGTGACGTGCAGGAATGAACCCTATATCAGGTTCTATTGCTGTGGAAAGATGGGACACTCACAAAATGGGTGTTCCATAGCTAAGAGGTACAAAATAGCATAAGCGAAATAGTGGAATCCAAAAAAATCTCAATAATCTAGAATATATTTCAAGGGATATTTTTTGGTGTGGAGGATTTGGACATATGTCTCGGTACTTTACATTCTCCATACAGAGGAATGTTCCAAATTAGAAACAAATTATTCGAGAGAAGCAGATCAATAAACCAGTAGGTTAGTTGAAAATGAAGAACAAATTTTCAGTCGTGAATGATGAAGCTGATCCATCATACTCCGAGAAAGATCATGATTCTCAATATATGCCGATTTTGAAGACAAAAATATGGATCAAGAATAAAAGAGCTGAGAAGTCAGTGGTTGGTGAAATTTCCCTTAAAGCATCAGATTGTTCTAGTGTATGGATCCTTGACAGCGGTTTCACATCCCATATGATCGGTAATAAATATCTTTTTAAAGGAATAATATATGACAAAGAAGAAGTTTTAAAGTTTGGAAACAATGAAATCCTAAAGATAATTGGCTCAGTAAAGGCCAAGTTTGGGGGCAAAGAGATGAGACATGATGATGTATTAGTAGTAGAAGGTCTCAGTCAAAATTTTCTTAGCATGAGTCAACTGTGTAACTCATGGAATTATGTAAGGTTTAATAAGAAGACGTGTATCATCAAAGGGAAATATGGTGAATTGGTTCTATAGGGAAAAATAACAAAGGGAAATCTTTACCTTGTAAGTAGAGAAGAAGATATGTGTTTTTTGTCTAGAGAGGAAGAAAATAAGTTGTGGCATAAATGAATCAGTCATCTATGCCAACCATACCTGGAAGATCTGGTGAAATTTTATGCTTCTAGAGACCTTACTAAGCTATCATGCGATCATACACATACATACGATGCTTGTCAATAAGGGAGGATAAACTAAAATACGTACAAATCAAAGGAAAAGAATTCAACAGGAGTGTTTGGATTGGTGCATGAAGATATTTGTGGACCCATCTCACCAAGATCCATTGACAAGATGAGTTATTAAATTCTTTTCATTGATGATTATAGCAGAATGGAATGGGTATTCATCATTTCCCATAATTCTGATGTGTTCAATTTCCTAAAATAGTATCAGAGGGAATCTGAAAGGATGCTTGAATAGAAAATTATAAAGTTTCATACTGATAATGGCACGGTGTTTACAAAAAATCATATAGAATACTATCTCAAGAAAAATGGGATAAGGCATCATGTTTCTTCAGTAGGAACTCTACAACATAATGGAGTGGTTGAAAGAAGAAATCAGATCATCAACAACATGGATAGAATGATGCTTATAGAAAAAGACCTACTGGAGAAATTTTGGAAGGAAGTTGTATTGACATTGGTCTACATTTATAACAGGGATATGTTGTGTCCTAAGGAAGGAAATACACTGTATGAGATGTGGTATGGAAAGAATCGAACAGTGAAATAATTTCAAATATTTGTAAGTAAGTGCTTCATTATCAACAAAGAAAAACATAGGAAATTTGAGTCACGTGGAGATGAGGGGATATTCTTTGGCTACTCAGGAAAAATAAAATCATTAAAATGATTAAACAAGAGGCTAGGAAAAGTAGTTGAGAGAAATGATGTCACTGTTTTGGAAAATGAAGAGAATACTCAATAGTACAATAAATTGTTTCTTGATGAAAGTGATGAATAGTAAAGTAACCAAGGGGCGTAGTAGTAGCAGATGCTAACTCAGAATAAGATATTGATGGTGAATAAGAATTCAAGTCCATATATACAAATAATCCAAATATTTGAGATGAAATTGATAGACATAATATCATTGGTGATCAGATAGTGCTAGTTCAGACAAGAAGAATGAAGTCAGTGCAACATACATCTCTCTTATCTCAAGTTGAACCTAAATTTTTTGTCGATGAAGTTGAATATGAAAACTGGGTTCAAGATATGCATGAATAGCTTGATTATATTGATAATAATAAGATGTGTGATATTGTTTTTAGGAAAAAATATAATAATTTCATCGGGACTAAATGGGTATTTCACAATAAGATGAATGAAGATGGCGCAGTGATTCAAAACAAAGAACAGCTGGTGTAAAAATGGTAATCCCAAATAGAGGGTATCGATGTTGATGAAATATTTTCACCTATTGCAAGGCTGGAGACAATCAGATTATTCTTGGCCATTGCAGTGTAATAAAAGTTCAAGGTTTTCTAGATAGACATCAAATCTGCATTTATGAATTTGGTTTTGGAAAAAGAAGTTTATATTGAGAAGTAATATGGTTTTATCATTCATGAAGATGATAAAAAAAATTTCGTTTGAATAAAGTGCTATATGGGATAAAACAAGCACAAAGAGAATAATCAGTTAATTGGTATCAGTATGGTATCGAAAATTGGTCAGAGTATGTGCCTACAAAACTACAAGTTGCGAACATTCAAATAAAGGCCTTACCCAAGGAAAATTTTGAGAGACATTGACTAGATCTAGGAGTCCAGTCGACTCCCTACACTTGAAAAAGTTTCGATGGGGGACCCCACCCCCCCTCCCTAAGGTATGATGTGTTTTCCCCTAATGTACTACTTTGGATTTTTACCCTGTTACAGATCGCAAAGGAGTAACCTTTGGGTTTGCTGAAAAAGGGGGGAAATGTGATTGTTTAAGGGAGAGAAAGTGTGTATTTTACGAGAGAAAATGTCTTAATTCAAGACATGAGGAGAAGATGATAAGTGGAGAAACAAGACAGGGAGATCAATGAGATATGGGGAGAGTTTCAAATCTAATGATGATTGAAGAGATCAATAAAAGATTAGATATCATGAGATCTGAGTTTTTTGATGAAATCAGTTAATTGGTATCAGTATGGTATCGACAATTGGTGTTAGAAATAAAGTGATTCATTGATGAGCTTTTCATAATACTCTTGTTTCTCATGCCAAGAATTGCTCATGTGGTCATAGATTATATAGTGAGTGAATCTTTGTTCACTATATGAATCACAAGAGGTAAATGATGGTAGATGATAGAAGGAGATTCAGTGAGGTATCGAAGTGAATAGAATCATTATGAGAAGAGTTATCAACAAATCTAAAGTGGGAGATTGTTGGTAAAAAATACCTCAAGGTAACATTGCATCATTTTTAGGTTGGTTGTGTTTGTTGACAAAGCAGGTTTTCATGATGAATTGTTGAGTTCCAGAGATGTTGTTGACAATACATGTTGACAAAGAACAATGAAAAGGGATTGGAATATCTAGAGGTTGTACAAAATAACCAATACAAGATGGCGTCATTTTCTAATGTTTTCCAAATTTTTGGGGTCTAAAATTTAAAGTTTGGTGAGTATTACGAAAATTGGTTTTCCTTGATGATCATATAAAAATATGGAAAATGCATTATTTTCACAGAGATGGGATTTATGAAGAGTGAATCACAGAGAAGAAAATATTTCTAATGGTGAGCTCTACGATTATGACGAGCTTTGTGAATAGTAGATGTGAAGAGCATTGCGAAGGACAATTGTGGCGGCAGTGCAAAGGAATTAATAGTGAGATCTGTGATAACAACATGATTTTCAAATAGTATAGGTGAAGATAATTGTAAGGGATAATTATGATGGTTGTTCAAAATAATTGACGGAATTCTCTACGATTACGACAAGCTCTGCGATCCAAAAAATTACAGTGGTGCTTCGTGATATAGAGAGAATTTCAGTAGAAATTTCAGAGATTTGTGATTTGATCTGATGTGGTGCTGACTTTTTGTGAAAGGTTCTAGAGTCGGTGGAATCTTCTATAAATAGACCTTGATCCCCTTGATAGGTGTAGAAAGATTAAACGAAAAACCTTATGCTATCATATTGCAAAGGAGATTCGTGAAGCAGGGAGCTTCACAAAAGATAAGTGAATTTGCAGAGGTAGTTGATCTCTATGAAAGGAAGGCACGTCGCAAAGGCCAGTTTGGCTTTGTGGAGGACGTGAACTTCACAAAGGCTTGTTTAGCTTTGTGAAATCACAAAGACCAGTGTGATATCTATGAAACAGTGAGCTCTGCGATCTATAGATCTTTGTGATCAAGTGATCTTTGTGAACTTTTGAGCTCTGAGAACCTGTGAGATTTGTGAAGAGTTTAGAGAATTGCAAAGTCTTGTTTGATATTTACAAAAGTGTGAACTTTGCAAAGGCAGTGTACTTAGAGAAAGAGTTTCAAGAGGGATTTCCTAGTGTTGAGAGGAAAAGTGTTTTTCATTAGTGGATGAAGGTAGAACTTCAACAGAGTATCTATCTATAACTGAGGATGTATTCATTAGTGATAATGAAGACACCTATAGGTTTATAAACTATTATTGGATCTCCTAAAGAAGAAGTGAGATCACTTCAGTTGAGAGAGTAGTGAGTTCTCAAATTCTGAATGGTTGTAAACCAGGAGGGTCAGTGAGTCTATTTCAAACTTGTAAATAGCTGTCTATTTTTATTGGATTTGGTACATAGACACATTGCCAGTGTATGCTCCTTGGACATAGCTCGGTGAGGGTGAACCAAGTAAAATTTTTGTGTCATGTGTATGCTTTAAGATTTTTTCATACTCTACAACAGGAAGGAGAGAGAAGAGAGTTTTTTCTAACAACAAAACAAGATCAAAGAGGTAGTTTTTTTAATCTTTCATACCCTGATACAACCCCCCCCCCCCTCTTAGGGGTTATAGCCTTGTAGACCTAACACACACCACATTGACCACTACCATTTTCAGAATTTCTCTAAAAACTTCATCAATTTGCGACTAGAGAACAAAAAAATGTTATAATCGGTATGTATTGTGGTTATCTCCCCTTTCACATAACACAACAACCATGTGAATGTGTAAAATTATTTTTATATCTGTTAACTTTTGGAATTGATTTTTTCATTCCAAATTTAATATCCTAATGAAAGAAAACTGTGCATATTATTCTTTACTACATTGAGGTACCTATGTTTTGTTACAAGGTGAACTACTTGAATATCTGGTGTGTGCTGTTGGGATTGGTTTATTGGATAACTGTTATAACTATCTAATAACTTTGGGAATTCATTTTGACATTCTAAATTTAATTCAAGATAACTATGAATATTATACTTTACATCATTAAGAAACCTAAGTTTTATTTCATGATGGACTTCTTGAATATACCATGTGTGTTATTGGAATTAGTTCTTTGGATAACTATTACACATAATTATCTATTAACTTTCAGAATTGATTTTTACATTCCAAATTTAATATACTAATGCAAGATAACTATGAATATTATGATTCACTACATTGAGGAACCTATGTTTCATAACAATAATTTCTACTTGAATATCTGGTGTGTGTGTGTGTGTGTGTGTTATTGGCATTTTTTTGTCGGGGAACTATTATACTTAATTATCTATTAACATTTAAAAATTATTTTGACATTCAAAATTTAATTTCCTAATGTAAGATAACTATGAAAATTATTCTTTACTACAATGAAAATGTAATTTGAAAAATTATACATCTAAAAGGATTAAAAGTTTTCTTCTATCATCTACTTTTTTTATCCATTTCATGAGTGATTCCTTCTTCATATGAATGATTTCCATGAATTTTGAGGGTTATTTTAGACATTGTCTCAATATTTTTCTCTACTCTAGGACACTTCGTACTGGTTCCATTATTTAATTAATTTTTCATGTAAGGTATACTCATGTATGACATCATGAACTAATTTATTCCTAAAGTTAGATGAAACCAAATTCCTTGACGGTTACATGTTAAAGAATGATATTCAAGAATGTTGTATATTTGTTCTTACCATCATATTTTTTCAATAGTATTTTGATAAAAATATTTTTTAAAACCATACATTATCATTGTGATGACGTATTTAAATGAATTTTTATTTTTTAGAGATAAAAAGGGTCATAGAAATGTGACACTTAAAGAATAGTTGGTGGAAACAACATATAATGTGGCTGAATGTGTGATATAACTGGTCTACAAAGTATCACTATGATCCAGGTAGCTACTATTATTTAATTAATATATATTTATTTCTTTAATATATATTTCCTTTTCTATTTCAAATAATAAAAAAAACTTATTTACACCTCACTGCTAGTGGTTATAGGTACAAGCCAGAGGTTAGACATATCACGGTAGGGCATGATGTTAAAGTAAAGTTCCATAGCTATATTCATTTAATAGTAAATTTATTAGATGTAGGTGATGAATTGATATTGTTTCCCAATTTTTTATTTGGTAATAATTAAACCATTGGTAAATTTACATCCATTAATTTACCTCATATTTTTCAGAAAAATTGTTTTAATGGTTTGTTCTTGAGAACTAATTGAGAATGTTAATGTTTAGATTTCTCTTAATTGATGAGGATTAGAGATCAATTTTATATATGATGTTATTTTATTCTCTATTAAATGAATTGTTTTAAGTAATTTAGTTAATAGATATACCTAAATACATGTTTTTTTACAACAAATTAAATTTTATTAGTTTACAAATTTCTAATATTATAGGTCTTTATACTAAAAAATGTAGATTTTTTTCTTCATTATTCTTCTCATGGTTTTCATTTAGAATTAATTCCTTCCAACTCAATTCTCTCTTTAAAAACCTTAAAGATACTATACTACACACCTTCCAATTCATTTCACATGTTTTTCATCAATTTTTGAGACTTACATGCCTTTCTCCATGGGTATATTGCTTAATTATCCTATTAAAATAAATAAGTATAATATTTTTTTAAAAGTAAACTACATATTAAAATTCCTCATTCACTACATATGGCTTAATAAATTTTTATTATACTCATTATAGTAATTAATTTTGGGTTGTTTTATAAAACTAACATAGATACATTCAATGTTAACATAACTGTTTAATATTAATATTAAAATTATTCTATATTTCATATTTCATAAAATATTATATTTTCACATTATTGATTATCATAGGTTCATAGTATGCATTATTAAATTATTCCAAAGATTTCACACATAAATTTTGATTCCCATGTAACTTCTAATGTTCTCCATTTCTTCTTCCATTAATTATAGCATTGTTCAATGAGAAATTTTTCTTTCCATGTAATGACCTGACCCCAGAATCCCAAAGCTAGTGCATTTATTTATTATGTTGGGATAGATAGAATCTTAAAATCCGAAGGGGCCACACAATTTAGCAGTTTTGGAAAACCATATTACCTAAACGATTCATGTAACACCCCGAGTTTCAATAAAAGAATTATTTCAACTAATAAATGAATTATAATTAAAATAAATAATATTATGAAATATTTTAATAAAACCGTGTGATTTTATTTAACTGAAATGAAATTTTATTACTTTGATTATTTTCAAAATGAGATTTTTTAAAATACATGACGACATATTAAAATAATTTAAATTAATTATACTTTTATGAAATGTAGTATCATGAAATGATACTTTATAATATATTGTTTTAATAAATAAAAATAATTATATGTAATATTATTATTATAAAATCTGTTTAATAAAATTATAATTTTATATTATAACTATTTTAATTAAATATTAAAATTATGCATGTTATTTAAAATTATTATTTTAACGTACTATATGTTGTAATATTAAAAATGTCAAATAATTTAAGTAACATTATTTTGTAAAAAATACATTATTCATATTAAAATTCTATTAATTTTTTAAGTGGTATAATTTATTGAAATAAATAAACATTTAATATTTATAGTAATATGTTTTATTATAAAAATGTTTTTAAAAAAAATATTACTAAAAGGACTGTTATTTTTATATGAAATGTGATTAGATTATAAAATATAAATTATAAATTATAACTTTTAATGATGAAATTAAACATTATGATAACATTTATATAATGTTTATTTAAGAAATTACATATATAATAAAAATGATAAAATTAAAAAAATGAATTTTTTTATAGGGATAAGGGGAGGTCAGTTCGAGTCGCGACGTAGGGGGCTCAAAGTCACACAATGACCTCGAGCAGAAGGAGACGAGCCACGATGGGGGTTCTTCTGAGTTTGAGATGAATGATGGGGTGAGTTGAGGGCGAATGCGACCAGGGAGATCATTCGGCGATGAGGGTTCAATCAAACCCATGATTAGTTCCAATGAGAGAGTCCGAGATAGAGGTCGAGATTTGGGGGTTTTGAATCCAAGGGTTTCAGATTGAGTCAAAATTGAACGTCTCTGACCATGTTTGAGTTGCGTTAGAGTTTCGTTTTTTATTTAACCTACCGAGATAGGTGTTTTTGTTTCTAAGTGTTTTTTTCACCATAATAGTGTTTTGTATATTAGTTTCTCATTTTTCTCCACTACCATCTTTGTTGCTTGAATATTTACTTATTTTATATGATCTTATTGTTGTTTTTCATTCTGCTTTTGGATTATGAAAATAGCAAGAATGGATTTGGTCTGCTCATGTCAATTCGGTCAAAATATAAAATAAATATATATGATTTATTAGTTGGAATTTTCCCCTATTTTAACTTGTTTTGGATGTGGATTGTTTGATTCACTGAATTATTGCCTCCTTTCATGACTTCTCAGATACTCTTCTTCTATTTTGTGGCATGCATATATATATATAAGAATTTGTGTACATTGAGGAATAAAATTCCTTGTTTTTGTAGATAAATTCTCCCTGATCCAACTCCATTTTCTTTTCATATCACTAGACCAATTTCATCAAGCGGCCAGAAACCTTCTACCTGGCCCAAGTATTGTTTTGGTTCTTCATTTTTCATGTAAGGGGACTTCTGTTTATTCATTATTATTGTGTCTATATAAATCATTTCCAAACATAACTTCATGTATGTGTTTGTATATTTTTATGGGTGTTTCTATCATTCATGAATAATCTAGCTATGAATATGGGTATTTTAAATTTATGTAAGGGATATTTTCTATTATAAGGTGTTATTAGATTTATTTTCTATTACATAAGTGGTATGTTTTAATAGTTTTATTTCTAGATTTGATTATTTATTCTTGATTATATTGTGTATACATATTTTATGTTAATCAACATGGGTTTTTTTAAAGGAAATTTTATTTTCTTTACTATTAACATTAGTTTGATAGATAATTTAAAAACAAGGATGTGTTTTGTTTAAAATTTTATGTTTTCAAATTTATATTTACCAATGTTTTGTGTAAGAATGAATTTATGTCAAAATGGATATTACAAATTCGATGTTTATATATATTAATTTCTGATTTTATGTTTATGTTATTTAAGCATATATATATATATATAATGACATATTAAACAATTGTTACATGTTTTGAATGCGCAAGCAAAACATGTATAATTTTTTGATGAAATTATTTTCAATCCATAAGGATATATATATATATATATAACTATTATGGGAAATTCAAGTTCTATTTAGAAATTTTAATTCATTATTATGTTTATAATTAATTTTAAGTTCAGGATTGTTACATATTTAAACATCATCATTTATTTCAAGAAATTATGCAAGTATTATATTTAAGTTATATATATGTTTAGAAATTGAAATTTGACGATTTCAAATTCTATAAAATGAAAATCATGTTATATGATCCTTGACATATGGTGATACATCGATAATTTCTGATGACACCTCATACATATGCATATGAAAATATATATGTATTCACATATTTGTATAAGCATTGAATAAATTCTACGTTTATCGAAACTACTACCAAATAGATGTTTATGGGTATATGAATGAAATGTTTAAGTACATGGATGATAATTGGTATTTCAGGTAATTATGAAAGGTGTATGTATCAAGAGATTTGGTTGTTCCAAGTCTAATAAGTAAATATTCATGATGGTTTATATTTATACATTTATATATGAGTGTGTGTGAAATTAATGTTTGTTTATGTCTTAAAATAAAAATCCAGTGAAAGTATATATAAAAGTAAAGAAAAATTAAAATGTTTTCAGAAAAATCGGCACTTGAAAGTTGTAAATATGGAAGGTCATTAGGGATTGAACTCATCCTTCACCAAGTGGGTAGACCCAATACTACCTTCAACGATTCAAGTGTCCTAAGAATAATGTTTTTTTTCAGAATCTTGCGTATTGTTTTCTAAAAAACACTAAAATACGTTTAAATCAATTTTTGAACATAAGTGTTTTCTAAAAAAAGATATAGTATTTTTAAGGCTTATATAATTTCAAATAATGTTTTTAAAATGATATTTACAAATATATTGTCGAAAGTGTTTTCAAAAGAATATTTTTAAAATGATTTATCAAAACTTTTAAAACCCCTTACTGTGCATATCCAATCCTCACCCCATGTTTTGAAATCTTTTCTATAGTTATAGTAGAGTTATGATATTGTTCACTTTGTTTATAGAGTTAGTGCTCGAAAGGGATTTTCTTTTAATTTATTTTTTATTTTATAGTTTGGTTAAGTTGTAAGGTTTTTCTAATTCTCCATAACCTAGAATGGTAAAATATCCTCATATATAATTCAAATGTTGTGTATTTATTATGTTTCATTATTTAAAAAAATGCACAGCATTTATAAGGCCTGAGGCATGTAGCTCAGGATTGGGTCATTATACTTGGTATCAAAGGAATGTTTTAGACAACTTTGGAGATTAGATGTTGTCACCTAAGTGGTAGAGTTTAGAGTTTAGCGGTCCTAGTTTTCTTAATTCTAAAAATGGAAATTCATAATTTTCTAGAGTCTGATGAACAAATTGCAAGGATGAAATTATTTTTATGGATGAATAATATAACACCCTGAGTTTTAATAAAAGAATTATTTTAATTAATAAATGGATTATAATTTAAATAAATAATTTTATGAAATATTTTAACAAAAAAATGTGATTTAATTTAATCGAAATGAAATTTTATTACTTTGATTATTTTCAAAATGAGATTTTTTTAAATACATGACGAAATATTAAAATAATATAAATTAATTATACTTTTATAAAATGTAGTATCATGAAATGATAATTTATAATATATTATTTTAATAAATAAAAATAATTAAAAGTAATATTATTATTATAAGAAAATTAATAAAATTATAATTTTATATTATAACTATTTTAATTAAATATTGAAATTACACATGTCATTTAAAATTATTATTTTAAAGTATTATATGTTGTAATATTAAAAAGGTCAAATATTTTAAGTAACATTATTTTAAAAAAAATGCATTATTAATATTTACATTCTATTGTTTTTTTTAATTGGTATAATTTATTAAAATAAATAAACATTAAATATTTATAATAAGATGTTTTATTATAAAAATGTTTTTAATAAATGTATTAATAAAATGAATATTATTTTTATATGAAATGTGATTCGATTATAAAATATAATTAAGAAATTATAACTTTTAATGATGAAATTAAACATTATCATAACATTTATATAATGTTTATTTAAGAAATTACATATATAATAAATATGAAAAAACAAAAAAAAAGGAAAATCGTGTATAGGGTTAAGGGGAGGTGTATTTGAGTCGCGTCGTAGGGAGATCAAAGTCGCACAGTGACCTCGAGTAAAGGGAGATGAGCCGTGATGTGGGTTCGTTCAAGTTTGAGTCGAGCGACAGGGTGAGTTGGGGGCGAACACGACTGGGGAGATTGTCTGGTGGCGAGGGTTCAATTGAACCCAAGTTTGGTTCTAGTGAGGGAGTCCGAGAGAGAGGTCGAGCTTTAGAGATTTCAAATCTAAGGGTTCCAGATCGAGTCAAAATCGAACATCTCCAACCATGTTTGAGTTGCGTTAGGGTTTCATTTTTTATTCAACCTACTTAGGTAAGTTGTTTTTGTTTCTATGTGTTGTTTGTATTCACCGTAATAGTGTTTGGTATGTCTGTTTCTCGTTTTTCTCCACATCCATCTTTATCGCTCAACCGTTTACTTATTTTATGTGATCTGATTGTTATTTTTTGTTCTGCTTTGGGATTATGAACCTAACATGAATGGCTTTGGTCTGTTCCTGTCAATTCAATCAAAATATAAAATACATATATATGATTTGTTATTTGGATTTTTTTCCCTCTATTAACTTGTTTTGGGTGTGGATTGTTTGATTCACTGAATTATTACCTCGTTTCATGACTTCTCGGATACTCTTCTTCTGTTTTGTGGCATGTAATTATATAAGCAATTGTGTACATAGAGGAATCCAATTCCTTGTGTTTGAAGATAAATTCTCCCCAAGCCAACTCCATTCTCTTTTCTTATCACTGGTCCAATTCCATCTGGCAGGGACAATCCTTATGCCTGATCAAAGTATTTTTTTGGTTCTTCATTTTTTAGGTAAGGGGACTTCTGTTTATTCGTTATTATTGTGAATGTATAAATTATTTTCAAACTTAAGTTCATATAAGTGTTTATATATTTTTATGGGTGTTTCTATCATACATGGATAATCTAGCTATGGATAATGGCATTTTAAATTTATGTAAGGGATATTTTCTATTATAAGGTGTTATTAAATTTATTCACTATTTTTTAAAGAGTATGTTTTAATAGTTTTATTTCTAGATTTGATTTATGATTCTTGATTATGTTGTGTAAACATATTTTATGTTAATCAACAAGGGTATGTTTTGTGTTTGAAAGGAAATTTTATTTTCTTGACTATAAACGTTGGTTTTATAGTTAATTTAAAAACAAGGACGTTTTCAGTGTAAGATTTTATGTCGTTGAATTTATATTTACCAAATTTTTTTGTAAGAATTAATTTATGCCAAAATGGGTATTAAAAATCCCATGTATATATATATATATATTAATTTTTGATTTTATGTTAGTTTTATTTATGAATATGTATATATTTATAAATATATATAGTATAATATATATATATATATATATATATCGACATATTAAATAATTGTTACATGTTTTGAATGCATAAGAAAAACATGTATAAATTTTGGATGAAATTATTTTCAATCCGTAAGGATTTATATATATATATATATATATATATATATTTGTATATGCATATATGTATATATGACTATTATGGGAAATTCAAGTTCTATTTAGAAATTTTAATTCATGATTATGTTTATAATTAATTTTAAGTTCAAAATTGTTATATATTTAAGCATCATCATTTATTTCAAGAAATTATGAAAGTATTATATTTAAGATATATATATGTTTAGAAATTGAAAGTTGACAATTTCAAATTATATAAAATGAAAATCATGTTATATGATCATTGAAATATGGCCATACATGGATTATTTCTGATGAAACCTCATACATATGAATATGAAAATATATATGTATCCACATATTTGTATAAGCATTGAATAAATTCTACATTTATCGATACTACCTTCAAATATAAGTTTATGGGTTTATAAATGAAATGTTTAAGTACATGGATGACAGCTAGTATTTTAGGTAATTATGTGAAGAGTATGTATTAAGAGATTTGGTTATGACAAGTCTAATAAGTGAATATTCATGATGGTTTATATTTATACATGTATATATAAGTGTGTGTGCAATTAATGTTTTTTTATGTATTAAAATAAAACTCCAGTGAAAGTATATATATAAGTAAAGAAAGCTTAAAATGTTTCCAGAAAAACAAGTGTTTGAACATTGTAAATATGGAAGGTCATTGGAAAGTGAACTCATCCTTCGCCAGGTGGGTGGGTTCAAGACAGCCTTCAACGATTCAAGTGGCATCAGAATAATGTTTTGTTTTCAGAATCTTGCATATTGTTTTCTGAAAAACATTGGAATACGCTTAAAGTAATTTTGGAATGTAAGTAATTTCTAAAAAGTGATATAGTATTTTTAAGGCATAAGTAATTTCAAATAATGTTTTTAAAATGATATTTCCAAATGTATTGTTGAAAGTATTTTCAAAAGAATATTTTTAAAAGGATTTATCAAAGCTTTTAAAACCTCTTACTGGGCATATCCAATGCTCACCCCATGTTTTAAAATATTTTATACAGGTATAGTAGAGTTCTGATGGTGTTCGCTTTGTTTATTGAGTTAGAAATCACAAGGGATTTTCTTTTAGCTTGTTTTATTTTGTAAATTTTGGTTAAGTTGTAAGGTTTGTATAATTATCCAGAATCTAGACCGGTAAAAGATCCTCATATGTAATTCAAATGTTGTGTATTTCTTATGTTTCATTTATTTTAAAAAACACACATCATTTATAAGGGCTGAGTCCGGTAGCTCGGGCTCGGGTCGTTATAATACCCATAATACTTTGGGAAAAGATAATAAAAACATGATACATAATAAAATGAAATAAACGAAATCCTTGAAACTCATTCAAAGGAATCTTCTTCATAACCTGGGGAAAGAAAACACAATAAGGGTGAGCTCAAATTCTCGGTAAGGGTAAGTACAGCAGAAGCAATAATGAATTGATGAGAGTAAATCAACATGGTGAGGTAAATAACTGATAACATATGTCATTCAAATAAATGGATAAGGCATAATCAATATGGCATGGTAAGAAACTGAAAAAACATTCCATTATATCAATAAACTATGAATAAACTGAATCCATGGATATATCAATGCAATAATCTCATGGATAATAATAATAAGTTAATTATCAATAAAGGCAATTCTTAATTATTGGATGTCATGTTTCCCAAGTACGTGATACCTTTACCATCATATTTCCTAGGAACATGATACCTTTACCTTTATTGTAGGGTTTTCATTAACCGATCCCCAACCTATAGGGATTACATTAACCGGTCCTCGACCCATGTAGTGTTTGTTCAGAGCATTCCTCATATAGTGAAATAATCAATTTAAATCATAAAAAATATACCTTATCAAATATTAATATTGAATAAAAGATGAAAATTTATCCATAATTACCCAGTGAAGTATAACTAACAAAAATGTTTTTTGACGTTGATGAATAGAAATACCATTGAAATATTATTAAAATATTCTTGAGGAAAATAATATTTAAACATTCTGAAGTGTTTCATACCACTTTGAAACATTTGAATCATAATTACCATGAAGTAATAACATTAAATGAAACTTAAAATATCATTAGAATAAGGATATTAATTACATAACATGTCAAAGGGTGGTATATACACCATATACAAGTGAATTGGTTCGTAACAACATATAAGTCTCGATGGAATGTAAATTGAGATGAAATCTCTTACTTTGAGTCCGACTTGTCACATGTGTCTTTATCTTCCTAAATAATAAACTTATGTTAATTATTTACTTTATTTAGAACCTTTTACAAGTTTATTATTACTTTTACTTCACTTATTACAATTTTTTATACAACTACTTAAATAATTAAGTTTATGTCGGGTGTTTTGACCAAATTCGGTTCGTGTGATAAAAATGAATTTGATATGTCGACTTTGGTCAAAGGGGTCATTACATAAACATATCCAATATAATAATAATTAAACAATTATCATATTTATACATAAATTGTACTTTTAAAACCAATCATGAAATATGGTTATGAAAAATGAACCAACATTACAATCTTGGAGACGGTAGGTCGTATGTACACATGAGTAACGTTCCCATTTTTCAAGGATCGTTATGGAAAGAAGGTAAGTAACATTATATCTTTCTATAATAATAATTATATCATAAATAATATGTTATTTAATCATTTACACCTATATATATAATTCTTGTGATGTAAAAGGAATCACATTGTGTCAAGGAGGCGGTAGTACACACACGCGCGACCGACGTTATCACTTTTTAGTGTGTGAAAAGGGTAATAAAGAAAATGATATATTATATTTAAATAAAGATAATTATGCCATGTATATCATATATATGTCATTTATTTCACATATTTTTAATTAAAATCATCCTTTATACATTCTATGTATCGCGTGAATGAATCACATTGCTTTGAGGAGGTGGTAGTCCACACTTCTATAAATGATGTTATCGTATTCCCACAAAATAAAAAGAATAAAAGAATGTGTTATATAAAAATTCCAGAAGTATAAAGAAATAATAAATATCATATATATCATATATAAATATAGTGTCCATGATAATTCCCAACCATGAAATATGGTAAAGGAAAAAAATGAACAACATCATTTCGTGAGGCAGTAGTTCACCATACATAAGAACAGTAAGTTTGTTACCCAATAGATGGAAGTGTGTGTAAGTATAGGTAGAAACCTTATAATAAAAACATATTAGTATATTGAGTATACTTAGGTTATTATATAATCATTTAATAAGAAGATTTTAGGGTTGGATGATGAAAATAATATAAAAAGAGCTTGAGGAAGGATGTTACCTCTTCATCGGATAACTCCTTTTAGTTTTCACCAAAGGGCTTTCTTAGATGGTTTTCTGCCCAAATGGATGACTATAGGATGAGGGAATGGATTTTTAGAGCTTATTTTACTAGATTTTGGTCATTACAAATGTCTTGAGAGGTGTGAGGAAGTGGGAGGGGTGAATGGTTTTTTATAGTAGAGGAGGTGTGACATTCCTGTAAATTTTTTAAAAGGGAATTCCACTTACGTTTTTCCTATGAAAAGTGGCTAAAACAATGGTAAAAATTAGATCCAATGGAGGATAGGGTTTAAATATTCCTAGAAAATGGATTTTGGACAATTTTATAGGTCATTTTGGGCCTTAAGTTTAAGTTTTAGTCCTTTCTTAAGCTGATTTTTCTCTTAGTTGTTGTAATTAATTTTAATCATTATCACTAATTTTTTTGGTCAAAAAATAATTTGACCTTATTAGAAATTATAAATTATTATTATTCCAAATAATGAATCCATTTTTTCAAATTCTAATCACATAAGTGACAGGAATTAATTTAAAATTAATCTTGTGGACGGGACAACAATGCAAGTTTTTAAAGTAAAAAATGTTCAAAAGTTTGTTATGTTTTTACATCCAATTTTAAAGTAAAATTGATTAAAATGACCTAAATTGAATTAATTTGTGTATAATTGATCTAATTAAACTTTAAAACCAATTAAAAATATAGTTTAACATTATAAATAAATTAGACGAAAATACAATTTAAAATTAAAATTCAGTATTTTTCACTATTCATCAAAAATTGAAACTTCACAGAAAAATACCTAAAATTCACCCCAACCAAATATTTATGTTCCTATTTCAAAAACAAATTTTATTTTTAAATATAAAATCAATAAAAAGTTCCACAATTTGGATTTAAAATAGGTTCTTCATTAAAAGGCGGTAAAACTACCTTTTTAAAAATATAGTTTCTTATGCATAAAATTAGGCTTGTTCTTTATCTTATGCCTAAAAATATATTAGATGGGTATCAAAAGTATTTGATTGGATATACATATAATATATAAATTTCATTAATATCATTCACTAATAGTAATTAATTTATAAAAATAAAAATATTTCCTTTATATTTAATTAGTTTATATTTTCGTTTCTTATTAATTGGAAACCAATGAATTTATATTATATTTATCTAAATAATATGTTTTCACAAGTTATTTAATACTATTCATAACCACTATTTTAACAGCTGGGTTATATCTTATTATATTAAATAATAATTTTTTTAATAAAATATTATTTTTTGATAAAACTCAATCATTCATGTTACACAAGTCGTCGAGGAAAGTGAGTATTGTGTGTAATGCAAGCTAATATTAGTGTTCCATGTAGAGAAAGATAAATTTTATGTTACGTGGAAGATAATATTGAATTGTTTCTTTGTATAAAGAAATCTAGGAACAAAAATTAAATTTATTTTAAAAGGAAAATATTATAAAGTCTTGGGATATTACATTCCACGTGGTCAAAATTTTTTATTTAGTTATAAATTTTAATAAAAACTATATGGTTCTTTCCAATCTATTATTTTTGCATCCATGTACATTTATACACTTAAATATTAAGATTTTAAAACTATAGTAATAATTTCAGTTCATCGGGTTAGTAGTGTCCTAATTTTCCATCCGTCATTTACACTAATACGTAACTAGGAATTAATGTATATATAGATCAGTTAACAAAACAACTACATTTAGTATTTCTCTCCTTGTAATCACTATTGTTGATTACATGATTACATATGCATATTTAACTATATAGTTATTACATTTGTATAATTATAAGGATGAAAAATAAGGAATCTAGATTACAATGGTGGTTATCAATAATGCAATGAAAATATGCTGGTTATGCAGGTTTGTAAATATTTTTTGAATTATATTTTTGAAATTAGTCTACATTTTACTTTTAAATTTAAAATATAGATTCTTTAACTTCCATTATCATATTTCAAGTAAATGAAATACCTTAATTTATTCACAGGAAAATAACGAAGTGATGAACATTGTCAAAATTTTAAGGTTATAAAGTTCACATTTCTTTGCATTGTCAATTCTACCCTTGCCTAGTCCATTCACTTTTTTGTTAGTTTTTACCAATTTTTTCATTAAATTTATTTTTATATTACAAAAATATTAACTCTCTCCCTCTTTTCTATCCTATATTTCCTATACTATGCCATGACCCATCCCAATGGGGCCTATGTCATGACTCCCCAAACCCACATCCAATAGGCTAGGGGCTAGTGACCAGCACCGAGTAAGCATATCACAAACATGAGAGGTCTCAGCCTAAGTATATAAATGCACACACACACACACATCTCCAAGCCTATACAATGCTGAAATGTAAAAACAACTAAACAACCATGCATTCATACACCTAAATCCCACAACCAAAGTACGAAAGGAAGTAAAGGAAAGTAAACAGGTCCAAATACAAGCTCACCACAAAGAGACTGAAAATAAGTCCATCCTAAAAAGAAAGATAGGGATTGCTATCAAGATATCACAGGAACACACCTTGGTCTATCCAGTCTCACTAAGCATCATTTGTCCCTCGTCTGTCTAGGATTCTTTCAAAAGATCGATCAAGTTCACAATACATGACACATGCGGGAAAAAACCGTGTAGGGGTGAGAATAACAGTACCCATTAGGAAACCTTGAAACCACGAATCATAAAATAAAGGAAATACAGTCAGCTCTGCAGTGGTATATGTCTACAACATATATAATAAGAATATCCAAATATTCTCAAAAAAGACATCTAGTCTAAAGGTAAGTCATAAGTGTAATACCACACTAGTATCTAAGCTCGAAAGTTCCACAAAGAACTCATCTAGGAGAACACACTACTGAGTCTGATAACACTAATGGAGTCCGTCTGAGAGGTAGTGCTCATTGGATCTCACCATTGGAAGTACATATTGAAGGTCTAGAGAGATACGATACACAGATGAGCATCACTCCAAAGGTCATGGGTTATACCAACAACTCAATCTAGATTAACCTTATAAGTAGAGGATCGGTTCTCATGTCGTGTTGGTCATGAAGATTCCAAGAACTCCACATAAGTCACGAAGATGTATAGAGGATCTCACTCCGGGCCTCACAGAAGGATTCCAACAACTCTATCCAAGAAGTCCCACTAAAGGGATCATTGTCCTGTGTGTGGGAAGCAATTACATACTAACCCTGAGGGATTGGATATGGGGAATGTAACCTAACGAAACCAGTCCAATATACAGAGGACAAGGGATCTAAAACATGTTTTAGAAAGCACATTGCGTGTAGTACGGTTACACGATGTGTCCCTTAACCCAGAGTCCTTCCCGTGTAAACAGCCCATGTCTCTTACCCGTGTTCGTGTAATAGTACACTTCGTGTTGGTTGTATGTGTACTCTGTCCGTGTACCAGTACACAGGTATGCTCGTGTAAACCATGCCTAGTCGTGTCTGTATGGGAGTACACGGCATGCCCATTCCCGTGTACTCTATCCCGTGTTCGTGTACCCTCTGAGGTACACGCTGAGCCACCAAATAGTGGCCACACACCGTGTGATAGGGTCACACGTTGTGTGATACTTAACATTCTTTGAAAGCCTAGCCGCCTCTAAGAGGGGCCCACATGTCGTGTAATCTCGGATTACACACCGTGTGGTTCATATTTTTTCAGAAACGATGGTTCTTCATTCTGCTCGGTCCCATGTCATCGTCACCTGAAAATATGGACTTGTTCATAATGGAAATCAAGGATCTGATTTGGATGAACATCACCACGTTCGTTTTCCATATTTTGGCCCTTCAATCCACTCGGAAATCAGTCTTGTTCATCGTACTTTGTTGCGCCTCAAAGAACATGAAATCGGGTACCAAAAATCATCTAATCTGACACTGCTTCCATCAACGTACCACCATCGCGTCGTGCCAATCTTAGATCTGTGATATTGGATCATTGCGCCAAGAAATGGGTGTACAACGATCGATTCATCGGGATATGTCGAACCATGGGCCAAACAAAGAACACCCACAATGAACGAAGAATCGGAGGATAAAAGCATAAGAGTAATCAAGAGGAACGGACCTCGGTCGATGTTTGTGTCAACCTATATTCATTTCCATTAGAATGATGAACGAAGAGATAACAATTAAATCACAAAAAAATTCTCCTGATAAAATCCCCACAAATAAACCCATTTAGCAAGACGATCGATCTATGAATCAATTCGTTGGTTGATCGATTCACGTTTATCATAGAAATTAGGAATGAGGAAAGAATCCAATCAAAAAAAATGCACAACCTTGATTTGGTTCGACCACCAATGAAGAATGTTGTGGCGTCGTAGTCGTTGGTGAGATCCTTCAAATTCTTTGCACATCGATCGTCAATCCAAGATTCATTGGAAGGTCATCTTAAGAGAGATCCTCCAAATCTCTCTCCAATGGCTCCAAGGTTATGCGGCTAACCATGTAATTTTATCATAGTAGTCTACTTAAAGACTCTTCATTCATTGTGTTAATGAAAAAAATAATTTATTTTATTATTTTATTCATTTCCATGCCCACAATGAATTTTCCACAAACAACCCGCACCAACAAAGGTTACGTCACGCCTATGGTAAACCTCACGTTCTAAACTCAACGGTCCCCTTAGATTTATGATCCAAGCCCCCATTTAGAAGTTATTTCACTTTTTTAGGAAAATTTCATGCGTGTGTAATTTAATATATTTAATATATTTCAAAATTTTATTTTGAGTACACCAGGTCTCGGAATCGCACATCGTCTCAGCATTTTGTCTCGAAAATAATCCATACAATATCCAAAAACAACACATGGAAAATTGGACTCATTACATACTAGATGGGGTTAAATGAAACATGTTAATTGAAAATTATTTTAATCTTTTTATTAGGTAATGGGTTCATAGTGGAATAATGTGGTCATTATGTCCATGGACATCTATTTCCTTCCAGCATGAATCAAATAGGTGTTCTACATCATTTTACCTCATCCCTGTATAGAATCCTTGAAAATTGAGTTTTTTTCTTGAATTTGTTTCCATAGAAAAAGTTATTACACCTGAGTAATCATTGAGATTTCTTCTAAATATTTTTATACCCCTATTATTATTCTAATAGGTTCTTATTGCATGAAAATAAGCTTAAATTAAAATTTTTAATCATTGAGATTTGTTTTATATATGAATAATGAACTTAGCTTTAAAATTTTATTTGTAATGGTCATCACTAATTTTATTCCTTTAATCTTTTTTTTCCTTTGTATAATTTCTTTATTCCCTATTAAAAATCCTAAACAATTCCTTTTCATTGTCGGGTTTCTGAGATCAAGGGGGGTGATTTCTTAAGTGATATAAAGAAAACAATGACATTAGGTGAATAGGTTTTTGTAATGCATCTTTCTCAAATTCAGATTGATATGTGAACACTTATTGAAAAATATAATAGGTCAATTCTAAATTGAATGAATGCATTTTTTTCATTTATTTAACATTTTTGTTAAAACTATGAAATCCTTTCCTTGCATTTTTAATGAAAATCAACAACATATCATCATACATAAAAATCTATAACACAAGAAAAATTGGGGCGATAATTAAATTCTAATTTATTAAAATTTCAGTCAATAATTTAATGTTTTAGTTCATCATTTTAATTTAATTATATCAAAATATCTAATAAACACCAATTGATCGTTGTATAACAATGTAACTATATTCCCAACTGTGTCACATTTCCTATATTCCCCATAATTTATCAAGAAATTTTATTGATATATGTTTTTTAGTTATTTCCCTAACATTTATAATATTTTCTAAGCATTTTTTCTTTCTATATTAATAATTTTTTTACTTTTGAACCTGTATTCCACTCTAATGTAGTCTTTATTTGTGATTTAGATTTGTCCAATATTCATATGAAATAAACAATTTCAAAAAAAATATTCTTTTTTGAAAATTAAACAAAGAATTACAGAACAGTGAGATCACACGGGTGGAGTACAAGTATACTTTTAAACCTCACATGTTTCAATAATTATATATATATATATATATATATATTTATTTATTTATTTATTTGTGTGTGTGTGTGTGTGTATAATATCTATTAAAGGTATGTTGTCCCTGATCTTCAGTGTCGTCCTCCCTTCTCGATTCTCTTCCTTGGTCTCCTCTCTGCTTGACATTCTGCTCTTGCATCTCCCTCCTCTTGAATTTTCCCCCGATTTCTGTGTGACAGTTTCCTTGTCGCTTTATCCTATGCCTGGCGGTCTCTTTATAATCAATCCCCCCACGAAGCATTCTTTATGTTCCCTCCATAGGCGCATCCCTCCCGATTTTTCCCTCAAATTCTGTCTCTGTTGTCCAGGACTCAATTTGGAATCATCCCTTTGTCGACCATCGACGACACCCGAGGTCAGCCGCTCTCTATAAATCCACCCACCTTCGTCGTATTTTTCAACAACCTTAATATTGGTGATTTATTCTTCATGATCCAATATCATTTCTCCAATGAGGTTCCCGATCATCAGTCGATCGACGTCACTAAGTGCTCTCGAATCCACCAAACCAAATTTGCTTCGCATTTACCATCAGGTTAACTCAAAGAGCTCGGTGTTCGTCACTTATTCACCCCAGGTAGGATTCGGTTTAGGGTTTAATAGGCCGACATCCAATATCTAATATTCCTACCTATTTTTGAAAACATCCTTAGCCAGCATCAATCTCGAACAACCTCAAAATCAACCGAAAACTTCTTCAATAGTTTCCTTTAAATATCTGAGTCCACCTTACTACAACTTAGCCCAAATACGATTAGCGACTTTTACCCCCCTTATTCTAGATTTTTATCTCTGTGTTGTTGTTTATTTATTTGATGCATGTTCTTCCAAATGTGATGTTATTTACGATCTCTACTTTGATATTGTAATACATGATCATTAAAACTGTGCCAAATGAGCTTACATTTATTCTTTGATTCAGGTTTCCTTATCACCATCTCTAATTTTTGCATGCAATGGTAATAAAGATTCATGGTGATTTTTCATCGAGACAATTATTTCTTTTGTATTTCTGTTTTCATAAATAGTTGAGGTCGCTTTTATCACAAATAGTATTGATAGTTCCAACCATGCATTTCACAGGGATCAATATACCATTGTTTTTGTCATAGATAAAAAGGTGGGAAAATCATTTTATGATTCTCATCAATTTGTTATAAGCATGCACCATGTGGTATATTGTTTCTTATTTATCCACATATCTTTTTCTATTAATTCTTATTGAAATTTATATTCCTGGTGTTTCTTACACGTGACATTCAATCCACAACTATAGTGATTTTTTTCAGTGCAAGTTCTTTTCTCTGTCACTGGTGTTGCACACCACTCTAAGAGCGATTTACATAATGGAAAACCATACTTTATCATGTTGTGTATGTCTTAATAGATATGTTGTATGTTGCATATGTTCTTATGTTGTATGTGTTTGTTAGTATGTTGTGTTGGTATGGAATTCCTTAACATTAGTATGTTTTATTTTATATTACCATGATGTATATGTGTTCCCATTCAATGTTGACATGTTGTATTTATAGTATTCATTGTGTACGCAGTTGACATGTTGCAATGTGTTTCTTGTAATTGTTACTATATCGTATTTACTGGTATAATTTTGTATCTATATTCCCTTAGAATGTTGGTAGCATGTTATATATGTTTATACACCATCATGAATGAATAGTCGTTGGAATATATTTTTCCTATTAAAGCCTGACACAATTCTAATTATTTTATTCCCATTAATAGGTTCAAAACATTCTCCATGGTCAATAATTTAGTTCATATATTTATATTTTCACCTCAACTATCGTAGTCTATTCCTCATAGGTCAAAGACCTTTGGTAATATTTCATCCTCTGAATGTTGTTTCCCTGTGATATTGAAACTTCCTTTTATCTTCTCTGCATTTGATTTTATTTCTCCCCCCCTAAAATTTCATATGTTCTTTTTCCCCCTTAAAATTTCATATGTGTATCTCCTTATCAAGCATTGATATCTGGTAATCATGCATCCTTTGAAGTTCCCTGTGATCTTTTGATTTCCATTTCCTTTTTGTGCACTTCATTTTTTCCCTTATAATTCCATACGTGAATCTATTTATTAAGCATTGATCTAGCTTGGTTCCTTCATTGATCTGCCTTCATCGACCCCAAGGAAACTTCATGTATAGGCATATATCAGTTGCATATTCATTTCATGAACCCAGTTGATCATCCAATCTATTTACTTTCAACCGCGGTTTTCCTTGGACTACTTCCAATTGGGCAGTAGTTCCAATAAAACTTATAGTTATTTTATTCAATGATTCCATCAGACCCTGATATATGTAGTCAAATTTTTTAAATGTTTTATAATTATAAATTGGTTTCCCATTTTTTATTTGTACTATGAATTCTTCTATATATCATTTCTACACATCTCTATTTATGTTGTACTAATGTTTTTCCAACTTTTAAAAATTAAATTCTCTAAATTACATACATTTCAATTTTTTATTTTATTAAACAAAAAGATAAACAAATCCGTGCATTTGGATATGTATGTTGCGTTGCATGATCAGAGAGAGGATCTATTACGGATCCTCGAAGATGCTAATGTGGGTGTTCCCACTAGACCAATGGGGGCTAAAATCCCTAGAAGTGATGGTACTTCCAAATTGATGAGTCCTGAAGTTTATGAAACTATGTAGAGGGGTAACATGTTGTTCTTCGAGCTATATGCAATCTGTGACCTCGAAGTTTCAATTTCAAATCTGGTCATCCCATGAGGCCGCACATTAGTCCACATCACTGTCGCCACACCCACCACCTCCGCTGCCGAGTTGGTCAGCTGGATCTTCGGTCGATGCCCTGACCTTCTGACGGTGGTGGATGATGCCGATCAAACCACTCTTCACATGGTGGCAATTGGCGAGAACCTTGGCGTGATCAAAGCACTGATCAACACGGGGAAAGAGCACCTGCAAAGCACTTCACTGCTTTCTTTATTTAACAAAAAGACTCAAGGAGAACAAAGCACAACACAACACTTTACTCTGGCCAATCATGATGGCGGCAGTACATTAGTCAAGTAGTTGATCGAGGAATGTTCAGATCTAGCGGAGTTGAATCTCCAGAACAGTGAAGAGTAGCCACTATACCTGGATGCAAAGGTAGGGAATCTGGAGATCGTCAAACTCTTTCTGGGGAAGTTGGGACTCGGTGATGCTGCCAATGGAAAATCAGTGGTCAATGTGGTAATAGAGCTTGGGAAATCAGGTTAGGCAAATCCATCAAACTTGGAAATCTGTTTTCAAAATCACAAAACATCAAAATTGATGCTACCTTTAAAATCATGTTTAACGTTAATTCATCCTGACATGAAATACATATTATTGGTTGTGTAAGAAGATGTTCTTGATGCTCTATTGATGAAGAAGTCAAGTTTACTTGAGTCGTTTGATGAACGAGGGATGACCCCTCTTTCTTTCATATCCCATGCAGGCAAACTGGTCTTAGTTTCCTATATACTTGACAAATTCATTGATTGTGTCTATAAAAGTGAAAATAGTGAGGGCATCCTTTTCCTGAACCATTCGATAAGAAGTAAAGGTCGCAAGAAAGTCATTGGAGAGATTCTCCAACGACGCCCAAGCACCTCAGAACTTCTCGCTAAAGGAGGTCGTAACATTCTTTATACGATAACCATGGCTGGAAGAGCCCTGATGGTAAAGTATCCGCTGAAAAGAAGCGAGGATGGGAACATGAGGTTGAAGCTGGTGAACGAAGGAGATTTGGATGGAAACGCCCATTTTCATTTAGCCTCCAAGCGTCGACATCATTTAGTGGTGAGAATTTTAACTTGGAACAACATTATCCACTTGGACACAGTGGAACACAACAGTTACACAGTTATGGACGTCACACGATACGCCAATGGTTTCCCCTTCCGAAAGGTACCTACTCCCCAACTCCCAATGATGCCTCCCCTACGTCCCCTCTTCCCCTTTTCCCAGGGATTGCGACCCCTGGCGGTGACAACAACCCCAACCCCCTTCTACCCATGACCCCATCCTCTTACCTATGTCTTGACATATTCCATCTCTTTTATCAAAGTAAACATCGTTATATTATTAAATCAGGATCATATATAATTTTATTCAACTACCATGATCATTTCACATTATGATATCTTGCAATGTCTCATAATTACCGCCTTAAAATCAGCTTCAGCTCCTGCCAGACACGATGGAAAAGCCGAAAAGCAGACTAACAGTGATTCTCAATGTTATAAAGATAGGCTCGTCACTCTCCTTGATGATTCTCAATGTTATAAAGAGGGGACCACCGCTCTCTTACTTGTATCAACCCTTATAGCTAATGTCACATTTTCTAGTGGATTAACCATCCTCGGTGGGAATGGCTCCTCCGGCATGGTGACCCTTCTCTCCAAGTACAAAACTCTATTTCCATATTTAGCTCCATAATTACTGTTGTCATACTCATTGCATCACAACTCGAGGATGTTACCCTTGCCCATACATCCCTTAAGGTGGTCGCACCTCTAATCAGAGTCTCCCTTGCAACGATGACTTTTACTTTCATGACTGGTTTTTTTTGTAGTGAGAAGCTAGAGCTGACTTGCTTTTCTCATTTTTTCGATGGGTTCTATGTCTATAGGCATGATGATACTTTTATACTTTTAGATCTGCGCAAATCTATCATCAAGGAATCGAGTATTACAATAATTTTTTCACCCTTCGTTATTTCTACAAGCATGATAATACTTTTATACTTTCATAGTGATACTTTTATTCATTGTTTTCCCAGAGCTGAAAGTATAAAAGTATTATCATGAACGAAGGGTGAAACAAGTAGCGCAATAAAAGATTCATTGATTATAGATTTTCGTAGATTTGAAAGTGTAAAAGTATCATCATGCCTATAGAAATAGAACCCATCGAGAAAACGAAAAAGGTAAGCCAGCTCAGGCTTCTCACCACCAAAAAAACCGTAGCCATGAAAGCAAAAGACATCGTCATCAGAGCGACTCCGATCAGAGGTGAGGCCACCTTGAGGGATGTGTGGGTGAGGTTAGCATCCTCGAGTTGTGCTGCAATGAGTATGACAGTAGTAATGATGGAGCTAAATACTGAAATAGAGTTTTGTACTTGGAGAAAAGGGTCACCATACTGGAGGAGCCATTCCCACAGAGGATGGTGAATCCACCGGCAAATGTGACATTAGTTTTAAGAATTGATACAAGTAGGAGAGTGTTGATCCCCTCTTTATAACACTGAGAATCATCAAGAATGAGAGTGATGAGCCTCTCTTTATAACACTGAGAATCACTATTGATCTTCTTGTCGGCCTTTCCATCGTGTCTGGCAGAAGTTGAAGCTAATTTTAAGGCGGTAATTATGAGATGCTGGAAGATATCAAAAAGTGAAATGATCATGGTAGTTGAATAAAATTATAGACGGTCCTGATTTAATAATATAACGATGTTGACTTTGATAAAAGAGGTGGAATATATCAAGACAGAGGTAAGAGGATGAGGTCATGGGTAGAAGGGGGTTGGGGTTGTTGTCGCCGTCAGGGGTCGCAATCCCTAGAAAAGGGGGAAAAGGGGACGCATGAGAGGCATCATTGGGAGTTGGGGAGTAGGTACCTTTCAGAAGGGGAAACTATTAGAGCATCGTGGGACGTCCATGGCTATGTAACTGTTGCGTTCCACTGTGTCCAAGTGGGCACTGTTGTTCCAAGTTAAAATGCTCACCACCAAAGGATGTCGATGCTTGGAGGCTAAATTCAAAGGGTTGTTGTCATCCAAATCTCCTTCGTTCACCAACTTCAACGTCATGTTCTCATCCTCGCTTATTTTCAGCAAATATTATACAATCTAGGCACTTCTAGTAATGGCTACCGTACGAAGAATGTTGCGACCCCCATTAGCGAGCAGTTCTGAGTTTTTTGGGCATTTTTGGAGAATCTCTCCAATGATTTTCTTGGAATGTGTGTATGCCAATATCTTTAATGCTATTAAAGTGACAATTGAGTTGGAAGGAAGTCGTTCTAAATATGCAAACCAAGAAAATAAGGAAGAACCCTACAATGTTTCGTATAAAGGATTGTAATATTAGAAATTTGTAAACCAGTAAAATCAAATATATTCTAAAAAAAACTTGTACATCTATTACCTAAATTTCAGCACACAAATTTCATCGAAGATATCACAAAACAACATCCTATCTAAAATTAATCTCCAATCCTTATCAATTTGAGGAAACCTAAACATTAACACACTCAATTAATTCTCAAGAACAAATCCTTAGAACAATGTTGCTCAAAACTATGAGGTGGATTAAAGGATGTTAAATTACCAATGGTTTAATGAAAAATTAGGAAACAATATCAATTCATCAATGATTTCAGATTTGTAATTAGAGATGGCCATAACCGGGAGTAAACAGAGGGAGTATAAATTGTAGCCAGATTCCGTAAGGGAATCGGTTGAGGCATCGTGGAGTACCGTGATTGAAGACGGAGATATAGACTTCTCGTTGTGCGGGAGGAAGAGCGAATCTGTTAAGGCATTATTTGCAGGAAGACGGTTGGGCGGTAGATCGGACAAGCAAGAGAGGCAAAAGTGGAGTAGGGAGGAGAACAGGGAGGAGGGGAAAACCCTAGGCGCTGTCCCCTCTTCCTCTATTCACGCCGCCTAGGGAAAAGGCGTGTGCCCTTCTCACCGTCCGACCGCCCCGCCTGCCATACCACCGCACCACCGCCACATCCGGCCTTGATCACCGCCTGTCAGGCCTTCCTCCGACCCTGACTTGGGCCCTGCGTCACGCCTCCATCACCTCATCGCGGACCAGTTTATGAAGAGTGCACAGAGAGCGCAATTAGGAAAGAGATGGAGTTGCAGAGAAAGGGCGGAAAAAGAGCGCCGAGAATACATGGAGCGACTGGGAGGAGAACTCGCACATATGGGGGCTCCTTAAATTGCACCATCGTGCCCGCATAAATGGAAACACGCCTATCCCTCGGCTTCTTTCTTGCGGGAAAATGATCTGTTTGGGCCCCACGCAGCTTCACTATTTCCTAAATGTTTTTAATAAAAAATCGAAATCCGCATCCATTATTAAAAATCTCTTTAGGATACCTTTTATAATTTGTTAGTGTCCTGATCATTTTATAATTATTATAAATTTTGAACTTTTTTATAGTCTGTTTTTAAAATACTTACATTAAATCCAAACTATTTTATTTATAAATATCCCAACTCATTTAAATTGAAATTTTGAAATTTTAAAATCCATTTATAAATACAATATCATAAATCAAACTAAATAATTATATTTTATTATTATTTGAAAATATAAAATTAATAATATTTATTGTAATTAGGGCTCCATATTAGAGTTCTTGAATAATAATAGCACATGCAGTTTATATGAATATTAAACCGATTTTTAATTTAATATTCTACCTCCATGCTTGACCAATGTTCGTGTAGTGTATGGTACCCAATTATCTTATATTGGTTGCCATCCTTGAATAGTTGGTATTGACTTTCGGAATCAGAAATGACCGGTCAACTGATGCAGTGATAATTGCGATATACCAAAACGGTGTGAACCTTGGGCTAGTCCATTGTTCTGAAATTTATTGACAATAAATTAAGTATGGAGAACATGGGGATATAGAGAATGTAAACAAGTAAAAGGGCTAAAAAATCATCGCTACTACAAATCGTGTCTTAGCCGACACTAAATGTAAAACGCGGATAAAGGTGGATCTTTACCGTTACTATTCTTAGCACTAATAGAAACTTTTAATAAAAAATATCATTAATATATATAAAATTATCATACTTATATTAAAAAAATAATGTTTATTCATATACATTAATTAAAAAAATGCATGTATATGATTAATATAAACATGATATATTAATATATATTTTTTATAATATATATATATATATATAATGTTTTAAAAAAGTATTTTATAAAATTATAGGGCAAACAACACAATCCAATCAAGATAACCCATAAATAAACAATTTCAATTTGGAATTCAGGAAGAATGAAAATAATAAAGCACTACCTAGATGGAGAAATGACTATACTTTGTTTTTTGTCATAATCAATAATCAATAATCAATCCAATATCTACACAATGATAAAAGTTGTGATCAACATAATCGAATCAAAGAAAACAAACAATGAATAAAACGTTGGAACTAGGGGGAGGATCATCGCATATTATTTATAATTCATTTAATCAATTAAAGAAGTATCATGTGTGAATTCATTATTCATTGATGGATCTAACAATAGACATATATTGTATCGTCATTGTGTTCTTGGAATCAAAAACAGATTCTCTCTAATGGAATCCACACGTGTTCCATAAATCTCTGAACGTCGTCGTAGGAACCTCTGGGTGCTAGCACAACAGATCCTATCGTTTACATCGTTCACCTTTGATTGCCACGAGAATCGATTCCAAAATGTTCTCCTTAATATCTCTAGACTCGAGAGCTAGAGGTGGAGGAATATCACTCTCTATTCTTGAGGGCGTTCTTGAATAGGGCTCTATTCAGATCTTCAGAGGATTCTCTCTCAGTGTCATTGTGCGCAACACAAATGAATTGTCTCTATTGGAAAAATAATATAATCGGGTTTAAATACCGATAGGGTTTAAAAATAAATATTTACACAAGCACACTTTAATATTTATTTTATCCTTTTCGGAATTCCATATCTAAAATAATAATATTATTATTATTTCCTTTACATGCGCTTAACTTGCGAATTAAATTAAATAGTATTTAATCAAATAATATTCAATATATATTATTTCTTACTGGACCTTTAAACTCTATCTGTGATTCCACCACAATATTTATTAGACCTTGAATAATGACACTTTATTTAATAAATAAATATCAATTCATTATTAACTAATGAATAAATAAATATTATATTCACTAAATAACAATTAAATATTTATTAAATATTTTGTTCATATTATATTATCTTGAAAAAACTGGTGACATAATATATGCGATCAAATAAACATGAATAATTATTAAACCACACAAGGGAATAATATTTCTTCAACTTGTTAAATAATAAATAATAATATATTATTTAGCTGAGATTCTGGATACACTTAGCGTGTGACCCTCTAAGTCGTTTCCTCAATGACATTAGACAAAACAACCTAAAGTCCAAGGTTAGCGTTTAGCAACACGCAAAGGAACCCATAGAGAAAGAAGTTAATGTCACAATGACATAACACCTTATACAAACACTTACTGTGTAATATAATCCATTTATCACGATATCCCAAAACAAGTAGGTTTCATGCTGATGTCATTAACCTATGTGCTCTATGTCTCCTTCTTTGATTTTCTGAAAATCGTACATGCCAATAGAACACCATGGCCAGGGATTTATTTAGGCTATATCATTTTCATCAAAGGGCCTGAGATATCAACTTCTATTAAAGACTGAAAGGGATAAATCCTTTCTCGCATTATTCATTAATGAAATATTACTCGTGACGCACCCAACATATCCTACCTTGTCATAAACATATGTTGTCACGACTTTTGTCAATACATCAATGTACATGATTCATAATAATAATTAATAATAATCTTAAAGTCTAAGAATCAACACACACGTCCATAGATAAGAACATCTAAAGACACATATAAATGTGGATTTTCCACCGACGAGTCTCGTCCTCATAATATTCTACACTGGATATTTCCAAGGGTGTACACCATGAGAAGGTTTCTCAAAGTCCTATAAGTATCCACCCCTGATAGCCTATATCATTTGCGTCCCTCAAATGATATCATCTATTTATAAAACATATATTTAAGAATGGTGTCATAGTACATTTGGGTTCTCATCATAGTGGGGAACTACTATGACCATTTAGTGTGACAACTACTCTTAGGACATTATCACATACTATGTTACCTAGGAGAACAACCATGATGTGATATGAAGTTTTATCAAGATTCAAAACTATGAATATAGGTTATCATAAAGTATACAGAAGTTGGTTTTAGGGTACCAACTCCAACAGACTCCCACTTTCACTAGAGCCAACTACTAACAACCTTCAATCTGCTAGCGCTCACATGATACTCACTGTAACGTCTTGGTTCCGGATGTTTCCCAAAGGTGCCCCCCGTACCACTACTGGAAATGTTGTTTTTACCCACGGTTCTTTACCAACGGTTTGGTTAAACCATTGGTAAATAAGGGCTAGGAAACCCTTTCCCAACGGTTCTAGTGAACTATTGGAAAAGGGTACCCCTTTTCCAATGGTTCCATAAAACCGTTGGCAAAGGGGTGCTCAAGTTACCCTTTCCCAACGGTTTCATAAAACCGCTGGGAAAGGAAACCCCTTTTCCAATGGTTCTGTTGAACTATTGGGAAAGGGTACCCTTAACACCCCTTTTCCAACGGTTTTTAAAAACCATTGGTAAAGCTTTTCCCCAAATACAATCGGGACGCTGATCTCTCCCAGTCGCGAAAGAACCCTAAAATCAATCTGGCGCTCGGATCCTCTCTCGAACTCCCCCATCCAAACAGGTGAAAATCCATCTGAATTATCTCAAATCAGTTATTTTATTCTTTATAAAAATATGATACCTTGTTTTTATTGTTATTGATCTAATATTTTAGTTTTAAGTCTTGATTTTGATGTGATTTCACCCTGACAAATAGGGAAATGAACGAATATTTTGTTAATTAATTTGTTTCCCATGGAATATCATTTATGTTATAATTTCCATGAAAATTAAAGGGGTAATGTAATAGAAGAACTTGAATAAATTGTAAAAGTTGGGGTATGTTTCTTCTATGAGAGGTTTTTTGTTGTGTTTCATTGTATGTTATAGGTTGTTGTATGGTGATTGAGGTGACTAGTTTGGCTTTGTGATATGTGGGGTTGTAATGTGATGGTTAGTGGGCATGGATGTGACATGTGAAGTTGTGTGATAGTGATGATGTGTGGTGGTGTTGTGCCGTGTGGAGGTGTTGTGTGATGAGGTTGTGGTGTATGATGTGGTGAGGTGGTTTTGGTTGTGCGGTGGTTTGTGATGTGCAATATTTTTGTTGTGATATGTGGTTGTTTTGGTGAGATGGTTGGCCGATGTAACATGGCGACGATGGTTATTGTGAGATGGTGAGTTGTTGTGTGGTGGTTTTATTAGTTTCCTGGTTATCTATGGAATAAATTATGACGTTAAAACAAAAAAACAAGATAGTAAATAAATGTGATGGAATAGAAATGTATGTGTGGTAAATGGATTTAATTAATTTAACATTAAATGAATGGACAATGTAAGTGTGAGTGAAGTGGCTTATAAATGAAAGTGGGAAATGCTATGTGTCTTGTGTGGTGGTGGTGTGGTGTGTTGCATATAGTGGTGAAAGTGGTTGTGATGGTTTATGTGTTGTATGGTAGTAGTAAAGTGTGTGATTATGTAGTTAATGTGAACCCATAGGTTGGGTATTTTTTTCTATCTATATATCATGTATTTTATGTTATTTATACACATTCCCAACCAGAGTTGGATAAAATTACCAACGATCAGAGGTTTTGAGTTATGGGTATTTTTTCTAATATCTAGGATGGTGGTTATATGGTTGGATAGCTACCATGTCTTCCCTACTCTTCCTTTATAAGTGATTGACCATGTGTTTTTAGGCAAGATGCGATGTGATTGTCCATGTGTCTTCAGGTGAGATGTACTATGATTTCCCTAGTGTTTTCAGGTGAGGTGCGATGTGATAAGGCTATAATAAGATGTGGCATGTGGTTGGGGTCATGTAGGGTAGGAGGATGGCACAAGGTTGATGTTATTCATGTTCATGATACCCTACTAATATGGTTATGGGATGAGGCATGCTGTGATGTGATAACACATTAAGTTCTTGTTGGTTTTACATTTTTTCAATAACATATTAGTATGTTTTTTTCACGTGTAGTTGATACCTTGATTATTTTCTTCCTTTATCATTTACTTAAATGTATTTTATATTAAAGTTCAATCCTATTGAATTGTTTATGATAAAATGACTTATATAAATTCTTTTTACAGAATGGACAAAAGTTGGATGTATGAAACCGATCGGATCTCAAGTGATTTTCAAAACAATTTGGAGAGCTTTATAGATTTTGCATTTCACAATGCTTCAGATAGTGGTCGCATACACTGCCCATGTTCCAATTGTGTTGGTAGACCTTGGTTGAGCCGTGAAGAAGTAAGGTACCACATAACCAAAAATGGTTTTCAAGAAAACTACTTTGTGTGGTATCACAATGGGGAGAAAATAAAATCTCAAATTATTGATGATCGAAATGAAAGGACCGGAATAAAGAATTTGTTAGATGATCAGATTCCATTTATTTGTCATCATGAAAAAGAAAGGATTTCGACTCAAGAAGACTTCGATATGAGGACAACTGATGCATCTAGTGAAAATGATGATATTGATAGGGTGAAAAAATTGAATGATGCTGTCACGACTCAAGTATATTAACAATGCGATAAAATGAAAAAGATGGAATTTTTAATCCGATTGTTTCATGGGAAAACTAGGTATGGGATTTCTAATACAGAAATCGATTACATTCTTACCCTCTTTAAGGATCTACTTCCAGATGATGCAGATATTCCCTCAAACCACTATATGACATGGAATTTAGTTAAGAACTTGGATTTTCAAGAAACAAAATTCATGCTTTCCTAAAATATTGCAGTTTATTCTGGGAGGAAACCGCTGAACGAAATGATTGTATAAAATGTGGCACATCCCGCTGTAAGTCAAATTCTGATGGAACACAATCCCACGTTCCACAGAAAGTAATGTGGCACTTTCCATTGATCCCCAGACTCCGGAATATTTTTATGCCTGATGACATATCAATAAAAATGAGATGGCATGATACCGAGAGAAATAAGACTAATGATGAGTTGGTTCATCCTGCAAAATGGATTTGCATGGAAGATATTTGATGCTCGACATCCTGATTTTGCAGTTGATGTGCATAATGTGAGGTTGGGTCTTTCATGCGACGGTTTTAATCCGTTTGGAAAAAATGCTTACTTCGCACAGCACATGACCAGTTTTTATACACATTTATAATCTTCCCCCATGGTTATGTATGAATAAACCTTTCACTTTCATGAGTATACTCATATCTAGTCCTTCTGATCCCGGTATTGATATTTATGTATACATGCAACCTTTAATAAAAGAGTTGAAACCTCTTTGGGATGTGGGTGTGCGCATATACGAAGCATGTTCGAAAGACATATTTCAGATGTGTGTTGTGCTTATGTGGAAGATCAATGATTTTCCCGCTTATGCAATCATGTATGGATGGAGCACGAAGGGAAAACTTTCATGTCCAGTTTGTATGAAGAATACATGATCTAGAAGACTGAAACATCACTGTAGTTTCAGTTTTATGGGACATCGACGATTCTTGCAAAAGGGTCATCCATATAGAATGAATCGTTGAAGATTTGATAATACCATAGAGACCGATGATCCACCTCAGTGTATGTCTAGAACTGACATTCTTAATGAATTGAAAGATTTCAGTTTTTTATTTGGGAAGGGTCAAATGAAATCTGGAAAGAGAATGAATGTTTCCACTGAAACCTATTACAATAGGAGAAAGAGGAGTATCTTTTTTGATTTTCCTTATTGGCCAACCAATTTGTTACGTCATTTCTTAGATGTAATTCATATTGAAAAGAATATATGCGAAATGTTGATTTCGGTTCTTCTAAATGTGAAGGGGAAGAAAAAAGATGATTTACGATCTCGGTGTGACTTGGTGGATTGGGGGATCAGACCAGAATTATATCCTGTGCGTATCAGTGAAAATAAATGACAACTTCCATGTAATTCTTATGTGATGAAACCTACGGAATTTTTTTTTATGGAAGTATTAGAGACTATTAGAGTTCCTGATGTCTATTCAAGAAACATATCTAAACGGGTCAACAGAAGAGTGTTGAAGCTAAAATCTTTGAAGACTCATGATTATCACGTTTGACTGCATGAGTTGCTTCCAATAGAAATCCATCATCTTTTGTCCAATAATGTAATGGTGGCTGTTATTCGGTTGTGCCATTTGTTTAGAGATATTTATACTAAGAAGTTGTCCAAGTCTTTCTTTCCAAAAATGTTGACAGATGCCCCATTAATTTTGTGTGAGTTGGAGAAAATATTTCCTCCATCATTTTTCACATGCATGTTGCATCTAACTGTCCATATTCCCACTGAAATACTTCTTGGAAGACCTGTTTTTTTAGTTGGATGTATCTAACTGAAAGAAATATGTTCACATTAAAGTCTTATGTCCGAAACAGAAATCATCCCGAAGGTTCTATCGTGAACGGTTACTTGGATAAAGAATGTATGGATTTCTTCTCGATGTATTTGTCTGATCCTACTACAAGATTGAACAGACCAATGAGAAATGAAGAAGAACAGTATGAGCAAATTGAACCCAGTTTTCCATCACTTCCTCAAACAGGAGGAATTCCTGGATTATATACATTGAAGACATTAAGCCATGAAGAGCGGGAGATGGAAAATCGCACAGTTTTGTTCAACTGTGATTTGTTTGATGACTATATCAGGTAACTAAATTGATTATGTATATCTTACAAATATATCTATTAAACTATTCATATTTTTTTATCTACAGGGAACATAAAACAATGATAAATAGGAAGCATCGTTCTTTATCTTTGAGAAGGAGAGAGACTTTTCATAGCAAAGAGTTTTCTGCTTGGTTAAAATTGAAGGAAAAAATATTAATGTTTAAAATAATTATATCAATATTTAATTAAGTTTAATAGTCATTTATATTGCAGGTATTGAGTTTGTATGTTGACTCTGTCTCTGAGGAAATAAGAGCTTTGGATTTTGGTCCTAATACTGTGGTTTGTGACTGTAAATCAATTGTTATCAATGGGTAAAAATTTATTGTCACTGAA
This sequence comes from Viscum album, assembly GCA_963277665.1. Taxonomy (NCBI): domain Eukaryota; kingdom Viridiplantae; phylum Streptophyta; class Magnoliopsida; order Santalales; family Viscaceae; genus Viscum; species Viscum album. The sequence continues at coordinate 5,924,609 of OY728147.1, forward strand.
CAAGAAAAGAACATGAGAACACAACATGATGGTGTTATGTTTACTGCCACAACATATTGTTATGCCAGTGCATCAGATAGTAGACCGCGATTTGAAAATGTGGGTTATTATGGAGTTTTTGAGAAAATAATAATATTGGATTATTACTCTCATGGACGAGTCACAATGATGAAATGCCATTGGTTTGATTTAATGACGAGACGTGGCAAATTTATTGATGATTGTGGATTTTGATTAATTAATATGACTCACACTCTTGCTACCTAAGAACCATATGTGTTGGCATCAATGGCTAAACAAGTTTTTTATGTCAAAGACCAACTTTGACATGAATTTGGAGTCATAGTAGAAGTAATTCCAAGACATATTTTTGATGATGGTGATGATGGAATTGACACTATCCCTAGTTCCATTGGAACCATTCCATTCATTTCTTTTGATGACTCCAATAGCTCAATTTTCAGAGTTGATTTTGAACCTGAATTTGTGGTTGAAAATATATAGAATTATTCATCCATGTTCTCAATTATTTTGGTTTACCTTGAGTTGCTTTCTAAGGTTGGTAATATTCAAATTGATTTAGTATTGATCACAAATATGTTTTAGCTGACTTGACCGTTATGTGAATTTTCAATTTTATTGGTTGCGGTTTTATTTGAATTTCATTTTCTAACTTGGAATTGAACTGTATTCAAACCTAGTCAAACAATATTTCTAACTTGGTTAACATTACAACTTGTATGATTTATTAAATCCATTCAATCTCTTCTAAAACAATTTAAATCTAAATTAACAATGAATCCCCCTATTCCCCCATATATTTAGTTTTTTGGGTTACACATTAGTTTCCTTTTTCTAATTAATTACATATTTGTTTTCGAAACCAGGAAATGAAGCCAATTGAAGAGAGATGAAGGAAAAAAATGATGGAGAACAATCGTCGAATGACGGAGTTGGGAATTCCATAATTAGTTCCTATAGTGAGTACTTTATTTCAAATTGATATATTTAAAGAATATATAATGTCATGTGATTAATTTTTTTGTAAACATTTTTGTAGGATCCACCTATACTTCGACAGTTATTTGAAGAGGAGCCTAGTACTAGTCCTAGTACTCAGGCTAGTGGTACGAGGAGGGTTCGTACTAGAGGTAGACAAGCAGCTGCGCATACCCGACTAGACCCTGCCCCTCCCACTGACATGTCATCCATCCCACATTCTGATCCTGGTGTGTCGTTAGGGACACACGGGATATTTAGGCCTCCCATGTTTTTTCTACCTTCTGCATCTTCTGGCCCATCATTTTCACATCCCATGATGATTCCCACTCCCTAGTCAGAATCCGGTCAGACAGCTATCCCATCTTCTTTTCCTTCTACTTATGTCTCTCCAAGCTTCAATATTCCATCGTATTCGACTCCTGTTCCACCACAGGGTGTTCCATCAGTTTTTGTGGATCCAGCAGCGCTCAACGATCAGACCGGCACATGTATATTTATAGAACCCTAACAAATTTTTATAGAAATATTTATTTTCATTATAACATGTTTTGATAAAATATTTATTTTTATTTTATGACAGATACATCTACTGAAAGGAGGCGTGGGCGGGGGTGTACACACATGTGTTCGGTGTGGAACCGCCGCACACAGGTTATGGTGGATTATAATGAAGACAACCAAATGGTTGAGAAAACAGGGCAGCAATGTCGGAGTTTTTTTGCCACACTTGCCAAATACTCCGACGTCATTCCCGTCAGCCCGCTATCATGGAGAAATTTGCCACATGCGGTCAAGGATAGAGCTTGGGAAGAGATATGGGTAAAAAAATATGTTATATTTAATGCCATAAATTATTTTTGTATTTATATGAATTAATCTTTTGATATCAGCTTTGATTTAATTTTTTCAATATTGAGGGTGGACGACTGGAATGTCTAAAGGATTTAGGTGAGATTTGGAGAGCCTACAAGCATGTGTTGTATATTGGCTTGGTTTCTAGAGTTGGCACTGAGTTAGAGGCGGTACCGGTGGTGGATGATTATCCTATAGAGCAGTATCGTCAGATGATTACTCATTGGACGATTACCCAGTTTAAGGTATTAATTACATTTCAGGTATTTAAATAATAACTTTCATGTTTTTCATTAATACTATCTGTTGAATTTTTTAATTTTATTTAGGAATCATCTGGAAAAAATAAAAAAGAACATTTATGCAAAAAAATACCTCCACACACTGGGACGCACTACGATGCCTGATCATGAGAGGAAGCAGGTATGACAATTGTTTATAAGTTTTCTTTATGACTTACACTTTATTTTGTTTCCTCAATTATTTAATAGTTTTCTAAAGTTTTCATATAACTTTAGTTTTCAATGTCATTGTAGAGGCAAATACAAAATATTTAAGGACGTGTTCCTCGAGCAAAAATGTTTTTCTTGAGTAGACGAGAAAAGGATGGAAGTGCTGTCAACGAAGCGACTCAACAGTAGATTGTAAGTTTTAATCTGTTGAATTTATATTTTAATATCTATTTTGTAACTTAATGATATATTTATATTTGTAACAAGATTATTTAGAGGCCCTCGATCCCCAAGAACCAGACAATTTTGGGCCAACAGATCACTTACGTCAGGTGTTGGGAGAGGAGCATCCTGGCAGAGTATGCTGCCGACCTAGGATAGCCCCGAAGAGGTATTGAACCTCCTCAGGTATGAGCTGTAGTGCCACCGAGCTGCAGCAAGTTAGGGCATAGGTAGAACAGGCTAAGAAAAGGGTCATCGAGATGGAAGAACAGTCTACTAGGACAAACAGTGCGTTTATGAAATTTATTGAAGTTCTACGTCCAACACTTCCAGCAGAGGCCATCCAAACTTTTGATGAATATATGTCGTCGATACATTCTATATATGGTGCACCAGGTGGTAGTTCTAGTGGTGGTCAGGATTATGTCTAGATTGACGATGATGATGGTGAGGAGTCTAATGCGGAAGAGGAGGGAGAGGAGGAGGGCGAGGCGGGTGGCGAGGGCGAGGAGGAGGGTGAGGGTGAGGAGGAGGGCGCTGAAGAGGGAAAGGACGATGATGGGAATGAGTATGAGGGTGATGTTGATGGTGATGATGGTGATGGTGATGTGGGACAAATTGATCCATTACATTTTTGACTAATATTACCAAGATTTGATATTTAATCTATTCTAGTTGTTGGTTTTATCTAGACTCGTAGTATAGTATTGGAGTTGAGTTATTTTTATATATTATCAGTTTTTATGGATGTTGTTGTCTTTTAGTGGTTGTGTGTTTGGGAACCACCCTCCTTTATGGACCCTGGAAAACCCCCCACCAACCTCCTTGGACCCCAGAAAGCCCTCCGGGCAGCCCCCAGACAGCCCCCCACCATCCTCCTTGGTCCCCGGACAGCCCCCCAGACAGCCCCTGGACAACCCCCCGAACAGCCCCCGGATAGCCCCCCGGACAGACCCCCACCCTCCTCCCTGGACCCCGGATAGCCCTCAGACAACCCCCCAGACAGCCCCACAGACAGCCCCCCGGACAGCCCCTCCACCCTCCTCCTTGGACCCTGGGAAACCCCCTGAACACCCCCCGGACAGCCCTCTGCACAGCCCCCCACCCTCCTTGGTCCCCAGACAGCCCCCCAGAAAGCCCCTCGGACAGCCCCCCAGGACATCCCCCCACCCTCCTTGATTTCATTTACTACTATAAAATCTATAATATATATTTTATTTATTTTCATAATGATAATCAATGTAAATCACATTTACACATCTAATCAATATCATAGATTCTTGGTATGCTATAAAAGGGATGTATTCATTGGGCATGACATTGTTAGCTCTGAAATGTTTCATAGCATGATAAACTAAAATCTATTCCATACTAAGAATGATATTAAAATATTCTATATGAATGTCCACAAGATTTTAAGTAAATAGCATTCCACTAATAGACACATGAGGATTCTCATAAATCATGTTTACATTAATATTTCCACAAGGATTTTTAGTAAAAGTTTTATCTTCTATTAATTTTCTGATATTTTCATTTTAAAAGTAATTTTTTCATAAATAAATTAATTTAAAGACCCATAGTCAAATAGTTTATTTGAATAATGGGAATAAACAACTAACATACCACTCTAACTGTGTCTCTTTTGTTTAAAATGGATAGGATTATAAGTGAAAAGAACAACTGGCATGCGGAAAACTTACCAAACGCATTCATATTCTGTGGATAATTTATCACAACGATCCATGGGTCATATGTGACGTGTACGAGCCAACCTGGGCTCAATCCGAGGCACGATGTGGCCGGGATCAGTCTAAGTGGCTCCCCTTTGTTTAAAATGAACAACATTTTAAGTACATATGGAAAACCGACCAAACACATTCAGTTTCCATTGAAACATTTGGAGAAAGATCCATGGGTCATATGTGATGTGTACGAATCAACCCCGCCTCAATCGGTGACGCGGTGTGGCTGGCACCACTCAAAGTGTCTGTCTTTCGTTTCAAAAGGGCATCATTTTAAGTGAAAAACATCAACTGACATACGGAAAACCAACCAAATGAATTTTTATTGGGTTGATACTTTATCAAAATGATCCATGGGTCATATATGATGTTTACGAGTCAACACCGCCTCAATCCGAGGCACGGTGTGGCTGACACCATTCACAATGTCTCTCTTTTGTTTAAAATGGACAGGATTATAAGTGAAAAGAACAACTGACATACGAAAAACTGACCAAACACATTCAGACTCTGTTGATAATTTATAACAACTATACATGGGTCATATGTGACATGTATGAGTCAACCCCGCATTAATCTGGGGCACGGTGTGGCCGGGATCACTCTAAGTGGCTCTCTTTTGTTTAAAATGGATAATATTTTAAGTACATACGGAAAACTGACCAAAAAGTTTCTGATTATGTTGATACTTTAGCAAAATGATCCATGGGTCATATGTGACATGTATGAATCAACCCCGCCTCAATCGGAGATGCGGTGTGGCCGACACCACTCAAAGTTTCAGTCTTTTGTTTCAAAAGGACATCATTTTAAGTGAAAAACATCAACTGGCATATGGAAAACTGACCAAACGCATTCGGAATGTGTTGATAATTTAGAAAAATGATCCATGGGTCATATGTGATGTGTACGAGTCAACCCCGCCTCAATCCGATGTGTGGTGTGGCCGACACCATTCACAGTGTCTCTCTTTTGTTTAAAATAGACAGGATTATAAGTGAAAAGAACAACTGACATATGAAAAACCGACCAAACGCATTCAGATTCTATTGATAATTTATCACAATGATCCATGGGTCATATGTGACGTGTACGAGTCAACCCATCCTTAATCCAAGGCATGGTGTGGCCGGGATCACTCTAAGTGGCTCTCGTTTGTTTAAAATGGACAACATTTTAAGTACATACGGAAAACTGACCAAACGGATTATGATTGTTTTGATACTTTAGCACAACGATCCATGTGTAATATGTGACATGTATGAATCAATCCTGCATCAATCGGAGACGCGGTGTGGCTGACACCACTAAAAGTGTCTGTCTTTTGTTTCAAAAGGACATCATTTTAAGTGAAAAACATCAACTGGCATATGGAAAACCAAACAACGCATTCGTATTGTGACGAAACTTTAGCACAATGATCCATGGGTTATATGTGACGTTTACGAGTCAACCCCACCTCAATCTAGGGCACAGTGTGGCCGACACCATTCACAGTGTCTCTCTTTTGTTTAAAATGGACATGATTATAAGTGAAAAGAACAACTGACATATGAAAAACTGACCAAATGCATTCAAATTCTGTTGATAATTTATCAAAACTATCCATGGGTCATATGTGACGTGTATGAGTCAACCCAGCCTTAATCTGAGGCACGGTGTGGCCGGGATCACTCTAAGTGTCTCTCGTTTGTTTAAAATGGACAACATTTTAAGTACACAGGGAAAACTGACCAAACAGATTCTGATTGTACTGATACTTTATAACAACTATCCATGGGTCATATGTGACGTGTATGAATCAACCCCGCCTCAATCGGAGATGCAGTGCGGCCGACACCACTCAAAGTGTCTATCTTTTGTTTCAAAATGACATCATTTTAAGTGAAAAACATCAAATGGCAAATGGAAAACAGACCAAACACATTCCGATTGTGTCGATACATTAACAAAATGATCCATGGGTCATATGTGACGTGTATGAGTCAACCCGGCCTCAATCGGAGATGCAGTGTGGTCAACACCACTCAAAGTGTCTGTCTTTTGTTTCAAAAGGACATCATTTTAACTGAAAAACATCAACTGGCATACGGAAAACTGACCAAACGCATTTGGATTGTCTCGATACTTTAGCACAACGATCCATGGGTCATATGTGATGTGTACGAGTCAACCCCGCCTTAATCCAAGGCACAGTGTGGCCGAGATCACTCTAAGTGGTTCTCATTTGTTTAAAATGGACAACATTTTTAGTACATACGGAAAACTGACCAAACATATTCTGATTGTGTTGATACTTTAGCACAACGATCCATGGGTTATATGTGACGTGTATGAATCAACCCTGCCTCAATCGGAGATGCAGTGTGGCTGGAACCACTCAAAGTGTCTGTCTTTTGTTTTAAAAGGACATCATTTTAAGTGAAAAACATCAACTAGCATACAGAAAACTGACCAAACGCATTCAGATTGTGTTGATACTTTAGTACAACGATCCATGGGTTATATGTGATGTGTACGAGTCATCCCCACCTCAATCCAAGGCATGGTGTGGCCGACATCATTCAAAGTGTCTCTCTTTTGTTTAAAATTGACAGGATTATAAGTGAAAAGAACAACTGACATACAAAAAACTAACCAAACGCATTCAGATTTTGTTTATGCCTTATCATAATGATCCATGGGTCATATGTGACGTGTACGAGTCAACCCCACCTTAATCTGAGGCACGGTGTGGCCGGGATCACTCTAAGTGGATCTCTTTTGTTTAAAATGGACAACATTTTAAGTACATACGGAAAACTGACCAAACACATTCAGATTGTGTCGATACTTTAGCCCAACGATCCATGGGTCATAGTGACATGTACGATTCAACCCCAACTCAATATGAGATGCGGTGTGGCCAACACCACTCTAACTGTGTATCTTTTGTTTAAAATGGACAGGATTATAAGGGAAAAGAACAACTGGAATACGAAAAATTGACCCAACGCATTCGAAATGGGTTTATGCTTTAGGACAATGATCCATGGGTCATATGTGACATGTATGAGTCAAACCCGCCTTAATACGAGGCACAGTGTGGCCGGGATCACTCTAAGTAGCTCTCTTTTGTTTAAAATGGACAACATTTTAAGTACATACGGAAAACCAACCATACACATTCAGTTTCCATTGAAACTTTAGTAGAACGATCCATGGGTCATATTTGATGTGTACAAATCAACCCCGCCTCAATATAAGATGTAGTGTGGCCGACACCACTAAAAGTGTCTGTCTTTTGTTTCAAAAGGACATCATTTTAAGTGAAAAACATCAACTGGCATTCAAAAAACTGACCAAACGCATTCAGATTGTGTTGATAATTTAGGAAAATGATTCATGGGTCATTTGAGACGTGTACGTGTCAACCCCGTTTAAATCCGAGACATGGTGTGGCCGACACCACTCTAACTGTGTCTATTTTGTTTAAAATGGACAAGATTATAAACGAAAAGAACAACTGGCATATGGAAAACCGACCAAACGCATTCAGAATCTGTAGATAATTTATCACAACGATCCATGAGTCATATGTGATGTGTATGGGCCAACCCGGGCTCAATCCGAGTTGCGGTGTGTCCGGGATTAGTCTAAGTGTCTCTCTTCTGTTTAAAATGGACAACATTTTAAGTACATACGGAAAACCGACCAAACACATTCGGTTTCCGTTGGAACTTTAGGAGAACGAACCATGGGTCATATGTGACGTGTACAAGTCAACCTTGACTCAATCCAAGGTGTGGTGTGGCTGACACCACTCAAAGTGTCTCTCTTTTGTTTAAAATTGACTTCATTTTAAGTGAAAACAACAACTAGCATACAGAAAACTGACCAAACAGATTATGATTATGTTGATACTCTAGCACAATGATCCATGGGTCATATGTGATTTGTACGAGTCAACCCCGCCTCAATCCGAGACGCGGTGTGGCCGACGCCATTCATAGTGTCTCTCTTTTGTTTAAAATGGACATCATTTTAAGTGAAAACAACAACTGACATACGAATAACTGACCAAATTCATTCAAAATGTGTTGATGCTTTAGGAAAACGATCCATGGGTCATATGTGATGTGTATGAGTCAACACTACCTTAATCCGAGGCACGGTGTGGCTGAGATCACTCTAAGTGTCTCTCTTTTGTTTAAAATGGACAACATTTTAAGTACATATGGAAAACTGACCAAACGCATTTGGTTTCCATTGAAACTTCAGGAGAATGATCCATGGGTCATATGTGAAGTGTATGAATCAACCCCACATCAATCTGAGATGCGGTGTGGCTGACACCACTCCGAGTGTCTGTCTTTTGTTTAAAATTGACTTCATTTTAAGTGAAAACAACAACTAGTATACGGAAAACTGACCAAACAGATTCTAATTGTGTTGATACTCTAGAAAAATGATCCATGGGTCATATGTGATGTGTAAGAGTCAACCCCGCCTCAATCCGAGATGCGGTGTGGCCGACACCATTCATAGTGTCTCTATTTTGTTTAAAATGGACATCATTTTAAGTGAAAACAACAACTGACATACGAAAAACTGACCAAATGCATTTGAAATGTGTTGATGCTTTAGGAAAATGATACATGGGTCATATGTGACATGTATGAGTCAACACCTCCTTAATATGAGTCACGGTGTGTCCAGGATCACTCTAATTGGCTCTATTTTGTTTAAAATGGACAACATTTTAAGTACATACGGAAAGCCGACCAAACACATTCGGTTTCTGTTGAAACTTTAGGAGAACGATCCATGGGTAATATGTGACATGTATGAATCAACCCCACTTAAATCTGAGACACGGTGTGGCTAGAACCACTCAAAGTGTCTATCTTTTGTTTCAAAAGGACATCATTTTAAGTGAAAAACTTCAACTGGCATACGGAAAGACGATCAAACACTTTCGGAATATGTTGATACTTTAGGACAATGATCGATGGGTCATTTGTGACATGTACAAGTTAACCTTGCCTCAATCCGAGGCATGGTGTGGCCAGTATCACTCTAGGTGTATGTATTTTGTTTAAAATGGACATCATTTCAGGTAAAAATATATGGTATACAAAAAACTGATCAAATTATGAATTGAATTCCGGATTCCACATAAATTTTCATCTAAATTTTAAATTGAATTCTAAATGAATTATGTATGTTTATGAATTCTAATTTAATTATGGATGTGTATAGTTCCAGGATGCATTATATGTTAAATGTGTATGAATTTGTTCTCTACATGTATGTGTTAGTTGGTTATTGCAGGTACAATAATTTTATATGTATGTGTTAGTTTATTGAAAGTACAATAATTGGATTGAAAATAAGAGGGAATGCACAAAATGAGGCCTGCTGTGCAAATTGCAGAGCAGCTGTGCAAATTGCAGGCTGCTGTGCAATTTGCACAGCATAGGCTATGCCAACGGTTTCAAACCATTGGCATAGCATCTCTGATTATTTTTTTACCAACAGTTCAATGAACCGTTGGTACAATACATTTCCCAACGGTTTAGAAACTATTGGGAAAGAGTAGAGTCCTTGGGCTTTCCCAATGGTTCAAGCCAAACCGTTGGGAAAAACTATCCCAACGGTTTGGAACAATCATTGGGATAGGTTAGTTTTTCCCCACCCTATCCCAATGGTTCATTGTAAACTGTTGGGAAAAGCTTTCCCAATGGATTACTTCCCTACAGTTTGCAGAATAGTTGGTATAACATATACCAACGGTTCTGCAGCCTTTCCCAACGGTTCAAAACCGTTGGGAAAGACTGTATTTCCAGTAGTGTACCAAGTTGGTCACATGGCTTCAAGCACATTTCCACAAATGTCAAAGGCAGACGACTAGCAGTGAGAGCCTTGGGTGTAATAATGGGGAAACTATGCCATCATTGGCAGATCAACATAACGGAATAACAATAATAAACAATAGTGAAAGTAGCAAAATCATACAATAAAGTAAGCAATGGAATACTGATAGTAATAACAACTACAACACACACACACACACATAGATATATATATATATATATAATGATGCATGTCACAAGTATTTTGGAAAGTATCCAAACAAGTCACATTTTTGGAAATACAAAACTAAAACCAAAGTACTGAAAACAGTAAATAACTCCAACAGCATCACAAGCCTCAGATTTGACCAATGCTCTTCATCTCCAACTACAGTCAAGTACCTGATATAGAATGGTGCTTCCCCTTATCTATACCTACAACCATATGATATGTTTGGAGAATGACCCAAATGGGGTGTGAGACGAATCCCAGTAATAAACCACTATAAAATCTGTGCCTAATTATCAGTTAATATATATAGCAGGCAATATGAAAAATGAAGCAATAAATAAGGAAGTACTCAAAAGGAAACAATCCTATAGTTTACAATTAAATTCATTTACATTTATTAATTATTCCAACCATTGAATAATGAAATATCGGGTTCTAGACTAAGCTCTATATCCCCTGTGTAAAAGAAAAATAGATGTCTCAAAAGACCATCTGATAATCAAGTAAGACTAAGTCCAAGATTGTGATCTGGCTTGGTAGGCTCATCACAATCAATCAATCATTCACACACAACCCTCTGGGAAAGTCCTTACAGTCTAACCCCTCTGGTTCAAAATATCATCAATTCAATAAGGATATAACTACCCTCTAAGAAATCTCACACAGTCTAACCCCTTTGGCCTCACAAAAATAGAGACTCTCTGAGGAAGCACTCACCATCAATTCCCCATGTGGTCTTTTAACGATAAACTACATAATCTATGAGGAATCACTCAACGTCAATTCCCCTTGTAGTCTAGTAACAATATACTATAGAAACTCTAATGAAGAACTCACAGTTTATCCCCACTATGGTCTCGCAATGTAAATATAACAGACACTCTCAGGAAGCCCTCAATGTCAATTCCCCCTATGGTCTAACTACACCAGGTCCTCACAGATCTGTTTAATATAATCATACACAAATAATATCCAGAATCCCAAATTAATCTCAACTACTATAAGGATAAGTATCAATAATGCATAACATAGGCATTTAACAAGAAGCAACAAGCAATCAATTCCAACCTAACAAGCAAGGCCAGAAAACAAGGTATACCTCATAGGAAACCTAGACCAAATGACCATAAAAATTCAAACAAGGAAACACACCCATGATGTGTCCCCTAAACATGAAATTTTGAATAATTTATCAACAAAAACCCTTAATCTATCGATCAATCTAAGGCAGATGGTAACATGGTTCAATTCCTTAACACGAAATACCCGAATCATGGGTAATCAGTACTTAAGCATATATAACTCAAAGACAAACTCCAAAAGGAAACAAAACACCTAACTCAACATTTCACGATTAAAACTATTGAGTGTAGGCCCTTGAATCTTTATAGAACATCGTAGATCTACAAAAGGTCAAAAACGTTCAACCTTAGATAAATCAAGAAAGAGGAGACATTAGGAAGAATGGCTCTAGGGAAAGAGATAACTCACCAGTGGGAATCCAACACACCCAGCAAAGCCTTAATCAAAGCTCGGATAGAGTAACAGGAGGTTCCCAAAGATAATTGGCCATACATCGCTCTCCTGTATGAGACACGGGAAGAAGAAAGGGGTTCTGGAGATGTGACATGACCCCGATCCGATTAATCAAATAAAAAAGAAAAGTACACAATGTGTTCATTTGTTGTAAATGTTGTGCACTGGCCTCAACCGACCCCCACTTTAGGCAGTCCACACGACCATGTACTAGGCTGTTACATGGCCAGTACACAGCTACCCATGACAACTGGGTACACGACATGTACTCAGAAAATTTCCAAATCTTCCATTTTCCTAAAAAACAACCCAAAACAAGATCCATACCTGAAATGAAGATACAAGTTCTTACAAAATTCCCCCCTAAAATAAATTTATCCCTGAATTTTCCTTACAAGGGTGGTGAAGAATAAACTTTAAACAACTTTTCCCAATGTGATCAAACGTCAACCTCCCTCTCCCAAGTCTCATCCTATACTCACCTGTGCTGCCATAACACCCATACTAGAGGAGCATACTGGCCACGAAAAACCTTTGTGCTATGATCCACAATCCGTATAGGGTGCTTATCAAGGGATTCATCCACCTCTAACTCAACCTCCTCAGGTTGAAAGATGTGAGATGGGTCTGAAAAGCAGCGTCGTAGCTGAGAAACCTGAAAGACGTCGTGCATAGCCTAGTGCATTTGAGGAAACTGCAACCAGTAAGCAATCAACCCATCTCTCTCCAAAACCTCAAATGTCTTGAGGTATCTCGATCAAATAATTACCTATATCATAATTTTCCTATGTCCCAACCTCGGCGTGACACATAAGAAAACCTGATATCCGACCTCAAACACCAGAGGTTGTCTCCATCGATCAACATAAGATTTTTGGTGAGACTGTGTAGTAGCCATCCACTTCTGAATCAACTCCACCTGATTAGTAGTCTTCTATACAAGACGAGGTCCCAGTATAGCTACCTCTCCTACCTCCAGCCAACATATCAGTGATCGGAATGGACTACTGTACAAAGCGTCATAAGGTACCATCTGAATCATCGCCTGAAAACTATTATTGTAGGAAAACTCCACTATAGATATGTGTCTCTCATAAGAACACCTGAAATCTAGGACACATGCTCAAAGCATGTCCTCCAAAACCTGAATCGTGTGCCCGGACTGACCATATGTCTAGGGATGGAAGGATGTACTCAAAATTACATGTGTACCCAAAGCCCTCTGTAGTCCCTACCAAACACGAGAAGTAAACCAGACATCCTTGTCTGAAATGATGGAGTGCGGAACCCCATGAAAACTTAAAATATCTCAGATGTACAACCTTCCAAGATCATCAACACTGATTGTTTCCTTAATAGCTATGAAGTGTGAAAATTTCTTGAGTATGTCAATGAAAACCCAAACTGTATCATTCCCTCAAGGCGACCTCAGTAAACACCTCATGAAATCCACCGTGACATCATTCCACTTCCACTCGGTAATGGGTAACTGTTGTAAAAGTCATGATGGTTGCAGATGCTCTGCCTTCACCTAATAAAAGGTGGAACATCTCATAAAAAACCAGCAACATCCCTCTTCGTACCTGGCCACCAATACTGACGGTGTAAATCTCGATACATCTAGTGGACACCAGGATGAACTTCCCATGCTGAGGAACGAAAATCTCACAAAATATCCTTGTGTATGACTGCTGACACCCATACGCACCCATGAAAATTAAAGACCTCATCCTCTTCTATAGTCCACCTAGGAGTAGGGTCCTTGCCTGAAACACTCTCCCACATGACCAGGCATTCAGAATCTGATAGCTTCCTCATTCGCACTCGCTCTAAAAGAGTAGAGGTAATAACTACAGAAGAAAGAAAAGTCGGCCATTGTCTGTCGTGAACCACCAAATTCATCTCAGAGAATAGATCTATAAGATTACACTCACTATTTTCCTCCTTAATTGCCTTTATGTGAGTCCTCCTGCTCAACGTATCAGCCACTACATTGCCTTTCCTAGGCATATAGGCAAGATCAATGTCAAAATATTGAAGGTAATCAACCCACCTTCACTGTCTCAAATTTATGCCACACTGCATAAAGATATAAATGAGACTTTTGTGGTTATTGAACACTACAAAATCCTCTCCCAAAAGATAATGTCTCTAACAGTGCAAAGAATTTACAACTGCAGCCAACTCAAGAACGTGTGTCGGGTAATTCCTCTCATGTGGCCTCAACTGCCGAGACTCGTATGCAACGACCCCTTCCCCTTACATAATAAATTCTCCCAGTTTGATACCTGATGTATAACATTAAATGTTTTAACTCTTGTCAGACTCCAGAAAAATTAGTATTGATGTTGAAGTCAATCTCCCTTTCATCTCTTGAAAGGATAAAATGTTGGATTTTGTTCAAAATTACTTCACACCCTTCTTAGTTAGGCCCATCAGTGGTGCTTCTAAGTGCGAAAAGTCTTGTATAAAGCATCTTTTGTAATCAGATATCTCCAAAAAACTCTGTAACTCAAATAATTTCTTCATCTTCTCCCAAGAAACTACTTCTCTCACTTTCTCTAGGTCTACTGATACTTCTATCTCTGAGATAAAGTGATCCATGAAGTGAATCTGGTCCTTCCAAAAGTGGAATTTTGAGAGCTTGACATATAACTGACTCTCTCTCAGTGTACTCAAAATGATCTCAAGATGGGTGACATGGTCATGTCGAGTGTAAGAGTACACCAATATATCATCCACAAAAACAACCAAAAAGGAGTCCAAGTAAGGATGGAACACTCGGTTCATCAGTGCCATGAAAACTAATGGCACATTCATGAGACCAAACAACATAACCACATACTCGAATTGAAAAAACCTATTCAAAAAGCATGTAAGAGGTATATATGATGGTATAATGCACAATTGATGATAACCAGATCTTAAGTCAATCTTCGAGAACACGCAAGCTCCTCAAAGCCGATCAAAGAGAACATCAATACTCAGCAAGGGATATCGGTTCTCGAACATCAACTGATTCATCTTCCAATAATCTATACAATGTATAAGGGTAAAATCCAAATTCTTTACAAAAAGTATAGGCTAACCCCAAGGATAAGTACTGGGTTGGATGAAACCCTTTTCCTAAAAATCCTTTAACTACTTCTTGAGCTCCTGTAACTCTAGTGTAGACATCCTTTATATAGGAATGGACATCAGTGCCTCTCCTAGGACAAGCTCAATAGATAAATCTACCTATCTATTTGGAGGTAAACCTGAAAAGTCACCTGGAAAGACATCCCTGAAAGGATCCACCACTTGAGGAAGGTCCATTTGTGAAGTCCCCTAGTCATCTATATATAAACTAGTAATCTGGGCTGTAATTACTATCAACCCAAGATGCTTGAATCCCATTATACTGGCCTGGACATCCCATTTACCATTATGTAGAAAAGACCCACCCTCTAGTGACGTGAAACTTACCCTACGATGATATAAGTCAACAAAGTCCTGGAAGGAGACCATCCAGTCCATTCCAAGAATGACATAGAAGCTTGTAATATTTAAGACATAGAGGTCCCATAAGAATTTACACCCACAAAACTAAAGAGGGAACTCCTTTCACTGATGTACACTAGCCTTCCTAATTTCCAACAGAGTACCTAGTGCCATAAAATCCTCATAAGTAAAGATACAGAGCCCAAGGATCTCCATAACGACAACAGATAAGAAACTATGGAAAACCCCTATATCAAAAAGAGAAGAAGATAAAACTGAGGAAACTAGTATCATACTTATAACTGTAGAGGGTATGAGATCCTACTTTGGCTGGGTCTACTCCACTGCAAAGGTCTAGCCGGTACCATGGCCCTATGACCCCACCTGACTACTCTAAGTTGATCTAGCCTGCTGTCATTGGGAACTTGCTGACTGGATACAAATGGCCACAACCTCCTCCTCATCTTGAACGACTAGAAAACCCCAGTTACCATACTGATGAGAAACTAGTGGTCCTTCTTTTGAACATAGAGTCATAGAAGATCCCCTATCACTAGTTGTTGGGGAGAAAAACCGGAAAAAACACTGAATATGGCCCATCTTGCTACAAGATTGGCACTCGACTGGGTCTTTCGGGCACTGAGGTCTTGTATTCCCACTCTTACCACACTTGTAGCATACTACCTGGATACTTGAAGGAATATACCATCTACTCATATCTCTACATAGAGACTCCTTGTGGTGATTTCTATTATCAGTCGGAGAAGTACCAACTTTGGATGCCGAACCGCCCTAGCTCACAGCTCCAGACTCCCTCAGATTACACTCGGTGATCAGCGCCTAGTTGAATATAGAAGATATGGATGTTAATATGAAGATTTTCATCTAGGATCAGATGTCATGTCTGAGACCATCCTCAAACTTCCTATCTAGAAACAAATCATCACCACCCAAAATGGGTGTAAATAATTGCAGCTCTATGAAGCGAGAAGAATACTCAATGATTTAAAGAGTACCCTGTTCCAGACCCATGAAATCTCAGGCTCGGTCATTCCTCAAGGTCTCTGAGTAGAAATAGTCATAGAAGGTTTATTAGAACTCATCCCAATCCATAAATCGTTGGCGTCCCACCTGTGATATCACATCCCATCATCTCTTGGCGGAATCTCGAAGCATGTAGGTTGATATCTTTACCCTCATCTCAAGAGGTGTCTCTAGATGCTCAAAGAAAGACATCTTGGCTTCTAACCATGAATCTGTAGCCTGATTTCCTCCATTCCCTGAGAAATTGGGAGGATTCTGCTGTTGAAAAACCCACGTCAACTCTTCCATAGATGGGGAAAGATGCCATGCTCCCTAGTAGGTCTGTATAAACCTCATGAAGACTTCTCGAAACTATGCATCAACACCTATGTCTGGTATAATAGTTTGTGCCAAGATAGACATAAAGGGAGGATCTAATGGTGGTCCCTGATTTACCATTTCCAGTTTTGGATCGTTGCCCTGTATCTGACATACAATCGGAGGACGTCTCGGTGGCATGACTCTGCAAGGTCAAGTGCACACCTCAGTTCAAGATTATCAAGGATTAAAACTTATAAGTGAAATAAAGGAACATGAAATGAAAACAATCAAGTTTTTCAAAATAGGGTTACACATAGTGTATACCCTCCACATGGCGTGTTCCCTTAGGTTTCAAGATGGGCGTGTACCTCTTTCAAACCTGGTCGTGTAACACCCAAACACACAACATGTTCCTCCTATGACACAGTGTGTACTTGAATCTTTTCCCCCTAGCCTAGTTCTTCTACATGGCCAAACCACATGGTTCTCTCCTAGGTAACACTACACAACATGTTCACCCTAAACATGGTATATACCACTTAAGTTCCAACTTCCCGTGTTGTTAGTCACACGGTCAGAGACACGTTTGACTCTACATGGTGTGTAAGAATGGTACACAACATATACAACCTAAGTTTTACCCACCCGTGTCATTAGTTACACAACCGGATACATGTCATCTTTGGCACAATGTGTGTTCCCAGTACATAGCGTGTTCTACCCAAGTTTCCCAACCCCATGTCTCTGCTTACACATTCAGTCACACAATTAAAGACTACACGGTGTGTACATACATTACATGGTGTGTAATTAAGAAAAGTTATTTCTTCTAGAATAGAATAAAACATGGCATGTGTTTATAACACCACACGCCGTGTTGTCTGTGTTTCCGGATAGTAGGCCTTTGAAACTTATCCGAAACCCTTAAAAACTCAAAATTTTGTCCAAGGCATGACAAATTATGACCCATGAGATCCCATACTCCCATGAATCAAATTTTGGCGTCCTTTTCCACATCCTTACTTGAAAAAATTAAATTAATATTCAAAAGTGATCCACCAAATTCTGATCCAAGAGGGCACATAACACCTCAGGGAACAAAGTTTGGATTCCATCAAAATGAAACTTTACATATTCTAATACCCTATCAAAATAGCAGGTATTTTATCACGATATCTATCACAACAACATACATATCTAACACAACATCTATCACAACAACATGAAATCAGTAATGCACCCTAAATGGCATAATGCATGAAATGTGATCTCTATCAAGTGCCTATATGATGCACAAGACGACATACCCACATCTCATCGAGTTGAAAAAGAAAAAGAACTAAAATGATATAAATCATAATAGCACAAAACATGTGTATTACCCAATGGTGAAACTAAATCAACTATAACAATTGAAAAACTAGAAAATTTTTAATATTTGAGGTAAATTGGGTTTTCCCTATACAAAGGTTAGCTACTCTCAGAAACAACTTATTACCAAATACATATTCTTTCCTATCCCTCTCTATAGACTCCAAACAGTAAGACAAAGTAGAAAAGAACCTCATTTGATACCACTTTACAAAGTTCCAATTCTCAGTGCCGCCCAAAGGTTCCCCCCCGTACCCATTTGGTCACATGGCATCAATCACATTTCCTCAAAAAATAGAGGCAACCAAATAGAATATAGGGAATTGGGTGTGATCATGGAGAAACTATTCCCTCATTGGAAGAGAAATACAACAGAATAACAATAATAAACAACAACGGAAGCAGCAATGCCATACAACAAAGTAAATAGTGGAAGACTGATTGTAATAACAACTGAAGCACACACACACACATAGATATATATATATATATATATATATATATAATGATGCATGTCACAATTATATAGGAAAGAATCCAAACAAGTTTCAATACTGGAAATACAACACTAAAACAATGGTACAAAAACTGTAAATAACTCCAACAACATCACAAGCCTCAGCTTGGTCCCATGCTCTCCAACTCTAACAACAATAAAGTACCTGATGTAGAAGGGAATGCTAACTTATCTATACATGTAACCATATAATCTATTTGGGTTGAAAATCATGACCTAACCGGGGTGTGAGATGAATCCCAGTAGGGAACCACCAAATGATATGTGCCTAATTTTCAGTGAATATATATAGCATGCAATATGAAAAATGAAGCAATAAACAAGGAAGTACTTAAAAGTAAACAATCCTACAGTTTACAATTAAATTTATTTAAATTTATTAATTATTCAAACCATTGAATAATGGAATCCAAGGATCTAGACTAAGCTCTGTATCCCCTGTGTAAGAGAAAAACAGATGTCTCAGAAGACCATCTAACAATCAAGTAAGACTGAGTCCAAGAATGTGCTTTGGCTTGGAAGGCTCGTCACAATCAATCAATCATTCACACAAAAACCTCTAAAGAATTTCTCATAGTATAACTGATCTGTTTAAACATATCATCAATTCAATAAAGATATAACGACCCTCTAGGAAAGCTCACATAGTCTAACCCCTTTGGTCTCACTAAACAGAGACTCTATGAGGAAGCACTCATCGTCAATCTCCCTTGTAGTATTTTAATGATAAACTACAGACTCTTTGAGGAATCACTCAATGTTAATTTCTCCTATGGTATCCTAATGGTATACGATAGACACTCTTAGGGAGAACTCACTATCAATCCCCCCTATGGTCTCACAATGTAAATATAACACACTCAAGGGAAGCCCTCAACATTAATTCCACCTATGGTTTAACTACACCAGGTTCTCATAGCCATGTGTAATACAATCATACAAAAATGATATCCAACAACCTAAAGTAATATCAACTACTACAAGGATGATCATCTACAATGCATAAGACATGTATTTAACAAGCAGCAACAAGCAATCAATTCCAACCTAACAAGCAAGGCAAGAAAACAAGGTCTGCCTCATAGGAAACATGGACCAAATAGCCATAAACGTTTAAATAAGGAAACACACCCACAATGTGTCCCCTAAACATGCAATTTAGCATAATGTATCAACAAAAACCCTTAATATATTGATTAATCTATGTTAGATGATAACAGGGTTCAATTCCTTAACACAAAATACCCGAATCATGGTTAATAGGCAGTTAGGCTTATATAACTCAAAGAAAAACTCTAAAAGGAAACAAACCACCTACCTCGATGTTGTATGATGAACAATATTGAACTTCGGCCCTTTAATCGTCCAAGAACCTCATAGATCTACAAAAAGGTCAAAAATATTCAACCTTGGATAATTCAAGAAAGAGGAGAAATCAGGAAGAGAGGCTCTAGAGAAAGAGAGAAATAAATGATGGGAATCCAAAGCACCTAGAGGCACCTCAATCGGATATTTAATGGAGTAATGGGAGGTGATAAAAGATAATTGATTGTAAGTCACTATCCTACATGAGAAACAGGAATAATAAAGGGGTTCTGGAGATGAGACACGACCTCTGTTCAATTAATCAAATAAAAAGAAAAGTACACAGTGTGTTTATTTAATATACACACCATGTACTAGCCTCAACTAGACCTTGCTTTAGGATGTATACATGACCATGTACTCGGCTGTTACATGGCCAGTACATGGCTACCTGCAGCAACCAGGTACATGGCGTGTACTCATAAAATTTCCAAATTTTCCTTTTTCCTCAAAAACAACACAAAACAAGATCTATACCTAAAATGAAGATCTGGGTTCTTACACCCATACTTCAAATGATATAGGCCTTTAGTTAAGGGGTCCACCACATTCTCTTTTTTGGGTACTCTTCTTACTACAACTTCATCCCTTTGATAAAATTCACTCAAGTGGTGATACTTATGGAGTATATTATTTGTCTGTTGGTGTGACCTTGTCTCTTTTGCAAGATTCACTGTTGTAGTATTATCATAATATAATGTGATTGGGGATCAACTTATAGGTACCACATAAAGATATAGGAGAAAGTCTCATATCCAAATAGATTCATTGTCTACATAAAAATCCATTATATACTCGGAATCTGCTTTAAAATATAGCTACAACTGACTTCTTTGAACTCTTCTAGCTCACAGGTCCTTTATTGAGATAGAAAACATACCATGAATGCGGATTTAGATCATTATGATATATCTAAAAACTAGAATTAGTATAACCCCTGATGACTTGCTCCTCGTTTCCTCCATATACCAGGAACATATACTTAGTTCTTAATAGATACTCAAGGACAGTCTTAACAGTAGACCAATGATGTTCTCTTAAATCATCTTAACATATTCCTACCATGCTCAATATATATGAAACATCATTTCTAGTAAATAAAATGACATACATGATTTATTACATCACTAAAACATATGAGATCTTACTCATTCCCACTTTCTCCTATTGTGTTTGAGGACAAATTTTCTTAAAAATATGTAATCCATGTGACACCAGAACCAATCACCTCTTGGATTGTTCCATACTAAATATATTTAGTATCTGGTCAATATATATACTTTAAATTAGTCCAAATAACCTCCTTGATCTATCATGAGTGATCTTGATCCTTAGAATATAGGCTACTTCACCTACATCCTTCACGAAGAAACACCTGTTTAACCAGTCATTAACAGATTTTAAGACTCCTATTTTATTTCTAATAAGTAAAATGTCAGCAACATACAATTCTAGGATAATGACTACATTCTCACTAAACCTCCTATAAACACATGGATTGCATTCATTATTAATGAAACTAAATTCTTTTATAGCTTCATTGAATCAAATTTTTCATGACCTAGATGCTTTCTTCAATCCATAAATGGATCTCTACAACTTCAAAATCCTTTTGTCATTACCTGGAGTCACAAAACCTTCTAGTTTCATCATACATAAATCTTCCCAAAGTTTACCATTAAGGAGTGTTGTTTTGAGATCCATCTACCAAATCTCATATACATGGTAAGCTATTATAGAAAGTATAATTTTGATGGATTTAAACATGGAAACTGGTGAAAATATTTCATCATAGTCAATTCCTTGATACTATTTAAACCCTTTAGCCACTAGCCTTGCTTTATAGGTATTTAATTACCTTCTATATAAATTTTTATCTTTAATACCCATTTTCAACCTATGAGGCTTTACATCAAGTGGATAATTGACCAGAACCCAAACATGGTTTTGATACATAGAGTATATTTCAGAATTCATGGATTCTTTCCATTTTGTAGCATATGAGATCTCTACTTCCTATTTGTATGAGATATGTTCATAATTGTCAACAAATAATGAGTCACTATTCCTAGTGACTAGAGAACCATATATCTCTGGTTCTCTTACCTCTCTTGTGATCCTATGTAGTACTTGTGTGTTAGGAACTATTTTAGAATTCATGGCTTCTTTCCATTTTGGTACTTAGTTTAATGTGTATGCCAAAGTTTGTAATTCATATCCCTAAAAGGATAATGGAAGATATGTATGAATAATTATTGAACATACCATTTATAACAAGGTATAGGTCCATCTTTCACAAAAATCATTTCACTACGGTGTGTAAGGTGGAGTGAGTTAAGAAAGAATCTCAAACTCTCATAGAAAATTGATAAACCATTGGTTAATATATAGACCACCTCAATACAATGAAAGATTATTTATATTATTTCCAAGTTGATTCTCTACTTCATTATTGAATTCCATGAATTTCCAAATGAATTATACTTATACATCATCAAGTAGACACAACCATATCTACTCAAGTCATCAGTAAAAGTTATGAAGTAAGAATACCCACCTATAAATTATACTAGAAATGGTCTACACACATCAGTGTGTACCAATACTAGAAGCTCTATGACCCTTTCACCCTTCCCACCTAATTATGGTTTGATCAATTTTTCTTGTTAAAATTCATGACATCTTTCAAGTGTTTTTATATCAGATGAGTCTAAATGACCATCTTGATAGAGGTTTGTCAAATGATCCTCGTTTACGTGACCAAGGCGGTGATACCACAGTTGGGTGTTATATGAGTCGCGTGAACATAATTTTTTATCTATTTCCAATACTTTTTTTCATAATTCAATACATAAAGACTGTTATTTAAATGTTTCATACTATAAAATATGTTGTATTTACAAAAAACAACTTTAATTTCCAAACTTGAAAATAAACCCATCTGCATCTAGGCATGATACAAAAAATATGTTCTTGGTAACTGTTTGTACATAATAACAATTTTTTAAAATCAAAATAATTCATGTTGTCAATGAAAGGTGATAGTCACCAATGGCTAGAGTATCCAGTCTTGCACCATTAGCATCTCTCAAATCCACCTCTCCTCTAGAAATATTTTGGAATCTACTTGGTTACTACATTTGGATACAGATGTAAGCACCAAAAGATATATCTAATACCCAATTTGAAGATGTTGAAATATTACACTCGATAATGAATGAATATTTAGCTTCCCATTAAATATGGGTGAAGTTCCTCTTCCAGTGGCCTAGATTTCCACATGAAAAACTTACTGCCTCCATTTCCTTACCCTGCCTTTAGATCTTTCTCTTCTTGGAAGGAAAATTCTTGAGATCTTTAGACTTGTTGTGAGTCTTTTATACATTTTCCTTACTCATCCTTTTCTTATTAGATATAATGAAAGTGAGTTTATCACACCCCATGTCCTTATCCACTTTGAAAATTAGAGTAAGAAGTTTCAAAAGACACTTCCCATTATTTATCATATTGTAATTAATAATAATACTGGAGAAGGTCTTGGGTAGTGATGAAAGTATGATATCTATACGAAACTCATATGATAATTTAATCCCTATGATGTCTAAGAATTCTATGTAGTCAATAATCTTGACTACGTGAGGCCCAGCTGGTGAAAAATCTCCAATATTAGTTGTAAATAAAGTATTGGAGATCTCATATCTCTCTTGTCTCTCCTTCACTTGATAGAGATCCCAAAATTGAGAAATCATTCTATATGAATCAATGTCCTCTTATTGCTTCAAAATCTCATTGGTCATGGATGATAACATGAAAGATTGAAAATCTATGGAATCTTTCAAATATTTCTCATAGATTTCTAACTCTTAATCACAAGCCTTATTACAAGGCACCTTAGGAATAGGTTCTTACAGTACATACAATTTCCTTTTATGGAAAATCATAACGTGTAAGTGCCTTTTCCAATCATAGAAATTTATGATGGTGAGAAGGTTTTCCTTCTCATGTATAGATCATGGTGATATGTTTGAAGTCATTTTATTTATATTTATACAAATAATATGAACATAATTTTAGTACTTTATCTGAAAAAATTTAGACAAATAAATAGATATTATATTTTTCAATCTCCCACTATTTTATCAAAAGTCAATTTCCCTTACCATTGGCTTTAGAATATCCTATTTATTGGACATTATAATGGAAATGATCCACATTCCCCTTCTCATTAAACCAACTTTGTTTAAGTAACTTTAATGGTTTTAGGTAGGAATTCCAAATGTCAACTGCATTAACTCATAGTTCCTTAGTCTATTCAGTGGACTCCCCAATCCTGAAATCCTTAAATTGGATTTTTTTCAACCCTTACCTCTTAGTTACACCAATTCCTACATTGGAAGTCAACCCTTGATGTGAAATAAGTTAATTCAACCCAAAAATTCTTGTTAGAATTCCCTAATAACTAAAAGCACCCCAAATTTGGATAGTCAAGTACTTTGAACTATGGTTTGATTTTAACATATGTAGTGAAAGGATATGATGACCTCATAAATAATTGAAGAATTTTATATTTTATACATAAATTTATAATTATTATCTTAGTCACATGATTGTTAATATTAAGTGGATTTACTTAAGTGATTAAGAATGCCTTAGATAATATTTACACATAAGCCAATTTATTTTAGTTATATCCTATATGCTTGTTAATTCATTAATTATGTGATCGTGAAAAAACATCCATAATAAAATAACCATGAAACTTAAAAGAATTAGAATAATAAAGTGGTATGATAATGATATTTTACTAATGGATAGTTTATCTAGCGGTTGATAAATTAATCATTGACCTAGGGAGAAAACACCTTGAACCAATTAATGATCATGTTATAGCTTTCCACTTGTCCATCTATGTATATATCTTGGATTGGTTTCATCTTGGCTCCAAACTTGAATCGCCTCCACTAGATTAGGATCTCTATTCATTACATATGCATTTACTCATACACAAGTTAGGGGGAAATGGTTTACATAAAAGAAACCATGGGCACGTAGTCCCATACATAATGAGATGAGTGATGACACACAAGCCATAAATTTAATTTAATAATAAATTAAATGAAACCAATCACATACAAAGGTCCGGTCTATTCTCATGATCACCCACATGCATGAAATGAATTAAATCTTTAATAAAACTAGCATTTAATTATTAATTGTTCTTATTTAAGATATATCACCCTAAAATAAATAAATTATATTCTTTAATTAATCAATTCTTTTATCATAAATATCATCCGAATTTCCTTGAGATTATCATCCATCATAGTTTTAAACAAATTAAATAAATTCATTTAAAAGTAATTATGTACATAAATATACATTAGAGGTAACACAGTGAATACCTTCCCAAATCTACCCAACATTTATTTTACTTGTAAACTATTTACTCTTGTGACATATTAAATACACGACTTATCACATACTTTCATGATGTATACTATCAAATTAATGGTTACATGAATTACAAGATTTTTTTTGTCATGTGTTATGCTTCAATGCACATAGAGTAATAACTATAATATGAATCATACATGATATGCAGATCTGAACATTATGCAGAACTTAATTATATATATATATATATATATTAAAACCCATCACATGGAATGTCCTATCAACTTAAAGACCACACGAAAGAAAATATCAAACAAGGTTACACATTATAATAAATTAATTTTAATTATGTGTAATTTGGTATAAGTACACAATGTGTACAAGAGATATATACAAAGTGTACGTATATCACCGTCTATTTAAGGCACATTCCCAGGGACTCGGTGTGTAAACCATACCTTAGAAAAATTGGAGTACACAATGTGTAAAAAAGGCTACATGGCATGTGGTCTTCGAGTTACATGGTCACCAGTCAGGTAGGCCATGTATGGAAATAGATGGCTCATCTATGACTTAATGGACTACACACCATGTACATAGGATACACAACATGTGTTTCGGTTGATTGTGCACCAGGCTAGCCCAATCAACATATGGTGTAAGAAATTAAATGCACTGCATATATTCAATTCACATAGTTTGAATTAATTCTAAATTAATTCCTGGTGTATTAAACACTAGTACATGGTGTGTAACTCCATTTACATGACATGTATTCTTGTGTTATCTAGAAAAAATATTCAACACCTCCAAATGATATATTCAATTTTATTTCATTAATAAAATTAATCAATTTTATTAGATCTATTGGAAACAAAAGAGGGAGAAGCAGATCACATAATTGGTATTAAAATAATGATTAAAATTGAATTGAAAACTAAATGAAAAATTTGTAAACCAATTAATTATCTTTAAATAATTATGTGATTGTTTTGATACCACATATAGGTTCTAGGCGCAACGGAAGCAAGTGATGGGTTATTCCCAAATTTTTTTATCATGATTGATGATCAATCTGAGATCTACATGATGATAAAAGTTGTGATCAATGAAATTAAGTCAAATAAAAAAAATAGATAAAATTCTATATTGAGTGAGAGGATCATCACGTATTATTTTTAAATAATTTAATTAATTAAAGAATTAACTTGCATGAATTCTTTCTTAATAGATGGATCTTAAAATAGATCACTGCTGCACCATCATTGTATTGTAGGAATCAAGAACAAATTCCCATTATCAGTGATCCAAATTTATTCCACAAATATTCAAACATCGCCATAGGAATCTTTGGGTGCTAGCATGGTAGATCCTATCACTTTCATCGTTCGCCTTTGATCGCCATGATAATCGATTCCAAAGCATTCCCCTTGATCTTTATAGACTAGAGATTGGGAGGTGGAGCAATATTTCTCTCCATTATTTGGAGCATTCTTAGAGAGGGGGATCTTGAGGTCTTGAGAGGATTCTATCAGACTGTCATTATGTACAACAGAAATGAATTGGCTCTATTGAAAAAAAATAATATAATTGGTTTTAAATAACACTAGGGTTTGGAAATAAATATTTTCACGAGTTCCCTTTAATATTTATTTAATACCATGTGAAACCCCATGTCTAAAATAATAATAATAATATTATTTCCTTGACATTACCTTAACTTGTGAATTAAATTAAATATTATTTAATTAATTAATATTCAATATATATTATTTCTCACAGGACCTTTAAACTCAGTCTGTCATTCCTCCAAAATATTTATCAGGCCTTAAATAATGAATATTTATTTAATAAATAAATATCACTTTATTATTCTTCACTAAATAAATAAAAATAATATTCACCAAATAATAAATGAATATTTATTAAATTTTCCGCTCACATTATATTCTCTTTAATAACTAATGACAAAATATATGTGATAAAAAAAATGAATAGTTATTAAACCACATGCGAGAATAATATTTATTCAACTTGTTAAATAATAAATAATAATATATTATTTAACCGAGATTCTGGATATACTTAGTGCATGACCCTCGAGGCCTCTTTCTCAGTGGCATTAGGTGAAACATCCTAGAGTACAAGGGTAGCATCTAGCAACATGCCAAAGCACCCATAGAGAAATAATTTAATGCCACAATGAAATAATACAGTATACATATGCTTACTGTGTAATATAATCCCTTTATCATGATATCTATAATCAAGAAATATGCACGTTGGTGCTATCAACCTATGTGATTGATGTCTCTTTCTATGATTTTCTGGAAATTGTACTTGCCTGTAGAACACAATGACCATGGATTTATTTTTGTCTATATAATTTCTATCAAAGGGCCTAAGATATCAACTTATATTAAATAATAGAAGGGGAAAATCCTTTCTTTAAATATTTATTAATTCAATATTACTCGCAACGTACCCAACTTATCCTACCTCACCACAAACATATGTCGTCACAGTTTTCATCAATACATCCAAGTATGAGACTCATAATACTCGTTAATAATAATCATAAAGTCTAAGGATCAATACACATGTCCACAAATAGGAACATCCAATAACACATATAAATGTTTATTTTCTAATAATATGTCTCATTATTATAATATCCTACATTGGATATTACTATGGGTGTATACCAAGAGAAGGTGCCTCAAAGTCCTATGAGTCTCCACCAATCATATTCTGTGTCATTTTCCCTCAAATTATATCATCCAGCTATAAATCATATATTTAAGAATGGTGTCATAACACTTTTAGGTTCTCATCATAGAGGGGAACTACTATATCCTTTTAGTGGAAAAAATACTCTTAGGACATTATCATATGCTATGTTACGTAGAAGAATAATCATGATATGATAATAAGTTTTATTAATATTAAAAACAATGAATACATGTTATCATAAAGTACACAAAAGTTGGTTATAGGGAAACAATTCCAACATAACCCTCTTCTCCCCATGACCCAATCCGCCTCCTCCCTATACCTCGACCTTATTTTCCCTACCTCTATCCTTCCTTGATTCATACTTCACTAGCCTCATATCCCAGACCTCCACTCTATTTTTTTCCCAATACTCACATAATTCACCTTCTTCCATGACATCTGGTCGTATTATTATGAAGTATAATAGTTATTCATTTATGTTGTTTATATTTTTATGTCAAATTGAATCATTTTTATGTTGAATTTGTGTTTTATTGAATCAAGACACTACCCTGGTTGATGAATAAGTTAGGAGATGTTAAAAATTGATTGTACTTGTTTGATTAAAGATTTATATCTTTATATTTAAATGTATAGGGAGAAGAGTGGAAATACAATTCCAATACATAAAATTTGTTTTGATTTACCTCAAAACACACCTCAGTATGCCAAGGGTTTGGAGGAATTATTATATTATGATATTATAAACCAACTGATGGATAATATAATAAAATGTATCTGTCATGATTTTGAATTAAAGAGATGGATGAATATAAATGAAGTATATGATTAATTGATATTGAAACTATTTTCTAATTGATATGTATGTTGTATTTGGCATGGAAGATCGAATGTTATGAAAAGTAAAAATAATGAATATACTGTAAAAAAACTCAAAGTGATATAAAAAAGTAGAGTTTAGTTAAAAACATTATAAATGAAGCATTTGAATTTTTAGGATACAATATCAATGATTTCAATAGATTAATAGAACCTTTAGTTGGTCCTGAGTACGTTAATCTTGGTTAAAAAATCATTGACCAAAAAATGAGTTTTATGAATTTTTAAAGGAAAAAACAAGAGCTATATTAAGGGTGTACCAAATATTCAAATTTTTCTTTTTTTACTTAAGTTGTATCATATCAAGTGTCTTTGTGAATTTACTGAAAAATCAGTTTCCATAATTTTAGAGTTACTTCATGACGAATTTAGTGAATATATAATCCCTGCATTATTCTATGAGATGAAGAAAATCATAAAAAAACTTAGATGTGACTATAAAAAGATACATTCATGTCTTAATGATTTCATGATTTATTTGGGATAATATTTTTATAAATAATAATGCATAATATTTCATAAAATTTCATAGAAGTCAATGAGAAACAATGCGTGTGAAAATCAATGAAACACTAGGAATAAGCAGAAGGAGAAAACTCCCATAAAGGTATTTCAGTACTTTCATTTGAAACCACACTTGAAATGATTATTCTTATCATCTTTGACTATATAATACATGAACTGACATGATCAAGATAGTAATAATGATGGATTTATTAGACATCTAAAGGATCTAACATCATTGAATGTGTTTGATTCATTTTATCTATATTTTTCTTTGAAATATTAGGAATGAATGTTTGATATTGTATTATAAGAGTTTTAAAACTTTTGGTACTTTATGTACTGATTATAAAAAATGGTTAGTTGTTTCTATCCCCTATAATTTACCTCTATAGATGTGTATTAAGAAGATTTCTTTCATTGATTTGAAGATTATTCCTAGAAATGACAATGATCTATACCTTAAAACTCTAATAAAATAATTACAAGAATTATAAAATGATGGAATGGAAACATATGATGATTCAATGGGAAAACTATTCCAAATGCATGTTTCTTTAATGTGTATAGTTATTGAGTTTCCAAGACTAGGAAACTTATCGGGTTGGAAAACTCATACAGGTTTGTCTTGTCTAGTTTTTAATTTTGATTTTGAACCTCAATGATTACATAATAGTAGAAAATGGTGTTTTATGTGTCATATTAGATTTATTTATGATTCTTATAAATTCAGGTTTAACAAGACACAATTCAAAGGATATATTGAATTGATAAAGTAACTGAAGGTGTTATCTAGTTTATAATTATTGGGATAATTAATTGAGGTCACTATAGAATTTAGAAAATGTAATGAGTTTAAAGAATATGGGAAAAGGGTATGAGGTATAATTTATAAAGAAAATGGAAAAATATGGAAGAAACTAAGTATATTTTTTAAACTTCCTTATTGGATGTTTAATTTGATACAACATAATCTTGACATAATGCATATTAAGAAGAATGATTGGGAAAATGTAATTTTTACGTTGCATAATGAGTAGGGTAAGTCAAAGGATCACCTTAATGCTGATAAGGATTTGTAATAAATGAATATAAAGTGTAATTTTATGAAAAAATGACAATGGAAAGTTTCCTTTTACAAATACTCAATATTTTAGAAAAGAAAACTATGTTTGATAGCATATTAGACATGCAACACTGAACTTAAACGACCCGCGATATATATAACTGTTATAACCTAGCGGTTAAATTGGTGGGTATGAATAGTATTAACTAATTTACGATATATATATATATATATATATTTAAATTTAATAATAAATATAAATTATTGATAATTTTTTAGTAAATAATTTGATATTTTTTTAGTAAAGTAATGTTATTCTTCAAAAATATTTTTTCTTCAAAAATGATTTTTATTGCCTTTCATGAAAAAATATCATAATAAAATTTTGAAAAATTTAGAAAATTTATTTAATAAAATAAACTTAATTTATGAAATTGGTATATAAAAATTTAATTTGGGTGAAATTTTGTGTTTTTTTAGAAAATAATGTTTTTTATTAAATAGTGAAAAATAATGATTTTTGTAAAAATGTCATTTCTTTTTAATAAATTAATAAATTTTAAAGTCCCATTATGTTTTGAATATTATTTAAAGTAATGTAAGTATTATATAGGTATATTTAATCCAATTAATTTCTTTTTAATCAACTTGATATTGTATTTAGTGTAAGTTTGTTTTTGGGTTTAAAAATGAGATTTATCTAAAAACTATTTTAAAATGAATAATGTTTTTATATTTTAATTATTTAATATAATACATAATTAGGAATTTTTTAAATTAAATTTATATATTTTTAATCAATAAATACAAATCTAAATTAATACAATATTTATTATTAGTCATATAGTAAATATGAAATCATTTTTTCCTTGAAAAATACACTTCTTGATAACTCGCTTTTTTATCGTATCTATGAGTTTAATATTAAATTGAATTTTTACAATTTTATGAATAGAATTTGTTAAAATATATTTAATATTTTTAATCATAATAATTTATATTTTATAATAAGTTCAACTTAATTTTTGACCATAATGAATAGTGAAAACCGAAAAAATAAATTATCGCAGTTAAGGTGAAAATAGGTTTACTGTGGGTTAAACTAAAAAGATAAGGGTAAAAATGACCTAAAAACTTGTCTATAAACTAATTTATGGTAATATTTAGACCTTATAATTTTTATTTCTCTATAATACTTCATTTTATATTCTTATGGAATTTTGAAAAATGTGGGTACACTTTTCCCTTTTCAAAAATACCAATTGTTCCACTCACCTCACTTATAAAAGGACACCCATATCATCTCTTATTATCACCTTCAAAGCCTATTGGATCATACAATAACTACCAAAATAACTTCCCAAATGAAATCCCCAAATATTATATTCCTTATTTTGGTAATAAATCCATTATAGGAATACTTTAAGTGTAATCCTAAACAGGTGGTCTGAGAAGAGGTAAAATTCCTAACTATGTGTTTTTGTTTTATTTATTCTTACACCTCCTTAAAATATTATTCAACTAAGATAATATAATAAAACTGGTATCTAATATATATTTATATTTTATTATATTAATTTAATAACCTAAATCCATCTCTGCTTCCATAATAAATGATATGAAATCACCATTCGTGTGTATGTAGGACTAGAGCCTCGTGATCCGATGTCAATTGTTTTCCATCATCAATTATCACGTCTTGTTGTAATGATGGATTTAAATTATATATATGATATTTATAACATATTTATACCTATTTATTTATGATATCCCATATAAATTCTTACTTTCCATTCTATGGGGGATATGATAACATTGCTCGTGTGTATGATGGATGACCACCTCGCAAAGCAATGCGATTCATATTTCACTAACGCTTTACATGGAAGGTAATATGGATAATTTTAATAAATATATGTGATATAAATAAAATCATAATTATATTAATTACATATTTATCATTATTAAAATATAATATATCATTTTCATTCTTATATTGAAAAATGATAACATCGTTCGTGTACGTGTGGACTACCGCATCAACGAAGCGATGTGATTATTTTTTCATCGCTACATCACAATAATGATATATATAAGTATATTTAAATAAAAAAATATTGTATTTATTATATTATTATCATTATAAAAATTAAAAATAACACATACCTTCCTTCCATAATGATCATTGAAAAATGGAAACGTTACTCATGCGTACATACGGCCTACCATCTCTCTGATCGTAACACAACACATTTTTCATAACAATTTTTAATGATTGGTTTTAAAATTATAATTTATGAATAAATATGATAATTATTAAATTATTATTATTCTATATATTTTTAAATAATGACATCTCTGACCATGTTTAACAAATCAAATCTATTTTGAAACAATGAACTAAACATCATCAAAACACCTAACGTGGACTTAAATGATTAAGTATTTGAATATGTAAATAAAAATAAATAAAATAAATAAAATAAATGATATAAGTGTAAGGTATTAATAGTATAAAATTTTATCAATAAATAAAATAATTGATATAATCTTATTATACAGGAGTTAAAGGACATGCATGGAAATTCTAGACTCGAGGTAAGGGATTTTCTCGTCTCGATTTTACTTTTGTGATACATATGATATATTAACAAATTATTTTTATTTAGTTGTGTATATAATTAAAATTTAAAATTTAATATCATGAATATATCATAAATCATGTTATTTTAAGTTTTAATTTGAATTATTTCATCCAAGGTGATTTGACATGAAAGTTACTAAGTGGTAGAGAATTTCATAACTCAATTTATTTTCATTGGGTTAAACTAATTAATTATTGTATTTGATATTATATAATTATGGGTGTAATTAATTTTGATTATATTATGTTGTATTTCCATTTTATTATGTGATTTTACATTTAATACACATAAGTGATTCATTGATGAATTCTTAAATTCAATGGTATGATTTTGGTAAGGGTTATTCATCTCAAATTCTCTTTCTTTGAGACATACATTTATAATATGCACATATATTCATTTTTTAGATGTATATACTTCCCATTTAAATGTTATATCATGAAAATATTTATTTTTAGGATATTTAAAGTATAATTTTATGTTATTCTTTCATGGGGATCACGATTCAAGAGTTACCAAAGTGGAAATTGATTTATATTACTATATCCTTTCTTTCAGGATTATTTATGTTCAAGTTTATTTTAGAAGAAATAATGTGATAATATTTTATTGTACCACTTATCATTTATTCTACAATAGCG
The DNA here is from genome assembly GCA_963277665.1 of Viscum album. NCBI lineage: Eukaryota > Viridiplantae > Streptophyta > Magnoliopsida > Santalales > Viscaceae > Viscum > Viscum album. The sequence continues at coordinate 5,958,426 of OY728147.1, forward strand.
ATGAATTTGGTTCACATGTTTAATTTCTAATTCCTCCCTTACTAATTTAAGAAACATAAAAAAGTAATTATTAAGTGATACTAATCTTGTATTTTTTTAGCTTAGGTATGTTTCTCTTCCATATCCATGTTTTCTAAAATGTTTTCAACAATGTTTTTAAAAAAATGATTTAATAAATCCATTTTACAAGATATTTCACCTTCTTTTAAAAGGTTCTAAAATGAAATTTCTTAATTTTTTCCAAATGGGTCACTTCTGACTCCCTTTTTCAAAATGTTTTGATATGAATGTTTATTTTTAACACTTATAACGTGAACAGATTATCCCACCATTATGCCCATTATTTTCCATGTATTTTCATCTATATGTTTCTAAGGTTGTTTTCAAATAAAAGAATTTTAAAATTTTTTTATGAACATTTTTAAAAGATATTTTCAAAGTAATAAGGGTATTTTCCTAAAAAATATTTTAATGATATTTTAATGGTATTTACATTCATCAATTTTAACAACCCTTGATGTTACTTATATTCCACTAAGGATATTTTGAATGATACCATACCTATTCTTTCTTTGGAGGGATTATGATTGTTTCAAATAGATTTTTATGGAACCCATTTCTTTTCCATGGGTCAATCATGTTTCAAATAGATTGTTATGGAACACATTTTTTTCCATGGGTTAATCAAGTTTCAAAGAGATTGTTATGGAACCCATATCATTTCCATGAGTTAATATTATTTCAAATAGATTTTCATGGAACCCATTTCTTTTCCATGATTTAATCATGTTATAAAAGGAATAATGATTTTTTATGAGTTTTACAAAGTAATGGAATCTATATGTACTTTATTTATGATTCCTAGATATTGTTATATGATGGGTGCACCCAGATAGCACCAGGTGAGCCTGATATATATTATACAATGGGTGAGCCCAGATATCCCTCCATTTAATTGGGTATGGAGTTCGATCGTATGGTTATTATATTTATAAGGGTTCTATAAGGGTTTTGTAAGTGTTCTATGAAGATTATGTAGCAAGATACCAATAAGTTTTATCTATGATTTATATAGGATTATAAAGTTTCTAATTATCAAGATTGATAACACATGGATCATGATTATTTATTCTGATGACTATGAACATTTTTAATTCTTTATGCCATGTTTTCATATTTTATGATCCATGTATTGATAGGTATGAATATTCTTATGTTATACTCATGCAATTTGATTATGTTATCACACCCTTATAATCTTCTTTTTCTCCCTGGTAAAGTTCAATTTTTAATTTTTACGTTCACCCTTACTAATCATTTAATCTCACCCTTCTTAGTTTTTCATTTTCCCCATTTTATAAAGATTTAGGTTGAGAAAATTATGTCTATATGGGTTACATATAGATGATGATAATGATGACATAATGTGAAATATGAAAAATGACTATAGTAAGAGATTATGTTCATCTTTATGAACATATTGTTTATGAATCCATGATGTTAAGAGTTTTTTCTAATTCTCTAGAACTATAAACCAAAAATATATTTGATAATGTAAGTGATCCAAACTTTAACTTTTTATGTTGTAAGTTTTATATGGTTAAAATTGGGTCACCTACATCGGTATTGTTTCCTACTAAAATATGTCACCCGATGATTAATTATGGGGTTTGAATGTGTTGCACAATTCTTCACATTGGGTTTACTGTTTTTGTTTAAAATGAAAATTTGATTCTCAATGATTGATTGTGGGAGGTTTAATGTGGTTCCCAATTATTCACATTGGGTTCACCATTTTTGTTTTGTGCCCATTTGAGACATGTTAGTTTCCAATGGGGTTTGTTCATGGAACTGGAAACACCCAATAACTCCCATATCCAGGATGAATCATGGACCTTCTTTCTAAAGGTAGGTGTTCATTGGGTAACATGGAAAATGAAAATTAAAAACTCACATTGGTAAAGAGGATGGGAGGTTGGGCTCATGAAACCCTCTTGGGGGGAATTATTGCATACTCTAGGACTCTATTATAGATTTTATTTATTACATGTTCATGAATCCTTTTTAAAATACCAAATATAAATGACAGGTTTCCCTTAGGTTAATAAAAATCCATTAACATGTATTGAATTTATAATCCTCTATATATATATGAGGTTCTTCATTAATGAAGACATCTATATGCATCTGAGGTTCTCTATCAATTTAACCTCTTTGTTATCTAATTATAGATTCTTTTTTTGTTTATTATTATGATGTTGGTTTTAAGCCACATAGTGGGGTACTTTGGAATTTATCATGTTTTTGGGATATGGGAGTTGTTTTGATGTTGGCATCAAGCCCCTTAAATGGTATTCCTATGCATCCTTTTGAAATGAATCATAGCCCACACAGTTTAGTTCCGCTTAATGAGACACGTTATACCTTTTAAGGTCATGTGAAAAAGGAAAAACTGTGATATTTAACGTCATCCGGAAAGGATGCAGAAGATGCCCAGTCAAAAGCTAGTGTTGGGATTGCATCGAAGCAACCCAAAGGATCTTGAAAGGACATGGCCTCCCATGTGGGGGACATGATCTTACTGATAATGTTTCCCAATATGGATGGTAATGAAAAAAACCCAGAAGGAATATAACCCTCTAGGTTAGATATGAACCTACTGGGGATACGACCCATATAATATTTGGGTGAACATGGGGTGTTGGGTTTATACCTCAGGGAGGCTTCCTTTATATCCCATTTTGATAGGAATCAAATTCCACATAGTTTTAAAGGGTTGGGGATTTCATTTATGATGGAGACCTGAAGGTGCTTCATTGAGGATATGGACATTTAAAGGTTTTTCTCATGGGGAATATGGCCCTTTGAGGTGGTGATAACATGGTTAAGGATTATACCGAGTAGGAGTCCCATGAGTGTTGGATACATGAATTTGAGGACCCAAACCTATGGAGTCCCTCAGAAGGAAAACGAGATGAATATCCATAAAAGTATTCTATACTGAGACATACATCTGATTGTGTAGATGTCATGATCATAACTAGCCTCTAAGACAATGTGATTCCTGATCAGTGTGAGAAAAAAGAGGAATTTGAAGATCTGGAAAACAACACAATCTCCTTCATCCAATGGTGGATGAGGTCAGGTCTAAAAAGGAGAGAAAGGGCTCTGGTTCCCATCTCCTCTCTTGTTTTCATAACTTGGGAAGATGAATAGTAAGAGGGGTGTGACCCCCCTTTAGTGACTTACTTCTGAAGGGATGGAATTATCCCAATTTTAGAGAGGATGAGATAATAATTCAGAACCACCCCCTATCAAAGGGAAAGGAAAGCATGAGCCCCCTCTTTACTATCTTAAATATGGAGGACCTTAACACTACCTCCAAGGTTGGAATCCTTATTACCATAGGAATGTATGATCGACAACATTCCAATGATCTTCCTTGTTAAGTAGCTTTCCAATATGACATCATTTACCATAAGAATTTATAATCAAAACTGAAAAATGGTGTAACCTATACTCTAATCACATGTATCTATAATCTTTGGAATAGTCCTTGGCATGGTGGCTCATGAAGGGGTACACTTGGGGATTAGATCTTTGTGAGATATTCTTTGTGAAGGGTCCCATTTAGGACTTAGAGCTTCAGAGAAAATAAGTTTATGGAGAAGGCCATTAGGATAGATCGTGGAGGGGCCAATGTGGGGCCAAAAACTAAACCAAATAAAATAAATGAAAGTGAGAAAGTGGAACACCCTAGGATGACCGATTTCTTATAGAGTTTTCCATGAAGGATGGGGTTCCCTCCATGTATCTCTTTGCTACATGACATGGGGTTCCCTCTGCATCACATTTCACTATGCGGTATAGAGTTCCCTTTGCATAGAATCTTTCTACAAAGGGTGATATCCTACAATGAAGACATCTTCCTATGGTTCACAGAATTGTATTCATAAAGGATTTTTGGTATGTGGATGGTTGGGTGATTTTCCTTTTGAACTTAGTGTTATGTGATAAGTTTACCTACTGAAAATTAATTAATCCCCCACTTGTTCCCTACTTATACTCACACTTCTTCCCCTAGGATCTCCCTATGGGGTTTTTATAGAGACATGAATGTAATAGTCTTTGGGTATACAAGGAAATTCATGTCGACCATGAGTATTATTTATTTGTGAGAGCGCAAAAAGGACACTATAGGCCCACAAACTATTTTTCATTTGTGGGATCCAGAAAGGTACATCATGGCCCCACAAATATTTTTTTGTCTATAAGATCCAGAAAGGGACTTCATGGTCTTGTAAATGTTTTTTTTATTTTAAAGATCTAAAAAGAGACATTAATATTTTTTATTTTTGGGATTCCATGTAAAGTGATAGTCTATATTGCAATACTGCTATGTGGAAATGAGATCCTTGCATAGTGTTTTCTCTTTTCAGATTCACTCCCTTTAACAATTTTCTACTCCTTTTTATTAAGTTGATTCTTCCCTTACCAGATTCATGAAATACGTTTTACATTCCATGTAGAATTCTCAAGACCAAACAAATGCCTCCCATCTAAATAAGCTCTGATCAGGATGAAGGGGAGGTGATTTTGATGAATAAGTTGGTCCTATTTGAATTGCTTTGTGGTATGCATGTGGATCCATAATGGGGAACACACCTATAAAAAGGGTTTCATGCTCATTTTTCATCTACCAAACTTGAACTGATGCTTTTCAGACCATCCCTAATCTTACAACTTTCAAATCTCATTGCATAACATATTTCTTTGCAGATGTACTTTTTCTATTAGCAAAAAATATCATCCACAAAATAGTATTCTATGTAAATTGGCAATTTTCCTTTGCAGTCACATTATTCCCATGTAGTAATATAGTTTTCTACATAGAATTTTAAATCTCATCATTGTTTTTATAAAAACTAAAGTGAATCATGGTCGACCAGACTGCATCTTTTATGTGTTCATGAATATATATTTACTGGTTTTTCTTTTCACACAGATAAAATGTATTTCAAAAATGAATCTTTTTCTAGTTCATTGACTACATATTCCATGATAGAGACAAGGATTTATATTTTCAGGAATGTCTAAATTGACCTTCAACATCATATTATTCCTCAGGATGGTATTATGAAGTTTCTCCTTTCTCTAGAGATTTTAGATTATCCATTATCCAAAAAATTACCCTTGTACCACTTTGGGATTCAATATGACTCTCCAATTACACTAGTTGATAAAAAATTTCCATTTTCATGGTTTGAGGTGTCCTTGGATCATGTTCAAGTGAACATTTCCACCGTGGGACACATCTTTTCTAAATTAGATCAAGAGAAGGTTTCAATTCTGAATGGTTCTGTATAGGCTCAAATTGACTAGAATAATGATGATATATCCTTATAGTCTATCATTCAATATTATCCATCCATTATTAAACTCTCATGAGGTAATCCCAATAGAGGGTGGATCTCTAAGTGGGATCTTTAGTCTAGAGGGAGTTTTTCTAATGATTGGGTCTGGGAATTCTGGGTGTGTAGGAATTGGGATGAATTTATTGAATAGTTGGAGGTTGTCAGCTTGTATAAGTTGGCATGGATTTCTTAGTTCACAGTATATTCTTCAAATAATATGCTACTTGAATTGATTAGTCATTGGTATCCAAGCACTAACACCATCCATTTACCATATGAAGAAATTAGGATTAGCTTATGAGATATCTACCAATTAGGATAAATTCCCATTATTGGAAATATGTATGATGAATTCATTCCTGTAACAAAAATCTGGGAAATAACTAATCAGGTTTCTCTATTAGGGATAGGGTTAATAATCACAACAAAAATAATCACTAGTTCATCCTCTTCACATATTCCCACTTATTCCATTCAGTGACTGGATAAATCTATTTCTACAAGCTAGTGGTCCAAGGCCAAAGTTTTGATGCACCAAGACTCATTCGAATCAACAATATCGAGGTATTACAAATTCATATTGATCCACTCTCAAGGAATGAAAACATGATAAATGGGGTTACCAAATCTGTCCAAACATATCTCTAGAATTTGGGTTGGTAATATTTTTGTTCCATATTTTTGATTAGATGGATTTTCCCCTCTAGTGATGTTTATACTGGTGTCAGAGTTTATACCTTGATGATAACAACCATGTTGGTGGAGTGAAAAACCATCAATATCACTATACCCACTCTTAATCATATTTATGAGTTACTAAGTCATATACAGGAAGGAATATCTCCACATTTCCTTTTCATACCATTTAAATTTTTGTATGGTCGAGCGACTAAACACTTTCGATGTTATGAATATCAGTACACTGCAAAAATCCCTCATTGCACATTTCACCCTTCACTGCTCAACATTTATGTTGTTCACACGACATCTATGGGCATTAATGGTGTTATTGAGTTGTTAAAGGATCTTATCCATTTTTAGTCCCTTCCTTATTCACCGCTCTCTGGAGTTGTGGTAGATAATAGTAGAAGGACTTCAAAGGAATGATCTTACATCATGTAATTGTGAGATGGAATTATAGCTATTTTATTAGATGAAGTGATCATTTGAGAGCCATGTGATCCCTATAAGGTTTCATGACAATTAAGCTGTCTGTAACAGGTTTTATATTTACTTCTAATCAGGAATAAAAAGGTATCACACCCATTAATCTTTCATCAATTATGGCTGATGATGATGCATGAAGATTCTGGCATGGAAATTTCTCTAACTCCTATGAAAGATCTGACTAACTTGTCATGGGTTTATGAAAAAATGTGGATGGAATGTTATTCTTATGGGGTGTTGGAGAAACCAGTATGATGGGTGCATAATATATTATCTTTATTAAGTTCATTTACAATAATTCTATCTTATCCTGATTTTGAAATATAAAAACACTCATCACAATATTATAATCATTCTGGGGGAGTTTCACCATTAAGCTTTCCTGTTGTCGGTAGTGGTGTTGAACCCACATTTCTAACTGGAATTATCGGAATCCCTAATGATGTCAGTCCCAATGGAACAAAATTAGGAATCCCATCAATCAATATCAAACCAATTAGATCAGTTCTTAAGATTAAACAAGAGGTGGTGATGGATGATTTCCCCCCTTCAACATCACAATTTGGAGTAAGCCTGTATGTAGTGAATGTGATCCCAGATTATATAACCTTATCTATAAGTAAACATGATCTAGACCCTAGTGCTAGCATAGAGCACCAATCCATGCAAAAATGGGATTTTCTTCAAGTCTACATTATCATAACAGAGACTCCTGTAGAGAATATTAATAATAAAACAAAGATCCTTCATCAAATTTTCTTAAGCTTAGGCATAGGTGGATTTGATTACCAGCACTTTCTTGTCCTTATTCGCCAATTTCTCATATCTTGAGATGATTTTTCTTATCGTTGATGTATTATCATCTAGTTTAATATTTATAATCATCATAATGAATCTTTAAAGGATACTGCTAATAAAGATAAAAGAAGAATTAGTAATACCAAATGGCATCACTATAATTTCATAGTGTCTATACCTCATATGGAAGGATATATTGAGTATATATTCACTTTTAACCTTAAATAGGTAGTATCCAAATCAAAGATCAATCATGGAAAAAAATTCTAATTGTAATTGATATAATAAATCATTAATATTTGGTAAATGATACTTATTCTTGATTATGATCATGTTAAGTTCTTAATAATAAATATCAAGTTGCATTGTTCAATATTTCTTCTTAACAAAAATAATAGATTCTCCCCATGGTTATGCACTTGGTTGAATGAATCTATTATCAATATTTTCCTAGAGTTGCATCCTCAGTTCTTGAATCTCAATTGGGGTCTTTCAATATGGATTTTTCGAAATAGGTGTAGCACCAGGAATGAGTTTTATTGAAAACATAACTTCAAAATTCATAGGAAGACTTAACCACTCATCCATATATACACAAAAAACACTTGTAAAATAGTTATATCTTTTATTTTTAGTTTCTCCCCAAACATATAAGATAAATACTCCATTTGAATAGTAATAAAGACCCATACAATGGATGAAATTTCCATTGGAATTTTATACTTAACCTCATAAAGATACACGATCAAAGGTTGGTTTGGAATATCAAATTTCATTTTCTCTCCTCAACAATTCATATGGTATTTAAAGAAATAAATCCAATACATTCCCAAAATAACATCAAATTGAAGTAGAGGAAGAATAATGAGATTTTTAGAAAGTAAATTTAGAAAAATATTAATCAAATAATAATAATATACTTAAGATGTGATCATCATACCATTAGAAGTTTTCAATTCTAGTTCAAAATATATATTTTGATGCGGTAATGTGATACATTTAGAAAATTATTTATATTTAAAAGAGTGGATACATTCATAATCAAACAAGACATTAATAGTTTTAGAGTAGATGGTAGGTGTACCTTTAACTACTTTTTTATCATACCAAATACCAATTATAGTGATCGCGTGAGATTTCCCTTTTTCTCTGGACTTAAGAGGTTTTTATTGTTGATCATTATCATTAACCCTCATATTAGATCAATAGTTAGTATAATGCCCATACTAATTTCATTTAAAACAATAGAGTGTAGCTAGTGAACTACATAGATATTTTTCTCCATTTTAATCATTAGATAACTTATTCACATCACTATGACATTAAATTTCTTGATAACCTTTCTATCTATACTTAAAGCATTTACTACTCACCTTAAGAAAATTTCCTCCATGTTTTTTCCATTCATCTGGAATAAAGGAAGATTCATATTTTTCCCTCCATTATTATTATTATTATTTACTTTCAATTTAATATTCCATTTCTTATAAAAACCATGAGATTGATGGGTGACCTTGATATCCATTTCTACCTTGAGAGCACATTGAATGATTTCTTCATAGATAATAAAATATATTTTGGATAACAGCCTTCAGAGACTTGGTTTTAATCCACTAAGGAATTGATCAATCTTTAATTTAGGTTTGATGATAATACTAGAATCATACCACATAATTTTTGTAAAATTTTCTTCATAAGTATGAATGTATTCATCATTTTTTTTCTTTAGTTCAAGTAAGTCCTTCTCCATTTTCACATAAAGAATAAAAGGAAAGTAATTTTTGAAAAATAACCTTATAAACTTATCCCACCTCATAGATTAAATTTCACCCTATTGTATCATGTTATTGATAAGATTTCATCATTTATATGCTTCACCTTAAAGATAATAAAACAACAAAAGAAATTTTTTTACACTCTGATCATTGGATGTAAAATATATATTTTTAGTGGTTTTGATCCATTTCCCAGTAATTAGTGGATCAATGGACCCATTAAAACATGATGTATGTTGCTGTATGAAGGAATAAATAGTACTCCCCCCTTTCTCATTTGGACGCTCAAATTTATTCATATATTGAGAAATATTCATAAGTATAAAAATGATATTTTTCATTCCAACTCCAACAAAATTCAATTACTCTAGAAGAAAATAATTGGATTTTCCATCATATTCAGTATTAACATGATTCCTTCTTGTTAAATCCATTAAATATAAAAAAAAATATTTTTGAAAATAATAATCATATATAGAAACCGAATAATCATGAAAATCATTTATAGGATTACTAAATCATGACCCCTTATTTTCAATATATGGAACCTTAGGTTTAACATAGGTCATCCATGGTCATTATCTATTCAAATACTTCATAAATATCATAAATAAAATCTAAATTAACCTAGTAGAATACCAATAGAGTGTCTATCATAGTTTGAAATCTTAGGCCCACTCATGGTGCATCAGTGACTATTGAGTTAATACTCAATTGTTCAGTTTTATAGCTGTTACCTCTAGGTGTATCTGTGCTACAACAAAATCCACTTTCATATATCTAGAAAGGTATTTATTTTCTAGTAAAACCACAATATCTTTACTTTAATGTAAATTAGGTTGTTACCCTATACTTAGGCTTATCCTAAGGGTTATAACTATAGTTTCCTCATCCTAGTTTCCAAAAACAACTAAACCTTTCTATCATATCACTCAAGGTGAACCAAACATTACATACATAAATATTACATATTATTAATTGAATATTCATTACATACCATTATGATCAACTCTCTAACTATAAATTTTTAGTGTCTTTAGAAATTTAAACACATAAAAAACTAGTATATAAAAGATCTACATAATCAACCACTAAGTTATTTACAATTAGCACCCTTTTTTAAAAACAATGAGAAATTTCCCAAAAAGAGAAGTCTCATTTATTTAAAAGAAATAAATGTACACCAAAAGAAAGTAGAATTTTTTATAATAGTACATTTTCAAGAGGTAAAAAAGATCCTTTATAACATAATTAAGTAATGTCAACTCAGTAACATAGATCCCTTTGTCAACTAGCCCATCATAAAAATAGTTTTCTTCATGGTAATCATAAGTGATGATATAATTCATTGATGAAAGAGAGTCCATGAAGTTTCTTCATCTAGTAGTGAGATTCTAATATAGACGGATAATTCCATTCCTGATTTCATATACAATAGTTGTGGAGTCCCATTCAAGCCACAAGTTAATCCAAGAACATTTATTTTTCATTTTAATTGCATTAATTATTCAAGGCATTTCAGCTTCAAGAGAGGCTATGATTATTCAAGGACTATAAAGGTAGCCCATTTCTTTTCCAAGTTGGTTTTTGAAAATAGAACCACATTAATAAGGGTTTGGGTTTCCTCTCGAATCTTCATCAGTTTTGTATTTAATCCAACCTAGAATTGGGTAAATCTATATGACTTACAAGGTTCTCAATGGAGTGTTATAAATACTTAAAACCTTTATTAGTACCCCGAGGAAAAGTAAACATAATAAAGTGTGAGATTTGATGCTCAGAATGGGTAAATAAAAGAGATATTAATTATATTTTAATCATAACATGGTAATAAATGTATGAAAAAATGTGATTAATATTTTGAAACCATATCAATCAATTCATAGATCATAATCACGTGTCTTGGAATAAATTTTGGTAGTTCATATGAAATTAATCATAAATGAATTAAAGAACATGATTCATGAGAACATAACATTGGAATAATATCATTCCATAAAAGAGTGGAATAATGTGTGGTATAATCATAACTATATAAATATTATGTCAATTCTACCCACCAATACACCCATCACATTTTAGGCTTGGGATAACTACTTGTGTACCTGCTTTGGTCTTGGGATAACCTTTTGTGTACCCTCTATTGGGATTAGGATAACCTCATGTGTACCTTTTGATATCATAAAACTTTAATCTTTACCTAATTCATTTTAGATCTATAATGGTCCAATCTATCACCTAATCATAATCTATTAATATTTATTTCATAAGACCATGAAAACATTTATCATTTCATTATTTCTTAACCCATGAAAAATAAAATGGGTTTAATCAATATTTTATTATCATAATAAATAACCATCCATTGAAAGAATAAAGAGGAAATCATATAATAATACTTTCGGTGAAGCATAAGTAACATCAAAGGATGTCATCATAGATGAAAAATTCCTTTAAAATATCATTGGAATATTTCTTGAGAAATATACTATTTTCATTTTGAAATCACTTATTTAAAATATAAAAATTTAAAAAATATTAAGAAAAATATTTTATTTTAAAATAATCATTTAAAATAATAGATTAATCTTTAATTAAATTATTAGTCATGATATTAGGAAAATTCATTCATGTGGTGTACGTTAAAATAAAGATTTTGTTCACACATTTTGTAAAACGTACCTCGTTCGAAGAATGGCAAGAATATTCATTTTAAAACTTTTTAAAGAAAGTAAAGCACAATTAAAAATTAATTTAAGCAATCATTGGAGAATATTAATAACATTCTTGAAAACATTTTAAGGTAAATATGGACATGGAAGAAAATAATGTTTGACCAAAGAGAAAAACAAATTCAGGTTTCCTTAAAAACATTCTCTCCATATTTTGGGTACATAGAGAGATTAAAATGAAATGAAAAATTATAATTTCTAGAAAAAAAAGTTTAATAAAATAAAAAATATTTTTTACAGATGGATCATATAATTTCATCATTATAAATTTAAGCATAAATAGTCCTGATAAAAATGATATTGTAATGTAAAACTATTACCTCAAGTCCAACTTTCTTTGTAAGTGATATAAGATCCTATATAATAAATTAAATTCTATTATAATTCTTTAAAATAATAATATTAAGACCTATAATACAATATATTTTCCATTTATAACATTTTAACACCCATTTATTAATAATTATTTATTAAAATTGTCATTTCTGAGTGTTAAATGTTTCAATTTTCATGAAATTTTCGCTTTAGAAGTTTCAGTCCTTATAGATTGATCATGGTTCCATATTATAATTTTTTTAATAATTATATAAATATAATCTATATTCATTTTATACATATTTATTATATTCCATAAAAGTTATAGATAGAAAATTGAATTACACCGTTTATCGTGATGGTAGTCTGTACGTACGCATGAACATTATTTTCATTTTATAAAGAAAAGAAGGAAATAAATATAAATAATATTTAACCATTATATTATAATAATTATTCCATAAATATCATATATATTTATTTAATCCATCAATGTTATGTGGTGATGTAAAATGAATCATATCGTAATGTGGAGGCGGTAGTCCACACGTACGCACAAGCGAGGCTTTCATTTCCCATTTGACCGAAAAGATGTGTAAAAGGTTGTATCATAATCATGATAACATATAAGTATATAATTATTATATTATTTTAATCATGTTATTATGTATAAAAAGAGTTTATATAAGGTAAAATAATAAATAAAATTGAAAGATTTTGGTTAAATATTATACCTCTTTTTGAGAGACCTCTTTTGGCTCACACTTTAAATGTTGAAAGATTTATCTTAGGAGAAGACCAAGTGCTCTAGAAAAAATTAAATGAATCTAGGAAGGTATTATGTTAGGTGTGGGTCAAGATAAAATGCTCATATTTGTGAATAATTGATGAATTGAGGCGCCCTTTTATAATTGAGAGAGAGGACACAAATGGAATTACTTAAAATAATTAAATAATATAATGTCACTTTATTTTGAAAGTGGAAAAAAATGAACATGAATTATAAGTTAGGATAATATAGGTTTTATATATATCTAAAAAATAATAATTATACAATTTTAAACTTATCTATTGGTTTAACTCCCCCCCGGGTAAACACATTTTAACCTTAATTGTGGTAATGAGTTTTGACTATTTTTCAATCCATTATGACAAAAAATGAAAGTGGGCTTATTAAAAAAAATTAAATGATGATTAGAATTATGAAATTAATTTTATAAAATTTAATTTATATAATTGGAATAATTTAATTGTAAAATAAGTACACATAATGCAACGAAATAGAATTTGTAGAAATATGAATTTTTAATTATAAAACTAAATTCACTTTCTTTCCTTTCCTATCAAAAACTATAAAATTAATATTAAAATATTTTATCAAATATATAGTCTATAAATTTAATTAAAACCATTAATAAATTGTTATTTATATAATATGTTATTATAAAAACACATTTCACAAATAAAAACAGTTTTATAAAAAATAAATCTTTTTAAATTTAAATGATCACTGATTCATTCCTATCCTTTAGATAACTAATATATGTATTTTTATTCTTAAATATCCAATAAATTTCATTAAAATATTTTTTTAGTAGTGATCAATAAACTTTTTATAGATAAAAATTTTATAACATATATAAAAATACATTTCTTCTTAAAATAGGTCTTTTAATAAGAAAATGGTTTTATTAAAAATTATGTTATTATTTCATAGGAATTAATTGATACATTTTAATTTAGGAAAATATTTATATAAATTTTATAATTTGGTTGATATTATTCATACTCACAAATACAATGGCTATCTTATAAAGGTATACTATATTACGGGTCATTTAGACTCGGGGATTCATTTAAAGTAAGCTATCAAATACTTTAAGATTATTTCAAAGGAAATAAATTTAAAATATTAGGGCGCTACATCCATGACCTCCTGATATACTTGACTAGGTCATTATGAAAACTCTTTTTCCCTCATCTTTTGATCATGTAATTCCTTGAGAATAGGATTTTGGAATTTTGTAAATGATGCTCTTTGGTATCTTCCTAAACCCTTTTGGTCCACATTATACAAAATATTATATATTCCTTTGATAAAAGGATATACTTTCATTGATAAATAGTTGAACATTTCATGGATCAAGACACTCTTCATAGCTGTTATTGAATAGTTTCTATATCTATCATGCATCTAGTTATCCTTTATGATTCCACTCAATGATCTTGAAATAAAATGATTGTTGATACAATGTAATTCCATGTTTTCTTCCACACCTTCATATATATTATCTATCCCATCATCATTTCATCCTATATTGTTACCATAAAATAGGATATGGATAAAATTGGGCCTCCAAACTAGTGTAATCCCTAACACCATTACCCTACTCAACTACTATAGTAAAATAAAAAGGGTAGTTGTATCCTATGTCCCACAAAAAACCAATGCTAAGAACATACCCCAAGTAGTCCACTCCACATGATTTTATACCACTAAGAAAAGGTATTAATCATAAAACTCTAAAATATATGACACAATGGCTCTAGATGAATTTTTTAAAAGGTATATCATTAGTCTTGGTTTCACAACTTTAAAGGCATAGAAAATGGTCCTGGATATATAACATTAAAATTCATGACATGGTACTTATCACCTGACCTTAAAAGGCATGTCATTCCTCATTAAAGGGAACTAAACTATACAGGTTTGTATTTACATAAAAGTTCCATGTAGAAAGACCTTTTCATGTCCCAATCCCAATTATAAAATTCTATTCACCTCCATACATAGTGATAAACTATATAGTGCTTAGTTATATGGATTTAAGTAATAGAATAAGTAATCCAAAAGAGAGAGATAGTGTACCCATTATATATAGCATTCTAAAAAATTCATGGTTTTAATAAATACATTTCATGATAATGGTAATTAATATTGTTACTAGGAAGAATTTCATGAATATTTTTTAAATCTATATGAGATTATTGAACTAGAAAATAAGATCTAGGTAACATCTCAGATTTTCCCATGTAGTATTTTGGGATATTATATGGATTGATTTTGAGACCAGGCGTTGAGACAACGTGTTATTCTATATCCCAATGTTCACAGAATAAATGTTTGAGAAATATTAAAATATTTAATAGTAAAAATGCATAGTTTTTCTAAAAAATTAGAATAAATCTTAAATGGGTGTACGAATTAGAAATTCGAGGGCACCGTTGAGTTCAGAATAGTAGATTTGCCCTATTCATGACCTAACATTGGTCGACATGGGTTGTTTGTGAAAAAGATGTCATGAGACGTAAAAGGAATAAAATAATTTATTAAAAAAATTATTTCTAATGCAAAAAATATTTTTTCATTAATCAGAAAATTATACAGAAATCCCAGGGTTAGACACATAACCCTAGAGATGTCGGAGGATTACTAGAGATAATGTTGTAGAATCCTCTCAGGAGAACGATGATGAATCGTGGATCAATTGATCGAAGCATCTTCAGATTCGATGGATATCACCAACGAATGTGATTCAATGATCATTCTTCACCAGTGATCGAACCGAATCAAGGTAGGATGTTTTGTCTTGCGATTTCCTTCTCATTATTAATCATGTAAGAATGAAAATCAATTCAACAAACAAGAATTGATATTCACATCATCGATAGATTTAAAATTTATGGAATTGTTTTTGGTTCTTTGATTTATTACACTTCATTTATCATTCTAACAAAAATGAATCAAGGATGACACAAAAAACAGCCGATGTTATTCTCTCAATGTTTCACTTTTATGCATTTTCTCCCTCCATTCTTCACGTTCTTTGCTATAGGAACCCCATAGTACCTGACTCGACATTTCTGGGTGGTTCTGAACACGATCAGACCACCAGATTAGAGGAAAAATGAAAAATGAGGCCAGATCTATGTAGATCGGGACCCAAGGATCTCAGATCTGCAATTGTTCAGTTTTTCATGCATTAGAGGAGGCACTGTGGTCTGTTGAAGGGACCAACAGTGTGGCATTATCAACCAGTGGTTGGCGGTGGCATGCAGTTGCAGAGCGCATGTGAGGGGTGACAACACAACAACTAAGCCAGGAAGTGGAGTGGGTTAGGCTAGTGGTCTGGGTCAGGACAGTGGGATTGGTTAGATGAGTGGACCCAGGTCAGACCCAGGTTAGATCCAGAGAAATCGGGGCAGATCTCGGTTACAACCTACCATGACGGTCGACCATGGGGTTACATCATCTTGAGATACCATAGGTGCACAGACTGCGACAGTCGATGACAGGTGTAGTGACCGCATGGATAGTCCGCATAGTAAGCCGACTAACCATGGTGGTTGGTCCATAGGCCCTTAGTAGGCTTGCGAGAGGTTTCATTCAAATGGGCATAACTTCTAAACGGTGCATCCAGTTGACAAGACATCTATGTAGTTGAGACCCTAACATTGAGATGGTCTATTTAAGACAAATGGTAGTTTTTTAGTTTGGAAAAATATAGGCTTAGAGAGTTTACTTGATTATTTTTCTCAAGGGTTCAGTATGGCATTACACACACATCATTGGATTATATTCCCCTTTAGAGGTTAAGTCTCAAGTAGAGTATGGTATCCCTCCCCGAGATTGAAGTGTGATCCTATATCACCCCTACTTGATTTTTGGAATCTGCGTAACCTCTAAGAGAAAGGTATTGCTCCTCCATATAGTAGGCCACATTGGTATGGTATGTGGTATCCCTTGGTGTGTTTGGGCATGATCCCCAATATAGATTGTTAATCTAGATTTAGTCTGTGGTATCCCCTAGTGTGTCTGGGTGTGATCCCATCTCTTTGTATCATAGCCTTTATTGACGAACGTGTTCCCTTTGGGTGGGCCCCAAATGATCTAGACCTCTTCGTCGAGGGTCTTTGATAATATCATGTCTCAAGGGGTAAGTTCTCCTAGAATGAGCACGCTTTGAGCAGAATCCTGTGGATGATAGTTGATTATAACCGCCTGATGGTGAAGTGTCTCTCCTAAGTATATTTGAGTTTTTTCTACTCTTTGTATCTATTATAAAATGTCACATATTTTATTGATATGAATATACTTGGTGCTTCGTGTTTATTATTTTTGGGGTGTCCTATAGAGTATTGTTATTCTCACTCCTACAAGGGGTTTTCCCGCACATGTAATGCCTTGTGCAGATGAATAATCCTTTGATGGTGTCCTAAGAGGACTAGGAGTGGATGGAGCATAGTTGGTGGAAAGGGACGAGGAAAGATGAAGGTGATGGAGGCCTATGACCCTAGGGATCTAGGGATGATACAAGGTATGATCTGTGATTTTTCCACCCTAGCTGTAGTTTTTATAAACACAAGTGCTAGTATTTCCTTTCTTTCCATGAATATTGTTCGAGAATTGGATATTCTAGTAGAACCGTTGACTCGAAACTTACTCTTGGATAATCCTAATAGAGGAGACTCAATGATCACACACTAGTGTTGATAGTGTGCCCTGACTCTTGAAGGTGAGAGTTTGGGTTGGGATCTCTTAGTAGTGATGTTGAGTCCTTATGACACGATTCTTGGTATGGACTAGTTATCCAGATTTCATGCTTATAGATTGAATATTTTAGGCTAAGAGTATGGTGTGTCTATAGTGATAGAACAAGGTTTTCATTTTTTTGGAGAAAATTAAACATAGACAATGTAGGATGGACTCACACATAGAAGGGTGAAACTAATGACTCATCTATTGGCTAGACTCACCCTCCGTGTAGTGGATGATATGAGTCCTCAGTTTCCTATAATGGTGGAGGAGTATGTGTTCATCCTTCCTGAAGATTTTCCAGGTTTACCTACCCATAGGTATATGAACTTCTGTATTGATCTACACCTCGAAATAGCGCCAATATTTACACCTTAATATCATATGGATCTCATAGAGCTTCATGAGTTGAGGATACAATTGGAGGACCTAGAGAAGAAGGGCTTCATAACCCCATGTTTCACCCTGGGCAGCCCCTGTTTTTTTTGACAAGAAGGTAGAAGGGAGATTGATGTTATTTGTAGACTAAAAGTGCTTGAACTAGGTGATCGTGAAGAAAAAGTATTCACTACCGAGGATCTATGACCTCTTTGATCAGTTGAAACGGGTGTGATGGTTCTTGAAGATTGACCTCATATCTGGATATCACTAGCTATGAGTACAGGATGCAGATATATCAAAGACAGATTTAATATTTCATTATGATCACTATGAGTACTTAAGGATTTTGTTTGGTATAATGAACACCCTATCATTGATCTTGGGACTCATGAACCAAATCCTTCTTCTTTACTTAGACCAATTCATGGTGGTATTGATCAATGAAATCCTAGTGTATTCGACATCCGAGGAGGAGCATACGAGACACTTTAAAATAGTCACGGACACACTTTGAGAGACAACTTTATGGGAATATCTTGAAGTGTCAGTTTTGGATTCGAGAGGTCCATTTTTGAGACGCATCATCTCATAGGCTATAGTTGTTGTAGATCTAGCGAAGGTTGAGGCAGTTATTTCTTGGGATCCATCCAATAGTATTACCAAGGTACGAAGTTTCCTTAGATTGGAAGGGTACTATCAGAGGTTTGTACCCAAATTTTCTAGAGTTTTAGAACCATTTAAAGCTTTGACATGAAATGGGTAACCTTTTGTGTTGAAAGAAAAGTGACAATAGTGATTTCATGAGCTGAGGTTGAGGTTGAAAAGTGCTCTCATACTGAAATTATCAAAGGAAGGCATTGATTATATGGTTTTTTATGATACATCATGGACCAAGCTTGGTTGTGTCCTGATGCAACGACACATGGTGATTTCCTATGGTTCACACCAGTTGAGAACACACAAGAAGAACTATGCAACCCCTGATTTTGAGTTACCAATGGTAGTCTTTGCATTGAATATGTGGCAACACTACCTGGTGGGAAATAATTTTATCATCTACTCTGATCACACGAGTCTCAAGTATATCTTCTATAAGAAATATCTTAACTTGAGATGGAGGCAATTCATAGAGTTCCTCCATGACTATGACTTTGAGATTTTATATATTCCCGGGAAGTGGAACGTGGTGGGAGATTCTCTCGATAGGAGATCTAGTTTGTAGTTACTTAATGATGCATCAGAGTAGTTGGCCTCATTGAAGATATCCTTTATGGATGGAGATGGAGCAGCTTACCTTCAGTTTATGGTTGTCACCCCTCCACTCTTACAGTGAGTCGGGGAGGAAAAACTTGGGGATACTGACTGCGAGACCCTACATGCTTAGATATCCACAAGGCATGATCCTGATGGATACTCAAAAGGTATGGAACACATTGTTCTTTATAGAGGATATAGAGTAGTACATATAGAATTTTGGTAGGAGGCTCTGAGGGATTTTTATACACCCTCTTTTTTGGTACATCCAGGTGTGGTGAAGATGTACCAGGACCAATGATATTAGTTTTGGTGGCTAGGAATGAAGAAATAAGTTACAGAGTTCATTTCTTGATGCCTTAATTTTCAGCAAGTGATGGATGAGCTCCAAGTTAGAGCAGGTTTAGCTCAATACCTTGAAGTTATAGAATAGAAGTGGGATTAGATATCTATGGACATAATGATAGGTTTACCATGTACGTCTAAGGGAAAAGATTCTATCTTGGTGATTTTTGACCAAATCACCAAGTACACCCACTTACTAGCTATTTGAGAGTACAGTTTAGTAGAGAGCTTAGGTCACCTCTATGTGCATGAGATAGTTCGACTCCATGGAGTACCATTGATGATATTTTATGATCATGATGTTCTCTTTACATCCCTTTTTTGGAAGGGATTGCAAGAGTTTTTTGGGACCCAACTATGCTTGAGCACATTGTTTCACCCCCAAACAGATGACTAGACTGAGTGAACCATTCAGGTTCTGGAGGAGATGTTGTGGGATTGCATATTATACTTTGGCCATAGTTGGTAGGATCACCTACCATTAGTGGAGTTTTCATACAAAAATAAATACCACTCACCCTTGGTATGGAACCATTCTAGGCCTTATATAGGCAACCCTATAGGTCACCACTTTTCTAGACAGACCGAGGAGAGTAAGCACTCATGGGACCAAATATGGTGTAAGCTACTATAAAGAAGGTGCAGATCATCCAGGAGTGGATGAAGACAACACAGATCCACCAGAAGTCTTATGATGATAGGAAAAGGAGGCCTTTGGAGTTCGAGTAAGGATACCATGTGTTCCTTTGGGTTTCACCTCGATAAGGATTATAGCAATTTGGTCGGGGTGACAATCTATCTCCGAGGTTCATCGACCCTTTATATATAATGTGTAGAATTGGTGATGTGGCATACTTCTTGGATCTACCACCATATTTAGATCGGGTACATTACATATTCCACATTTCACAGCTGAGGAGGTATGCGAATGACCCATCACATGTCATCAACTAGGGTGAGTTTGCCATCGAGGATGAAGTGAGCTTTGCCGATTACCCGATGGAGATCAAGGATCCATAGGAGAGGATCCTTTGTGGGAGATTGATTCTTTTGGTGCATGTCCAGTGAAATCATGGGAATCTTTAGGAGAGAACATAGGAGAGGGAGGATCATATTCATGCTCAGTACCCTCATCTTTTTTAGTAGTCCTTGTTTTGGATTTTCAGGGATGTAAATATCCAAGGTGGGGAGAATGTTACATCTGAGATTTTCCTATATACTGTTTTTGGCTATTATATGGATTGATTTCAAGACCAGGTGCTGATACAATGTGTTATTCTACATCCTGGTCTTCCCAGAATAAATGTTTGAAAAATATTAAAATATTTAATAGCACACACATGTGGTTTTCCTAAAAAATAGGAATAAATATTAAATGGGTGTCCAGATCAAAAAATTTAGTGCACCATTGAGTTCATAATAGTGTATTTACCCTATGAGTAAATTAAAATTGGTTGGCACAAGTAGTTTGTGAAAAAGATATCATGGGATGTAAAAGGAATAAAATAATTTATTAAAAAAATTATTTCTAACTAAATGAATATTTTTCCTTTAATTAGACTATTGTACAAAAATCCTAGGGTCAGCTGCATAACCCTGGATATGCCATAAGATCTATAGAGAGAAATTTGTAGAATCATCTCAGACGAATGATGACGGATCATGGATCGATCGATCGACACAGCTTCAGATTCTACGAATCTCACCAAAAAACATGACACCATGATCGTTCTTCATCAATGATCAAACCAAATCGAGTTAGGATGTTTTTTATTATAATTTACAACCCATTATTAATCTTGGATGAACATGAATAATTTAAACAAAAAGTAATTGATACGTGCATCATCAGTAGATTTCAAATTTATGGAATTATTTTTGGTTTGTTGATTTAATCCTCTTTGTTTATCATTCTAATTAAAACGAATCGAGGCTGACATGAACAACAACCAAGGTTCATACCTCAAGTTTATTATTTTTTTTTGTTTTTATACCTATTTTCTTTATGTTATTTTATATTAGAACACCATGGTTCATGAATTGACATTACTGGGTGGTTCTGAACATGATCAGAAACCTAGATTCGAGGTGAATCAACAACTAAGGAAGGATTTGTGTAGATTGGTACCGGAGAAGCTCAAATATGTGACCATTTAATTTTTAAGGAATAAAAGGAGGCATGGGGGTCCATGGAATGGAACACCAGTGTGACACCGACGATCGATGACTGGTGGTAGAATGTGGAGGTGGAGTACGTGCAGGCAGCGACGACCGACGAAGCGACTACATCAGTGGGATGTGGAAGCAGACACGACAATAGGGGCGATGGATGCAGAAAATGATGTGGCAGTGAAAGAGAAGTAGTGGAGGATATAGAGAAGTCTAGTGGGCTGGGTTGGAAGAGTGGACCTTGGTTGAATGCAAGGAAACCAGAGTGGAAACTTGGTTGCAGCTGACCACGATAGCCAACTGTGATGGTTTACTACGGGGCCGCAAGAACTTGAGCTGCCGCGGGTGCAATGACTATGATGGTCGAATATGGGTTGAAGGACAGTTCATCTAGTCTATGTGATAAGTCAACCAACCATGGTAGTCAACTGCAGTGGTGGGTGGACCTACCATGGCGGTAGGTTCATAGCACCCCGACATTCCTGTAGGTGGTTTCATTCAAACGAGCATAAATCCTAAATGAAAAATCCAATCGATGATCCATCTACTAAGTTGAGACCCTAACATTGAGATAGTCACTTTGAAAAAAATTATGGGTTTTTAGTTCGGAATAGTATAGTTTTAGAGTGTTTAATTTTTCCTTTTCCTTGCAGATTCAGTACGACATTACATCCACATCACTGGATTATAATCCCCTCTAAAGACCGAGTCATAAATAGAGCATGGTATCCCTCCCTAAGACTAGAGTGTGATCATCTATCACCCCTAGTGGAGTTTTGGAATTGGCATAACCTCCAAGATTATGGTTTACATCCTCCATCTAGCGGTCCATATCTATAGGTTCCATGGTATCCCCTAGTGTTTCTAGGCATGATCCCATATATAGCGGGTTGATCTAGATTAGGTATGTGGTATCCCCCAGTGTGTCTAGGTGTGATCCCCTATATTTGTATCATAGTATTCCCTAACCAACATGTTTTCTTTGGGTGGGGCCCAAATGAGTTATACCTCTTCATCAAGGGTATCTGATGTTATCATGGCCCGAGGAGTAAGTTCTCATGGAACGAGCGTGCTTCGAGCAGAATCATGTGACTAATAGTTGGTTTTGATTACTTGATGGTTTAGTGTCTCTACTAAGTATATATATGGTTTACTATATCCCTTGTATATATTATATAGTGTTACATATTGTATTAAGTTGAATATACTTGGTGTTTACTGTTTAGTGTTTTCAGGTTGTCCCGCTAAGTATTGTTATAATCAACCATGTAGGGGCTTTGCAGGCATGCGTTGTGTCTTGTGTAGATGAGATACTTTTTTTATAGTGTCCTAGGAGGACTAGGAGAAGGTAAAACAAAGCTAGAGTTGGCTAGACTGAGGTGTTTTTCAGGATCATACCTTTGATGTAGTCCTCACCCTTAGAGTATGTATGACTCTTTATAGTTTTAGTTAGACTTGTGGTTACAGAATCTTTATGGTGTTATTATTTTTGGCCCTTTTTTACTTTCCAGTTTTTTAATTGTTGTACTCTATTGTTGGATATTAGATGTATTCATGCATCCTTCAAGTTCTTTTTCATTTCAATATTTTGTGGCTTGAATATGTGTGCATGCGTATAGGTACTTTAGGCTAATTCCTCCAATTTGTGGGATATTCCAACTCAAGGATAGTCACCACCCCCTGGCCTATTAGAGGCGAGCTTGGGGTAGTCTCACCATGGGCCCCTCAAGGATAGTTCATGAAACTCTCTAGTTAGTTGAGTTAACCTCTCACCCTCTAGGTTTCAATGTGTAATACACAAATCACTGTTAATTCTATTTGAAAGATGTTTCCCTTTGGAAAGTGGGTGTATAAGAATAGGAATAGGATAATGTTAGAAATAAAAAATGGTGAACCCAATATGAAATCCGTTACTTTTGAAAGAGAATGTTTGATAATTCATTATCATTTGTGACACTATATTTATAGGTTTTTTATTTTCTTACCACTCATATCCAAATATCATCTACAATCAACATGCTAAAAATATTTAAATTCACTAACTAGGATGGGGGTCATCACAGGACAATCTAGGATGATGTAAATCACTAGTCGATATAACCTTAGACATACACTACTACTTCCCTGACTTTTCTAACTCCAAATCCCTTATAAATGATGTTTCCTACCTAGCACCAGCAACGCCGGGTGGTGAACGCCATGGTATAGGATTACCTAAAAAATTTCATCATCTTAGAACAGAATATAGTGCATGCTAAAATATAGAAAAAAATGTGAAAAGTCCAACACTATAGTGAAATTATAGCAGGGAAAAGTCTCCCACGACATGGATTCAGATCATTTTAGGAGTCTTTCCTCATAGCATGAAAATTATTACTAGTCATATCTATAATAGGCTAAGAAATACCTCTTACATATAAATGGATACCCAGGAGAAGCCTAAGAGGGATCCCATCAAGCATAGTCATCACAATCTCTATAAAACCCTCACTTAACAGAAATCTATTGAAGATATGTAATATGATTTTGGAATCCAAACAAAGTTTACTATGAGGAGGAACTACTAAGGGAAACCTACTATCTAATTTAGGATCAATTTCACACCCCTATACCTACATGTATCCCCAAGACCTATTATCATATCCCAAAAGTGTCTCAGGGGTCATTATAGATCATTATAATAATTAAGACTTGTATTTCATCAAGACAATAGTTGGTTATTTCTCAAGGAAACCCCTCACCCATAATGTGAGAAAACAACCACAACGAAGGTAATATTGATAATAGTATGATAATGAACTCTAGATATCCTCTCCATAGAACCCATCATATATATCCTCATAACGAGTCATTATTATGAAGATCCTTATTGTAAAGGAATAAGACTATCCATGGTTTTCTTCCCCATGGTGAAGAAAAATCCAATAAATAAGGAGACCCCCCCTATATGATCAAATAAAAAACAAAAACTCTCATGTATATCACAAAGGTCCTCCCCATAGTAGAAAGGATATCCAAATTAAGTTCCTCTCCTAAATAGTTCTCAAAATATTTTAAACTATATAGGTATTCACCATAGTTCTCAGCATAAAGCTCCCATCCATGCTAATAATTGATAGATCAGAAATCTTGAAATTTAGTCCCCAAGATTCCCATTATATCAATCCTCCCTATAGTTATAAGGCCCCAGCCTTAAACCTTACTTAATCTTGAGTTATTACAAGATTACACATTGAGGATCTTTTTGGGTTTAGAGTTTTAAAGAATTAGATCATAAAACTTGCATTACATTCCACATATAAACAAAGTGGTTACATAAAGATAGTATTCTTCATTCCCATCAATGGAAACACATTTAAAATAAAACAAGGATTATTTCTTGACACAACCTTGACTCTATCATCTTATCATGCACCTTTCCCTTGACCTGTGAAAAACATTTCAAAAACTTGGGATGAGCATAAAAACTCAGTATGGGTTATAAAAAAAACATGGAAAGGAAACATGAGTTCATATATGCATAAGAATGAAATCATACTTTACCCATAAAACATAGGCACTTTAACATACCTCATAAAATCATGAATAAATCATAGAAATCATAAGACATAAAGGTAACTTGAGGCATTCATAACATTCTTACGTAGGGAGTAACCCTCTTGGTTACGTTTAGAATACCCATCACAGTATATTCCCTAAAATCTCTTCGGAGAAACCTTAACGTTTCACTCCTTCGCGTTACCCAATGCATTGGAGAGCTATAACGGGTTCACCCAACCATAGTTTATCATGGAACCACCCGTCTTCATAATAATGCCCAAGAACCATAACATAATCATATCACATAAAACATGCATAAAGGAAACCTAAAATTTCCACATTTCAATCACGAGATATCAATACAACACATTGATATAAAAACATTATGAAAACCATTTTCAATACTAAAAGAAAAGAAAAGTAAAACATGGTATTTATTTTTCTTTTAAAAATAAGGTATGGCTTGTAGAGGAAGCCAAAACTCAAATAACGGTCACGACGGCGGAGAAGTCGTTGTCGCCGCATACGTACGACAAAAACATTCCCTTTTGTCGTTTAGTAAACGCTTCGTATAAAAAAGATTCCTTTTGAATAAACGTAAAAGTCAAAGGGGTTTATACACCGTATAAAAGAAAGTTGTGTATAAAATAAAATATGCCTCAATGAAAGGAGATTGAGACGAAGTCCCATACCTCGTATCCGACTTGACCCGACCGTTCTTTAATCTCCTGAATAATAAACTTGAGTTAATCTATACTTGCTTAAGAATCTTTTTCAAGTTCATTATTCCTTTTATACCATGTTATGAACATCATGTAATCATTTAAGTTAATAATTTTCATTTTGTCGGTATTTGGTTCTTAAGTCAAAAATAGACTTCTTACACTTACATGTTGTTAATTTGGTCAAAGGTTCATTATATCCAGAATGGTATTCATGATGTAGATATCATATATGTCATATATATCCAGTAAATACATGCATTTATAATATTACATAATCATTTAGAGGTAATAAATGAAATGCACCGTTCATGGAGACGGTAAGCCGTACGTACGCATGAACGCTACTTCCATTTCTATTTCGTATTTTCTGGAATGGAATCATAATGATATAAGAGTATATTATAATTACAGTATAATATCATATATAATATCATAGTTACATCCTTTATATGTCCCACATATGGTATTTAACGAATCAAATCACTTTGAGGGGGTTAGAAAAGCAAAATAAAACAAATGAACATGAGAGAATGAATTACCTTTAAAAGTGTAACTCCTTTTGATTTGAGTCTAAAGGCTTCCTTTGAAAGGATTCTGCCCAAAGGGAATCCTCTAGGATGAGAAGAGGGATGTGGAGAGAGTAAATGGGCAGGGGTTTGCCGAGCCAAATGCTTGAGTAGTGTGTGAAATGAGGTAGAGGTGGGGGCCTTTTATAAGAGGAGAGGAGGGGCACTTTTGGAAAGTAAAGAAATATTACTTTATTTGAAAATGTGTTTCGGTTTTAAAAGGTACCACATTGATATAATTCGTGGATAAGGTGATAGGGGTTCGAAATCCACCCATCCAATAAGTTTTGGACATGTGTAGTTCATAGATTTTACATTGTCTTTCCATTTTATTTAAATCGTCAAATAATGATGTCATCGCTGCATCATTATTATGTCATAAATAATTTAATTTATTTAATGTCTAAAAATCATAAAAAAAATACTATGATGTAGGAAATATTTTTAGCTTTCCAATGACTATTGATAATCAAATATCTGAGCTTTATAACCCCATGTAAAAATTGTTTTCGTAAAACATATTATGTTTGTGTCATTTTTACTTTTACATTAAATAAAAAGTTATTTATGTCATTTCCCAACCAAAATGTCTCCATGGGGTCCCCAAGTTGACCCATGGCTTGTCCTGGTCGGCCATGACACAACCAATAAGGTTGGGACATGTGTCTAGGTCATTTTATATTATTAAAGCATTATTTATACCTTAAACTACACTAATCACCACTAATCGCGATTAAAAACTTAATAAGTTACTATTCACCAAAAAAATATTTTAATCCCATTGAACCACATTTTACTTATTAATGACAACCATGTATGTAGGATTTTAAAAATTCAATACACATTAGTGGTAAACTTTCATTTAACTGAAAAATCAGTTTGCTTGATTACCACTTAGTGGTTTCACTATTCATCAAAAATTGAAGTTTTTCAGAAAATTACAAAAAATTCACCCTAAGCTATATTTGATATTCCGAATTCAAAAATGAAGTCTATTTTATAAAATTCAAATCATATAAGTCACATTAATTAATTTAATAATTAATTCCCGCTGCCAGAGCAAATAGCGTGTTTTTACAAAACAATAAGTATCAAAAGATTGACACCAGTTTAAGTCTAATTTCAAAGTGAAATTGATTCCAATGACCACCATTGGATAAAATGATAAAAATATATTCTAATTTCACTTCAAAACCAATTCAAAACATAATCTAATCATATAAATAAATTAGATTAAAAAGCAGTTTTGATGTAAAATGCAGTATTTTTCACTATTCATTAAAAAATGAAAATTGTCAGAAAAATACCAAAAATTCACACAAAGTAAATTTTGATGTCCCAATCATAAAGGATAAGTTTATTTTGAAAAAAATAGTTTATAAAATTGTCAAAATATAGATTCAAAAATGGTTTGCCATCAAAAGGCAGTAAAACAATCTTTTAAGAATATTAGTGTATTCCATGCATAAGATTGTATTCATTTTCATTTTAAGCCTCTATAACACTATCTTAATCATTAATAGACATAGATAAAAAAATCTATTATTCATTACTTACTTGGGATGTTACATCCTTCCCCCCTTTAGAAAATTGTGTCCCCGCAATTTATTTACTTATCGAATAAATGGGGGTACTTATCCCTCATTGCATTTTCAGATTCCCATGTTGCCTCTTCAATCATGTGGTTTTTCCACAAAACCTTTACCTGGTGAATCAACTTATTCCGTAACACTTGCTCCCTGTGGTCAAGAATCTGGACCGGTTGTTCCTCATAAGATAGGTTCTCTTCCAGCTGAACTACCTCTGGACTCAAAACATGAGATGGATCTGGCATATACTTTCTCAACATCGAAATGTGAAAAACATTGTGTACCTGAGATAAACTCGGAGGTAAAGCCACTCGGTACGCAACTGATCCAACTCTCTCAAGAATTTCGTATGGTCCAATGAACCTTGGACTCAACTTTCCTTTCTTACCAAATCTCATCACACTTTTCCAAGGAGAAACCTTGAGAAAAACATGATCACCTACCTCGAAAGATAGATCCTTCCTCCGGTTATCCGCATAACTCTTCTGCCTGCTCTGAGCTGTTCTCATGTGTTTCTGAATCAGCTGAACTTTTTCTGCCATCTCTTCTACCAATTCTGGTCCCATCAACTTCCTTTCACACACTTCATCCCAGAAAGCTAGAGTTCGACACCGCTTCCCATATAATTCCTGAAATGGTGCCATCTGTATACTGGAATGAAAACTGTTATTATATGAAAACTCAACCAAAGAAAGATGTTGGTCCCAACTTCCTTGATAATCCATAGAACAAGCTCGTAGCATATCCTCCAATGTCTGAATTGTTCGTTCTGACTGCCCATCTGATTGAGGATGAAAAGCTGTACTAAAATTTAATTCAGTACCCAACGAATTCTGAAGGCCTTTCCAAAAGTTAGAAGTAAACCTGGGATCACGATCCGATACAATGGAGAGAGGAACTCCATGTAACCTGACTATCTCTTTAAGATACAAACGGGAAAGTTGATCAAGAGAGAAAGTATCTCGTATAGCAAGGAAATGAGCAGATTTGGTCAAGCGATCAACAATAACTCAGATTGCATTATTACCTCGAGATGTCTTCGGTAATCCAACAACAAAGTCCATGGATATATTCTCCCATTTCCACTCTGGCACTGGTAAAGGCTGAAGCATCCCTTTCGGTAACTGCCGCTCTGCTTTAACCTGTTGACAAGTCAAACACTTCACAGTAAAATCATCAATGTCTCTTTTCATTCCATCCCACCAGTAATACTCCCGCAGATCTCTATACATCTTAGTACTGCCCGGATGAACTGAAAACGGAGAACTATGAGCTTCACATAACAAATCTCTCTTCAACTGTGAATCACAAGGCACACACAATCTCTTCCAAAATCTTAAAACGCAATCATTATCAATGTTGAATTCAGGCAACTTACCTTTCTGAACCAGCTCTACCTTTTTCTGCAACTCACTGTCTTGCTTCTGTGCTTGCTTGATTCTATCTGATAGAGATGATCTCACTGATACCTGAAACAAAACAGAAGGACTTCCTGCACCAACAACTTCTATTCCAAAGTTCATCAAATCCTTAACCAAAGGATCACGTTCCAAACGCAACATTGTTAATGAAGCATTACTTTTTTGACTCAAAGCATCAGCCACTTTATTTGCTTTTCCCGGATGGTAATGAATTGTACAATCATAATCCTTGATTAATTCCAGCCATCTCCTTTGTCTCATGTTTAACTCTTTCTGAGTGAATATATACTTTAAACTTTTGTGATAGGTATATATTTCACACTTTACTCCATACAAATGATGCCTCCAAATTTTTAAAGCAAAAACAACAGCAGCTAATTCCAAATCATGTGTAGGGTAATTTACCTCATGAGTTTTCAACTGTCGTGAAGCATAAGCAATTACCTGATCATTCTGCATTAGGACGCAACCAAGTCCTTTCAATGAAGCATCACTGTATATAAAAAACTCACCATTCCTGGAAGGTAGTGCCAAAACTGGAGCATTCACCAATCTTCTTTTCAATTCCTGAAAACAATCATCACATTCTTTTGTCTAGATAAACTTAATACCCTTCTGAGTTAGCTTAGTCATTGGACTAGATAACCGTGAAAAATTTCTAACAAACCTTCGGTAATAGCCCGTCAAACCATGGAAGCTACGAATCTCGGTTACATTTGTGGGTCTTGGACATTCTTCCACAACTTTTGTTTTTACAGGATCAACAGTTATTCCATCTTTAGAAACAAAAACTCACACTTGCTGAATTTCCCATACAGTTTATTTTCTTTTAAGGTTTGGAAGATAACCCTTAAATGTCTTTCATGCTCCTCTTTACTTTTAGAAAACACCAAAATATCATCAATGAAAACCACCACAAACTTATCCAAGAACTCATGGAAAATTCTATTCATTAAGTCCATGAATACAGCAGGTGCATTGGTTATCCCAAAAGGAATTACTACAAATTCATAATGGCCATATCTCGTACGGAATGCGGTCTTCGGAATATCTGCCTGCTTTACCTTCAGCTGATGGTACCCCGATCTCAGGTCAATCTTTGAAAAAAACTGAGCTCCCTGGAGCTGATCAAACAAATCATCGATATGAGGCAAATGATATTTGTTCTTAACAGTGATATTATTCAAGGCTCTATAATCAATGCAAAGTCTCATAGAACCATCTTTCATTTTAACAAATAAAACAGGAGCACCCCATGGTGATGTGCTAGGTCTAATGAAACCTTTCTCCAATAAATCTTGCAATTGCTCCTTCAACTCTAAAAGTTCAATTTGAGCCATTCGATAAGGAGGTTTTGAAATTGGCTTAGAATCAGGAACTAAGTCAACAGTAAACTCAACTTCCCGATCTGGTATTATTCCAGGCAACTCATCAGGAAAAACATCAGGATACTCATTTACCACTGGCACATCATTAATCTGAACAGTCCCTTTATTTTCAACGATGTGTGCAAGGTAACATTCATTTCCATCTTTTACAAGTTTCTTGGCCTCTTGATATGTTATCAAAAGTAAGGGTTCATTCTTGTAAACAAACTGAAAGTATTTCTGAAAAGAAACTTCTTTAGCTCTACAGTCAATCTTAGCATGGTAAATAGAGATCCATTTTATACCCAGGATAACATCAAACTCTACTAGAGGTAGAACAATAAGGTTTGCAAGCAGGTTCTTTCCACAGATAAGGATAGGAAGATTCTTATAAATTCTTTTTGCCTCAACATTTCCCCCAGGTGTTTTTAACAAAAGTTCAGGAGTCATTTCTTGAGATGGTATTCCCATTTTACTAGAAAAGGTTTCAGAGATGAAAGAATGTGTAGACCCCGAATCAAACAACACACTGGAATAATCTGAAAAAACAAACAAAGTACCTGATACAACTTCATTTGATGGCCCGACATCTGCTGAAGTAGTTGCAAAGGATTTCACCACCCCTTTCTGCTTGTAGTCTAACTGCTTCCCATCACTCAAGCTCTTTGTCCGACACTCGTTTTCATAGTGACCCATCTCATTGCACTTATAACATTTCACTAACTGTAAATCAAATTTTTTCTTACCTTCACCTTGATCCTTTTCAGTGCAATCACGAGCCTTATGTCCCATCTTACCACATCGGTAGCACTTCCCAGAATTCAGAAGACATTCCCCAGCATGACTTTTTCCACATTTATCACAAACTGGAAACTTAGTTCTCTTACCATCAGACTTTTTTGAAGAATTCTTACCTTTCTCCTGCCACCTCAGTCTCTTCTTCTGCTGGTTGTTATAGAAAACTTGGTCATCGACAAACTCCATTTCCACATTCTCATCACATCGAACAAGCTTTTCATAACTTTTAAACTCACGAGAAGCTAATGCCCTTCGATATTTTGGCTTTAATCCTGAGTAAAAACGATTGATTTTACTATCAAGGTCTCGGATAAAATTTGGAGCATACCTTGCCAATCGAGTGAACCTTTCTTCATAGGCAGCCACTGAGTCTTCCTCTTGCCTCAATTCCAAGAATTTCTTTTCCATCCTAAGTCGAACAGCCTTAGGAAAATACTTCTCAAGAAACATACCTTTGAATTCATCCCAGTCAAGAGCATCAATCTCATCGGCGTCCCTGATATTTTTAACCATAGACCACCACTGATCTGCTTCACCCTCCAAACGGTAAATAGCAAGACTAACCTTTTGATTGTCTGAAAACCCCATGACATCAAAAATCTTCTCCAGTGATTTAATCCACCCTTCAGCTAGCACAGGGTTAGATGATCCTCTGAATGATGGTGGATGTTGCCTCATGAAATGTTCCACCACTGACATGTTCCTCTGCGGTTGTTCTGGCTGATCTAGTGCATGGATACCACCGCCATTTATCGCCTGAGTCAACTGCGCCATTACTGCAACAAACTGTTCAGTTCCAATTCCGACCATTTCTGGATGCTGATTCGGAAGGTTATTTCCTTCTGTATGCCTTCCTAGCACTGCTTCCCTGTTTCCTCTGCGGAAAACCATTCTGAACAAACATGTCTTAGATGAAGCAACATGGTAATCTTTAAATGCTATATCATTTCGAAAAAAAATATTTTTGGATAATCATTTAATAGAATTATAACTCCTAAAGTTATCTAAACCGACCTTTGATACCAACTATAAGGCCACAGCCCTAAACCTTACTTAATCTTGAGTTATTACAAGATTACACATTGAGGATATTTTCGAGTTTAGAGTTTTAGAGAATTAGATCATAAAACTTGCATTACATTCCACATATAAACAAAGTGGTTACATAAAGATAGTATTCTTCACTCCCATCAATGGAAACACATTTAAAATAAAACATGGATTATTTCTTGACACATCCTTGACTCTATCATCTTATCATGTACCTTTCCCTTGACCTGTGAAAAACATTTCAAAAACTTGGGATGAGCATAAAAACTCAGTATGGGTTATAAAAAAAACATGGAAAGGAAACATGAGTTCATATATACATAAGAATGAAATCATACTTTACACATAAAACATAGGCACTTTAACATACCTCATAAAATCATGAATAAATCATTGAAATCATAAGACATAAAGGTAACTTGAGGCATTCATAACATTCTTACGTAGGGAGTAACCCTCTTGGTTACGTTTGGAATACCCATCACAGTATATTCCCTAAAATATCTTTGGAGAAACCTTAACGTTTCACTCCTTCGTGTTACCCAATGCATTGGAGAGCTATAACGGGCTCACCCGCCCTTAGTTTATCACGGAACCACCCGTCTTCATAATAATGCCCAAGAACCATAACATAATCATATCACATAAAACATGCATAAAGGAAACATAAAATTTCCACATTTCAATCACGGGATATCAATACAACATATTGATATAAAAACATTATGAAAACCATTTTCAATACTAAAATAAAATAAAAGTAAAACATGGTATTTATTTTTCTTTTAAAAAGAAGGTATGGCTTGTAGAGGAAGCCGAAACTCAAATAACGGTCACGACGGCGTAGAAGTCGTTGTCGCCTCATACGTACGACAAAAACATCCACTTTTGTTGTTTAGTAAACGCTTCGTATAAAAAAGATTCCTTTTGAATAAACGTAAAAGTCAAAGGGGTTTATACACCGTATAAAAGAAAGTTGTGTATAAAATAAAATATGCCTCAACGAAAGGAGATTGAGACGAAGTCCCATACCTCGTATCCAACTTGACCCGACCGTTCTTTAATCTCCTGAATAATAAACTTGAGTTAATCTCTACTTGCTTAAGAATCATTTTCAAGTTCATTATTCCTTTTATACCATGTTATGAACATCATGTAATCATTTAAGTTAATAATGTTCATTTTGTCGGTATTTGGTTCTTAAGTCAAAAATAGACTTCTTACACTTACATGTTGTTAATTTGGTCAAAGGTTCATTATATCCAGAATGGTATTCATGATGTATATATCATATATGTCATATATATCCAATACATACATGAATTTAAAATATTACATAATCATTTAGAGGTAAGAAATGAAATGCACCGTTCGTGGAGACGGTAAGCCGTACGTACGCATGAACGCTACTTCCATTTCTATTTCGTATTTTCTGGAATGGAATCATAATGATATAAGAGTATATTATAATTCCAGTATAATATCATATATAATATCATAGTTCCATACTTTATATGTCCCACATATGGTATTTAACGAATCAAATCACTTTGAGGGGGTTGGAAAAGCAAAATAAAACAAATGAACATGAGAGAATGAATTACCTTTAAAAGTGTAACTCCTTTTGATTTGAGTCTAAAGGCTTCCTTTGAAAGGATTATTCCAAAAGGGAATCCTCTAGGATGAGAAGAGGGATGTGGAGAGAGTAAATGGGCAGGGGTTGGCCGAGCCAAAGGCTTGAGTAGTGTGTGAAATGAGGTAGAGGTGGGGGCCTTTTATAAGAGGAGAGGAGGGGCACTTTTGGAAAGTAAAGAAATATTACTTTATTTGAAAATGTTTTTCGGTTTTAAAAGGTACCACATTGATATAATTCGTGGATAAGGTGATAAGGGTTCTAAATCCACCCATCCAATAAGTTTTTTACATGTTTAGTTCATAGATTTTACATTATCTTTCCATTTTATTTAAATCGTCAAATAATGATGTCATCGCTGCATCATTATTATGTCATAAATAATTTAATTTATTTAATGTCTAAAAATCATAAAAAAATACTATGATGTAGGAAATCTTTTTAGCTTTCCAATGACTATTTATAATCAAATATCTGAGCTTTATAACCCCATGTAAAAATTGTTTTCGTAAAACATATTATGTTTGTGTCATTTTTACTTTTACATTAAATAAAAAGTTATTTATGTCATTTCCCAACCAAAATGTCTCCATGGGGTCCCCAAGTTGACCCATGGCTTGTATTGGTCGGCCATGACACAACCAATAATGTTGGGACATGTTTCTAGGTCATTTCATATTATTAAAGCATTATTTATACCTTAAACTACACTAATTACCACTAATCGCGATTAAAAACTTAATAAGTTACTATTCACCAAAAAAATATTTTAATCCCATTGAACCACATTTTAATTCTTAATGACAAACATGTATGTATTATTTTCAAAATTCAATACACATTAGTGGTAAGCTTTCATTTAACTGAAAAATCAGTTTGCTTGATTACCACTTAGTGGTTTCACTATTCATCAAAAATTGAAGTTTTTCAGAAAATTACCAAAAATTCACCCTAAGCTATATTTGATATTCCGAATTCAAAAATGAAGTCTATTTTATAAAATTAAAATCATATAAGTCACATTAATTAACTTAATAATTAATTCCCGCTGCCAGAGCAAATAGCGTGTTTTTACAAAACAATAAGTATCAAAAGATTGACACCAGTTTAAGTCTAATTTCAAAGTGAAATTGATTCCAATGACCACCATTGGATAAAATGGTAAAAATATATTCTAATTTCACTTCAAAAGCAATTCAAAACATAATCTAATCATATAAATAAATTAGATTAAAAAGCAGTTTTGATGTAAAATGCAGTATTTTTCATTATTCATTAAAAAATGAACATTGTCAGAAAAATACCAAAAATTCACACAAAGTAAATTTTGATGTCCCAATCATAAAGGATAAGTTTATTTTGACAAACATAGTTTATAAAATTGTCAAAATATAGATTCAAAAATGGTTTGCCATCAAAAGGCAGTAAAACAATCTTTCAAGAATATTAGTGTATTCCATGCATAAGATTGTATTCATTTTCATTTTAAGCCTCTATAACACTATCTTAATCATTAATAGACATAGATAAAAATATCTATTATTCATTACTTACTTGGGATGTTACAATAGTAATGATGAAATCCACCATGAAGGTCCTCCATGGAAAAAATGTTATAAATTTCCTCCTCTTAATGAAATATTAAGCTGAAATAGAGGTCCTAACCATCTAACTAACCAAGGAAACATGAATTTTTAAGTTTCTTCCTAGGATTACTGTTAAATATATATTCCGTTTAATAGTAAATAAATCCACCAAAATGTATTACCAATAGAAACTATAATAAAGGTCCTCTCAACAATGAATCACACATATTACACAAATGTCCTCCCCATGATGAAAACTGTGGAACCAAATATCTTGAAAATCCTTCCCAGGATTCCCATTTTAGTGTTACTCTCAATTATAATAAAGAAATCCACAACATACAACCTCCTTATAGATACCATCATGAAGTTCCTCCCCACAAAAAAACATTCATACAATATAGTGGTCTTACCCATATTGATTACCAAGGAACCAATAATAATTAAGCTTCTCCACAAAATTTCTATTGTGGAGGTCTTCCTCAAGAAATGAAGAAATAAAAGTTAAAGTTCCTCCTCATGAGGAAACATTCAGCCAACATGAAGGTTCTCCTCATGTTAACAACCAAGGATCTAAAATACTAAAGGTACTCCATAATATTCATGCTTAAAATATCCTCTCAATGATAGTGAAACTCCTCAATGAAAAGGTCCTCCCCATGACTCAATTATCCCAAAGTTTTCCTCCCACCGAGGGTCAGTTACAAAACCAAATTCATATGCACTAGGCACTCCACCATCAATTTGAAGTGTGACATCCCAATAAATGGGTGAGTTGGGGTAAAGATAATTATTAGTTCCACCAAAAAATTTTAAATCCAAGAGGTGGTTGAAAAACATAATAATAATTATAATTTCTCAAAAAATTATTGGGAAAGTGACCTTTATGGTTGGAACTAGTTGAAAAACCATTTGATGAATACGGGGAAGGTTCTAGAATTATATGAAAGTAGATCTCCCAAGATAAAACACTAATCATGTTTTGAACCAAATCCAACACCCAATATATAATACTTAATATCTATAAGAAGGAATACTTACCCCACATATGGTGACATTTATGGAAAATGATGCATTATCTTAAATAAAAACACTTTCCCTATGAAGGATATGCTAACCAACACATGATATGATATGAGAAATGTTTATATGTTGATCTAACTTCTCTTCTAAAAGCCTAGAACCCCAAGTATCAAGATATATGAGAACCAAAATATTATTTTCTTAAAAACATCATGGAATTTCTCCAATCAATTAATGATTATTCTACCATATAAACATCAGAGGATGGAGTAAATTATGGAAGTTTCCTTTCACCGTGAACACTATTTAATAGGGTTATCCTGGAAGAGTAGGTTATAATTTCATTACCTTAAATCATGCATCCGATCCATGATTTAGGAAATTCAGTTAGTCTATCTAATGAAACCATTCCATTCTAGGAGTGTGGAAGTGGAACACTAGATGGAAATGAGTTGTTGAAAAGATCCTACACAAATTTCCCAAAAAAAGTGTAGTAGGTATCCAACATGAGATAAGAAAACTCTATGAAAATGAAACCACCTCGAATAGAATCTATATCTTATTAATATTAGATATAAAATATGTTATATCTATTAATCACTTGAGTAAAATTGCATAAGGTGAAGAGGTATATGATAGAGGCAACAAAAAACAAAGGGGAATCTCTAGTCTAAATGGTTATGGTCATTTTTACCACCATGAAAACCCTCTATAAGATCAACTGTATAAAATAATAATCAGAGTAATGATTCACACCCACTAAGGTGTTAAGTATCATTAGGGATGGTGGAATCTCCACTTGATATACCCCACCTCACTGATTTGTTAATGATTGATGAAACAACCCCACCATTAGGATTTTTTTAGTAAAAGTTAGAAAAAATTCACTTAGAATCACTTTACATACACAATCTCATGCACTATATCAACAAAAGCACCAACATAGGAAATGAATTCCTCATAGAAGATATAAACCCAAAGAAACTTCAAAAAAGGGAAAAATTAAGGAGAATTGTGACATGAACATTGATTAATATTATAAGGTCAATGAGGGTCTATATTTTTCCAATACAGATAATTATTTAATTCATGTTGTGTAATTTATGTTATTAATTTTTTTATATAATTCCCATGAATTTTGTACACCATGAAATAAATGTGAAATAATATATTTAGGAGAAATAATATATTAATAATATCATTCACATAGATGTATATGAATAAGTAATCCTTACTTGAAAACAAAAACCTACTCATGATATAGGATCCCTCCAAACATTTAGTTTAGTTCACCAGCTCAATAAGATAGTTTCAAAGAGAAGGAAAAAATATTGATCAACCAAAACCCACCCACCACTCAAAGATGTTGAGTTCCTATATATTGGATAGTTTTATGCCCAATATGAATCAAATATAAAGAAATTTTACTGTAGCAGGGTACTGTAGCAGGGGCACTATAGCAGGTACTGTTGCAGCGGTGGAACTGTAGTGGTGGCAACACTGTAGCGACGGAGGAACTGTTGCAGGATACTGTAGCGGCGGCGGTTATTGTAGCAGGTACTGTAGCAGCATGGGGTACTGTAGCAGTACTGTTTACAGAGGGTCCTTTGGGCCAAAAAATGGGCTTTCAAGCCTTGTATTCAGGACACTAGGCCTTGGGCCTTCGGGCTATGTATTGGGTCTCCCTCTACCCTCTAAAGAGGTCTTTTCTTTAATAATAAATTGAGGCTTCAGCCCCAAACTTTGTAAAAAAAATTAATGTTGGTAATATTGAAAGAAACACGCCATAAGTGTGATTACTTGACTGAAGCATCCATTCCACCTCTAGTAGATCCTCTTAAATAAGAAGTGATTACTCAAAATACAATAGTATAATCATTCCACTAAGTTAATTTGAGGTCAGGATACACTATTCATTTGATCACAACAATATTTGATTTCCAAATGTTTTCTATATTGGGATATAATCATCCGCTAGTTCAGATAAGTCACTACGGGCTCACACGAGAATGTTACCAAACACGAACTCAAATTAGCCAACCACATATTGCTCTG
The DNA here is from genome assembly GCA_963277665.1 of Viscum album. NCBI lineage: Eukaryota > Viridiplantae > Streptophyta > Magnoliopsida > Santalales > Viscaceae > Viscum > Viscum album. The sequence goes on from OY728147.1 coordinate 5,997,665, forward strand.
GTAATTTTCCCAGATAAAACCTCATCTTGAGTTATATTCTTATAATAATTTCTAAAATATATTACTTTCTAGAATAATTCCAGGGTAAATATTCATACACTACTATAGATGGAAAGAAACCCATATCCTAAGTGGGTGGATTTGACCCCTCACTACTCAACTTCAATAACCCAAACCTTTCAAGGTTTAATGTAATGAGAGACTCATAACATCATATTACAAACAATATATCATGGTTTGGTTCAATGATAGTAATTATGAAGAATAAAAATAAAACAATATAAATGTTTCATACAGACACTATAAGTATTTTCTAATTTATGGTATAGTGGTATAGCTTGTTGATCCATCACCAGTTAATAATACATTATATAGAAGTTTCAATATCAATTAAACTCAACACCGAGAGGTAAAAAAATAAATTTTAACTACTCTAATTATAAACATCAAGAAAATGAGATTCATGAAATTCATTATAAAAATTAATGGTTTCATTTATTCCATGGACATAAATATCTCATATGAATAGTTATTGGATATTTGGGTGGAAAATATTCAATATTATCTGTAAATAATTATCATCCCATAAAAGTACCCTGGTGGATTCAAAAAGTTTACTATAATATCCCAATAACTATAAAATTACATTCAATGCAAAAAAACAAATCAAATAAAACACCACTATCATAGGAAAGGAAATTAGAGAAGGTGGATTCTAATTCCCTCACTCTTAAACTAGTTATAATGATGGATCAAAACCCTAAAACACTGATCATGTTTTGAACCAAATACACCTCCCAATATGTAATCCTTAATATCCATAAGAGGAATACATACACCACCTATGGTGAAATTTATGAAAAATTATCCATTACCTCAAATAAAAACACTTTAACTATGAATGATATGTCAACCACCACATGATATCATATGAGAAATGTTTCCAAGTTTATCTAAGTTCTCTTCTAATTGCTTGGAACCCCTAGTTTCAAGAAATATGAGAACCTCAAGAAGGTTTTATTAAAAAAACTCATGGTGATACTCCAAAAAATAAATGATTATTATTTCATATAAACATCAGAGTATGGGGTGAATTAGGAAAGATTATTTTAACCACACACACCAATTAATAGGGTATCCTGATAGAGTAGGTTATAATTTCATTACCTTAAATAATGCATCAAATCCATGATTTTGGAAATTCAGCTAGTCTATTTAATGAAACCATTCTATTCTAGGAGAGTAGATGAGGAACACTAGATGGAAATTAGTGGTTGACAATATTATACACAAATTTCCCAAAAAAGTGTTATAGGTATCAAACATGAGACAATACAACTCTATGAAAATGGAATCACCTACAATAGAATCTATATCTTATTCATATTAGATATAAAATATTATATATCTATTAATCACATGAGTAAAAGTTCATATGTTTGAGAGGGATATGATAGAGGAAACAAAAAACATAGGGGAATATCTAGTCTAAAGGGTTGTGGGCATTTTTACCACTATGAAACCCCTCTATAACGTCAACTGTATAAAAGTATAATCATATTAATGATTCACATTCACTAAGGTGATCAATATTATTAAGGATGGAGAAATATCCACATGATGTACCCCCCACACTACTTTGTAAATGATTCATGAACCATCCCCACCACTGGGATTATGTTTAGTAAAAGTCAGAGGATATTCACTTAGAGTCACTTTTCATACACAATCTCAGGGACCATATCAACAGAAATTAACAAGATGGGAAATAAATTCCTCATAGGATATATAAACCCAACTAAACCTCAAAAAAAAGAGAATTGTGACCTGAACATTTATTAATATTATAAGGTCAATGAGAGTCCATATATTTCTGATATAGATAATGATCTAATTCATGTTGTGGGATTTATGTTAGTAAATTTTTTATATAATTCCCAAACGTTTCACACACCATGACATAAATGTAAAATAAGATTATTAGGAGAAATTATATACCAATAATATCATTCAGAAATATGTATATGAAAAAGTAATTTGTACCTAAAAATAGAAACATACTCACAATATAGGATCCCTCCAAACATTTAGTTTTTACCAACTCAATAAGATAGTTACAAAGAGATGGAAAAAAATGCAGATAAAACCACAACCCACCCACAACTCAAAGATGTCATGTTCCTATCTATTGGATAGTTATATACCCAATATGAATCAAATATTAAGAAATTTGAGAATATTAATGTTGATTATCTTGGAATAAACACCCATAAGTGTGATTCCCAGACTAAAGTAGCCATGCCACCTCTATTAAATCCTCTTAAACAAGAAGATATTACTCAAAATAAAATATTATAATCATTACACCAAGTTAATTTGAGGTCATTACACACTATTAATTTCATCATACCACCATTTTATTTCCAAATGATTCTTATATTGGTATAGAATCATCTGGTAGTTCAGATAAGTCACGGTGGCCTCACACATGAAAGTTACCAAACACTAGCTCTAATTAGCCAACCACATCCAACTCAAGTAATTTCCCGATATCAAACTTCATCTCGGGTGATATTCTAATAATAATTTCTAAAATATATTACTTCTTGGATGAATTCCAAGGAAAATATTCATACACCAGTGCAGATGGAAGGAAACCCATATTCTCAGTGGCTAGATTTGACCCCCAACCACTCAACTTCAATAACCCAAATCTCTCAAGGTATAATGTAATGAGAGAATCAAAAAATCATCTTAAAAACCATATGTCATGGTGTGGGACAATGAGAGTAATTATGTAGAATAAAATTACAAAAAAAACATAAATGTTTCATGCAGACAATAGAAGTATTGTAGTGTATTGTAGCAGTGGCGGCACTGTAGCAACGATGGGCACTGTAGCGGTGGCAGGTCACTGTAGTGGCTGCAGGGTACTGTAGCAGCAGTGGGTACTATGTGGTACTATAGAAGTGTGGGTACTGTAGCAGTTCTATTCACAGAATTGGCTTTGGTCCAAAAAATTGGGCCTACGGGCCATGTAATGGGATAAATGCCCACCGGGCCTTTAGGCTATGTAATGGGTCTCCCTCTACCTAGTTAAAGAGGTCTTTGCTTTCCTTTAATAATAAATGAGGCTTCATCCCCAACCTTTAAAAAGAGATATAACCAATTGATCCATCACCAGTTAAGAAGACCTTATATGGAAGTTACACTATCAATTCAACTCAACATCGAGAGAGAAAAAAATAATTTTTAACTATTCCAATTTCAAACATCAGGAAAATGAGATCCATGAAATTTATTATTAGAATGAATGGTTTAATTTATTCCATGGACATAAAAATACCATCTTAATAGTTATTGGATATTTGTGTGTAAAATATTCAAGATTAGTTAGAAATAATTATCATTCTATAAACGTACCCATGTGGATTCAGATAGTTTACTATAATATCCCAATAACTATAAAATTCCATTCAAAACAACAAACCAAATCATAAAAAACACCACCATCATAGGAAAGGAAATCAGAGAAGGTGGATTCTAATTCAATCACTCTTAAACCAGTTCCAATAATTGATCCAAACACTAAATTTTATAGATTCAACTCAATGCATCCACATAGTAAACAACAGACATTCCCACATTCTAATTCATACACGTAGGACATGCATAAGTATAAAAATCATTAAAAAATATAAAAAAATAAGATAAAGGTTTATTCCATCATAAAAAAATAGTTTCCATGGTATTTAATCCCCACTTTGAATAAAAATATTTCTACACTATGAGATATTAGAAAACTTGACAAGGTATAGTTATATGATCATCCTAACCACTACCCTTATCATAAAATATTAGGGCATAACATTTATAATTTATTTATTTTTAAATTAATTTCTTCAAATAATGGTAGATATAGTGAAAAATACATTAGATATTTATGAGATACAACTAATATGTATATCTATAACTCTACATGAGGTGGAGGAAAATGTATAGAAAGAAATTCCAGACTAAAATGCATAAAAATTTGATAACTAGATGACCAAAAATTCAATGAGTCATGCACATGAAATCATTAGGGAATAACTGAGTCATCCATTTAAAACCTCATATCCCTATGAAATATTTGTGATAGAATATTTGGATCCACATTCATCTAAAACATTTTTAAATCATTATAAATGTAATAAATAAAAAAAGAGTAAACCTTGTGGGGTCCTAAGCTTGTTCAAACTCTAATGGATTTTATGCCACCCATAATTGGGAGAGGGTACCACCCCATGAAATATAACTTTCCTATAAAAAATAATACTAAAATAGTTTTTTTAATGTCAACCATTTGACAGAATTGTATAATAATAAAGAAGCTCTATATGAAATGGATTGGTATGTCAATTCTCAAAAATGTGTCCACAGAGGTAGAGGAAGACACTCCTAAAACAGACCTTAGATTCTAGGTGTTATCCCTATTAAAATCATATATGTGGTACAAACCAAGATAAATCCCCTTCAAAGTGAACCATAGTAACACCAGTTCAATCCTAAATCCTTTATCACTTGTTCAACTCTTATTAGACTTGTATATTGATTGGTAAGATAAAAAATGACCTCATGAACAATTATATGTGGTGAAGTCACTACAACCCAATTTATAAATAATAAATACAACCCCAAATTCTAACTTAGGAATGAGAGAATAATTTTCACAACTATAATAGAGAAGAAAGCATCATCCTTTAACTTATAAATATAAAGTATTAATGCATCTTCTTATTATTCTGATGCAGATTTCAATACTATCAACTCTTTATCTCTCCCAGGAATTTAAGGATTCCCTCATTGAGACTCTATGAAGACCTTGAGAGTTAGAAATTAAATTGGGGTATTTTAAAATATACCTTGCTAAAATGGAATCCACTAAGTTTCACATAGTTATCTCCATTAATCTAATGTTGGTACAAACACTTATTAATTTATTATAAAAAGAATCTAATCTATCCTCTTATCATTTAACAATTCAGGGGTACAATAAAATTAAACAAAGGTCTATGGGAAAGTTAAAACTGAAAAAACAGTTCATAGACCTTATGTTTAACTCCAGGTTCATAGTATTATACTAAGACACCATATTTAATGAAATATTGGGAAGAAATTTTGTTTATTTTCATGCATCTGTTCCCTCCTCACACCATCAATGCTTGATATATTACATTAATGTATATATAAGTGTACTATATGGTGACAATTCACCTTTTGAATCTTTTGAGGAATAATATATCAATGAAATATACTACAAAATAGAGGTTTTAACCCATTTAATAATCCAAACAAAAGTTTATTTTATTTTATCCATCACATAGAGGTGAAAAAACCATATTTGATAATCAAATGAATTTTACAATCCAAAGGAAAGGAGTATCAAACCATATTATTCTCTTATGATGGAAAAATTAATGTATATGTTGAGTCCCATACATCAATAGAAGAAAAGGCCTCTATATGGCCTATGAACACTAATATCAACCATAATAATATTTACTAGAATACAGAGTTCACTAATATCTGATCAAAATATCCAAGACAATTAAATTAGATGGAAATGAACCATTAAATAGGAACATAAGGGTTAGGTGCCTTCACATCCATTCACATGGTGTCTACCTAACCTAATGAAGTCTCACAAACTTTATATGAGTATAGAGATTATATTACCACTGTTCGATCTTATGAAATTCTAGAGGAATATGAATTAATCCCCATTTTTAATGACATTGAAGAAGAAGATATCATATATTCCCCCACAAACTTTTGAGGAGGAAATTTCAAACATCATTGATGAACTCAAATCGGAGAATATAGGTATTGAAGAGATCCCACAACCCACATTGATAAGTGAAGCTATATCTCTGAGGGTGATAAAGAAATATATTTCCTTTTATATAAAATATAGAGATGTATTAACATGTAATTACATAGAAATACCAGTAATGGACCCTCATGTATCTATTAACCACCTAGGCCTACCAACTAACCATCATTGTTATAAAACAGTAGTAAGAAGGATGAATATGACCCATTATGCCAAGGTATAAGTAAATGTAGATAAGATAATTGAGTATGAATTCATTTAGAAATTATAATAAACCAAATATTTACCTATAATTATTCCTATTAAGAAGAATAATAGGAAAATCAATGTATATATCAACTTTAGGGATTTAAATCATCATTGTCTAAAACATAAATTCCCTATTCCAATCACTAAATTATTGATTGATTAAATAGCTAGTTTCCAATTCCACTCATACATATGGGGGTATTATATCTATATTCATATTTATATAGAAGCCAAATATGACAAAGACAGTTCCTTTAAGGTTCCCAAATGGGTTTATTAGAAAAAATTGATTCCCTTTGGTCTCAAAATCATCAGATTCACTTATCAAATGGTGATTCACCACATCTTAAAACCACTCCTATAAAATATCATAAAATGATACATTGATAATATGGTTGTTAAATCATGATGGTGATTATATCATTTTACTAACTTGTAAGTGGTTTTTTAAACTATAGTTTTACAATTAGAAAATGAACCCATTGAAACATTTCTTTAAATTCGCATCATAACTGTTTCGTGGTTTTTAATTCTATCTTTGTGGCATCAAAATAAACCCAATGAGACTAAATATAAATGTGAAATTCTACCTTTTCAAAATCTATAAGGTTTAACATGACTTTATTGAATTATCATCTAAATTATTTTCTTAACTGTAAACATCGTTGAAAAATTATTTCCATTAGTGATATTGATGAATAAAGGATAAACCTATTGGTGGTATAAATACTACCAAAGATCATTTGTTGATCTCAATAAATATATTTTGCAACCTCTAATTTTGATGCCCTTGTGGAAGGAAAACCCATTATCCTTTACGTGGAAACCCTGTAATGATATCTTAGAGAACTTTTTTCCAAGAAGAATGATATTGGAATGGGAAAAACCTTTATTATCTTAGTTAAACACTGTTGAAATCTAAGTGATGATATACCATTATTAAGAAAAATTACCTCACCATGACCATTAATGTACATTAGATGTGTCACTATTTAAAACAACCTGAGATACACCATGTGGATAAAAAAAGTTTATCATTGGTCAAACTTTGTTGAATAGATGATTACAAAGATGGGTTATTACCCTTTAGTAATTTGACACCCATTTTTTAATTGAATAAAGTGATAAAAGGGAAAGTGTTTATAGAATTTTTAAAAGCACACCCTTCCCTAGAGGAGTTACTTGTTTACATGGAACTCTATAATAAATAGTGTTTCTCTATTTAGGAGTCTTATCATATATGGGAACTATACTTTGATGGTGCTTGTATAATCTCAATTAGAAAAAGGTTGGTTGACCTATGTTTTAACCAGTTCGAAATGATAATTGTGTCCATTTCACGAACAACGTCACTTTTTGCCTATTTTTTTACTATTAGAATGATAAGTCAACAATAAAGTTGAATACTAGGCTCTAATTATAGGTTTGGAGCTATTATTACAAATAACTAGTACTCTGCCCATGAAAATACATGAGAATTTTCAATTTTCTTTCAAATCATCTGATTCTGTGTCATTCAAAAAAAATTTAATGTCGTTGTACTCAATAAAATGTTTAGAATAAAATGATGATAATGAAGTGAATGGGGTGCCCGTGACACGAGGAAATGAAGTGATGACTAATTGTGATAGAGATGGAACATGATGAAATGGAAGAATTAGAGATAAGAGACATAGATGAAACAAAAGGTGGAAGTGAAATGGAAGTTAAAGGAAATAAGTGAGATTGCAATAAAAGGTAGAAGGCATCCTAGAGAGAGTTTCAAGGTTTCTAGATTTTGAATGGAATTGAGGGGCTTGAAAATATGTTAGGGCGAGGATTAGTAGGAATCATGATTTCATTCAGTTTGGTGTCTTTGAAAGGTAATATAGTTTGGAGTTCATATTTTTAACCTATCATCATCAAAAATAAATTTCATAAATAAATTTCACTTTATCATGAAAATATTATAACACACCCTGATTTAATTTCATAATAATTTTTAACATTATATATATATGTTGTTATGTCCAAAATAATACCAACATAGTCCAATTATAGGATTATTATTTGGTACTGGAATCATGATATCCTCCATGAAAACAAATCTACGGTGTAATACATAAATAATTTGGATAACTAACGAGTTCTTCTCTAGAAATATTTATGAGTCTTTGGTGAATATTGAACCTATGATAGTGGAAATATTCTATAATATTTTGATCAATTATCTCTAACCTAGAATCCTTAAGAATATCCATGTAATAAGAAATAAAATTACTGGATGGTTCATATATATGAAATATTTCTATTAAAAATACCACTCACACAATGGATTTGAAGATTTTATATTTTACTTTGATGCTAGAACATCCTTGTAGAAGCAAAAGGAAAACAAAATATTCCCAATAATCTGCATCCACTATATAAAATCCATAAAAGAAGAAAAAAGTAGAACATGTGAAGTCAGAAAGGGTCCATTTGTGCCATATATGTTTTTTACAAATTCTGGGTAGAGTTTAATAATTATGTGTGACATGTGGATGTAAAAACCATGAAGATCAAACTAAAAATAGTTCAAGAAAATATAGCTCTTGTTTCACCTGGAATTTAATTTCTGAATAATAGGTAATAATCCAGTATCTCACCACCTAAAAAATCATCCAAAAGGTATATCTACTGATACAAAAATGTTTAAAATTAACAATACATAACAATAAATAATGAAATATCCAAATTGAATGTTCAAATTATAGAAAAGTTATAAGAATAAATATTAATGCATGTATGTTATGTACTGAAGGAATATATTGTTTTGTGACTTTCTGTTACTCATATTATATACTCAATTCCGTCATTAGGCTCTAAAGTGTGGTCATTGATAAATAGGTATTTCTCTTTATATGTTTTATAGAGCATCAATGATCTAATTTTATGCTCTTATCTTGGTTACATCCCTTGTACCTTGGTCACAACTGCACATTAAGATGGTAATGCAGAACATGGAGTTGTTTGGTTATGGGGAAACTATCAAAATGTACTGAACACACCCCTAAAAGAAAAATACCTACTAATGTTGCATAAAAAAATAAAACAACTATTAATGTTGTATTCATGTACTTAAACCAAGAAAGATGTATTAGTATCAAGGTGAATGACAATAGGTTTAAAAAATATCTGTCATCCAATCAATGATTACTATTTAAATCATATAACTATCTAGTGGAAAGTCACTATGAAATTAATAATATCCCTATAAAAATTATGAATGGTTTTAATTTCCAACCAAATCATTTTATTTCCATCTATGACATGAAATCATTATTCTTGGCATGAAAATATGAAAATTTTATATACAGTTTCAGAAAGAGTATATGAGAGTTCTCTATTATTTAATTAGTTTACAGTTTCAGATCTTTTAGTAATTGAGAGTCATGTTTAGTAAAATAAATACAAATATAATGAGTATAATAAAACATGACTCTATGAATACATATCAAAAATTAACCTGAAATGCACTCAATAAGAAGATTTATTGATAATTAGAAGTATTAAACACATAGCCACCAATAACCGGTTTGAATTTTTCATGGGATGTAATAACCTGCTACAATAACTTGAATCCTCTCTAAATAAAACATTCATTCAAATCATGATGACAATAGAAGAAAATCTAAAACATACCAATTATTAGGTGTGTACCAATGATCCAAAAATACCTGAAAATACTGTAAACTATATTTTATAAAATGGAAAATGTAAAATAATGGCAAGAATAAAAAACATGAAATTTACAAATTAAACTATTTTAATTAAAAATTTAATATACATAACTAATTGATAATCCACACAAAACATTAAACTGATTCATTTGATTATAGTTTAAAACATACCTGTACTATGTGTGGATAGTGGTGAAGGAAGAAGGATGGTGTTAAGAGTTTTGAGAGCTTAAATAATATATTGACATGTGATTCAGAACAATAATCGAATAAAAAAATAATACAAAGTTTAATAATAAGATGGAATATTAAAATGAATAATAAAATGGAAATGGATAGGTAACAGTTGAATTTTCAACCTTATTCTAAATCACATCACTCAATCTATTTTCAGGACACTTCTCTAGCTACTTGAGGTGGCAACAATCAAGCCCAAAAGATCCTCCCCCTCATTTTTCAATAGTATCTGATTCTTGGGCATCACCATGTAAAAATGTAGTTATACCAAAATTATATTGAGAGATATAATAATGGTTTATAGATATGATTTCCACTATACCTATTGAATTAACACTTAGTATAGTAGAGTGATATAACTCTAAAATAAGTGGAGTACACTAACCTGATTACATGCAACTCAAGAGTGGGTTTTTCAAGTTATTCCAGGTCCCTTGATCATAAAGCATGAAATTAATGTATCTCTCTCATGATTCATGGAAACCAAAATATTAATAACAGAACAATGATATATAAAATTAAGAATCACATATCACTATTTGTTATATTCCAACTCAAAGAACATAATCAATCAACAGATCTGAAAACAATGATAAAACTCATGAACTTCATCCAAAAACATAAATAATGGACAATAACATGTAAAAATTTTAAATTAGATATGGATAAATTTTTTCATAAAATGGTGGATGAAAAGAGATGAAGTTCACAGTAGAGTTAAAATTGTACTCAATGTTGTAAATTGAAGTTATCATCACTGGCTCTAGGTGATAATAAAATCTGGGATCCTCTTAGTGTGCTTCCTGTAGACGATGGTTTAGATGGAATAATATTTTGAAGAAATTTTAATTTTGTAAAAATTAAATCATAGTGAATATTTATATTTTTAGATTGAAAAAAATAGAACAGTATAAGGTGATTAAAATTAAAATAACACAACCTATTTTTCATTATTTTCTGAGTTGTCTTTTTTGAAGCCTTACCTATGTACATGCCAATGGTGATTGCATGTTTGTATTGTTTATATTTTTATTTAATTTTCAAGGAGTTGAACATTACAAAGTTATGCATTACTATAATCAGAGTAAATATAATATATCTTCGAAACCCAAATAATATGTCTACTGTGTATGTAATATTTGACAAATATAAGGACACAAATGAAATACATATTAAATATACACTAATGGAACTTGAAATCAAAAATATGAATGGAATAAGATTCATTTACCCAACAATACATAAGAATTTTATGCAATGAGGAAATAAATAAAAACCCTCCTAAGAATGATAGTTTCAGAAACAATAGCCGAGCAGATTAGGGGTAGGGTGAAATGGGGCACCATAATAGGAGATGTATGCTATTAATGCTTTAGTAAATCGTTTTTAACTACAATTAAATCAGGGAGTATAGTAGGGAGAATACTTAGACGACATAAAAAATACATACCGGAAATGCACTCAATCTGAGAGAAGTATTGATAATTAGAATTATTAAACACATGGCCACTAATAACTAGTTCAAATATTTCATGGGATACAATAACCTGAAACAATAACTCGAATCCCTTTTAAATAACAGATTCATTCAAATCACAATGACAGTGGAAGAAAATATCAAACATACCAATTATGAGGCGTGAACCAATGATCCAAAAATACCTGAAAATACAGTAAAATATATGTTATAAAATGAAAAATGTAAAATAATGGAAAGAATAAAAAACATGAAATTTAAAAATTAAACTATTTTAATTAAAAATTTAATATACATAACTAATTGATAATACACACAAAACATTAAACTGATTCAGTTGATTATAGTTTACAACATACCTATACTATGTGGCGATAATGGTGAAGGAAGAAGGATGGTGTTAAGAGTTGGGCGAGCTTACATAATAGATTGACATGTGATTTAGAACAATAATTGAATAAACAAATAAATCAAAGTTTAACAACATGATGGAAAATTAAAATGAATAAGAAAATGGAAATGGATAGGTATCAGTTGATGTGTCGACCTTATTCTCAATCACATCACTCAATATATTGTCAGGACACTTCTCTATCTACTTCAGTTGGCAACAATCAAGCCCAAAAGATCCTCCCCCTCATTTTTCAATAGTATGTCCTTCCTGGGCATCACCATGTAGAAATCTAGTCATACCACAATTAGATTCAGAGATATAATAATGGTTGATAGAATTATTTCCACTATACCTATTCAATTAATTCTTAGTATAGTAGAGTGATAAGTGGAGGAGTATACTAACCTGATTACATGAAACTCAAGATTGGGTTGTTCCAGTTAGTCTAGGTTACCTGATAATAAATCATGACATTAATGTATCTCTCTCATGCTTCATGGAAACAAAAATATTAAAAACAGGACAATGATATATAAAATTAAGAATCAAATATCACCATTTGTTATATTCCAACTCAAAGAACATAATCAATTAACAGATCTGAAAACAAAGATAAAACTCATCAAATGCTTCCAAAAACATAAATAATGGACAATATCATGTAAAAATTTTAAATTAGATATGGATAAATTTTATCATACAATGGTGGATGAAAAGGTATGAAGTTCACAATAGAGTTAAAATTGTAGTCAACATTGTAAATTGAAGTTACCATCACTGGCTCTAGGGGATAATGACATCTGAGATCCTCTTAGCGTGCTTCCTGTAGGTGTCGGTTTAGATGGAATAATATTTTGAAGAGATTTTAATCCTATAAAAGTGAAATTATAGTGAATATTTACTGATGTAGAATGAAAAAAATAGAAAAGTTTAAGGTGAAAAAAATTGAAATAACACAACCAGGTTTTCATTGTTTTCTATGTTGTATTTTTTGAAGCCTTGCCTCTGTACATGTCGATGGTACTTGCATGTTTGTATTGATTATATTTTTATTTAATTGTCAAGGAGTTTAATGTAATAAAGTTATGCATTACTACGATCAGAGTACATATAATTTATCTTCAAAACTGAAATAATATGTCTACTGTGTATGTAATCTTTAACAAATATAAGGACACAAATGAAATCTATATTAAATATGCACAAATGGAACTTGTAATCCCAAATATGAATGGAATAAGATTCACTTAACCAACAATATAGAAGAATTTTATGCAATGAGGAAATAAATAAAAACCCTTCTAAGAATGATAGTTGAAGAAACAATAGCCGAGCAGATTATGGGTAGGGTGAAATGGGGCACCATAATAGGAGATGTATACTATTAATGCTTTAGTAAATCATTTTTAACTACAATTAAATCAGGGAGGATATTAGGGAGAATACTTAGATGATGTAAGTAATACATACCTGATGTAGAGGTCTCGATGTGTATTGTCTATGAATTAGGTATTGCTGATAGTAATAGGTTCATGAGGAACTTTCTGGCATCATCCACATCGGTGGTTGGTGAAGTAGAAAATGCAACGGTATGCGACAGTGGAACTGAAGGACAAGACGATGGAAGTCACGAATTAGAAGATTAATAAATGGAGATATTGATAATATAAAGATAAAGGAGAAGGTCATCGAGGATTTTTCAGTTAACGAATGAAAATATGGAGGAGTTATTTCATAGGTGAAGGATTTGTCGGAGCCGAGAACGCAAGACTCTTACTTCACTGATAACCAGTATTTGCTTGTAAATGAATGTGAAGATAGAGGGAGGAGAATGAACATCCTTATGAAGCAACGAATGAAGAGTCTATTTTTAGATGGAACCCTACAAGGTTGGACGGTGGAGTAGAATAAGTTGCTCGAAGCCTAAGAAATGGTCGGAGGAATTTGTTTTCATGGGTAACTCATTAGCAGTAGTAGGCGGGGGAAAGGTCGGTGGCTAAAGAGGAAGATGTAATCGGAAGTGAGGATGAAGATATTGAAATCTTGTTAAAACCCTAGAAAATCGACAGACTAAGAGCGAACGGGAGAGGGAAGATTTCAAGGGAGCGGAGTAGCACAGAGGCAATTTGCGATTCGGGTCGATGGAAATTAGGTGGTAGGAATTGAAGTTGGGTATGCGGGTTAAGAGGAAAGAACTATGGGAGTGACACGTTTCTAAAAAAATCCTTCTTTAGTAAATATATAGATATTTACCCTTCTGAATGTCAATTGAGACTCTTTACTAGTGATAAAATATGTCAATAGAAAATACACAATCAAGAAAGAGGTGGTGGAACTATTTATTGACTATACCTGAGAACTTATGGCTCAATTTCCATCAGAAATGGTCTTATATCTCATTCTATGTTTACACAATGATTGAGTTTATATATTGTATAATTTGTACATAGATGTTACAGATCCATATCAGGATGAGACAATCATCCATATTACACATCAAAGAGTAGTCTTTCTATTTCTCAAAACGGATATAGAAGATATTAGTGAGGTTGAGGTTATTTTCGATCAAGATGGATCCCTATCCCCAAAAATTGATACAACAACTGGATGAATGTATCTAGTAGTGGAATACCACCAAAGAGAGTCCTTCCACAAGAGTGGGGAAAATGGAGAAAATTTATAGGTGGGTGAAGAATTTTTTCCTCAATAATAACTATAATTCCTAGAAATTCCTTTATAAATGGGGAATTTATGGGGTCCTTCCCATATGTATTAATGGAGAAGATACCCTCACTATTATATAGTAATTCCTTTCCCGAACCTATGACATACATCAAATAGGAACTTTTCTCTTTTATCAAATCAGGATACTTTGATATTTTTTGACAACTATTATGGATAATTGTATAAAATTCAAAAGGATTCTTAAATCCATCCTTAATACTACCAAATTCCTCTCTAAATTTTCTTAAAATTTTCCCATAAAATAAGTTGAAAATTTTCTATAATCAATTTCGTGAATTCAAATATCATTACTAGATATAGAGTTCCTCATATAATTTTTACAAAAAATGGCACTGGCTTCTTTGAATCCATATTGAGGAAATTTTATCTAAAATACAGCATCATGTTCAATCATTTATCCCACTACCATGTGGTTCTAAATTGAAAAATAAAACAATTTAACAAAAAAATCCAAATATTCTTATGAAAATGGTTGATAAAGATAAAAAATCTTAGCCTGAACTACTTCTCAATGCTTTGTGGGCTTATCACACCCATACTGTACTCCATTGTAGGTGATCCTATATTCACTCATGTATGATATTAATGAATTCTTTCCTATTTAATCCCATTTTCCTTCACTATGGATATAAATTTGTGATCAGTAAACCGGGTATGGTTGGTCATAAGTTCATATTCATGAACTAGAATGATTTGGTGAGCAAATGATGTGAGAATTAAACATCCTTCAAGTTTTTCAGAACCAGGTAGAAAAATATTTTAATAAGAAGATTCACCTCTTCTCATTTAACCAAGGATAACTGGTGTTAACCTTAAATACAATAATGATACCAATAAAGAAATCCCCAAAGTTGGATACTCAATAGGAAAGACCCTACAACAAGTATAAGGTATATTATAATGAGGCATACTCTTTAATCATGAAAACTGGAGAGCACATCATGCATCCCACCAATGTAAGGTTTCCTAAAAAATAATTCCCATGATTTTACATTTGGTGTATATATAACTCATAACATGACTTGAAAAAACATAGAATGGGGTCCAAACCACATGTACTTAAATTTTACAATATATGTTCCTTTTCACGAGACCTTAAAATACACTACATTATGTCATTATCACATGAATCTAAAACTACATGAAATGTGGTCTGTAACATATTACCTTAAACTATATGTTATATGGTATTTATTTCAATACTATAAACAACATGATAGGTTTACCATCCTACATGACCCATAAACTACTTATAGTGGTCTAGTTCATACAACATGTTCTCCACACGTAAGAGCCTGATATGCATAAGAGTTCATCATGTGTCATTTTATAACCAATATGATTTCCATTAAAGAGCACGAAATATGATAAATCCGTTCCTGGGATATGTAGTAATGCCTAAATCATCTATTCAAGGTTCAACCAAAAAAATCACTTTCACTCCATTCCTCGATCCACCTTAATGCTAAAATTCCCTCTAATTTATATCGAGATTCATCCATTATCCTCTCAGTTAGGAATCTATTAATTCTATCATATTTCTATTTTAAACAATCCTTGTACATTAGTTCACCAATCCAAGACATATGTATCCTCATATCAATATAATACAGAATCACCCCATATAAAAACTATGATGTTCTTGATTCCAATTTATATAAGGTACGTAGTGATATTAAGATCACTTATCTTGTGCTCAGATAAAAATTTCAATCCCCAGGTCCATCCTAGCATTTATGAACTCACTAATTTATGTCAATTACTCTCCAATAATACTATTCACATATGGAACCATCCTTTTTCCCCATGAAAATTATCTAGATCAATGAAAATACCTATGAGAAAATAATAATTAAAAATGGTTATACAATTTATTAAACTATGTGTGGAATTATTCTTATTTCTCAGGATATGTAGTGATGTTCAGATCACCTATACCAAACCTAACTATAAATCGTCACTCACTTTTCTCCCATTCCCACACTTTTCTAGTAAAATTTGATCGAATTTGGGTTATAACATTCCAACCATATTTAAATATCTCTCACTTATACATACACTTCAATATTTTTTTATTTGAATCACCATAAAATTTTCACATATACTGGTAAAAACATGTTTTTTATATCCAACCTTCCTAAAAAAATCTCATATTATATATTATTCCTATGGATATGACCCCTTAAGTGTATATTAACTTAATAATATTATAGTGGAATCTAGGTTTCAAATATGATCATTGATCATCCTATATTTTTAAGGGTTTTATAAAGGATTTATCATTATAAAATGATCATATATTATCATGTACTATCTATCATGATCTCTCTATTCCTTAATTCAAGTACCTCGACCCTTGAATTTATCCATTTTCATTCCTTTTTCAAAGTTGTAAATATTATTTCTCTTTCCTTATCCTCTATTTGGTTAATAAAGTTTCTTCCCTATCCATTTTCAATAATTTCACTATAAATTCAAATTTTCTCAACTATGTCTACTAGGAGAGTGGCCTCTTTTAATCATTTTTCTCTATGTCACATGAGCATAAACTTTGTGAGACATTGGTCCAAATTCTTTGATAATAAATTAGGAGTCACATTCCAGTCCTAGAAGGATGACACTAAATTTCAGGATTATTTTCCCCTTGAGGTATCGTATCAAGCATTAGGTTTTTCATGCATGTTGGTCAAATAATCTCCCTCATCATGGGACATATTGTCTATATTTTAGTTAAAGCTATATGATCATAAAAATCAACCAATTTTGGTCAAATATATATGAATTCAACCACCACTGGTCTAATGTTAATGATGTTAAATTATAAATGAAAAATAGGCATGGTACTTTTCGGGTTGAAAATCAATAAAGGGAGGCTTGAGAAAAAGTTAAACCTTTATTCATGAATCATTTCCTTGTATGGATTGATGAAAATTTAGTTCATAACATTAAATAGAAAGAGTTATAAAATTTATCTACTTAACAAATCATAAAATAAATCCAAATAAAAAATTAAGTCTCTAATTTCTAAGTCTCCCCTTTCAAGGATTGGGAAAAACATCGAACACATAAGAAAAATGTGAAAATATTATAATGACTAAGGTTTAGACCTAGAAAATTAAAGTTATGATCACTTGGTTTATCAATCCTGGAAATAGTTAGAGAATCTATATTTTCTTCACATATATTATTTCGGATAATTTATGTGAAATGCACAATAATGTAATTTCAAGGTAGTCAAACCCTTCCCGAACATTAACCCACTCATAAAAAAACCACTTTATTATTTATTTTATACTAAGTCATTCACTATATAATTTACCAAGGAATTAACATAGTATTATATTTATAGAACATGCATTGCATATCAAACCACCTATACTTATCCAAGAGCACAAGTCTGGGGGGAATCAAACCTCTTGCATCATTTATCTAACAGGTTAACCTCATAATATAGTGATGGAATATACACTGCATATTCATCCCTCTAATACCCATATGAGAGTACATTACATAAGATATAATAAGAAAATTCAATAATTTAATCATATATTATTATATATAAGATTTTTATTTATAAGAAATCCATTTCTACTCTGTGTTTATATAGATTTAATTATTTTTGATATTATTATTTTTATATTTTCACAATTTATAAATGGTTAATATTACAGATAATAAGTAATTTGTATCATTAGAGACAAATCATCAAATAAATCAAGGAAAAGAACATTGTCACTAATTGTGTAAAAAATAAAATATAACTTCCATAATATAGAGTATTCCTTTATGAAACCAGCTAGGAGTAAATGATAATTAATAGGAAAATTATGATAAAATTAAATTGACAGAATGCTCAAAATTAGTTAATGATTAATAGAACTAATAAATTAATCATTAATGATATATTTTCATATCATATTTTACTTTATCCAATATATTTATATGATAAAACCTTGTGGATGATTCTTGGATTTTTTTCTATAGCCTTAAATTTTTACTTATATTTCTGTAAGTTATGATTTCAAAGAAATTATATAGAGCACATGCTGTTCTATTTTTACTATTTGAATAACAATCCAATATCAAATATTTGATTCTTTTACTTTATAATGATCTAGTACTTCATTAGTTCACTCTATTAATCTTTTATAATGTTATGTGATTTTGGATTCATATAGGTCTTTTTCCTAAGCTACTATTCATTTCTAAATAGTTATATTTTTTGATATAGTAGCATACAATCCTTGGTGGTCAAAGTTAACTGCTTATTGAACTATAAATATCTAGTATAATTAGTCTTATCCATCACTTATTTTAGTTAGAGGATTACAAGCAATCAAATTATGATTTTTTAATCCCTTTAAATTATTACTTAGTTTGTGCCAATGGTTTTAACTCTAGGATCTAATTCATCTTCTTGAATTAAAATAAATTTCAAGATAATAGTTCTTTTTGAAAATGTATCTAGGGATCTTGATGAGTAGTTTATTATAATAAGATCCAAATCACCGTTATTGGGTGATGTTTTCTATTAAGGATATTGATAGAAGTGGTATTTGTGGATGTACTTAAGGGAAGGGATTCTCAAAGATGTTTTGTGGCCTTTAATAATGCATAAAAAATAAGGAAACCTAAATATAGAGATTGAGGATTTTCATATAAAATTATCTAATATTTTTATATGAATATTCAATACCTTTCATAAATAAACACTTGAGGACCAAAATATTTTAGTGTCTTTTGACGCAATAAACACAATATTTTAATTTCATTAAAGATATTAAACATCACCCATAAAGATATTCCCACACATTACTCCTCTTAGGCATACCCTACATAAAACTTTCTTCATAACATGGGGAAATAAACATAAAAAATGGTGATCTTAGATGCTCAATAAGGGTAAATATAAGAGATATAAATCTATGATCATATGGGATAATAAGATAAGTATATTGGTATGTGATCATGAAAAAATCATAAGAAGTTAATACCCAACATGTCATAGATCATAAACATGATTCATGACATACAAATTTATCATTTCTAAAAAGACGACCCACAAGACCAAGAAATCATCAGAAATCAATGATGATCCATAATATCATGTCTTAAAAGTGTGGAACTAACATAAATATAGAAATATATTTCATATTTTAAGGTTATATACCAAAACCATAAATATAGTGGATCAAGACTCATCACTTATTTCAGATTGTGGATTATGACACACTTGTTTCCTATAGTGGATAAGGAGGCACTTGTCTCCAATTGTGGATCAAGACCATAAAATTGATTCCCATTATTATCTCACGAGAGCTATATAGTTCCCACCCCTCTCAAAATTAAAACCATACTTATTTTTTCCAGAATACCATAAAATATTCATCATTTCATCATATCATCACATCATAACTTGTGTAAATAAACCAGGTTTCCTGAACATTTAATTAACATAAACATTAATCATCTAGATAAATAATAAGGATCATATCAATAAATGTTATCACTAGTAAATAATGAGTAATATAAAATGATGTCATCTTATATGGAAAATGATTTTGAGAGATCACTTATAACATTTCTTGAGGAATAAAAACTTTATACTTTGGAAAAGTATTTTTAAAACATAAACATTTTCAAAATAAATTTCTTTGAAAATAACCCTTAAAATTTCTTAAACAAGATTTAAAAATAATTTAAAACATTAATTAAGGAAAATATAATTTATACTTTGAAAAAAAAATTAAAACATAAAACATTTTGAAAATCAATTTCCTTAAAATATAACCTCGAAAACTTATAAAATAATATGTAAAAATAATTCAAAACATTTCTTAAGGAAAATATCCTTTCCAATTTGAAAAAAAAACATTTTAAAACATAAAAAATATTGAAAATAATTTATATTAAAAATAAACGTGATAAATTATAAATTAATCTTCAAAGAAACAAATGTTCATGATGGTGATAAATTCCATTCATGTCATACATGTTAAAACAAAAATTCCTTCCATATTTTCAATAAACGCCAAATGAGCATTGTTGGGAAAAGGACTTAAAGATTACTTAAAAAAAATTAAAAAGTAATATATTGGTAAAATTTCCTTAATAAATAATTTAAATAAATTTATTTTTTTAAAGCATTTTTAGGAAACATGGTTTATGAAGAAAAGGGTTTTTGGGAGAAGAGATAAATAAATACATTTTTTTATAAAAATATTATTTTTAACTCTTTCGTGTATAAAGAGAGTAAAATGAATGAAAAACATGTATTCTAATGAAATAATCATAGGATATAAAAATTAATTAGTTTATTGGGAGATAAATAATATTATTTTATCATTGGAAGCATACTCATGAGTAATCCCAATAAAGGATGAGACTGTAACATAAAACCTTTACCACTTTGGTAACATTGAATCATAATCCACATGAAAATATAATGTTAAATGTAACATATAATATCAGGATAATAAATAAATTCAATATATTACATGTCAAATGGGTTGTATATACACCTTATAAAAGAAGATAGGTTCAGAACATATGTATTAAAAAAGGAAAATTGAGACAAAAATACCTTATCGCTTTGGTAACTTTTAAACTGTAAACTCCATGAAAGAGATATCCTAAAAAGGATATGTAAATAAAAATAAATTTAAGTATAATAATCATAAAATAAATTCATGGGTATTATATACACCACATAAAATAAATAGGTTGTTAATATCTCTTGTGTCTTGTAAAAGTAAAAAGTGTGATGGGAATCCCTTACCGCTTTAGTAATCTTGTGAATCATAATCACCAATAAGGTATAATATTAAATCATACATTAAGAATAATTAAACTAATTATATTCATGATATAACTTGTTAAATGGTAAGTATATAAACTACACAAAATAAATTAGTGGTGAATTTTCATATCTCTCTAAGAAATAAAAGAGAGACTAAAAATACCTTTCCATATGTCTCGACTTCCTTCGTACACATTTGAACCTCCAGTAAAATAAATATAAGTTTATTAAAATAATATTAAATAAACACAGACACACACACATATATATATATATCATACCATATATGATTTACATAAGACCTTTGTTACCCATTTATTAATAATTCCATGTTAAATTCATGTTTTGGGCAATAACTGCTTTGTTTTTCATGCATGTTTCGATTTTGTTGGTCTTCCTAATTTTATCATGGTTCCAATATCTCTATAATTTAATGTAACATCATAGGTAAATAAAGAATATTACCTTTTAATATTTATTAATATTTGTGAATAAAATATTAATATTACTTTAAAAGGAATTCTATGCTCAATGGCGTACCCAATACACAACAATGAGTATCTTTGAAATCTTACGTTGTACTCTAATAATAAAATGATATTATTTTAAATGGTAGTTAACACCTAGCCTTTGTAATAGCGGGAAAGAACAAAACTAACTACAAAATGATTATATATTTTTGTCAAATATTTTTACTTTTATCTAATAAATGTTAGAGGCTTAAAATGCGAATGAATCCAATTTTAAGCGTAAATATTCGAATATTCTTTAAAAGGTCGATTAATCACCTTTTGATGGTGAACCCTTTTTTAAATCCACTTTTTGACAATTTTATATGTAATATTGGACCAAATAAAATCCTTATTTAGAATCTGGACATCAAAATTTACTTTGTGTAATTTTTTTCTATTTTTCCGATATAGATCATTTTTAGTGAAAATGTTGTATTTTAATTCAAAACCTCCTTTTAATCTGATTTATTTATATTGATAAATTATCTTTTTAATTGGTTTTAAAGTGTAGTTAGAATATATTTTTACCATTTAATCCAATGGTGGTCATTGGAACTAATTTCACATTGAAATTGGACTTAAACTAGTGTCAATATTTTGATATATTTTGTTTCTTAAAAACATGCTATTTGTTTTGACAACGAGAATTAATTATGAAATTGATTAATGCGACTTATATGTTTTGAATTTTGTTAAATAGACATCATTTTTGAACTCTGAATATCAAATATAGCTTAGGGGGAATTTTTGGTATTTTTCTGAAAAACTTCAATTTTTGATGAATAGTGAAACCACTAAGTGGTAGTTAAAAAATTGATTTTTCATTTAAATGAAATTTTACCACCTCTATGATTTAAATTTCAAAAATAGGACATACATGGTTGTAATTAGGATGTAAAATGTGGTTCAATGGGATGAAAATAATTTTTTGTGAATAATAACTTTTAAGTTTTATTAATCGCGATTAAAGGTAATTAGTGTAATTTAAGGTAAAGATAATGTTATAATAATATGAAATGTATAAGGCCCCAGCCTTAAACCTTACTTAATCTTGAGTTATTACAAGATTACACATTGAGGATCTTTTCGGGTTTAGAGTTTTAGTGAATTAGATCATAAAACTTGAATTACATTCCACATATAAACAAAGTGGTTACATAAAGATAGTATTCTTCATTCCCATCAATGGAAACATATTTAAAATAAAACATGGATTATTTCTTGACACATCCTTGACTCTACCATCTTATCATGTACCTTTCCCTTGACCTGTGAAAAACATTTCAAAAACTTGGGATGAGCATAAAAACTCAGTATGGGTTATAAAAACATGGAAAGGAAACATGAGTTCATATATACATAAGAATGAAATCATACTTTACCCATAAAACATAGTCACTTTAACATACCTCATAAAATCATGAATAAATCATAGAAATCATAAGACATAAAGGTAACTTGAGGCATTCATAACATTCTTACGTAGGGAGTAACCCTCTTGGTTACGTTTGGAATACCCATCACAGTATATTCCCTAAAATCTCTTCGGAGAAACCTTAACGTTTCACTCCTTCGCGTTACCCAATGCATTGGAGTGCTATAACGGGCTCACCCGCCCTTAGTTTATCACGGAACCACCCGTCTTCATAATAATGCCCAAGAACCATAACATAAACGTATCACATAAAACATGCATAAAGGAAACATAACATTTCCACCATTCAATCACAAGATATCAATACCACACATTGATATAAAAATATTATGAAAACCATTTTCAATACCAAATTAAAAGAATAGTAAAACATGGTATTTATTTTTCTTTTAAAAAGAAGGAATGGCTTGTAGAGGAAGCCGAAACTCAAATAACGGTCACGACGGCGGAGAAGTCGTTGTCGCCGCATACGTACGACAAAAACATTCCCTTTTGTCGTTTAGTAAACTCTTCGTATAAAAAAGATTCCTTTTGAATAAATGTAAAAGTCAAAGGGGTTTATACACCGTATACAAGAAAGTTGTGTATAAAACAAAATATGCCTCAATGAAAGGAGATTGAGACGAAGTCCCATACAAAGATAATTTTTAAAATAAAATAGATACATTATGTGTATTCACTATAAGTACACATAAATAAAGTACAAATACAAGATACGACATAATAATATAATGACATAATTTGAAAGTAGGAGATTAACCCAAAGAATGGAAATTGGGTTAAGAAGTTCCCATACCTCGTATCTGACTTGACCCGACCGTTCTTTAAACTCCTGAATAATAAACTTTAGTTAATCTCTACTTGCTTAAGAACCTTTTTCAAGTTCATTTTTCCTTTTATACCATGTTATGAACATCATGTAATTTATTTAAGTTAATAATGTTCATTTTGTCGGTATTTGGTTCTTAAGTCAAAAATAGACTTCTTATACTTACATGTTGTTAATTTGGTCAAAGGTTCATTATACCAGAATGATATTCATGATGTAGATATCATATATGTCATATATATCCAGTACCTGCATTCATTTATAATATTACATCACATTTAGAGGTAAGAAATGAAATGCACCGTTCATGGAGACGGTAAGCCGTACGTACGCATGAACGCTACTTCCATTTCTATTTCATATTTTCTGGAATGGAATCATAATGATATAAGAGTATATTATAATTCCAGTATAATAACATATATAATATCATTAACTTTATCCTTTACACATCCCACATATGGTATTAACGAATCAAATCACTTTCAGGAGGCGGTAGTCCGCACTTCCTAAAATGAAGATATCGTGTTTTACCCATAATGGAAACCATAAAGGTATGCCCAAAATGAAAAAAAACAGAAGCTTAAGGAAAACATAAACATATTATATATCATATATAAAAATAGTGACATCATAATGGCCACCTTTGAAGGTGTTAAATGAGTGTTGAACAATCATCGTTTCGGGAGGCAGAATTTCGCCATCCACGGAAACCTTATGTTCTTTAACCATTTGATGTAGTTGTGTGGAAGTGTAGCTCAAATAAATCTTATAACAACATCCTAGTATATTGAATATACTGGTGTTGTTACAAAATAAGTAAATAAAAAGAGTTTAGGGGGTTGGAGAAGCAAAATAAAACAAATGAACATTAGAGAATGAATTACCTTAAAAAGTGTAACTCCTTTTGGTTTGAGCCTAAAGGCTTCCTTTGAAAGGATTCTTCCCAAAGGGAATCCTCTAGGATGAGGAGAGGGATGTGGAGAGAGCAAATGGGCAGGGGTTGGCCGAGCCAAAGTCTTGAAGAGTGTGTGAAATGAGGTAGAGGTGGGGGCCTTTTATAAGAGGAGAGGAGGGGCACTTTTGGAAAGTAAAGAAACATTACATTATTTGAAACTGTGTTTCGGTTTTAAAAGGTCCCACATTGATAGAATTCGTGGATAAGGTGATAAGGCATCTAAATCCATTCATCCAATTGGTTTTGGACATGTGTAGTTCATAGATTTTATATTATCTTTCCATTTTATTTAAATCGTCAAATAATGATGTCATCGCTGCATCATTATTATGTCATAAATAATTAAATTTATTTAATGTCTAAAAATTATAAAAAAATTACTATGATGTAGGAAATATTTTTATATTTCCATTGAATATTTATAATCAAAATTTGGACTTGTATAACCCCACTTAAAAATTGTTTTCGTAAAACATATTATGTTTGTGTCATTTTCACTTTAACATTAAATAAAAAGTAATTTATGTCATTTCCCAACAAAAGTGGATCCATGGGGTCCCCAAGTTGACCCATGGCTTGTCTTGGTCGGCCATGACACAACCAATAAGGTTGGGACATGTTTCTAGGTCATTTTATATTATTAAAGCATTATTTATTCCTTAAACTACACTAATTACCACTAATCGCGATTAAAAACTTAATAAGTTACTATTCACCAAAAAATTATTTTAATCTCATTGAACCACATTTTACTTCTTAATGATAACCATGTATGTCGGATTTTTCAAAATTCAATACACATTAGTGGTAAACTTTCATTTAACTGAAAAATCAGTTTGCTTGATTACCACTTAGTGGTTTCACTATTCATCAAAAATTGAAGTTTTTCAGAAAATTACCAAAAAATTCACTCTAAGCTATATTTGATATTCCGAAATCAAAAATGAAGTCTATTTTACAAAATTAAAATCATATAAGTCACATTAATTAATTCAATAATTAATTCCCGCTGCCAGAGCAAATAGCGTGTTTTTACAAAACAATAAGTATCAAAAGATTGACACCAGTTTAAGTATAATTTCAAAGTGAAATTGATTCCAATGACCACCATTAGATAAAATGGTAAAAATATATTCTAATTTCACTTTAAAACCAATTCAAAAGATAATCTAATCATATAAATAAATTAGATCAAAAAGAGGTTTTGAATTAAAATGCAACATTTTACACTATTCATAAAAAAATGAACTTTATCAGAAAGGTACCAAAAATTACACAAAGTAAAATTTGATGTCCCGATTCTTAATAAAAGTTTTATTTGGTCCAAAAGAATGTATAAGAGTGATCAAAACTATATTTAATGACGGTTCACCATTAAAAGGTGATAAGTGAACCTTTAGTGAAAATTGGAGTATAAAAGCCTAAAATTGAACTCTTTCCGTATTTTAAGCCTTTATCTTTTATTGGGTAAATGTAAAAACATCTAAAAACATATCTATTCATATTTTAGTTATTTCTATTCATTCCCGCCAGTACAACGGCTACTTGTTAACTAACATAATATTATTATATTACTAGTGTGCTACGTAAGTTTCAAAGAAACTCATCGTTGCGTATCAGGTACGCTATCGAACATAGCAACCCCTTTTAATTAAAATTCATATTTAATTCTCTAATATTAATAAATATGAAAATTATTTATTCTTTAATTACCTGGGATGTTACATCCTTCCCCCCTTTTGGGAATTGCGTCCTCGCAATTTTATTCACTTATCAAAATAAGTGGGGGTATTTATCCCTCATAGCATTTTCAGATTCCCACGTTGCCTCTTCAATCATGTGGTTTTTCCACAAAACCTTTACCTGCTTAATCACCTTATTCCGTAACACTTGCTCCCTGTGGTCAAGAATCTGGACCGGTTGTTCCTCATAAGATAGGTTCTCTTCCAGCTGAACTACCTCTGGGCTCAAAACATGAGATGGATCTGGCATATACTTTCTCAACATCGAAACGTGAAAAACATTGTGTACCTGAGATAAAATCGGAGGTAAAGCCACTCGGTATGCAACTGATCCAACTCTTTCCAGAATTTCGTATGGTCCAATAAACCTTGGACTCAACTTTCCTTTCTTACCAAATCTCATCACACTTTTCCAAGGAGAAACCTTGAGAAAAACATGATCACCTACCTCGAAAGATAGATCCTTCCTCCGGTTATCCGCATAACTCTTCTGCCTGCTCTGAGCTGTTCTCATGTGTTTCTGAATCAGCTGAACTTTTTCTGCCATTTCTTCTACCAATTCTGGTCCCATCAACTTTCTTTCACCCACATCATCCCAGAAAGCTGGAGTTCGACACCGCTTCCCATATAATGCCTGAAATGGTGCCATCTGTATACTAGAATGAAAACTGTTATTATATGAAAACTCAACCAAAGAAAGATGCTGGTCCCAACTTCCCTGATAATCCATAGAACAAGCTCGTAGCATATCCTCCAATGTCTGAATTGTTCGTTCTGACTGCCCATCTGATTGAGGATGAAAAGCTGTACTAAAATTTAATTCAGTACCCAACGACTTCTGAAGGCCTTTCCAAAAGTTAGAGGTAAACCTGGGATCACGATCTGATACAATGGAGAGGGGAACTCCATGTAACCTGACTATCTCTTTAAGATACAAACGGGAAAGTTGATCAAGAGAGAAAGTATCTCGTATAGCAAGGAAATGAGCAGATTTGGTCAAGCGATCAACAATAACCCAGATTGCATTATTACCTCGAGATGTCTTCGGTAATCCAACAACAAAGTCCATGGATATATTCTCCCATTTCCACTCTGGCACTGGTAAAGGCTGAAGCATCCCTTTCGGTAACTGCCGCTCAGCTTTAACCTGCTGACAAGTCAAACACTTCACAGTAAAATCAGCAATATCTCTTTTCATTCCATCCCACCAGTAATACTCCCGCAGATCTCTATACATCTTAGTACTGCCCGGATGAACTGAAAACGGAGAACTATGAGCTTCACATAACAACTCTCTCTTTAACTGTGAATCACAAGGCACACACAATCTCTTCCCAAATCTCAAAACACAATCATTATCAATGTTGAATTCAGGCAACTTACCTTTCTGAACCAGCTCTACCTTTTTCTGCAACTCACTGTCTTGCTTCTGTGCATGCTTGATTCTATCTGATAGAGAAGATCTCACTGATACCTGAAACAAAACAGAAGGACTTCCTGCACCAACAACTTCCATGCCAAAGTTCATCAAATCGTTAACCAAAGGATCACGTTCCAACCGCAACATTGTTAAAGAAGAATTACTTTTTCGACTCAAAGCATCAGCCACTTTATTTGCTTTCCCCGGATGGTAATGAATTGTACAATCATAATCCTTGATTAATTCTAGCCATCTCCTCTGTCTCATGTTTAACTCTTTCTGAGTGAATATATACTTTAAACTTTTGTGATCGGTATATATTTCACACTTTACCCCATACAAATGATGCCTCCAAATTTTTAAAGCAAAAACAACAGCAGCTAATTCCAAATCATGTGTAGGGTAATTTACCTCATGAGTTTTCAACTGTCGTGAAGCATAAGCAATTACCTGATCATTCTGCATTAGGACGCAACCAAGTCCTTTCAATGAAGCATCGCTGTATATAACAAAGTCACCATTCCTGGAAGGTAGTGCCAAAACTGGAGCATTCACCAATCTTCTTTTCAATTCCTGAAAACAATCATCACATTCTTTTGTCCAGATAAACTTAACACCCTTCCGAGTTAGCTTAGTCATTGGACTAGATAACCGTGAAAAATTTCTAACAAACCTTCGGTAATAGCCCGCCAAACCAAGGAAGCTACGAATCTCGGTTACATTTGTGGGTCTTGGCCATTCTTCCACAACTTTTGTTTTTGCAGGATCAACAGTTATTCCATCTTTAGAAACAATGTGCCCAAGGAAAGAAATTTGTTGCAACCAAAACTCACACTTGCTGAATTTCCCATACAATTTCTTTTCTTTTAAGGTTTGCAAGATAACCCTTAAATGTTTTTCATGCTCCTCTTTACTTTTAGAAAACACCAAAATATCATCAATGAAAACAACCACAAACTTATCCAAGAACTCATGGAAAATTCTATTCATTAAGTCCATGAATACAGCAGGTGCATTGGTTAGCCCAAAAGGCATTACTACAAATTCATAGTGGCCATATCTCGTACGGAACGCGGTCTTCGGAATATCTGCCTCCTTTACCTTCAGCTGATGGTACCCCGATCTCAAGTCAATCTTTGAAAAAAACTGAGCTCCCTGGAGCTGATCAAACAAATCATCGATATGAGGCAAAGGATATTTGTTCTTAACAGTGATATTATTCAAGGCTCTATAATCAATGCAAAGTCTCATAGAACCATCTTTCTTTTTAACAAATAAAACAGGAGCACCCCATGGTGATGTACTAGGTCTAATGAAACCCTTCTCTAATAAATCTTGCAATTGCTCCTTCAACTCTAAAAGTTCGATTTGTGCCATTCGATAAGGGGGTTTTGAAATTGGCTTAGCATCAGGAACTAAGTCAACAGTAAACTCAACTTCCCGATCTGGTATTATTCCAGGCAACTCATCAGGAAAAACATCAGGATACTCATTTACCACTGGCACATCATTAATCTGAACAGTTCCTTTATTTTCAACGACGTGTGCAAGGTAACATTCATTTCCATCTTTTACAAGTTTCTCGGCCTCTTCATATGTTATCAAAAGTAATGGTTCATTCTTGTAAACAAACTGAAAGTCTTTCTGAAAAGAAACTTCTTTAGCTCTATAGTCAATCTTAGCATGGTAAATAGAGAGCCAATCCATACCCAGGATAACATCAAACTCTACTAGAGGTAGAACAATAAGGTTTGCAAGTAGGTTCTTTCCACAGATAAGGATAGGAAGATTCTTATAAATTCTTTTTGCCTCGACACTTCCCCCAGGTGTTTTTACCAAAAGTTCAGGAGTCATTTCTTGAGATGGTATTCCCATTTTACTAGAAAAGGTTTCAGAGATGAAAGAATGTGTAGACCCCGAATCAAACAACACACTGGCATAATCTGAAAAAACAAACAAAGTACCTGATACAACTTCATTCTATGGCCCGACGTCTGCTGAAGTAGTTGCAAAGGATTTTGCCACCCCTTTCTGCTTGTAGTCTAACTGCTTCCCATCACTCAAGCTCCTTGTCGGACACTCGTTTGCATAGTGACCCATCTCATTGCACTTAAAACATTTCACTAACTGTAAATCAAATTTGTTCTTACCTTCACCTTGATCCTTTTCAGTGCAATCACGAGCCTTATGTCCCATCTTACCACATCGGTAGCACTTTCCAGAATTCAGAAGACATTCCCCAGCATGCCTTTTTCCACATTTATCACAAACCGGAAACTTAGTTTTCTTACCATCAGACTTTTTTGAAGAATTCTTACCTTTCTCCTGCCACCTCGGTCTCTTCTTCTGCTGGTTGTTATAGAACACTTGGTCATCGGCAAACTCCATTTCCACCTTCTCAGCACATCGAACAAGATTTTCATAACTTTTAAACTCACGAGAAGCCAATGCCCTTCGATACTTTGGCTTTAATCCTGAGTAAAAACGATTGATTTTACTATCAAGGTCCCGGATAAAATTTGGAGCATACCTTGCCAATCGAGTGAACCTTTCTTCATAGGCAGCCACTGAGTCTTCCTCTTGCCTCAATTCCAAGAATTGCTTTTCCATCCTAAGTCGAACAGCCTTAGGAAAATACTTCTCAAGAAACATACCTTTGAAATCATCCCAGTCAAGAGCATCAATCTCATCGGCATCCCTGATATTTTTAACCATAGACCACCACTGATCTGCTTCACCCTCCAAACGGTAAATAGCAAGACTAACCTTTTGATTGTCTGAACACCCCATGACATCAAAAATCTTCTCCAGTGCTTTAATCCATCCTTCAGCTTGCACAGGGTCAGATGATCCTCTGAATGATGGTGGATGTTGCCTCATGAAATGTTCCACCACTGACATGTTCCTCTGCGGTTGTTCTGGCTGATCTCGTACATGGATACCACCACCATTTATCGCCTGAGTCAACTGCGCCATTACTGCAACAAACTGTTCAGTTCCAATTCCGACCATTTCTGGATGCTGATTCGGAAGGTTATTTCCTTCTGTATGCCTTCCTAGCACAGCTTCCCTGTTTCCTCTGCGGAAAACCATTCTGAACAAACATGTCTTAGATGAAGCAACATGGTAATCTTTAAATGCTATATCATTTTGAAAAAAAATATATTTGGATAATCATTTTAATAGAATTCTAACTCCTAAAGTTATCTAAACCTCCCTTTGATACCAACTATAAGGCCCCAGCCTTAAACCTTACTTAATCTTGAGTTATTACAAGATTACACATTGAGGATCTTTTCGGGTTTAGAGTTTTAGTGAATTAGATCATAAAACTTGAATTACATTCCACATATAAACAAAGTGGTTACATAAAGATAGTATTCTTCATTCCCATCAATGGAAACATATTTAAAATAAAACATGGATTATTTCTTGACACATCCTTGACTCTACCATCTTATCATGTACCTTTCCCTTGACCTGTGAAAAACATTTCAAAAACTTGGGATGAGCATAAAAACTCAGTATGGGTTATAAAAACATGGAAAGGAAACATGAGTTCATATATACATAAGAATGAAATCATACTTTACCCATAAAACATAGTCACTTTAACATACCTCATAAAATCATGAATAAATCATAGAAATCATAAGACATAAAGGTAACTTGAGGCATTCATAACATTCTTACGTAGGGAGTAACCCTCTTGGTTACGTTTGGAATACCCATCACAGTATATTCCCTAAAATCTCTTCGGAGAAACCTTAACGTTTCACTCCTTCGCGTTACCCAATGCATTGGAGTGCTATAACGGGCTCACCCGCCCTTAGTTTATCACGGAACCACCCGTCTTCATAATAATGCCCAAGAACCATAACATAAACGTATCACATAAAACATGCATAAAGGAAACATAACATTTCCACCATTCAATCACAAGATATCAATACCACACATTGATATAAAAATATTATGAAAACCATTTTCAATACCAAATTAAAAGAATAGTAAAACATGGTATTTATTTTTCTTTTAAAAAGAAGGAATGGCTTGTAGAGGAAGCCGAAACTCAAATAACGGTCACGACGGCGGAGAAGTCGTTGTCGCCGCATACGTACGACAAAAACATTCCCTTTTGTCGTTTAGTAAACTCTTCGTATAAAAAAGATTCCTTTTGAATAAATGTAAAAGTCAAAGGGGTTTATACACCGTATACAAGAAAGTTGTGTATAAAACAAAATATGCCTCAATGAAAGGAGATTGAGACGAAGTCCCATACAAAGATAATTTTTAAAATAAAATAGATACATTATGTGTATTCACTATAAGTACACATAAATAAAGTACAAATACAAGATACGACATAATAATATAATGACATAATTTGAAAGTAGGAGATTAACCCAAAGAATGGAAATTGGGTTAAGAAGTTCCCATACCTCGTATCTGACTTGACCCGACCGTTCTTTAAACTCCTGAATAATAAACTTTAGTTAATCTCTACTTGCTTAAGAACCTTTTTCAAGTTCATTTTTCCTTTTATACCATGTTATGAACATCATGTAATTTATTTAAGTTAATAATGTTCATTTTGTCGGTATTTGGTTCTTAAGTCAAAAATAGACTTCTTATACTTACATGTTGTTAATTTGGTCAAAGGTTCATTATACCAGAATGATATTCATGATGTAGATATCATATATGTCATATATATCCAGTACCTGCATTCATTTATAATATTACATCACATTTAGAGGTAAGAAATGAAATGCACCGTTCATGGAGACGGTAAGCCGTACGTACGCATGAACGCTACTTCCATTTCTATTTCATATTTTCTGGAATGGAATCATAATGATATAAGAGTATATTATAATTCCAGTATAATAACATATATAATATCATTAACTTTATCCTTTACACATCCCACATATGGTATTAACGAATCAAATCACTTTCAGGAGGCGGTAGTCCGCACTTCCTAAAATGAAGATATCGTGTTTTACCCATAATGGAAACCATAAAGGTATGCCCAAAATGAAAAAAAACAGAAGCTTAAGGAAAACATAAACATATTATATATCATATATAAAAATAGTGACATCATAATGGCCACCTTTGAAGGTGTTAAATGAGTGTTGAACAATCATCGTTTCGGGAGGCAGAATTTCGCCATCCACGGAAACCTTATGTTCTTTAACCATTTGATGTAGTTGTGTGGAAGTGTAGCTCAAATAAATCTTATAACAACATCCTAGTATATTGAATATACTGGTGTTGTTACAAAATAAGTAAATAAAAAGAGTTTAGGGGGTTGGAGAAGCAAAATAAAACAAATGAACATTAGAGAATGAATTACCTTAAAAAGTGTAACTCCTTTTGGTTTGAGCCTAAAGGCTTCCTTTGAAAGGATTCTTCCCAAAGGGAATCCTCTAGGATGAGGAGAGGGATGTGGAGAGAGCAAATGGGCAGGGGTTGGCCGAGCCAAAGTCTTGAAGAGTGTGTGAAATGAGGTAGAGGTGGGGGCCTTTTATAAGAGGAGAGGAGGGGCACTTTTGGAAAGTAAAGAAACATTACATTATTTGAAACTGTGTTTCGGTTTTAAAAGGTCCCACATTGATAGAATTCGTGGATAAGGTGATAAGGCATCTAAATCCATTCATCCAATTGGTTTTGGACATGTGTAGTTCATAGATTTTATATTATCTTTCCATTTTATTTAAATCGTCAAATAATGATGTCATCGCTGCATCATTATTATGTCATAAATAATTAAATTTATTTAATGTCTAAAAATTATAAAAAAATTACTATGATGTAGGAAATATTTTTATATTTCCATTGAATATTTATAATCAAAATTTGGACTTGTATAACCCCACTTAAAAATTGTTTTCGTAAAACATATTATGTTTGTGTCATTTTCACTTTAACATTAAATAAAAAGTAATTTATGTCATTTCCCAACAAAAGTGGATCCATGGGGTCCCCAAGTTGACCCATGGCTTGTCTTGGTCGGCCATGACACAACCAATAAGGTTGGGACATGTTTCTAGGTCATTTTATATTATTAAAGCATTATTTATTCCTTAAACTACACTAATTACCACTAATCGCGATTAAAAACTTAATAAGTTACTATTCACCAAAAAATTATTTTAATCTCATTGAACCACATTTTACTTCTTAATGATAACCATGTATGTCGGATTTTTCAAAATTCAATACACATTAGTGGTAAACTTTCATTTAACTGAAAAATCAGTTTGCTTGATTACCACTTAGTGGTTTCACTATTCATCAAAAATTGAAGTTTTTCAGAAAATTACCAAAAAATTCACTCTAAGCTATATTTGATATTCCGAAATCAAAAATGAAGTCTATTTTACAAAATTCAAATCATATAAGTCACATTAATTAATTCAATAATTAATTCCCGCTGCCAGAGCAAATAGCGTGTTTTTACAAAACAATAAGTATCAAAAGATTGACACCAGTTTAAGTATAATTTCAAAGTGAAATTGATTCCAATGACCACCATTAGATAAAATGGTAAAAATATATTCTAATTTCACTTTAAAACCAATTCAAAAGATAATCTAATCATATAAATAAATTAGATCAAAAAGAGGTTTTGAATTAAAATGCAACATTTTACACTATTCATAAAAAAATGAACTTTATCAGAAAGGTACCAAAAATTACACAAAGTAAAATTTGATGTCCCGATTCTTAATAAAAGTTTTATTTGGTCCAAAAGAATGTATAAGAGTGATCAAAACTATATTTAATGACGGTTCACCATTAAAAGGTGATAAGTGAACCTTTAGTGAAAATTGGAGTATAAAAGCCTAAAATTGAACTCTTTCCGTATTTTAAGCCTTTATCTTTTATTGGGTAAATGTAAAAACATCTAAAAACATATCTATTCATATTTTAGTTATTTCTATTCATTCCCGCCAGTACAACGGCTACTTGTTAACTAACATAATATTATTATATTACTAGTGTGCTACGTAAGTTTCAAAGAAACTCATCGTTGCGTATCAGGTACGCTATCGAACATAGCAACCCCTTTTAATTAAAATTCATATTTAATTCTCTAATATTAATAAATATGAAAATTATTTATTCTTTAATTACCTGGGATGTTACAAAATGACCTTGACACATGTCCTACCATTATTTTATGAGTCATGGCCAACCAAGAAAATCCATGGGTAAACTTAGGGACCCCATGGAGCCACTTGGGTAAGAAAATGACATTAATAACTTTTTATTTAAAGTTAAAATAAATATATCACAAACATGTATTGTTTTACTAAAAAAAATTTACATGGGGTTATACAAGTCATATTTTTGAATATAAATATTAATTGGAAAGATAAAAAGATTTAATACATAATAGTATTTGTTTTATAATTTTTAAACATTAAATAAATTAATTTATTTATGACACTATGATGATGCAATGATTACCTCATTAATGAACGATTTAGATAAAATGAAACGATAATGTAAAATCTATGACATAAACTTGTCAAAAGCCTATTGGATGGGTGGATTTAGAACCCTTATCACATTATACTAGAAATATATAATTTTGGGACCTTTGATATTCAAAAATAATTTTATAATAAAGTATGTTTTCAAGACTTTCAAAGAGTGCCCCTCCTCCCTCTTATAAAAGGCTCCCACCTCTACCTCTTTACCCACACCTCTCAAGCCCCTGTATCATCAAAAATCTACTCATATTGTCTCTCCACATCCCTCTATTACTCCTATAATCATCACTTTGAGAATAAAGATTTCCAAGGAATCCTTTGAGCTCAAATCAAAAAGAGTTATCTGATTTGAAGGTAATGTCTTCTCTTATGTTCTTTTGTTTTATTTTGCTTCTCAAACCCCCTAAACTCCTTTTATTCCTTTATTTTGTAACAAAAACAGTATCTTAAATATACTAGGATTCTGTTATGAGGAGTATTAGAGATACACTCATACACACCTCTATCTAATGGTTAAAGAACATACTGTTTCTGTGGGTGGCGAATTACTGCCTCACGAAACGATGATTATTCAATATTCTTTTAACACCTATCATGGTGTCCATTAAGATTCCAATATATTTATATATGATATATAAATTATATTTATGTATTCCTTATTCTTATGTATTTTTAATTTATTCCATACCATTATGGTTTCCATAATGGGTAAATGCGATAATTTTATTTTAGGAAGTGCAGACTACCGCCCCGTCAAAGTGATTTGAATCGTTAATACCATATGTGGGATGTATAAAGGATGGATTTAATGATTTTATATATTATATTATACTGTAATTATAAAATATCTATGTATCATTATTATTTTTCATTCCATTAAATTATGAAATAGAAATGAATGTAGCGTTCATGCGTACGTACGACTTACCGTCTCCATGAACGGTGCATTTCATTTCTTATCTCCAAATGTTATGTAATATTATAAGTACATATATATAATGGATATATATTTCATATATTACATATAAATGATGAATATAATTATGTAATTATAATATATATATCTATAATTTAGTTTTAATTCCATTAATATGACAAAGATATGAAAGTAGCGTTCATACGTACGTACGGCCTACCGTCTCCCTGAAAGATGCATTTCATTTTTTTATCTCCAAATGTTATGGAATAGTATAAAATTAATAAATAATGGATATATATGATATTTAAATAATTAATACTATTCTGGAGATTATGTACCTATAACTACATGGAAAATTCTTTTCCAAAAAGTTCAATTTTGACTCTTGTAATGAACATCGACAAAAATGTCTGATATGAACTCACATTATTAACCAATTATTATAACATTATAATATATGATATGAACTGAATAATAATCTTTAAAGGAGGTCCTTAAGCAATTATAACTTTACCAAAGTTTATTATTTAGGAATATAAAGAAACGAACAAGAAAAGTCGGACTTGAGGTAAGGGATCCAACCTCTCTTTTTTTGAGTACTCTCTTTTATGTCACTTCTTTTAAGCTCCTCTTTCTTATGTTGAGGGATGTTATTCTATATTCCTCTTACTGTAATTTTTATTTTCATATGATTAGATACCCTACTTGATATCTTTAATCCATTTTTGGAAGTTTTAAGTGGCACCGTTAAGCTGCCGAATTTTCATAAGGTATATCTTATCTCACTTTTAATTCCGTGAGATTTCTATTGTTTTCAACTTATTTATTGCATGTGGTATATTGTGTTCTTACATTTGATATATATCATCATGATTATATTTTTATTAATGGTATTTTGTGATTCATATTGTTTTTTATTATTTTTTGGTCATATGACTCGATTGATTACAATGAGGTATGAGGTTTTTATCTCACTTTTTGTTCTCGTGAGATTCATGCTAAATTTGACACTATTTCGTTTTGTGTGGTGTATTTAATTCCCATGATTGTATTCTTTGTATAATATAATCTAATTTATGGGCATTTACAGCTTCATTTTATGACCCTTATTTCATGGGGTGTACGTTTCGAAAGTTACCCAAATCGGCAAGGGGACTTTTCACCCTCCTATTTTTTAAAAGACTTCTTTTTGTTTGGTCTTTTAATTTACATATTATTATGTTGGGATATGTTCTTATATATATTTATTACTGTAAATGCTATGTCCAAGTGATGAGATACCTTTTTTATCTCTCATCGACTCATTTTCTGAATTTTAAATTGACGCTGTTAGGTTGTCAAATTTCTGTAAGGGAACTTCTTAACCCAATTTCAATTCTTTGGGTTAAACCTATACTTCTTGATTATGTCATACTATGAATATGTGTGTATGACCTATGATTGTTTTATACTTAATATCCTATTATATTGGGTGTATTTATATTTGTCACACATAATTATGTAATTGATTTATCCTTAGTCTAAGGATACCGACTTTGTAAGGGACTTTGCCTCAATCTCCTTTCATTGAGGTGTATTTTGTTTTATACAAAACTTTTTTCATACGGTTTGTAAACCCCTTTGACTTTTAATTTTATTCAAAAGTAATATTTTTATATGAATAATTTTACTAAATGACAAAAAGTATGCTTCTTTTTAATGTACGCGGTGACAACAACCTTTCCGCCGCCGCGAGTATTATTTGATCTTTGGCTTCCTCAACAAGCCATAATGTTTTTAAAAGTAAATAAATACCATATACTATTTTATGTATTTTTGTATTGAAAATGTTTTTGATAATGGATTTGTTATCTCAATATATTTTAGTGATATTGCAGAGACCCAAATCTTTACATACATAGACATTACATTACTTTTGCGGAATACTTAATACATAACAAAAATAGACACCAAAGGATCGTAATAGTTTAGTGTCTTTGGAAACTCGGAATATAATCTTCTAATCGTGGTGAAAGATCATCAGTATCTCCAATAAAGATCTTAACCTTTTTTTCCCTTAACTAAAACCTTTCTTTATATCATGGGGAAAAGAAAACATATAAAGGGTGAGCTCAAATGCTCAATAAGGGTAAGCATGGAGAAAATAAAACAAACCATATACATTTGAACATAAAAACATGAATATAATGTTTAAACATCAAAATCTTGAGCAATGACATAAAACATGGCAGTACGTATGGCACAGATCATAATGTAACATCAATCATGATAAAATATCTTGGAAATGAAACTTTTAATTGTGGAAAAACATTATGCACATGATATGATTTCCATAGTAGCCAAGGCATTTCTTCCAAGACCATCTTAGTGGACAAAGTCCCTTACTAAATCGAGTTTACTTCCCATTCCAGCCCTGTATTACTGAACCAGATTTACTTTCCGTTTCATCCATGTCTATCTCATGATTGATAAATCTTTACCCAATGCATTGGAGGGAGATATATGTCCCACCCATCTCATATTGAAATCATTCTTACGTGTGCCACAAAACAATCATAAATCATTCATCATAACCCAAATAATAAATTGGGTTTCATAAACATCATTCCATCATAACATAATCCATATAAAACAAATTGATATCATTTCATCATAATAAAATTGAAACCATATAAATCATAGAGACATTATACTTGAAACATACACATACGAAATAATGTCATCTTAGATAGAAAATGGTTTTGATAAAGCACTTGACATGAATTCTTGAGGAAAATACCCTTTCTTCTTGAAAATAATTTCATTTTCACAAAATTCCATTCAATTTTTAAAGAAAAAGATTTTTTTGAAAATAGTCATGAAATCTTGTAGAGTAAACTTCTGGAAAATAAGGCGTTATGAAACCGTAAATATCCGTTCATGCCGTATAAGTTAAAAAAAACATTCTCCTCGTACTTTTGATAGAAAAGTCAAAAAGTACCTCATATGGTAAACAAAAAAAGATTCCTTACATACCAAGTAGTAAAAGTCAAAAATGGGTAAAAAGGACTTTAAACATACATGAAAACAGTTTTATAGAACTTGTACATGGATGATAAATATAACCCCAATAAATTCTTACGTATAAGAAATCTCAGATAAAAATGAGATTTGAAAAATTATCCCTTACCTTATGTCTGATATGCTTCGTATATATCCGAACCACCTGTATAATGATTTAAATAATGTCATTGAATTATTACAGAATCATATTCATTGTTATGATATCATATATGGTTCACTTATGACTTTATATTACCCGTTCTTTTGTAAATTCCATGTTAAAGCAGTGTTTTGGGTAAAATCGTTTCCTTTATCGTCTGTGTTTTGACTTTTAATTATTAATATGATTACATAGATCATGATTACTTAATTAAAGAATATAAATAATGATTTATATATAATATATATTCAGAATATATATATATATATATAATAGATCGATAAATGGAAAGAAATACACCGTTCATGGAGACGGTAGGTCGTACGTACGCATGAACGTTGTCTTCGTTTCCTTATTGAACTGAATAGAATTAAGTAGATGACATACATATATATATATATATACATAAATCCAGTAGAATTATTATGTCATATATTTCATGATTACTTATTATATAAACTTTATAATCATTCTTGAATTGTTAACATGGAAAATGAATCTCATCGCGTCGTGGAGACGGTAATCCGTACGTACGCACGAGCGATGATATCATTCCCATATTTATTGAACGGAATTGGAGTGAATGATATAATATCTTAGAGTCAGTATGATGTTATAATAATCATATTTAGTTATTATTTTCACCATTATACCCATCCAAGTAAGGTGGTGGTGGAAAAATAGATTACACTACGGCGTGGAGACGGTATTCCGTACATATGCATGCGCGATGATTTCATTTTCCTTAGGATGGATAGAAGGTGAAATATGGTTGATTCATATTTATAATAACATATCAGTATATTAGTGATACTTATGTTTTTAATTCATAATGAAACAACTAAATAATAATAAGTAGAAGAAGAAATAAATTTGAAAGAATCGGTAATGGATATTACCTCTTCTTCGACATGCCTCTTTGAAATCTCCTCTTAGGGCACCAAAATTGGTCTTTTAATAATACCAGAACCTCTATAATGCTGATAAGGAGTTTGATAAGGTAAATGGTTAGGGGTTGGCTGAGATTTAAGGCTCAAAAAGGTGTCAGGAGGAGAGGGAGGAGGTGCCCTTTTATAAGGGAGGAGAGGGGAACCTTTGGAATTATAAGAAATATTAATTTATAATAAATTCCAACCCCACTTAAAAACATCAAAAATTACTAAAATAAGAATATTATATGAGATAGGGTTGTAATATAATCAACCAATAAAATTTAGACAAGTTGGGAATTTATTTTAAACATTATAAACTTGATTTATCCTTATATAATCTATTTAATTTTATTTTTGGTTATAATATTCTAAATTTTAAATCATTATAAATAATTACTTATATGTTGTGAATTGTCCATAATTTTATGATTTATTAAATTTTAGACCATATAAATTTTAATTTATAAATTTTAATTTTAATTTTATTTTTAAACAATTTTATAATATGTAATTTTTGTAAAATAACAATAGTGTCAATCTTGACACTATTCATTTATTTGAATTTAAATAAAATCCTCATATAATATATGTTCAAACGAAAATATTTAATAGATTAATGAAATTATATATTTTTCTAGAAAATTAGTGTATCACATTAAATAGTTCATATAATATTTATTTTAATATTTGTAAAATTATTTATTCGATATTTCTATCAATAAAATAATTTCAACATCACTATTGTGTCATATTTAATGATAATTATTTAATCCCTAAAAATTATAAATAAATTCATATGATGTAGATAATTTTATTATCTTTCTAGGGAATATTTATATCCTAAGTTTTATGATGTTTATTACTAAATTAAAATTATTATACTTATAAGATTTAAGAGAGTGACATGTTGTCACTTTTTTTGTTTTAATAATAATTATATTATTTCATGGTCAAAAGTCCATGAAATGAATCTAGTCCGAGCCTTAGTTGATATGGGTTTACTTTTATTCATCAAATAGGATTTTGGAAAGTGTTAGGGTAATTTTATAATCTTATTTTTACCCTTAATTACCAGATTTACCTTTAACTGTTGTAAATAAAAATTACCATAGTAACTATTCATAATATCAAAAAAATAAAAGTAATATATTAACATAATTTGGACCCACTGAATTCCAATATGGAATACAATTTTCAAAATTAAAAACACATAATTTTCAGTAATTAATTTAAAATTAATCCCATTGTTAAGAAAATGGGTTTTAAAAGTTAAAACATTGCAAAAGATTCAAATGATTTTACCTATGAATTCAATGTAAAGTCAATGATAATGACATAAATTATATTAAATGATAAAAATATATTCTATTTATACTTTAAAATCATTCAATATTATAATTTAACCATATAAATTATTACGATGAAAAAAGTTGTTTTTAATTAAAATATAGCGTGTTTTTACTATTTATTAAAATATGAAAGTTATCAGAATAATATTAAATTTTTTTCCAAAGTAAATTTTTATATCCTGATTCCAAATAAGAATTTTATTTTGTCAAATTGAACTTATAAACATTTCAAAAACAAGATTTAAAGTGGGTGCACTATGAAAATGCGATAAAACTGCATTTTTTTGAAAAATACTCATTTTACCTAAAAAATTTATTTTGTTCACATAACATGTTCTAGAAAATGTGTAAGATTAAATAATAATGTTATAACATTCAAAATTTAGTTAATAATATTCATAAAGTCTAGTTCATAATAATATTATAACCATATATCGTTGTTTAGTGAAACCCGGTATTGCGTACAACACATGCTATCGAGGAAGGTTGCGATTGCGTGTAATGTAATCCAAGTCAGGGTTGCGTGTAGAGCAAGACTACTTTGTTGTTGCATATAAAAAAATCCAACCATACTTCATTTATACATTGAATATATATATTTATATACACTCAATGTTGCGTAGAAAAACTATTATCAAACAAACTTGAAATTGTGTGTAACACGATCAAAGATTAGTGTTGTGTATACTGCAAGCTAATACGGTGCTGCGTATAGCACAAGATAATCTTGGTGTATCGTAAAACAGAATATATGAAAGAAATTAAAAAGAATATATCTTATAAAATCTTGGGTTGTTACATTCTACCCCCCTTAAAATGAATTTCTCCCTCGAAATTTGTCGGGGTTATAAATGGTTTACTACTCAAAAGTTTCTTTAATAGAAACCCACATAGTAAAAAGAAATACAAAAACTTAACTTTAAAAACTAAAGTATGAAACATAATGGTTACCCAAATTAACTAATCACTGGGTTTCCACATAGGAGAACATAGGTGAAAATATGGATATGAAAGAGAAATCTAACCATCATGTTCTGATAGTGAGTGGTAGAGAACATGGCTATGAAAAAGCCAATAATCAAAAATCAATAAATTTGTGATGATCTAAGGTACCATCTGATTCATCGGATATAAGGGAACTAGGAAAACATTTTTGGTTTTCAATATGATTTCCCTAAAGTTGAATAATTTGAATTAGAAGAAATACTTACTTTATTACGGTATAATCTCATTGTTGTTCGTGCCTTAAACAATTTCTACTTCATCTCTTGAAGAA
The DNA here is from genome assembly GCA_963277665.1 of Viscum album. Lineage (NCBI taxonomy): Eukaryota > Viridiplantae > Streptophyta > Magnoliopsida > Santalales > Viscaceae > Viscum > Viscum album. The sequence continues at coordinate 6,041,224 of OY728147.1, forward strand.
ATGAAGTTGAATTTTTCATTCGCGAGGTGTTAGCAGATCATGTGACAGAATGATGGGTCACTCCATATGTCTCAAACAAAAGGTTATCAAAAGTTATCAAATATACATAAGTCCATCTATGGTGAGGTTAATCGTATATGATTCCAAAAATGGACTTATACTTCATCTATCATACATCTTAATATAATAAAACTAGTATATACTAGCCAGGGACTTCCTGTAGGCCAAAGGTAGAAGATAAAGGCCTATCAAACTTCGGTTGTGGGTTCGATTCCCGCAACCTTGTCCGACACGATGGGTCGTTGCCCGTCCTGCAGGTTGTCCTTTTTCTAAAACTATACTACTATAACATTCCAAAAATAATATCAAAAAAATTTCTATCCTTAAACAATACTATCTTATGTCCAAAATAATCCATTCCAATCTTTAGGCTTATACATATGTCCAATATCATAGTATAATGAAAATTATTACTAGAAATGTCATCTACTGAGCATGTGAATACCATCATTTATCCCCCATATATCATAAGATATATCTTGTTGGTCACATTCCAAACATGTGAATTCCTTAATCATGTATTATTTTGAAACATGAATTACCATAGAACCTTAGTGAAAACATTAGTGCTGTCAAAAGTTAAATCTTTCCACATACCAAAATCAAAAAATTATATATACTCAAACCATGATATCACTTAGTCCATATATCAATCATGAGCTCATGAAGACTATCAAACAATTTATTTTATCCTTATCCCTTTATTATGCACATATCATCTACTTTCAAAAAATTTTGAATCACTTTTCATGGTTACCGGTACCATATAATTATTAAAAACCATAATAAACAAATACATAGATATTCCAATATTCCACAGTACTATAAATTAGATTCCACATCATTATTTTGGAATCTCCTTAAATAAACACATAATCATTCCACTACATCATTTTCATACTCAACATTTCCAATAGTGATCGTATTTGACTTCCCTTTATCCTTTGCCTTATGTGGTTGCTCACGTTGATCATTATTAACCCTTGGATTAGGGCATTGATTAGCACAATTCCCCATTTCTTTGCACTTGAAGCATTGAAGTGTTGGTGGTGCGTTCTCTGCAGTCTTTTCTTTATTCATATAATTAGAAACCATTTTTCTATTACTTCGACACTCCACTACTTGATGAAATTCTTTTCCACACTTGAAACATTTTCTAGTGCCTTTTAGACAATCTCCACCATGCTTCTTTCCACACTTTGAGCATAAAGTAACATTCATCTTCTTTTCACCATTGTTCTGAGATTTTTCCTTGAACTCTATCTTTCGTTTCTTGTCAAAACCATGAGATGAATATGTAACACCAATTTCCCATTCTACCTTGATAGCACAACGCACAATTTCCTTATATCTACTAAAGTCTCTTATATCTAATTCCATTCGAAGAATTGGTATTAATCCACTGAAGAATCGATCAACTTTACTTTTAGGTTGAATGATAAATCCAGATGCATACCTTGCAAGCCTTTTAAAATTCGCCTCATATATACCAACAGATTCATCATCCTTTTGCTTAAGTTCAAGAAACTCCTTCTCCATATTTGTTCGAATAATACGAGGGAAGTACTTATTGAAAAATAAGTTCTTGAAATCGTTACATTCCATGGACTCAATTTCATCACTTTGCCTCTTATTCTTGATAAGATTCCACCATTGATCAGCATCACCTTCCAAACAATATACTACTAAGATGACTTTGTCATGCTCAGAACATTGTAGAACTGAAAATATCTTTTCAGTGGTACTGATCCATTGTTTAGCCACTAATGGATCAGAAGACCCGCTGAATGAAGGTGGACGCTTCCTCATGAAGGATTCAACAGAATGTTGCTCCTTTCTCTGCACATTTCGAAGTCCAGAATGATTCATAGCTTGTGTAATTATAGAAATCAGATTGTGCACTCCATCTCCCATAACATTGTTTTGTTCAGTAGAACAATCCTTGCATCGTCCATTACATTGATCAACATGGTTCCTTTGGGTTCCAACCATCGTCTAAAACCCAAAAAGGATAGCATGAGGCAAACATCATGATAGGGAAAAAACATAATAAAGGGGGGTGTACCTTCCATATATAACATCCTAGGTTTAATTCTAATATCGTTAGAATAATTCTAGGAATATAACCTATACTTATACATAACCTTAGGGACATCCCTAGACATACCTTATAAATATCTCTAGGGATCTCACTAAAGTTCGCGCATCCTAGTTTCCAAAGGTTGACTAAACCTTTCCTCTGATACCAACTGTAGAGACCCAAAGATTGACGTACATAGAAATTACATTACTTTTGCAGAATAATTAATACATAACAAAAACAGACACCAAAGGACCGTAATAGTTTAGTGTCTTTGGAAACTCAGAATATAATCTTCTAATCGTGGTGAAAGATCTTTAATATCTCCCATAAAGGTCTTCCCCTTTTGTTTCCTTACCTAAAACCTTTATTTATATCCTGGGGAAAAGAAAAAATATAAAAGGTGAGCTCAAATTCTCAGTAAGGGTAAGCATGTATAAAATAAAACAAACCATATACATTTGAACATAAAAACATGAATATAATGTTTAAACATCGAAATCTTGAGCAGTGACATAAAACATGGCAGCACGTAAGGCATAGATCATAATGGAACATCAATAATGATAAAATAGCTTGGAAATAAAACTTGTAATTGTGGAAAAACATTAATCAGATGATATTATTTCCATAGTAGCCAAGGCATTGCTGCCAAGACCATCTTAGTGGACAAAGTCCCTTACTGAACCGGGTTTACTTGCCGTTCCAGCCCTGTATTACTGAACCAGATTTACATTCCATTTTAGCCATGTCTATATCATGAGATAGAAATCTTTACCCAATGAATTTGAGGGAGATATAGGTCCCAACCATCTTATATTGAAATCATTCTTACGTGTTCCACAAAACAATAATAAATCACTCATCATAACCCAAAGAATAAATTGGGTTTCATAAACATCATTCCATCATAACATAATCCATATAAAACAAATGGATATAATTTCATCATAAGAAAAGTGAAAACATATAAATCATAGAGACATTATACTTGAAACATACACATATTAAATAATTTCATCTTAGATGGAAAATGGATTTGATAAAGCACTTGAAATGAATTCTTGAAGAAAATATCATTTCTTCTTGAAAATCATTTTCTTTTCACAAAATGCCATTCAATTTTAAAAGAAAAGTATTTTTTTGAAAATAGTCATGAAATCTTGTAGATTAAATTTCATAAAAATAAGGCATTATGAAACTGTAAAAATCTGTTCACGCCGTATAAGTTAAAAAAAACATTCTCCTCGTACTTTTGCCGGAAAAGTCAAAAAAAACCCTCATATGGTAAAAAAAAAAACGATTCCTTACATACCGTGTAGTAAAAGTAAAAAATGGGTAAAAATGACTTTAAACATACATGAAAACATTTTTATAGAACTTGGACATGGATGATAAATATAACCCCAGTAAATTCTTACGTATAAGAAATCTCAGATAAAAATGAGATTTGCAAAATTATCCCTTACCTTATATCCGATATGCTTCGTATGTATCCAAACCTCCTATATAATGATTTAAATAATGTCATTGACTTATTAAAAAATCATATTCATTGTTATGATATCATATATGGTTCACTTATGACTTTATATTACCCATTCCTTTATGAATTCAATGTTAAAACATCGTTTTGGGTAAAATCGTTTCATTTATCGTCCGTGTTTTGACTTGTAATTATTAATATGATTACATAGATCCTGATTACTTAATTCCAAAATATAAAACATGATTTATATATAATATATATTCAGAATATATATATATAATAGATTGATAAATGGAAAGAAATACACCATTCATGGAGACGGTAGGCCGTACGTACGCATGACCATTTTTTTCGTTTACTTATTGAATTGAATGGAATTAAGTAGATGACATACATACATATATATATATATATAAATACATTAGAATTATTATGTCATATATTTCATGATTACTTATTATATATACTTTATAATCATTCTTGAATTTTTAACATGTAAAATGAATCTCATAGCATCGTGGAGACGGTAATCCGTACGTACGCACGAGCGATGATATCATTCCCATATTTATTGAATGGAATTGGAGTGAATTATATAATATCTTAGAATGAGTATGATGTTATAATAATCATATTTAGTTATTATTTTCACCATTATACCCATCCAAGTAAATTGGTGGTGGAAAAAAAGATTACACTACGGCGTGGAGACGGTATTCCGTACATACGCACGTGCGGTGATTTCATTTTCCTTAGGATAGATAAAAGGTGAAATAGGGTTGTTTCATATTTATAATAACATATCAGTATATTAGGGATACTTATGTTATTAATTCATAATGAAACAACTAAAGAATAATATGTATAAGAAGAAATAAATTTGAAAGAATTGGCAACGGATATTACCTCTTCTTCGACATGCCTCTTGGAAACCTCCTCTTAGGGCACTAAAATTGGTCTTTGAAGAAGAACAGGACCTCTAGAATTTTTCTAAAGAGTTTTATAAGGGAAATGGGAAGGTTTTGGCCGAGCTTGAAGGCTCAAAAAGGTGTTAGGAGGAGAGGGGGGGGGGGTTCCCTTTTATAAGGGAGGAGAGGGGCACCTTTGGAATTATAAGAAATATTAATTTATAATAAATTCCAACCCCACTTAAAAATCTCCAAAATTACTCAAATAAGAATATTATATGATATTGGGTTGTAATCTCATCAACCAATAAAATTTAGACAAGTTGGGAATTTATTTTAAACATTATGAACTTGATTTATCCTTATATAATCTATTTAATTTTATTTTTGGTTATAATATTATAAATTTTAAATCATTATAAATAATTACTTATATGTTGTGAATTGTCCATAATTGTATTATTTATTAAATGTTAGACCATATAAATTTTAATTTATAATTTTTAAATATGTTTTTTTTATTTTTAAACAATTTTATAATATGTAATTTTTATAAAATAACAATAGTGTCAATTTTGACACTATTCATTTATTTTAATTTAAATAAAATCCTCATAGAATATATGTTCAAACTAAAAGTGTTAATATATTAATGACATTAAATATTTTTCTAGAAAATTAGTGTATCACATTAAATAGTTCATATAATATTTATTTTAATATTTGTAAAATCATTTATTTGATATTTCAATCAATAAAATAATTTCAACATCACTATTGTGTCATATTTAATGACAATTATTTAATCCCTAAAAATTATAAATAAATTCATATGATGTAGATAATTTTATTATCTTTATAGGGACTATTTATATCCTAAGTTTTATGATGTTTATCACCAAATTAAAATTATTATACTTATAAGATTTAAGAGAGTGACATGTTGTCACTTTCTTTGGTTTTAATAATAATTATATTATTTCATGGTCAAAAGTCCATTAAATGAATCTAGTACGACCCTTAGTTGATATGGGTCGAATTTTATTCATCAAATAGGATTTTTTAAGGTGTTAGGGTAATTTTATAATCTTATTTTTACCCTTAATTACCAGATTTACCTTTAACTGTAGTAAATAAAAATTATCGTAGTAACTATTCATAATATCAAAAAAAAAAGTAACCTATTAAAATAATTTAGACCTACTGAATTCAAATATGGAATCCATTTTTCAAAATTAAAAACACATAATTTTCAGTAATTAATTTAAAATTAATCCCGTTGTTAAGAAAACATGTTTTAAAAGTTAAAACATTACAAAAAGATTGAAATGATTTTACCTATGAATTCAATGTCGAATCAATGCTAATGACATAAATTATATTAAATGGTAAAAATATATTCAATTTATACTTTAAAATCATTTAATATTATAATTTAATTATATTAATTATTTCGATGAAAAAAGTTGTTTTTAATTAAAATATAGCGTATTTTTACTATTCATTAAAATATGAATGTTATCAGAATAATATGAAAATTTTATCCAAAGTAAATTTTTATATCCTTATTCCAAAGAAGAATTTTATTTTGTCAAATTGAACTTATTAACATGTCAAAAACTATATTTAAAGTGGGTGCGCCATCAAAAGGTGGCAAAATTTCATTTTTTGAAAAATCCCTATTTTACCCGAAAAATTTATTTTGTTCACATACCATGTTCTAGAAAATGTGTAAGATGAAATAATAATGTTATAACATTAAAAATTTAGTTAATACTATTCATAACGGCTAGTTCATAATTATATTATAACCATATATCGTTGTTTAGTGAAACCTGGTAATATGTACAACACACGCTATCGAGGAAGGTTGTGATTGCATGTAATGCAATCCAAGTCAGAGTTGTGTGTAGTGAAAGACTCCTTTGTTTTTTCATATAAAAAAATCCAACCATACTTCATTTATACATTGAATATATATATATATATATATATATACTCAATGTTTCCTAGAATAACTATTATCAAACAAACATGAAAATGTGTGTAACACAATCCAAGATTAGTGTTGTCTATACTGCAAGCTAATACGGTGTTGCATATAGCACATGATAATCTTTTTTTGGCGTACAATAAAAGATATTAAAGAAATTAACAAAAATATATCTTATAAAATCTCGGGTGGTTATAGATATATTCTTCTTGAAATGTGGAAATGTTTTCTTTCCTTTATAATTGTTTTATGTGTTATGATTTTATAATGGTACTAGGACATTTGACAGGTGGTTACGTGATAAACCAAATGACAGGTGGTGCGGTGAATACCAGGACGGGTGGTAACGATATAACCTCCAATGCATTGGGTATGGAAGTCGGCTGTATGGATATTCCATGTAGTGATATGTGTGGAATTCGACCGTATGATTATTCCTTTTAAGTATGTTTATGTCCCAAGTTACCTTCATATGTTATGTGTTCTTTATATGGGTTTATGGTAATCTTTTGGTTACAAAGGATAATTAGTGATCTTTTATTCAGTGAAGAGTATTTACTACTTCATAAAGGTGAAAAGTATTACTTTGATAAAGTAATCATGGTTTACTTGTTGTTTTGAAAAACTAACAGTTTTCCTTCTTTGTGTATCCTTTACTGGGCTTTTTATGCTCATCCCAAGTTTTTGAAATGTTCTCCATAGGACTTAAATATGAATAGGGTCAAGGATGAGATCAAGGAAAGACATGCTATCTAAAACATGGAACTAGACATGTTTCTTTTTAAGAGTTTTTATTTAATGGAAACTTAGTAGAAGTGTCTACTTTGTAATCTTTTGAGATGTAATAGTTATGTCCTAATTCTCTAAAAATCTAAACCAGAAAAGATCCTCTATGTGAATTATTCATTTAATTCATGATTATTCAATGTTTTAAGGCTGGGTCCTTGCAGTTGGTATCAAAGGCCAATTTAGATAACTTTCGAGGTTAGAGTGTTGTTTAAGCATAAGGGAAAAGTTGGGTATAACCAAAATGGGTAGTATATTAGATGGATTCATTGTTTTTTTGAAAGTTAGAATGAGTTTGAGATAACTTGGATAACTATATCTTAGTGTTTATCTTCCTCATTATTATATGATGATTTTACTGATATGCTCATATTGACTTTTTTGGTTTTAGTAAATGGATTGAACTAGCAGGTATCAAAGTAACAGTGGATCTAAAGGAAACTATGCCAGTTTTCTGAGCGAGCAACTGAATTATATGGGATATGTAATGATAAATCTTTTGTTTATCCTCAACCAACTATCTGGAGTCATGATTGACCACCTAAACCTTGGTTATTTTTATAAGGCATCATATATGCAAGAAACAAATCACTACAGAAGTTTAGTTAATAATCATAAAGGTAAGTGTGTTCAAAAACCTATGTGTCAAAGATGTGGAAAGAAACACCTAGGTAAATGTTTCAAAGGGACGGAAAGATGCTATAGATGTGGAAATGAATGTCATAAAGAAAGAACTTGCCATGGAAAAAGGAAGCATCCAGTTGAATCGAGGGAAGGGAAAGAAGTACTTTCTGAGGGATCAATTGAATGTTTTAAATGTGGTGTGCATGGTCATTATGCAAATACATGTCCTATGAAGAAGTTTCAGGAATGGGATCACCAAGATCATACAAATATTTGTTTACCAATACCTAATGCCATTCCGATTAAGGATGAAGAAAATGACAATGACCAATCAAAGGTATGGATTATTTCTTAACATATGTTTTCCTATTTTGGAATCTTAGGATATGATTCATAATTTTTTTGTAGGAAAGAAGTATGTAAGAATAAGTTGGAAAGGAATGGTTAATAGATCATGAAGAATGTTGAATGAGTAAGAATTCAACATATAAGGGATTCAAGAGTTATGGTAGATTTTAGGATGGTGAAATTCTTAAAATTATTAAGTCTCTTTTGATGACAAGGTTACATTAGAAGACTTTTTATAGTATGTGTAACCCTGATGTTTGATATATGAAAATTTTATTCAAGGAATAGTTATCTGTTCTTTTGTGGACATAGTTATAAAGAACCATTTTGGTTTATATGATCCTTACTTTTGAGGTAATTATGGGTTACTGAATGTTATGATGGAAAATGAAAGGAATGAGATAAAATTGAGGTTTAATTATGTTATGGTTATTTTTGATGATTTTATCTCTTTTTGGGGAATGTTTTGATAATTATATAGTTTTGGAAAAAAGGACAACACACAGACCATGTGACAAACCGTCGTGTCGGACAAAGCTGTGGGAATCGAACCCACAACCAAAGTGCGACTGGTATTTATCGCCTACCACTGGACTACGTGAAGTCCCTAGTTAGTATGAAAAATTATTTTTAGTTATATAATTTTATGAATCAAGAATAAGTTTATTTTGTGTTATCTAGGAAAATATTGACCAATCATGGAGGATATATGATTAGGTTAATTACTTTTCAATATGAGACTTTAAGAGAAACTGATGTTATTTAGAGATAAATGTTAATATTTACCTTGGAAGACTATGTGATTAAATCCTTCAAAGAATTGGGTTTCAATTTTAGTTTGGTTTTCATTGAATAATTTTATGGACAAATTGTTTATTGAATGGTCTTCGTTCAACTTTGGGTTTTGTTAGACAAATTTTGGAGATTAAGAATAGATTTTTTTATAAATGATTATCCTTTTTGGGTGTTATCTGATCTCGTACTAACAATTTTTGTTTTGGTTTTTATCTAAAGACATGAGAAATATATAGTTCTCTTTTTAGTATTAGGTGATTCTCTAGATGTTGATTATAGCGCTCTTAATGTGAACAAGTCATCCTAAATACTTATCTTATAGAGGAAAAAATGAGTTTGTGTAAGAAATCTAGTAAGAGATGAAAGTATAAATGACAAGAAAGTATGTTTCCTTGTGATTTAGTTAATCTCATAAATAAATTCTTCGATGAAAATTAAATTAAAACTAAAATGTTGTCTGTTAACTTTTCCTACCGGGGAATCAAATACCGTTTAACCCATCACAAGTTTGTGATTTTCTGGTGGTTAAATTTCTCCTAAACATGTTTCTATCACTCTGCATCAGAACTTAACCCTTTGTTTTTTTCTTCCATATCCATGTTTTCATGGTATCCTAGTACCTGTTGTCTCGGGTGACCTTGGTACTTTTCTTTCTTTCTTTTAAAGTGATAGTTTAATTTACTCCTTTTTCGATGTGGGGATTTCAATGAAGTTTCCAAGCCCAATTTTAAAATTGCGAGGACACAATTCCAAAAAGGGGGGAAGGATGTAACATCCTAGGTAAATAAAGAATATTAATTTTTTATATTTATTAATATTTGTGAATAAAATATTTATATTAATTTAAAGTAAACGCTATGCTCGATGGCATACCCAATACACAACAACGAGTTTCTTTGAAATCTTACGTTGCACTCTAATAATAAAATGATATTATTTTAAATGGTAGTTAATGCCTAGCCGTTGTAATAGAGGGAATGAACCAATCTAACTACAAAATGATTATATATGTTTGTCAAATATTTTTACTTTTATCCAATAAATGTTAGAGGCTTAAAATGCGAATGAATCCAATTTTAAGCGTAAATATTCGAATATTCTTTAAAAGGTAGATTAACCGCCTTTTGATAGAGAACCATTTTTAAATCCACTTTTTGACAATTTTATATGTTATATTGGACCAAATAAAATCCTTCTTTTGAATCTGGACATCAAAATTTAATTAGTTTAAATTTTTGTTATTTTTCTGATAAAGATCATTTTTTGTGAACATGTTGTATTTTAATTCAAAACCTCCTTTTAATATGATTTGTTTATATAGATAGATTATCTTTTTAATTGGGTTTAAAGTGTAGTTAGAATATATTTTTACCATTTAATCCAATGGTGGTCATTGGAATTTATTTCACTTTGAAATTGGACTTAAACTAGTGTCAATATTTTGATATATTTTGTTTCTTAAAAACACGCTATTTGTTTTGAAAATGGGAATTAATTATGAAATTGATTAATGAAACTTATATGTTTTGAATTTTTTAAAATAGAAATAATTTTTGAATTTTTAATATCAAATATAGCTTAGGGGGATTTTTTGGTATTTTTCTGAAAAACTTCAATTTTGGATGAATAGTGAAACCACTAAGTGGTGGTTAAAAAACTAATTTTTCATTTAAATGAAATTTTACCACCACTGTGATTTTAATTTCAAAAATCCAGCATACATGGTTGTCATTAGGATGTAAAACGTGGTTCAATGGGATGAAAATAATTTTGGGTGAATAGTAACTTTTAAGTTTTATTAATCACGATTAAAGGCAATTAGTGTAATTTAAGGTAAAGATAATGTTATAATAATATGAAATGACCATGAAACATGTCCTACCCTTATTGGATGAGTCATGAACGACCAATAAAATCCCTGGGTCAACTTGGGGACCCCATGGAACCACTTGGGTAAGAAAATGACATTAATAACTTTTTATTTAAAGTTAAAATAAAAATGTCACAAACATGTATTGTTTTACTAAAACAATTTTTACATGGATTTATACAAGTCATATTTTTGACTATAAATATTAATTGGAAAGATAAAAATATTTCCTACAGAATAGTATTTTTTTATAATGTTTAAATAGTAAATAAATTAATTTATTTATGACGCCATGATGATGCAACGATTAACTCATTAATGAATGATTTAAAAAAAATGAAAAGATAATGTAAAATATAAGATATAAACTTGTCAAAAACCTATTTAATGGGTGGATTTAGAACCCTTTTCACCTTATCCTATAAATATATAATTTTGGGACCTTTCATATCCTAAAATCATTTTATAATAAAGTAAGTTTTCAAGACTTTCCAAGAGTGCCCCTCCTCCCTCTTATAAAAGGCCCCCAACTCTACCTTCTTACCCACACCTCTCAAGCCCTTGGATCGTCCAAAATCTTCTCATATTGTCTCTACACATCCCTCTATTACTCCTAGAAGCCTCACTTTTGGAATAAGTCTTTTCAAGGAATCCTTTGAGCTCAAATAAAAAAGAGTTATCCGATTTGAAGGTAATGTCTTCTCTTATGTTATTTTGCTTTATTTTGCTTCTCCAACCCCTAAAATATTTTTATTCCTTTATTTTGTAAAATAAACCAGTATATAAAATATAATAGGATGTTTTTATGAGTAGGATTCGAGCTACACTCATAAAAACCTCCATATAATGGTTAAAGAACATACTATTTCTGTGGGTGACGAATTACTGCCTCACGAAACGATGATTGTTCAATATTCTTTTAACACCTCTAATGGTGGACATTAAGATGTAACTATATTTATATATGATATATAAATTATGTTTATTTATTTATTATGCTTATGTATTTTTCATTTATTCCATAACTTTATGGTTTTCATAATGGGTAAACGCGATAATTTCATTTTTGGAAGTGCGGACTACCGCCCCCTCAAAGTGATTTGAATCGTTAATACCATATGTGGGATGTATAAAGGATGGATTTAATGATGTTATAAATTATAATACACTATAATTATAATATACCTATGTATCATTATTTTTTTCATTCCATTAAAGTATAAAATAGAAATGAAAGTAGCGTTCATGCGTACGTACGACTTACCGTCTCGATGAACGGTACATTTCATTTCTTATCTCCAAATGTTATGTACTGTTATAAATACATATATATAATGGATATATATGTCATATATTACATCTAAATGATGTATATAATTATGTAATTATAAAATATATATATCTATCATTTACTTTTAATTCTATTAATATGAAAAAGAAATGAAAGTAGCGTTCATGCGTACGTACGACCTACCGTCTCCATGAACAATGCATTTCATTTTTTTCTCCAAATGTTATGTAATAGTATAAAATGAATATATACTGGATATATATAATATTTAAATAATTAATACTATTCTGGAAAAGATGTACCTATAACTACATGGAAAATTATTTTCCAACAAGTTCAATTTTGACTCATGTACCGAACATCGACAAAAACATCTGATATGAACTCACATTATTAACCAATTATTATAACATTATAATATGTGATATGAACAGAATAATAATCTTTAAAGGAGGAAATTAAGAAATTATAAATTGACCAAAGTTTATTATTCAGGAATATAAAGAAACGAACAAGACAAGTCGGACTTGAGGTAAGGGATCCAACCTCTCTTTTTTGAGTACTCTCTTTTATGTCACTTCTTTTAAGCTCCTCTTTCTTATTTTGGGAAATGTTATTCTATATTCCTATTAATGTACTTTTTATTTTCATATTATTATAGACCCTAATTTATATCTTCAATCCATTTTTGTAAGTTTTAAGTGGCACCGTTAGGCTGCCAAATTTTCGTAAGGGATATCTTATCTCACTTTTAATTCCGTGAGATTTCCACTGTTCTCCACTTATTTATTGAATGTGGTGTATTTTGTTCTTCAATTTGATATATATCATCATGATTCTATTTTTATTCATGGTATTCTGTGATTCATATTGTGTTTATTTTCTTTTGGTCATACGACTCGATTGATTATAATGAGGTATGGGGTTTTTATCTCACTTTTTGTTCCCGTGAGATTCATGCTACATTTGCCACTATTTCCTTTTGTGTGGTGTATGTACTACCCATGATTGTATTATTTGTGTAATATAATCTAATTTATGGGTATTTACATCTTCATTGTATGACCCTTATTTCATGGGGTGTACGTTTCGAAAGTTACCCAAATTGGTAAGGGGACTTTTCACCCTCCTATTTTTAAAAAGACTTATTTTTATTAGGTCTTTTAATTTAAATCTTCTTATATTGGGATATATTATTATATATCATTATTGTTTTAAATTCTATTTCCAAGTGATTATATACCCTTTTTATCTCTCATCTACTCATTTTCTGAATTTTTAAGTGACGCCGTTAGGCTGTCTAATTTCTGTAAGGGAACTTCTTAACCCAATTTTAATTATTTGGGTTAAACCTATAATTCTTGATTATGTCATACTATGAATATGTGTGGATGAACTATGATTGTTTTACACTTAATATCCTCTTATATTGGGTGCATTTATATTTTTCACACATAATTATGTAATTGATTTATCCTTAGTCTAAGGATACCGACTTTGTATGGGACTTAACCTCAATATTCTTTCATTGAGACATATTTTGTTTTATACACAACTTTCTTTTATACGGTTTATAAAACCCTTTGAATTTTACTTTTATTCAAAAGGAATCTTTTTATACGAATCATTTTACAAAACGATAAAAATTATGTTTCTTTTTAACGTAAGCAGTGACAAGGACCTTTCCGCCGTCGTGAGTAATATTTGATCTTTAGCTTTCTCAACAAGCCGTAATATTTTTAAAAGTAAATAAATACCATATATTATTTTATGTATTTTGGTATTGAAAATTGTTTTGATAATGTATTTGTTATGTCAATATATTTAAGTGATATATTGTGCTTGAAATGTGGAAATGTTTTCTTTCCTTTATAATTGTTTTATGTGTTATGATTTTATAATGGTACTTGGACATTTGATGGGTGGTTATGTGATAAACCAAATGACGGGTGGTTTCGTGAATACCAGGATGGGTGGTTACGTTATAAACTCCAATGCATTGGGTATGGAAGTCAACCGTATGGCTATTCCATGTAGTGATATGTGTGGAAGTCTTCCGTATGGTTATTCCATTTAAGTATGTTTATGTCCCAAGTTACCTTTATATGTTATGTGTTATTTATATGGGTTTATGGTAATATTTTGATTACAAAGGATAAGTAGTGATCTTTTATTCGGTGAAGAGTATTTACTACTTCATAAAGGTGAAAAGTATTACTTTGATAAATTATTCATGGTTTACTTGTTGTTTTGAAAAACTAACATTTTTCCTTCTTTGTGTATCCTTTATTGGGATTTTTATACTCATCCCAAGTTTTTGAAATGTTCTCCACGGAAATTAAAGATGAATAGGGTCAAGGATGAGATCAAGGAAAGACATGCTATCGAAACCATGGAACTAGACATGTTTCTTTTTAAGAGTTTTTATTTTATGGAAAATTAGTAGAAGTGTCTACTTTTTAATCTTTTGAGATGTAATAGTTATGTCCTAATTCTCTAAAACTCTAAACCTGAAAAGATCCTCTATGTGAATTATTCATTTAATTCATGATTATGTAATGTTTTAAGGCTGGGTCCTTACATTTAAACCATGATATAAATATCATATGTATTCCATATTCATGTATTATAGTAACCATAAAATTTAGAGATTTAAAATGAAATTCCCCATTCATGGAGATGGTAGGTCATACGTATTAATGAACGTTGTTTCAATTTTCCAGAAGGATATAATGAAATAAAGGTACATAATATATTAAAATTAAAGAATAATTTATATGTAATATATATCACATATTTTTATTAAAACAATCCTTATTATAAGTGAGGTGATTGACACACTTTTAAATTTTGGAAAAAAAATGTGCACCCAAATTTTTTCACAAGACACAAAGCTCCAAAATGGACCAGTCTCAATCCTATAATATCTAAGGTCAAAATATGACCATAAAATGGGTTTTGAACATGTTTTGTGTCATTTTAACCCTCATATTTTTAGTTTTACCCCATATAAAATCATTTTTTCCTTAACCACTATAAATATTTTTTACTATTTTTTCTATTCACTAAGGGATAAAATTAAGTTGAAATTATTAGTTAATAAAAATTATGATGATTCCAAATATGAAATCTAGTCATAAAAATTCTAAAAACATAAGTTTAATGTTTTAATATAAAAATAATCTGATGGATACGAGGAGAATTTTTTTTCCAAAGAGAAAATGTTCAAAAGTTTAAAAAGTTTTTATATCAAAATTCAAAATGAAAATCATTCTTATGAGGGATCAATTCCATATAGTCTAAAACTTTTCATGTTTTTGATGTTTTTGGTGCTCGGAGGGGGCCTAGAGAAAGTATGTAGGTGCTTAGATTCAAAATTTTGAAGCATGAAGGATTTCATGTTGCAAAGGTGCAGTTCACAGATTAGGTGAGAGCCCAATTCATGGTATGTTAGAATGGATAAGTGGAGAAATTCATCCATATAAGAAAACAAATATTCAAGGATTCTGGATACGTGGTGCTTACTAATATTTAAAAGCACCTACATGGATTACATACAAGAAGTTATGAATCAAATTTTATAACAAATATGGAAATCTGTCTTCAATTTTTTATGTATCGATGATCCATTTGTAGAAATCCTTGATGCCATATGAAACTGAAAGTTCACCAAAACATTAATCTCTTAGAAAATGTATTTTTCATACATATAGGATAGGATTATTTACCCTTGGTACTCTAACTAGAAATCATTCAATATTTAGGGAAATCATTTATTGTCTATAATAATGTTGCACGACACATAAAGTTATCCTTTCAAAATGCATCATATGTCTGCACCCCAACAATCCAAAGCTCCTTCAAATTGTCTATTAATGGTTGAAAATATATTTGAATATCATTTCTTAGATCGTTGGGTCTAGAAATAAATATACGCATGATATTAACTAGATTTTTCATACACATACATGATGAAAAATTATAAATATGAATTAAACCTGGATAGGTACTATATGCAGTATGCATCTACTGAAATGGGTTGAAACAATCACATGAAAATCCCAATCTAACATTCTATGGGTCGAATGAAAAATCCGGATGTAACCTATCAAATTTTTTCCATGCTAACCTGTCAGTAAGATGAATTATATCATCACTATACTTATTTCTTTAATATTCACACCATCTCATATTCTTAGCCATTTGTTCTAACATAAAATGTTTCTGAAGTTTGGTAATCAATGGAAAGTGACACATCACTTTCTCTAGTACATGGGATTGAGTTTCATCTTTCTTATTATTCCATCTCAATGTATCAAATTGTTTTCACACATTTAACTCAACATTACGCTTCTAGAAAAGACAATAATATTTAGGGAATGCGTGGATTTTAGCACTTGAAAATCAAAATTTACAAACCAACTTTCCTGCCATATAATGATTTTCAGAAATATATGCATCATCAGGTAGAAAGTCCTTAAAAAGGGTAAGTATATAGTTGATCACAATATTACTTAATTCGTACATTGTTTTCTCATGATACAATCTCATTAAAAACTTTAGTTTGGTCATTTTTTCACATGACTGATATACTGTGGTATTCACATCTTCGAAAAACTTACTAACATACTCAACATCATCATTCAGATCATTAGATGAAAATTGTGTTATTTCATTCATTTACTCTTCCATTTCTCTACATGAAGTGTTATCTTGATAAACAAATGGAAACCGATTAAAAATCAAATTTCTCATTCTGATACTTTTAGTTGAATCAAATTTATTCTCTATTTGAACTTTTTCTCCATTGTGATACCAAACACAATATTCTTTTTGAAAAACTTTTTTAGTGATGTGGTAACTTACTTCCTTACGTGTTAACCATGGTCCTCCAATGCAATCTAAACATGGGAATCAAATCAATCCACCGTCTGAACCATTATTGAATGAAAAATATAAAAAATATTCCAACTCCTTATGAAACTCATCAGTGATCTAATCAACATTATACATCCATATTCTATCCATTCTGTATAAATAAAAAAATAGTTAGTAAAATTGTTGAAGGTAAATAAGAACATTGAAACTTATTCATTCTTAAGAAAATTAGTATATGGACACATAAATTTATTATCCTAGTTATTAATGAATTTAGAAGTATGACACATTCATTATAGAATAGAAAAAAGTATTTTCATTTATAGATATTTAAGAGATGTTATTTTTGTACAAACCAGACAATGTGGTATAGGGAAGTCACATACAATTGTTTATTGTTTTATTGGAATGAGAATTATTATATGATATAGGTGTTACTCCAGTGTAAGAAGTTGAGGTAAGACTCTCATTACACAAAAGAGTTAAACCAGAAAAAATACAATGAATCAAGTTATTTCATTGGCTTATATTCCTTACATGCTTCTCTAGAAACATAAGTAAATGTATTCAAGATTAATGCATCAACTATAACATTATCATTTACTAAATTATATGAAGGATAAACCCAAACAAAGTAATATTAATGGAATTTATGAGAGTTTGAATAGATTCATTGTTGAAATAGGTTGAACAATGCTAATTGAGTATGAATGATGAAAATTTTTCTAGAGAGATATTGTGTGAAAAAATGTACATCTTCATAAATGTGCATAGAAAGACCAAATTCAAATATGTACTAAAATTAAATGACTTATAAAATGAAAAAAATGAGTTATTTCTATAACTTTGGTAGACCATTCAGGATTAATATAAAATAACTCTAATCTAGGAATATTTTATGGGAATGGAAAAAGGGTATCATTCTTAGATACTTATATAGTGGAAAAGGATTCAAATGTTGGAATAAAATACTTTATAATGTAACAAAATGCTATGATGTTAAAATAATTGAAAATAAACATATTTTTTTTATAGATGTATAAAACTTTTAAATTTTTATATAAAAATGATTATATTTCTAGAAAATAAAATTTTATACAAGATAAAATTGAATTATAGAAAAGGAATGAACAAGAGAGTGAATTTAGAGATCATCAATGCATTGAGTGATAAAATGCCTAGTGATGGGATCACTATGTTGTTTTTGGTACATGTAAGGGTCAAGGAATGGTCCAAGGACTTAGAAAAAACTCCTTAATAATGATTAGATATGATAACATGGGTTGGATTTATAGAGGCCTAGGGAGGATGATGACATTTCTTATTGATATATAGAGGGTTTTATTAGTGTTCAATGCATCATATTATAATGATACAATTAGATTAGACCATGTGATTTATATATTAAGGATGGTTTTTCTAAGAATATTTGGTTGTAATACGTGATAAGGGAGGCACAAGATGAAAATCATTGTAGGTGTTGATTGGTGAACGGTTAATGATATAGGTAGGTCCCTTGGGACCAAGGGAGAGGGGCTAGGCTGGTGTAGTATGGGGGAGGGAGAGGGAATGGTGGTGGGGCTGGTGCAAAAGGGGGGGTAGGGGGATGGTGGAGGGAGGGGGAGCCTTGGGAGGGGCAGTTGTAGGGTAGAGAAGGAGGAGGGGGAGGGGCTGGTGTAGAAGGTAGGGGGAGGGGGAGGGGCTAGGCTGGTAGTGTAGCGGGGGGGGGGGGGGGTGCAGTAGGGGGGTAGGGGTGTGCCTAAAAGAAACCATACAGTGGTATCAGATCTAGGGGAAGAATTAGATCTTTATATTATATATTAAGGGTGAGATTGTTGGTCCATACCCAATAGTATTTGGTAAAGTTGATTAAAATCCCAACAGCATGTCTATAGGGTGCTACAACATGGCCATGAAGGTTGTGTTATGAAGCCTGGTGTTTCACCATGGTATGTGATGTTTCAGCACGACACTTACACCCCAAGTCTCACATATAGCATAGGATATATAAACACATGGAATATAAGTCCTATAAGTTCAAGCCCTACTAGAAGTTCTTTTTAGAGTGTAGTGGGAAATGAGCTCTAAAAAAGATTTACAGAAGGAGCCATAAAGTGGGAAATATTTTGGTATTGGAGTGTACATAAAAATTAACCTATAATATACTTGTTCCCATACTCCTAGAACTAACCACACATAATTCAAGAACCAACTTTCAACTATTTAGATATAATAAAATACTTCCATCACTTTGAAGTAAGATCAACAGTATAGGATCATGTCCCTCCTAATAAATATGGATATGAAATTATTCCTAAAAATCTATAATTCACAAAGGATATATAAAATTACATTACCCATTATAATATAATTGTATCATAGGTTATTGAACTCTTTCATAACTTATGATATGATAATATCATAATCATATCTTCTAACTTCATCTTCGTAGACTCAAACAGTCATCAATAAGATTAAGTTTGGTTTATTATTCTTTTTCCTCTTCTTCAACATACAATAAAAATCCTTCAATGTATTTTTAGTTATCTTTAATTATTCAGTGGATAAAATTTGTAACTTGTTCATAGGTTTAGTTATATATCTTAGATAATCAAGGTCTAAAATAGGATGCAGTTTCGTGTCTCTTTCTTATTTTTCTCTTCAACTCAATGATTTTATCTAATTATAGAAGGGTTGAGATAATTTTATTTATTATTATTCATAATTTTATATTAAAATTAATGTGATAATATTTCCATATTCTAATATAAAAAAATTATTCATTTGAGGCGTTGTATCTCCTTCATAATTCTCATTTATCCTAGTAAATTATTTCTTTATTTAATGATAAAAAATACTTGGGAAAATATTTCCTTATGATATTCCAAAATAATATTAATAGATATAATTATTTAATCTTTCAAAAGAAATACAAAATCTTTTAATTCCATGTCTACATGGGAAACACTTGGATGTATCTATCACCGTTGTGGAAGCACTAGTTGCAACAAAAATATTTCTCGAAAAATTTTATTCCAAACACATTATAGCTTAGTAATAGACTTGTGGTGAAACTAATACATGGATAATATATCCAACATTTAAGGTATTTATGTTCAATTATCTACATGGAATTATTTTTCTCTTCATAGCATACCGACTGATACATTCTTCATTCATTGAAACTAACAACTTAAATAATGGCATGAATAAAAGCATTATGATATTTATACTTTCAAGAATAGAAAATAATCATCTAGGTTTAAATCCTCTTTTCCAAAATAAAATTTGTAAATCTCCCAATATAATTAAAAAGATCTAATATATTTTTCAAGGTAGTTACCTTCACATAAGAATTAGTTTCTATTTCTTATCAAAATAATCTTTAGATACATTTTTATATTTCTAATTTATATGTAAATAAGACCTTAACTTAAGATATATTTAGTATTACATATACAGGGTATGCATTATTTCCATTTACACTTTCTCATTTTATCAAATGATCATGATTATTATATAATAAATTATTAATGATATTTATTATAGTGAAACTTCAGGCCTTTATTGATATTATGATTTTGAATACTCATATGTATGATATTATTACTCTTTTATTTATTATTATGATTTTGACCTTTCACATTTTTCACTTCCCCTTGAGTGACTCTTAGAGGATATATTTTCACTCTTACATAACTCTGTAGACTCACCTAGATATTAAATTTCTATTCTCCTAGAAATATTATGTATTATATTCAACATTTTATGCATCTCAGTGTGAGATACAAGGGACTACCAGTATTCTAGTTTATTTCAGAGATACTTTTCATATATCTCAATATGATTTTGGACTTCATCAATTTATTCAATCTAAGATAATATAGTATGTAACTAAATGTGATTATACACTTTTACAATTTTCTAAAACAAGGTAATAAATTACCTATCATTTCCTTTTTCACTTCATCAGTATCCCGATACAAATAATTTCCTAATTTTTATAAACATTTTTAGATCCTCTAAAACACTTCAAAATATTTTGGAATGCGTTCAAAATTTCTTCACATATATATAATGATCTTCATCATTATAACTCAATGTAACTAAATAATTATACAAAAATGAAAATATACTCATATAAATTAAATTTATTAAACAAGTTCTACTCATAAATTCTCAAATAATATCCTCCTCAAACCAAAATCTGTAAAACTTCAACCAAAAACAATAATTCCTAGTTAATGGATCTCTAATAATAACCAATGGTAGCATTTTACTTTTTCATATATGTAATGTCAAGAAACCCTTTTCATTGCATTCTTTTTCCATATAAATAGTTATGGTAGTAACTAAATTCAATATCCATTTACATCATTCAAAAATATTATAACATTTTATATTGATAGATAATTGGTAGCTTCTTTATATCATCTTTCCCATTATTGAAAAAATATCTATAACATGATAAAAAATTAGGGGTTTAATCTTTAATCCATAATCAACTTAAACTATGAAAATACTATATCAATTCCAAACCTTGTATCTAATTCAATTGAATAATGTTCATCGTATTCTAAAATCTAATAGTTTATCAGTTAAAATGAAATAAATCCTACTTATAAAATGAAAAGGTTAACATTAGGGTATTTGTGTATTAGTGTAATACTTACCAGTTCACCTACTGGAATGGATGTATCATGAAAGAAGGGAGAGAATAGGGTTCATCCGTGAGAGTAGGGATGGGTAGGGTTCCTTTAACAAATCTAGAGAGGGTAGGAGTCAATGTCACGAGAGCAGGGAACAATTAGGCTTCCATTGCATGAGCCTATATCGCGAGATCATGGATTAATTGGATTCATCACAAGGGCATGCAGGTAGGGAAATGAAGTTCGATCAATACCTGATTGGGTTCTTCATGATAGTAGTGGGGGAGGGGGGGGGGTGTTCAATCATTTGAGAGAGGGTTCGATCACTAAAGATGAAAGGAAAGGATAAGGAGAGTTTGATTGTGGGAGGAAGGGAGAGGGATTCGATCTCACAAGGCAGGGATAAGGATTCAATCGTGAGACGTAGGGAGGTTCGGGTTGGGGTAGCAGGATGTGGCCATGGTGCACCTAAAACCCATGGAAGAATACTTCTCTACTACCACGATTAATTAAATAGTGGAAACACAATAGTGGAAGTATCCTCATTTTATATTTGTTCATGGATGAGCTTTGGATGGCTAATGTGATGTGGGTGGGGAGGACCAGATGATGTGGAAACCATTAATGTATATAATGGTGAGGTGAATTAGGATATACATGTGGGTGTTGGGGATGAAACCATAGCTGATGGGATAGGTTAAAGATGGCATTACCCTTTGATGTGATGTCGAGATCTAATATTATCTCTTATAAATTTGTTTAATGGTTGATGGGAATGTTTCTTATTTTATATGCATTCCTTTACCCACTGCTTGAGGTAGCTGGATTTCTTGGTTGCATGTTTCCTCTTTATGGTAGATTGGGATGGTTTTTCTTGAGTAACTGGTCTATAGAATGGTTCTTTTAATGAATAAATAATTCTTAACCCACCATTTTGGTGTTTTTGGAATGAAAATTCTAAAAAGATGTTAATCTTGAGAAACCATGGACTTGGATTGAATTATTCCTAGAGGGCATGGACCTTTCTATGATTATTAATTTAATGAAATGTGGAATAATGTTAATGGTAATTTTAATTAAATTTTGAATTAATTAATGGAAGAAAAATGATAAAAAAAGAAATCATGTAATTATTGTACCT
The DNA here is from genome assembly GCA_963277665.1 of Viscum album. NCBI lineage: Eukaryota > Viridiplantae > Streptophyta > Magnoliopsida > Santalales > Viscaceae > Viscum > Viscum album. The sequence continues at coordinate 6,064,136 of OY728147.1, forward strand.
CTTTTTAATTCTGACCTACTTATAGGATATTTGGTCTTTGCAGTGGAAGTTGGGATCCCAATTGATGTTAGTTGTAGTTGAGTCTAAGAGTAGGTTAATCCAATAGTGTGGTTATGATATATATTATATTTTATGTATTTTATGATTTCATATGATACCCCACCCATGTTGGCTAGGGTTACTAACACCCAGTGGACTCTTAGAGGTTGTTTTCCACAAACATCTCTGTGGGAGTATAGATGGATGACTACCCTCCTCTAGCCCCACTATCTTCTCTTAATAGTTACTTGTGCTGGTATGCACCTAGATTAGTTTTCCCATGTATGTGTGTAGAGGGATGTGATGGATTTTGGTCATTTCACACACATGTATCTATGGATACAATATCCAAAATATTATTATAGGTATGGAATCTATAGGTAGTGGTGGCTTGAGGTACTTACTCGGTTTATGGGATGTAATGGATTGAGGTATAATACTCGATGTATGATACACATCATACAAGCTCTTGTGGATGCTAAAATATACATGGTTACTATATAGGGTAATTTGATATGGGATGATGTGATGATGCGATGCATTAGGTGCATGTTATGATGACTTTCCCAGGTGTCTTTTGGATGGATAATTTTGGAGAGAGAATAATTAGGTTCTGCAATGTTTGGGAAGAGCGGAAAACCAGTGGGGAAGAAAGAGCAGGGTACCCTTGATGTTTCATTATTATATTATATTCTATCTCATATGAAATACTTGGTGAGTGTTATCCATGGTGAGGCAGGGAACTTAGTATACTATTTAGGCAACGAGTTAGTTTTGATGTTGTTCACTGCGCTTTATCATGATTTATTTATATTTTGAATGAGAGGCCCTAGAGAGAATTATACTGAGTATACTATTATGCTCACCCAAAATTTAAATTAACTATTTTTAGGTTATACATAGTAGGATAGAGATCAGGCTGGATATTATGAGCTCATGGTTTTTCAATATCTCTTTGGGATTTGGGGTCATTTTCCTCTTTACCTTTCTCGTACTTATAGTTTTCTTTTTCACTTTTATAGTATTGTATGACATTGCATGTTTTCACTTGGGATTTCTTTATATATGTATGAGTAGGTATTGATTTGTCTATATATCTTATCTTCACGTTCTCTTAGAGGGTAATTCCTCCCATATGAATTTTTATTATACCCTCAGTGCTAGTTGTCAACTCGGGGCCTACTGGTGGTGAGACACAGGCAGTCACCATCTCCTTTATCTCATTGTCGGCCAAGGAGGGTTACACTTTAGGGGGAGGGGTCATGAAAATTCCAATAAACAAAATAGGATGAATAGATATATAATTGAAATAATTTTACCTTTTAAACCATCTTAAAATAATTTTAAAGTATTTAAATACTGTAAAATAATTGAAAATTCTTAATAAAAACTAGTATTTTTCTCTTTTAATTTTAAATTTTATCTTCTTAGAAAAGTATCAAAAATTTAACCCTAAGATAAATTTAACATGAATATTTACAAAATTAATTTCATTTTTTCAAATAAATTTTCTAAAATTGAAAAAAAAATAATTTTAAAATAAGTTCTCAAAAAGTGACAAAACAATAATTTGGAAAAGTACATTTTTTAGTGTAAAATTAGTTTTATTATTATCACTTATGTAGAAAACATGTAAGATGAATGATACACATTTTATTGAATATATCATATATAAATGTCATTAAAATAATTCACTAAAAGTGAGTTTTTTAATTTATTTGGGTAAATGTGATTGTGTGCATAAAAATTGTTATTCAAAAAAATATTTCCTTTATTTTGAGATAGTTTTTATTTTATTTTATAATTTATGGGACACCAATAAATTCATTTTATATAAATATATAATAAATAACTATCATATTAAAAAATAATATTTTAATAGTATGTCATGTTTAGATAAATCTTATCATTGCATGTAATGAATGATAAACTCAGTGTTGCATGTTATGCAAGCTAAAATCATTTCTTTATCTAATGAAAAATATTAAAAAGTTTAAATTTATTTTAAAAATATATATTTCAAAAAAATTATGGGTTTTATATTCTACACCACTTAAAATGAATTTCTCCCTAAAATTTTTTCACTTTGGTATGAACAACTGAGGATACTTTTTCCTCATTACATCCTCGAGTTCCCATGTAGCTTCCTCAGGATGCTATTTTTCCATGAAACATTGGAAGTGTGAGTGGTCTTGTTTTGTAACCCTTTCTCTATATTATCCATAATCTCCACTAGTTACTTCTTATAAGAATGATAATGCTCCAGCAGTTTGACCTCTAGGTTCAGTACATGTGAAGGATTAAGTTTGTACTTCCTTAGGTGAGATACGTGGAACACACCATGAACCTAAGAGAGGTTCAATGGAAGTTCCAATCAGTAGGATACCATCCTAATATGATTAAGAATTTTGAATGGACCAATATACCTAGGGATTATCTTTCCTTTATATCATAGGCAATGTTGAATCATAAGAGTATCTTAGATGGTTATACTTACAATAGGGGTGAATTGTCGGTTAAAAAGATTACACTAATAAAAACACAATACCTCTTAAAGTAATATTGGCGGACTTATAGATTGTTCGATGATCAGAGTGAAGGAATTAGAATCATAGTTGATCTGATTATATCATGGTTTTCTTTTATTGTAATCATATATACACTGATAAATCAAATAGTATAGAAGGATAAGCATGAAGACTAACTTTATTTTACATGAAAATGGGAACAGACTTGTAAAACAAAGAAATAAAATATCTAATAAAAGTATGAATGAATTAAAAGATATATTAAAATAATACACTCTTTTAACCTTAAGAGTAAAGGTAGTCAATGACCACGACTAAAGGTATCCACAATTTTATACTTACTATAAATTATGTCTTTCCTTCTTTGGAAATACCTTAATATAATGATCGTAATAAGATCTGTCTTCTTATCCTCAAAATACCTTAATATGATGATCAATGTTTATCTTCCTTGCCCTTAAATCCATCAACATGATGGATCAGATTCACCATATTCCTATCCCTAAAATCCCTTGATCGTAAAAATTACTAGACACATGATTAAAAAAGAAAATTAGTTCTGAAAGAAACAACCCTAACAAAGATTCCTTATAACTATAACTATCTAAATTATTACCAAGACTTAAGAATGAGGTGTTAATGCATAAAAAACATTATACAGATTGAGTTACGAATGTAATCTTCTCCAAACTCTTCAAATGACCTGCTACTTATAGAAGAAGCTTCAACAATCATATTTATGTGTTTGTTTCAATGACCTAAAACATCTAGCTCTTTGACATATCATATTTTTATGTAATAACTAAATGTCTGACATCATTTTTAGCACAATTATATTGGTAAAAGAATTCCTTATGATAGAAACAAGACTATATATTATGATTATAAACATATCATAGTCTGATGGAATTACTTATTGTTTTTCAATATGGTAAACCTTATTAGGTTCAGTCTGATATATCCGTACCATAATCAATATGATAATCATGACTTTTGTTAGTACGATAGACATGAAAAATGTCTAACTACTAGTTTGAATAAAGGTAAGTCTGATTAATTGGGTGCATAATTAATCTGACAGATTGTATTGAATAATGATAGGTTTATAATCATAATACATTATAAAATTTTCTATTTATGGTAAAAGTAAAGTTTTCTACAAAAACATACTAAAATACTTGAGATATAAAAATCTAGTAAATAAAGTTTTAAGGCAGTGTTTGTGATTTCTAAAACTAATGGAATAATAAAGCGAGGATTAATACTTCTGACTCAAAAATCCATCCCTTTTTGGAAATCAAAAACCACAAAACATAAATGATCAATTACTTGAAAAACTCACAAACCTTTTTTATTTTAAGAACTATGATTTTATTATTTACAACTTAACTCACCCTGAGTTTGTAACTCTTTTGAAATATGATGAAAATTATTAGAATAACTCTTCCTTAAATAATAATTCTTCCCCTTTAGAATAACTCTCCCCCTAAGGATAATATCTCTAATTTTATTAAAACTTCTCCCCATTTATAAAATATTCTCCCCCTTTGTAAAATATTCTCCCTCTTTTTGATTTACAAAAAGGAATTGGAATGAATTAAAAGTGGTTCTGAGTGGGATGATTTGTTGTGTGGTTGTGCATATAGCGGTAGCAACAAAAGTGGTTCTGAGTGGGATGCTTGTTTGTTTGGAAACCCATAGGTTGTGTTGAGTGTTTACTTATCTCTATGTATAAATTTTAGTTACTTGTGATTTCTATATGCATCTCACCCTTGTTGAGAACCATGTATCGAACACCCCCATTTCATGGGGGAGGGTTTCTTTCCCAATATCCTGGTGGGATGATGGATGGATGGTTACTGACTTTCTTCCCTGCACCCTGTTCCAGTTTCTTACTGCTCAAGCATATCTGGGAAGGCTATAATAGATTGAGGCTTACCATATCCCAAGATCTTTTGGGAATGGGTTTGTTTTTTATTAGAGTCCTAGGTGTTTTTGAGCCAGGTTTGTTTTCCCAAGTGTCTTCGGGATGAGGCCTAGGTGTCTTTGGGTGAGAGACATGGTTGTTGTGGCCCAGGTTTCTACGGGTGGGATTTTATATGGTTTGAGGCCTAGATGTGTACAGGAAGGTTGTTGCAGTGGGACTGCGTATGGGAAGAGTGGTAGAATTAAGATGTTATCCATTAGGAATGAGCAGTTAACCAGTGGGAAAGTGGTGTTGGGTACCCCAACATTAATGTGTTTATATTATCACCTCACTTGACATGAATTATTTGGAGAGTGTTCCTTGGTGAGGATAGGATGGTTAGTATTCCTTGGTAGGTTCTTTAATGTTCTACTGTTTTCTCACCGGGTCATTAGTATGATCCCCCACATGTGCATGGGGATCTTTAGTTTCATACTCAGTATACTTATATTCTCACCATACGTATATAAAATTGTTTTCAAGTTTCTAGGAGGACATTGAGGACTATTTTGGACTTTACTAGTTTGGGAATTGGGATTAGTTATTGTTTCTTTGTAGTCTTTTTCTATTGGTACTTTAACTTTGGATATTTTTTTGTACTTTGTATGAGATTAACTTTTGAACATGCATGTGGGAATGGATTTTGTCTTTACTTTTACTTTTAGTATTTGGAGTTTCTTGGGATTTACCATCTTATCTCCTAATATTGTTCTATAAAATGGGTAATGAATTCTATTTTTGTGTGATATTTGATACCCTTTGTGTTATTTTCCACTCAGGGGCCTATTGAAGGCAGGACTGAGGGGTCATTATCTCTTCTTCATCTTGAGGAAGGAAGGGCGTGTCACTTTATTGTCCCTTACCTCATCTTGAAGTGGGCGGGTTGTGACACATAAGTTGAATGGTACTAAGAAAATATATTCAGTGGAAAATTAAATTTTTTGTAAAATACATGATGGAGGTAAAGACAACCCTAAATATATTCCTCATATTGAGATAATGATGATGAAATGATTGATTTGGATAAGTTCTAGCTACCTTGGAATTGATTAGTGACTTATAGAAAAGTGGTCTATGATGTCATTAATGGATTTTACAACACTTTTGGATAAAAGGAATATATCCAAAACACTTGTAAGGATGAATTCATTTTTCTAATAAGGTTTTATAGTAATTTGAGTTATTACCATATTTCAAGGGGACACATGATGAAGTTATTCACATTTTTAGAATGTGAAAAATTAGAGCAACTTCATGTTGATTAAATGAAAATAAGGTATTTGATGCATTGAGTAGGATGGATCATGGAGTTCCAAACAAAATGAGGTTTTATAAGGACCTCATGTACATGAATCTTTCAAGAATGGATATGGTAATTATCAAGGAAGGGTGTTATAAGATTTGGAAAGAAACAGAAACGGATCCCCAGGTACATCGACCCTTTTGAAATTTGAGAGAGAATTAAAGTTACATTTTATCATTTGACAATGTTTCCAAGCCTTTATAAGGCACCCAATGTTTTCTTTGTCTCATTATTGATAATGTACATGCCAGAACCAATGCATGTCCTCACTTCTCAAGGTATAGGATTAGAAACTAACATATCATATTGTGAAGAGTCTATCCGAATTATGAAAACTAAAGAATAGGTGTTGAGGAATCAGATGAATTGACTGGTAAAGGCACTTTTAAAAAATCATAAAATTGAAGAGGAAACATAGGATCCTGAGGAACTTATGATGAAGAACTACCCAAATCGTTTTATAAGGTAACATTCTTGTAATCTTGAGGATGAAATTTTTGTAAGGGGGGAAGAATGTTACACCTTAAAGATTAAAAAATAATAATAATATAGAATTCATAAAATACTAAGTCATTATGAAACAAAACTTTTTTATAACCTATCCAATGAACATAATTTGTATTCTTCTCTGATTTGAATTTGGAAAAATTGACTTACACAATTGCAATAAGTAATATATTTAGAGTCTGATTAGATCAACTTAAATTTTTTCTGAATCGTAACTTACCCTTATAAATAGTAATGTACCAATAGGAATAATAACCAAACTCATGTAGGTATAAAAAAAATTTAGACACCATTTAAATGAGAGTAAATATTTTAACAATTAATAATTATGTGTTGGTATTTTTGTGAGTAATAAATATTTAATTGTAATTTTAAATTAATAAATTAATAAAATTAATTTACATATAATATATTCATAAATAAATATATATATATTTAAATTATTTTAGGATATTTTTACGGGACCTCGGTTAATTTTTGAAATAATTATAAAATCAGTTTTAAATTTATAATCTGTATTTTTCATGTAAAAATGATTTTATTTAAAAATTAAATTTCTCTTATTTAGATAATTATATTTATAAAATGGACTTAATTTTTCAATTATACACATAAAAAATTGGTTATGGTGAATTTTTTTGTATTGTTTTGAAATACTCAATTTTTTTTTGTGAATAGTGAAATTCGATAATTTACGAAATATGATAAATAAATGAATTTCTGTATCATACTTGAGTCATGATTATGTAAATGGAAATTGGTTCGAACTCAAATACATTTATTACAATCTTTAGTCACAATAATCAATATTATTCATAGTCTTGATAAAAAAATAACAAAACAATGATTAAAATAATTGAAAAACCCTCCTCTCCTCCACTATAAAAACCACCACTTACTCCCTCTTCTCTTCACTCCTATAAGCCTTTAATATTATCAAAGATCTTCCCAAATACTCTTCCCTAGTACCACCCCATATCCAAGAGCCCTTGGACTTTCCAAAATATCATAACCCTTTCCCTTAAAGAGGATCCCAAGGAGGTTATTTGAAGAGGTAAACTCTCTCCCTTTTTCTTTTAATTTCCTTTTCAATTTGTTTTATATTGTTATATTCTCCTCAACTCCTCTATCCAAATGATCATGATAAATCCAGTATAAACTATATAATGGAATGATATAATTTTAATTAAATACTCATCATAAATCTCAATACTCTCTCTCTTATTTTAAAAACAAAGTCATCCTCTAGGAGGTGCCAATTTACAACCTTCGTGGATGATGAAGTTTCATTCTTAAAATTAGTCTTCAAGTATATTATTAAAAAAAAATTAAGGGTTGATAAAGATTTTAAAATTTATAATATAACCATATTTATGTTCTATATGTAAAATATTTACTTTATATAAGATTATACAACAAAATGAGTTCAATGTGATCAATAGTTGTCGTAATAATCTAAACGATAATCACTAAATGTATTATCTAATGATTCATCCACAAAATATATAACCAAATGATATATATAACCATTTAAAATTATGTATTATCATTAAAAAAATTCAATTATAATTCAATAGAATTATACCAATTTTAAATGAACTCCAATACTTATAAACAAGCAAACCAATTATGAAAACCAAGAAAACGAACACTCTGGAACGACGTAATTCAATATTATAACATATTAATAATTACATAAATGAATTTAATACAACTATAATTAATAAAATATATGTATATAAGGTTTTTAATTAATTAATTAGTGGATATAATTTTATTATCCAGGATGTTAAGGTCATGTGCAGAATACATTCAGACATAGGGTAAGGATTTTCTAAACTCACTTTCATTTTTGTGAGACATGCCTTACTTGCCACTATTTATTTTGTGTGGTGTATATATATTTTCCATTTATTTATCAAATAATTAATATATTTATTTTCATTTTATTGAATGTATCATTTGATTATTATTAATTTTGGGTCATATGATTCGATTGATTACAAAGTGGTAAGGGTTTTCTAGTTGAACCTCCATTTTCTTTTGGATTAATCTTTTTCTATCATTACCCAAATGAAATAATTAATTATTATTATTTAACCATAATAAATTCTATGTGAATATTCTATATATATGTACCAATCATAATCCTTCTTTCTTTTATGTGTATTTTTATGTTTTTATATGATCTTTCTCAAACCCTTCCCGATATACAAGCCCGATTCAATGGAACTTCTCGAATTCTTACCTATTTTCAATGTTACTATATAATCTATTTTAAGTCACCTTTTTTTATAAAATCACTCATTTTATTATGAAAAAATTATCTTATTTAACTTCTGGTTTTATACAAATATTTTTTCAAAATAACTCTTCTTTTCAAAGTAGAAGAGTATTTCTCTCAATAATTTCTCAATGGCTTTATATGATTATTTTCATATATTTCAAAACTCTTATTGATTGCTATGTTTAATTGGAATTAATATTTTATTATATAATTTAAAATATTTTATTAAATTTTCTATGATAATTTTTACTATGTATGTGCTATTCTGATACCATTCACCCTATTACTCATAATGGTTAGTGATTATGTTTACAGATTGGGAAAAGTTATTTACATTTCATATGTATATGTTGTTCATGTTTTATCACATTCACATGTGGAATTTATTGAAATTATTAAGTTATGGGTGGATCCCTCTATATCCCCTTAATTCCTCGATAGGTCTCATAAGACAAACTAGATAGGGTTTTGGCCAAGGAATTACCCATTTAAGAACTAGATTCTTAGCATGTAACTATGACAATAATATATTCTAGCATGAAGACTTGGTAGATTCTGCGCATGAAGCCTTGATGGTATGTTTTATATATCCATAGTTATGAATTTATATCATTATGAAATTAGTAATTGATATTCCATGTGGTTATTTACTAATAGAATACTCATGGTTAGGTTTTATTATGACATTATTCATTCATCTTTTATTTATGCCATATTATTCTCAAGTATATGTTTAAAGGAATGTGTTTTTAGTTATTCACCATGCCTAATGTTTATGTTTATGATATCTTCCATTGTATTTATTACCCTTACTAAGCATCTGATATCATCCCTTTCTTATGTTTTTTTTTCTCAGGATACGAGGAAGTATATTATGAATGAATTGCAGGGATAGTCCAGGAGTTGTGGATGTTTCTAGTGGAAATTATATAATGTATTTCATTCAATTTTTAATGTTTAAATTATATATGTATCATGTTTTCCAAAACTACTAAAATTTATGGTCCATTAGTATTTTATTACTTATAATCATGCTGATGTAATAAACTAATGCCCTGACTCCAGGCTTTTGGGGTTGGGGCGTTACACACTTGGTATAACAGCCGAGAACCCGCACTCACAGATTTAGTGTTGAAATCATAAACTTTATATTTTTAACTTTGATACCAATGGAGGTGACTTAATTTTCACCATCCAAAACATACAGTATCAAAAGTAAATATTGGACCACTTACATTTTCAAGACCTCTTAGGTTTAGAGTTTTAAAGAATTAGGAAAAAAATACAGCATAAACAATACCCATGTAGTTAAATGACCATTTCTACAACTTAATATTGATTTCCTTATTTCACATTAATTAATCACAATAATCCAAATGAAACCCTTCAGGAAATAATTCATTCAACTTCATTTATTCATATCCTGGGGAAAATAAAACATAACAAGGGTGAGCTCAAATGCTCTGTCATGGTAAACATAAAAATTACCAATTAAATGTCAAGAATGATCATAAGAAGTGTATAAGGGTATAACCACATAATCAGAGAGAATGAGTGAATCATAAAATAACTCATACCCATCAATACCTAAATCATCAAATATAACAACATGTAAAAGGAAAGAGTATTGAGAATCAATAATCCTAAGCCATTTGATATCAATCTTGATCATAAGAAACATTATAAACCTATAACAAGCATCACATAAATGTGCTAGTATATTAGAAAATTTTTCTTCATAACCCATGTTAAAACCATGTCATAAATAACTGGATCCCAATTAAATCCATAGGAGAAACCCTCACGTAACTCCCACCTTTTTCCTCTCAGAAAAATACCATTACCAAATATATTGGAGCGCTTTCTGAATGCACCAATAATTTAAGCTATAACAGAATCACCCAGTGTTATTGGGGTCACCCCATAATATAATTTGTAAAGGTCTCACATAGTATTTTCTAGGATACAACATCATATAAGTTGTAATGGTCTCTCCTGGTTCTATATGATTTTCCCCATTGTATAAGTTGTAAGAGGCTCACCCGGTGCTATCTGGGCGCACCCATCATATATAACATCCAAGAACCAAAACATGAATAATGTATATAGAGACTTAATATCATCATAAAACTCATAGAAAAAATCACTATTCCCTTTATAACTTGATTAAACTATAGAAAAAAACTTTTTTTTTATTTCAATATATTTCAAATATGATTGGCCCATATAAAAGAAATGGGTTCCATAACAATCTCTTTGAAACAATATTAATCCATCCAGAGAAAGAATGAGAATGGTATCATTAAAAAATGCACCTTATAGATTATAAGTAACAACCAGGTTTTTTTATGTTGATGAATGTAAATACCATTAAAATATCATCAAAAAATAGTCTTGGGGAAAAAATCTCTTTATTTTGAAAATCACTTTTTAAAACATAAAACATTTCAAAATAATTTTCTTTGGAAATATTTTTTTTAAAACCAAGAATTACCAGAATATTTATAAAACATTTTCATTAAAAATAACCATGTAAAATTTCAATGTAATCTTCAAAGAAATAACAATCATGTCAGTGGGTAATTTTTTACATGTCATAAAGAACATTCCTTTTGCATAGTAAAATGGTTAGAAAAGTACCTTATTCGGAAAGTGATAAGAAGATAAATTTGAAAAAAATTAAAAAGAAAAAATGGGTAAAAATATATTTAATAAATAATTTTGAAAAGGGTAAAAACATTTTTGAAATATTTTTTAAAAAACAATTTCTTGGAAGAAAACAAATTTCTGAACGAAGAGAGAAATAAAGTCAGATTTTATTAAAAACGTTTTATCAGTAATTTTATGTTCCAAGGATGTGGGAAATGGTAATATTACTTGTAAATATAATTAATAACTAGAATATAATAAAATTTATGATTTTATTGAGATATGGATCATATGGTCTCATCAATGGAAGCATAATCATAAACAATACTGATAAACGATGAGATTGTAATATAAGACTCTTACCACTTTGGTAGCATTGAATCATAATACCCATGAATTAATATAAATAATTTAAACATATATTATCCTTAAAATAATTATATTCATTATATAACATTTCAATGGGTATTATATACACCTTATAAAAGAATATATTTGTAGAACATAATATACGTCTCAAAGAAGGAAAATTGAGACAAAAAACCATCACAACTTTGGTAACATTGAAACCTTAAAGCCCATGAAATAGATAACCTAAATTGGATATTTAAATGCCTATAAATTTAAGTATAATAATTATACAAGACACTTATACACATTATATACAACACACTACAAAAATAAGTGGTGAATTTTCCATATATCTTAGAGAAATAAAAGTGAGATGAGATAAATCTTACCACGAGTCCAACTTGTCACATGTTTAATTATCTTCCTGGATAATAAACATTTTTCTTAATTTTTTAATATATTTATAAACCTTTTTAAAGTTTATTTTTAATTTAATTCCACTTATTTTTCATTTTATATACAATTACTTAATCGATCAAGTTCACATTGGATGTTTTGACCATATTCATATTGTTTGTCAAATGTGTCTTAGGTGGGTTGAATATGGTCAAATAGGTCATTATTTAAACATATAAAGAATAATATTCATGAAATAATTATCATATTTTTAAATAAAATATACTTTTTAAATCATTCATGAAATATGATTAGGAATAATTAACTAATGTTATGATCATGGAGATGGTATGTCGAACGTAATCCTGAGTAATGTTTCCATTTTTTAATAATCATTATGGAAAGAAGGTAAGTAATATTTTAACATTAAAAAATTATTATAATATAATAAATAAAATAATATTTAATTATATGTACTTATATATATATATATATATATAATTCTTGTGATTTGGTGGTAAAAAAAAGTAATCACATCGCTTCGAATAGGCGATAGTCCACACATCCAAAAATGACGTTATCATTTTTTCAATGGGTAAAAAATTAAACATAAAATGATAATTATGTTATTAATATCATAAATATTTAATTTATATCAAATATATTTATTATAATTACCCTTATTACCTTCTATTTAAAGCATTAGTGAAAAAATAATCACATCGCTTCGCGAGGTGATAGTCTTCCGTACACACGAGCGAAGTTATTTTATCTCGTATGAAATTAAATTTAAAAGGTTATATATTATATAATGAATAAATAGGTGTAATTATGTTATAAATATCATATATAAAATTTATATCCATCATCATACCAATATGTGAGGGTGGTAATAGAAAAACGAATGACATCGTTTCGCGAGGCGGTAGTCTACTGTACACAAGAATGATGATTTCATAATCCATTTGATGGAAGTGTGTGTGTTTATATGTAATAACCTTAAAATAATAACATATTAGTATATTTAAGATTATTTTTCAATTATATCATCATGGTATAAGAATAATTTAATGGGAGGGAGAAATAAATAAAACAAAAATATATGTTGATGAACGTTAACACCTCTTCAGGTAACTCCTTTTGGGTTGAACAAAAGGCCTTCTTTGGATGGATTTATACCAAAATTAAGGCTTATAAAATAAGAATATGTAGTTATAGAAGTTATTTGATCAGTTTTTTTATAATCCATATAGGTTTTAAAGTGTGAAGAGGGGGATAGTTGGTGGCCTCTTAGAAGTGAGGTGAGCGACACACTTGTAATATTTTTGAAAGAGTGAATTCCACCCATGTTATTTTTATGTCACCAAGCCCCAATAATGGTACATTATCGATAATATAAGGAATAAGGTCTAAATATATCCATAAAATTGGTGTTGAATAAGTTTTGGGTCATTTTTAAATCTTATATTCTAACTTAAACCACTAAGTAAACTCGTTTTTACCCTAATTATTGTAATAACTTTTAATTATTTTCACCAATCATTATGGTAAAAAACTAAGATGGATTTATTATAAATTATAAATTATTATTATTCCAAATATATAATCCATTTTTCTAAATTTAATTTAAATAATTGGAAAATTTTAATTTAATATTAATCCCGCAAACATGGAGAGACAATGCATTTTTAAGTAAAGTATTTTTTAGAAAAAAGATGATTCTATATTAACTATATGATTAATAATAATAATTTTATGAAAATAAATTAATATTTACTAATATATGTTATATGCAATTTATTTAAAACATTTTCCATTATGGATTATTTTTATTAATTAAAATGGATATACATCATGCATTTTAAAACGGTTTTTAGAAAACCCCATTTTTAAACCCCAAAAAAACATATACTAAAAACCAATATAAAGTTGATTAAAAGTAATTAAATGGAATAAATATAACTAAATAATAATTAGGTTACCTGAAAAAATATTCAAAACATATTGGTACTTTTAAATTAATTAATTTATTAACAAGAAACTACTTTTTACAAAAATCATTATTTTTTAGTATTCACTGAAAAATCAATATTTTTTGAAAAGTACGAAAATTTCCCCCTAAGTAAACTTTGGTATTAAAATTCAAAAAATTAATTTAATTTTATAAAAAAAATTCTAAAAATTTTCCAAAAATTTATTATATTATTCTTTTCATGAAAGGAAACGAAAATCATTTTTGAAGAAAACATATTTTTGAAGAATAAAAAAACTTTACTAAAAATTGATTGATTATTTACTAAAAATTTACCAATAATTTATATTTAGTAATATATATATATATATATATATATCATAAATTAGTTAATATTATTCATACACAACAATTCAACAGCTAGGTTATAACGGCAATATATATCATGTGTCGTTTATGTTTGGTGGTACATGTTGAATACACTATCGAACATAAAAATATCAGGTTTGTGTGTAATGAAAGATAAAATAAGTATTGCATGTAATGAAAGATAAACATATTATTTCAATTTATTTATGCTATAAAATATAATTTTACTATTTTAAAATCTCAGGGTGTTACATACTCTCCCACTTTAATAATTTGTTTCCTCACAATTTGAAATTTATCTTGGTAATCAAAGTTTGGACATTTGAAAATACTTCTATTATAAACCCACAATATAAAAAGGGTTAATAAAACATAATATTATTAATATAAAAATTTTATTATAAAGTTCATATGTAATAACACATTACTAGGTTTTCAAATAGGATAACATAAGTGGGAATGGAAGAAAATCATAAATAATTATAGAGAGTGATTGAGGTCATTAATCACAAGAAAGTGAATGATCAATGGAAGGTAGGGGACTCAAAACCATAAATATGTGATGATAAAAAAGACAATAATTTCCTCATAAATGAAGGTAAATGATAAAAACTTTTTTTCAAAATCATTTTCTTAATTTTTAAGAATTATCTTACCATATAGACTAAGACAATACAGAAATATACTTATTTTATGAGTAGAATTTCCTCCTTTGATCAATTTCCACCACAACCTCATCTTTTTATCTAAACTATGTGTATTCATGATGAATTTTTAATGCCTAAAACACTAAAATAAACTTTTAAAGGACCACTTAATCACTAAATGCATAATAATATTTTCCTTCTATCTTTAAACATTGATCAAAACCAAAATGCTAAGCACATGGTAGGATAATTCTCAAAATAAATAAATCTTCATATGATATAATAATATTCAAAATGCAACAGTGATACCCCAAGTTGAAACTAAATCATTTCATAACCCTATATCCCAAATAACCTCAAAAATGTTAAAATTACAGATTGTTTTAACCAAAAATGTTATCTCATACCTTTCAAATTTCAAGAAAAAAATATGATGATCTTGTTTTGAAGTAATATTAATCACTTAGTCACCAAATCACTTTGGAATCATGTGGTTATATATATATGATAAAACTTGTATTCTCAATATCCAAGATCATATAAAACCTAAATATTATCAATAACTAAAATATCATTTCCAAAAAATTTAAATGCACACTTCATGTTAAAGAATATCTTTACAAAAACATTAACCAATTAAAATGTATCATAAAATTTCATTAATCACTTTACTATCTCATCACATAAAACCTCAAAAGGGATGTTTAAGACATTGAACATATAATAATACTTAATATTATATACCTATGACGGTATCTATAACTCTTACTATAATATTACATGAAAACATACTAATATACAAAGTTATCTACACCTTTTCTCTAATACCAAATATAACAGCCTAGAACCCACACTTCCAGATTCGGTGTTGAAATCGTAAACTTTACATTTCAATCTTTGATACCGATGGAGGTGACCCAAATTTCACCATAAAAAACATACAATATCAAAATTAAATATTATACCACTTACATTCTCTAGGACCTTTTAGGTTTATATTTTTATAGAATTAGGAGAAACTCCAAAAAAAACAATACCCATGTCACTAAATGATCATTTCTCCCAATTAATCTAGTATTGCATATTTCAAATTAATTTATCATTTTTATCCATATCAAACCCTTATAAACATAATTTATCCAACATAATTTATTCATATCCTGTGGAAAAGGAAACATAAGAAGGGTGATCTCAAATGTTTAATAAGGATAAACATAAGCATTAACAATTCGATATCATCAATGATAATAATAAGTGTATAAGGGTATAACAACATAAATAGAGGGAATGAGAGAATCATAAAATAACTCATACTAATAAATACTTGGATCATCAAATATGAAAACATATCAAAGGAAAGAGTCATTAGAATCAATAATCATGAGCCATGTGATATCAATCTTGATCATAACAAACATTATAAACCTATAACAAGAATCACCTAAATGTGTTGGTATCATGAAACATTTTTATTAATAACCCATGTTAAAACCATTTCAACAATAACTAGATCCTATTTAAATCCGTAGGAGAAACACTTAGGTAACTCTCTTTCTTACCTCTCAGACAAGGTACATTACCCAATACATTGGAGCGCTTTCTGGGTGTACCCATCATTTAAGATATAACGGGCTCAACTGATGCTATCTATCCCACCCCATAATATAAGATGTAATGATATCACCCAGAACTATCTAGTCCACACTATCAAATAAGTTTTAATGGGCTCACCTAGTGCTATATGGGCCTCCTCATCATATAAGATGTAATAGAGTTACCTGGAGCTATCTGGGTACACCCAACATATATAATATATAATAACTAAAACATGAATAAAGTACATAGATCTTTTATTTCATCATAAAACTCATAAAAATCATTATTCCCTTTATATATTTATTAAATCATGAAAAGTAATTGGGTTCTAAGTCAATTTTATTTAAATATGATTGACATGTTGAAAAGAAACAAGTTCCATAACAATATCTTTGAAACGATCTTAATCCATCTAGAGAAATAATGAGTATAGTATCATTAAATATATACCCAATAGAGCACAACTATCAACAAGTGTTTTTTAATTTGATGAATTAAAATTCCATTAAAATATCATTAAAAAAACATTGAGGAAAATATCCTCTTTATTTTGAAAATCACTTGTTAAATAATAATTTTTTTTGAAAATACTTTTCCTTGAAAATTGATTTTTTAAAACTACGAATTTCTATAATATTATAAAATTTTCATTAAAAATAAACTTATAAACTTTAAGTGTAAGATTCAAATAAATTATGGTCATTTCAGTGAGTAATTACATAGATTCCATAAAGAACATTCCTTTTTCACGGTAAAATCGTTCGAAAAGTGTCTTGTTCAGAAATTGACAAGAATATTTTTCAGAAAGTGAAAATAATATTTCATTGAAAAAAAATTTTAAATGAAAAAATGGGTAAAAATTTCTATAATAATTTTTTTTAAATATTAAATACATTTTTTAAAATATTTTTAGAAAAAAGGTTTTTGGAAGAAAATATATTTCAAACCAAAGAGATAAATAAACTAAAATTTTCTTATAAACATTTATTCAATAATATTAAGTACCAAAGAGTGGTAAATGGTAATATTACATGTAAATATCATGAATAAAAAAAGGATAATAAAATTCTTGAGTTTATTTAGATATGGATCATATGGTCTCTTCATTGGAAGCATAATCATAAACAATCCCGATAAACTATGAGATTGTAGCATAAGACGCTTACCAGTTTGGTAAACTTGAATCATATTACATATGAAATAATATCATTAAATGAAACATATATTATCATTAAATTAAATATATTCATGATATAATATTTCAAGGGGAATTATATAAACCTCATTAGAGAATATAGGAGCATAACATAACATATATCTCAAAGAAGGAAAATTGAGACCAAATTCTATCACAGTTTGGTAACTTTGATACCATAAAACCTTTGAAAGAGAGATAAAAAATGGATATTAAAATACACATGAATTTAAGTATTATAATAATAAAATAAATTTATGGGAATTATATACACCACATAATAAAAATAAGTGGGTAATATGACATATATCTCATATAAATAAAAGTGAGACAAGAAAACCCTTATCTTGAGTCTGACATGTCATGTATGTCTTTATCTTTATAGATAATAAAATTTTTCTAAATATTTACTTGATTGAGATTTTTTTTAATTTTTATTATTAATTTTAATTAACTTATTAACATTTTTTAAACAATTACTTAATCAATTAAGTTTACATCGGATGTTTTGACCATATTTGGATTGTGTCAAAACGACTTAGGTGGGTTGACTATGGTCAAAGTGGTCATTATTTCAAAATATCTAGAATATTAATCATGAAATAATTATCATATTTATAGAAAAATTATACCTTTTAAACCCATCATGAAATATGGTTATGGAAAATTAACTAACATTACGATCATGGACTTGGTAGGTCGTACGTACGCATGAGCAACGTTTTCATTTTTCAATGATTGTTATGGAAAGAAGGTAAGTAATATTTTAAATTTATATAATTATTATAGTATAATAAATACCATATTATTTAATTATATATAAATACACACACATATATATATATATATATATATAATTTTTGTGATGTTGTGGGGAAAAAAAGAAATCACCTCGTTTCGAGGAGGTGGTGGTCCACACATCCACGAACAACTGTATCATTTTTTTAAGTGAGTGAAAATGTAAAAATAAAATGATATATTATATTTTCAGAATGATAATTATGTAATTAATATCATAAATATTTCATATATATCACATATATTAATTATATTTACACTTATTACCTTCCATGTAACGTGTTAGTGAAAAATGAATCACAATGCTTCTTGAGGCGGTAGTATTCCATACACACGAATGATCATTTTGTAACCCATTTGATGGAAGTGTTTCAGGTTGTAGGTACACTACAACAAAAACGGACTTTATCATCGCTCAAAAAGGGCTTTAACAGCGCTATAAAAGGGCTGTAAAGCTCAGCGCTAATAAAGGGGGGTCCCCTTTATCAGTGCTCAAAAAGAACTGATAAAGGGAGACTTAATTAGCACTAAAAAGTGATGATAAAGGAAGCCTTTATCAGTGATAAAAAGGTGATGATAAAGGGCTTATTTATTAATTCTAAAAAAGGCGCCCTTTATTAGTGCTAAAAAAGAGATGATAAATGTCATGCCTGCTGTAACATAAAATTCTATAGTAGCACACCCAAACAAGACCTGCAAAAAAATCAGCATATCAAAAAGTATACCCATACAAAATTAACACATAATTCATAAGGTAATTACAGAAATAATACACATACAACCAGTATACCCATACACCATTAAAACATAATTCATATGTTAATTAAATACATAAAGAATTCAATTCAGAATTCAGGGGGTTGGGGGCTGTTCAGGGGTTTGGGGTAGCTGTCCAAGGGGGTAGGGGGTGTTCATTGGGTGGGGGTGTCTGGGGGGATGATGGTGTCTAGGGGGTGGGGGGGGGGGGGCTGTCTAGGGTGGTGGGGTGGGGGGGGTGGGATTTCGAGGGGGTCGGGGTGTCCAGGGGGGGTGTCCTGGGGTGGGGTGGTTTCCATGGTGGTTGAGGAGGTTGGGGGGTTGTCCAAGGGGGTGGAGTGGTGTCCAGGTGGTGGGGTGGTTTCAAGGAGGGGTGGAGGTCATCTGGGGGGGGGGGGGGGCGTGCAGGTGGTTGGGGGTGTCCAGGTGGGGTGGGGGGGGGGGTAGTGTTCATGGAGTGGGGTGGTGTCCAGGGGTGGGGGCGATCCAGGAGGTTGGGTGGTGACCAGGGGGTGGGGGTGTCCAGGTTGTGGGGTGGTGTCTAGGAGGGGTGGGGGGCTGTCTAGGGGGTGGGGGGAATCCAGGGGGTTGGGGTGTCCAGGGGGGTGAGGGGTGTGGGTGGTGGTGGGGTGGGGCTGTCCAGGGTGGTGGGAGGGGGGATGTCCATGGGGGTGTCCAGGGGGTGGGGTGGTGTCCAAGGGGTTGGGGGCTTTCCAGGGGGTGGGGGTGTCTAGGGGGTGGGGGTTTCTAGGGGGTGGGGGTGTCCAGGGGGTGGGGTGGTGTCTAGGGGGGTTGGGGGTAGTCCAGAGGGTTGGGGGGATGTTCAAGGCGGTGTGGTGGTGTCCAGGGGGGGTGGGGGCGGCTGTCCATGGTGGTGGGGGTGTCCAGGTGGTGGGGTGGTGTCTAGGAAGGGTGGGGGGCGTCCAGGGGGTGGGGGGCCATCGAAGGGGTTATGGTGTCCTGGGGGTAGGGGGCTATCCAAGGTGGTGGTGGTGGTGGGGGGGGGGCTATCCATGGATGTGTCTAGGGGGTGGGGTGGTGTCCAGCGATGGGGGGCTTTAATGGTTTTAGTGGAATGAATTTCATGGATTTTAAGATCATTGGTATTTTTAAAATGGTTTTGGAATAGATTTTATTCAAGTATTATGTGTTTATTTAGGAAAAAATGAATGATTTTTGTGTGTATGGTAGGAAGGGGGATTTCCGTACGCCAGTTGTTGTTTTCACTTAAAATTCTATCAATTTTAAACAAAAGAGAGATACATTGAGTGATACCGGACACATAGTGCCTCAGATTGAGTTAGGGTTGACTCTTACACGTCAAAAATGACCCATGGATCATTCTCCTAAAGTATCAACACAATACGAATGCGTTTGGTCATTTTTCTGTATGTCAGTTGTTGTTTTCACTTAAAATTCTATCCATTTTAAACAAAAGAGAGACACTTTGAGTGATACTGGCCACACCGTGCCTCAGATTGAGGCGATATTGATTTTTACACACCACACATGACCCATGGATCTTTTTTATAAAGTATCAACATAATTCGAATGTGTTTGGTTAGTTTTCCGTACGTCAGTTGTTGCTTTCACTTAAAATTCTATCCGTTTGAAACAAAGGAGAGACACTTTGAGTGATACCGGCCACACCATGCCTCGTATTGAGGCAGGGTTGACTCGTACACATCACACATGACCCATGGATAGTTATAATGAAGTATAAACACAATCCAAATGCGTTTGGTTGGTTTTCCATACATCAGTTGTTGTTTTCACTTAAAATTATGTCCATTTTAAACAAAAGAGAGACACTTTGATTGATACCAGTCACAACGTGCCTCAAATTGAGATGGGGTTGACTCTTAAAAATAAAAAATGACCCATGGATCTTTCTCCTAAAATATTAACATAATCAGAATGCATTTGGTTAGTTTTTCATACGTCAGTTGTTGTTTTCACTTAAAATTTTGTCCATTTTAAACAAAAGAGAGACACTTTGATTGATACCAGCCACACCATATCTCATATTGAGAAAGGGTTGACTCGTACACATCATAAATGACTCATGTACCATTATACCAAATTATAAACACAATATGAATGCATTTAGTCAGTTTTTGTACGCCAGTTGTTGTTTTCACTTAAAATTCTATCCATTTTAAACAAAAGGGAGACACTTAGAGTGAAAACGGACGAAACATGACTCATATTGAGGTGGGGTTTACTCTTACATGTTATAAATGACCCATGGATCGTTCTCCTAAAGTATCAACACAATCCAAATGCGTTTGGTTAGTTTTCGGTATGTCAGTTGTTGTTTTCACTTAAAATTCTGTCCATTTTAAACACAAGAGAGGCACTTTGTGTGATACCGGCCACACCATGTGTCATACTGAGGTATGGTTGACACATACACATCAAAAATGGCCCATGGATCATTCTCCTAAAGTATAAACACAATCAGAATGTGTTTGGCCAGTTTTCCGTGAGTCAGTTATTGTTTTCACTTAAAATTCTGTCCATTTTAAACAAAAGAGAGACACTTTGAGTGATACCGGCCACACCATGTCATGGATTGAGGAGGGGTTGAATTTTACACGTCAAAAATGACCCATTTATCATTATACTAAAGTATAAACACAATCCTAATGCGTTTGGTCGGTTTTCCGTACGTCATTTATTGTTTTCACTTAAATTTTTGTCCATTTTAAACAAAATAGAGACACTTTGAGTGATAATGGCCACACTGTGCCTTTTATTGAGGTGGTGTTGACTCGTACAAATCAAAAATTACCCATGGATTGTTCTCCTAAAGTATCAACTCAATCTGAATTCATTTAGTCAGTTTTTTGTATGTCAGTTGTTGTTTTCACTTAAAATTCAGTCAATTTTAAACAAAAGAGAGACACTTTGAGTGATAATGGCCACACCATGACTTAGATTGAGGTGGGGTTGACTCATACATGTCACAAATGACACATGGATAATTATCCTAAAGTATAAACAAAATATGAATGATTTTGGTTAGATATGAAGGTATTTTGAATATTTTACTATTTTTTCTTATCCAATGCCCAAAGAAAAGTGGTTCATCATTCTTGCATGTTGCTGGTGAATTTCATCTGTCAAAATAGAGAAATGACTCATTGGAGAAATGATGTTTTATTTAATAACAATTACAATTTTTTTGAGCATTTACATACAATAATGTTTCATCTTTTGATCTCCTTAACCCCTCTCAAAAATGGCCGCCAATTGTGCACATACCCTAGTCAGATCTTCATGCTATTTGTGTAAAATATTCAATCAGATATGCAGACCACTCATTTCTAAACAAATCTATATCTACTTGTGAATATGAGGCTTTTCGACAGTCAGAGTATTACTGTGAAATGTATAAATAAAGATTTATTAAAAAATTTAAATGAAATAGTAGTTGTTTTTTAAAATACCTCTTTAGGGATGCTAGTTTGTTGATGGAAAATGATCTCTCTCATAAATTTACAGACATAATAAACACAATAATTATCGTTTGTTTTTTTTGGACACTGAAAAAACTTTGATCATTAGGATAATAAGTAACTTTTTTTGATATGTGTTTGGATGGTGAAATTTTATTATATATACCCTAATATCGGTCCAGACGTAGTATTTACTCGCCTCCTTATGCTTAGCCTCGTCCTCATTCCTTATTTTAGACGATATTGATACACCAACCTATCATAAAATAATCCTCATTAAAATATAATATAAATTATATAACTTTATGTTTATACGTAAAATGTAGGATGCAATGTCTTACATATTCAAAAACTCCATCATGTGTGGTAGGTAGGTTGGATATCCATGCATTGAATCTAGAAAATAAATTTTTGGAGTATCCAAATTTACCTCAATTATCATCCAATGTTTCCTAAAAACACAAAAAGGAATAAGTAATAAAATAAGTAAAAATATAATTAATATCCTTTAATCGTTGAGTTTTACCCCTGCATGGTTGGTATTAGGAAGAGTCTGTCATCTGTAATCTTGCTTTCAAATGTTTTCAGCAAGCCTTTCACTATTTCATCCTTTTTTAATGGATCTAATTTTGTAAGTTGTGTTGATGTGGTATGAGGACTAACGAATCCAAATTTTGGCTCAAGGGAAAATTTCTTCAACTATTTTACATATATACGCCTGCCAATAATATAAAATGAATTTACTCATAATTAACACATTATATCAGCTTTTAGAAAATCAATTCATGAAAACATACCTCATATATAAATTTACAACTGTGACGCCTGGCCAACCGTATTCAAGGTCTCTTTTACATTTTTAGCAGCAATGAAATCTTGAATTTCCTCTCCGTATATATTCTTTTAAAAAAAACTATATGACTACTACCATTTTTTAGCTTGTATCCACAAGAGTTTTCAATGCTAGTAAATGTGGATAGAGAACAGGTGGTGTTATTGTGATTTCAGTATCTATTTGGGATCGGTTGGTCGATCCTTTAGATGCTTTTGATCCCATGTTTCTTGTCACCCCTTCCCTTTCTCCATCTATAATAACATTCATTAGTTCATACCTTTTTTCATTAATTTTTAAAGGTTCATCTTGAAAAAAATGGAAGTAAATACCTCTTAGTGCACATGTACTCTTACAAGTTGTGATAGAAATGAAATAAATGTCCTAATAGCCTTTTAGAACATATGAGTATCATCATCGTTAAGGGTAATTGGTAGCTCTGCATTTGGATCATGAGCTACAGTAATCATCTCTTTCAGATGATCTTTTGGAAGTGGTCTATTATACAGCTTGTCCTCTGGGATGTTGAACACTGTAGCCCTCGCTACAAGGTGATAGGTGGGTGTTGACAGATATAAATCACATTTATTATCACCCTGTAGAATATCTGTACATGAAAATTATCAGTGTTTATCTGATTCACATTTCATGGGAACAATTATTAAAATATTGATTACCATGGCTAAGATAGCTCTTTGAGGGGAATGACTCACCTCAAAACTGGTGGGCGTGGGGAAAGATCTTCACATGCTGGTTGTTCTTGAGTTGTGTCTTCTCCTTGCTTCCCACCCATAAAATTTCTAGCAACTGTCCTTGCCATTTAAATCATTCTTCAAGAGTTGATATTCTTCCAATCATTTGTTTCATTTATTCATCTCTATCATCCGATTGTTTTTTTTCAAAATATACTCAGGGTTTCACCCCAAACCCTACACCTCTGACATGACCATATTGTTCTGTCCGCGTCAAAGTTGTCGATAATAGGTTTGCATCCGCTACCGGACTATTTGATTCCTATGACTATAAGATATAGGAAAATAAGTAATTATTATTATATAATAGCAATTTAAAACAAAACGTTTTATCGTGTCATACTTACATCTATTTCCCACACTTTTGTGTGTGTTTTCATCTACTATCTTCACTTCCTTATTCACACGTGCCTCCTTCCATAGCACATGATGTGGGATGGAAGTGTCTTTGGATTTAGACTCATCAATCTACATATAAATATAGAAAGATAATTATGATGTTGTTTCGTGGAACCTAAGAATATTACTGTAAATTTAAAACACGTACCATTTTCATTTCTAGTGTAGCGTACCCCATCCTTACTTTACAGTAGGGGTATTTTGGTTTTGATACAAATTTTTTATTTTCAGTACTGAGTTACTATTTCATAAATAAAATATTGACAATCAAAGTGATGAATACATGTATCCTCAAACAACGTATTATCAGCCACAATGTACCTGAAACTTCTCATCCCCACGGTGGCCAATAAATGCATACCATGCTTCTTGGGATATAAGGTGAGAATAGAAAATGGGTGGGTACTGGTTTATTTTACCTTTGGAATCTTTTTGGTTACATTTTGTTAAAATAGTGTGAAAACCATGATGAATCCTTCCTGTAAGCCTTAGTACATAATTCTTGTGTGAATCATCTATTATAAATGTACTATGCTATATTTTGAGAAGAGTAAGACACTGTTTCATTATTATTTTTTCTAGTAAATTAAAGAAATAATATCATAATGTTATTGTAATCTCTTCCCAGATCACAGCCTTCAGCCCAGACACAACATGGTGCCATGAATCTATGTCAATCAAGACACGTTTTCGAGTGACAATTCCAATGTAACTACTAGACATAGCATTGTTGGTATTGACATGTTGGCCTTGTGCATTCCATTTGACATCAAATTTGATGCCTTTGATTTTCTCCTTAAGACCTTTGGCTAACACCATCAAACTACAGCACACCTGTGTTTTCTGGGACGTCAGTCCTTCATCCCCGATCATCTCCTAGATATCAACATCATCTATATGTTCATCTGAAATGGTAGCAATGACATGTACTGATTGTTGTTGGACCTCAACACTTAGAGCAGTAACAGGTTTAGAAACTTGTTGTTGCTCTTCACTGTGAGCAGCAACAGGAGCAGCTTCTTGAGAGACTTGTTCAGCCTCGTGTTTAGGAGAACTAGAACATACAAAATTCATTATCTACAAAAGTGGTTGAAAATTTAATTTAGATTACGTAAATTCAGTAATGATAAGATAATAACATTAGATAACAAGATCTATATTAAAAACAAAATATAAAATGTTTATTGAACTCACTTTTTTTTCAAAGGATGAAGGGATTTGACACCTCTATCAATTATCCAAATCCCTTTATTGTGGTCTTTTCTAACATAAAAAACGTCATCTACATTAGTACCACTATGAAATTATTGCGACATACCACTAAAAGGATCATCCCCAAATGAATTTTCATCGGACCCTTAAATAGTTTTGGACAATAACAGAACAATTGAATAATTTCGGTTTGTGGTATTTGGAACATAAAATAATTTTACCTCTTGTGATACCATTATAAACTATTTGTCTTTGTACCCTTTTTTAATAAAATAAACTTTCATAAATCCCAATTCATCTATTTTAACACCACTGTTTTTATCAACCCATTTTCATTGAAAAATTGGAAATTTGAAAGTCATATAATCCAAATCCCATATTTGTCTGATAATTCCAAAGTATGGCATATTTTCATAAATTGGATTTCTATCCTTACTACCAGAAACATGCATCACTTCAGCCACATGTGTAACTCCACTATTTTTCATGGTACTATCTTCATCATGTTCATCTATATAGAATGTATGACCATTAATTACAAATCCCTTGTAAGATAATACATAAACACTTGGTCTGGTAGCTTTCCATCGAAGTCGTTCTGAAATTGAATTCGAATTTTCACATAACACCTTAAAAATATGGTCCCAAAAACATCCTATAAACTGGTGATTATGTGTATTTGATATCCATTTTTCAGACCTTTATGGATTCAATGGCCTAAAAATTTCGTTGTGGGTTTCAATATATGGAGAAACCTCCCAACTGTTATAAAAAACATAAAGGTGGGCCTGCTCTTGATCTGTAATATTGATTGTCACAACATCTGTTCTAGAAATTTCTTCACCCTCAATGCGTCCAGTGTGATGAGATTTATGGAGACCAATGTTTTTCACATCAGATAAGTATTCGGTACATAATTCAATGGATTCCTCAAAAATATATCACTCTATAATACAAACCTCTGGCCAAATTTTATTTGTGACATACCCTTTCAAAATCTTCATATATCGTTCAATGGGGTATATCCATCTATAGTGCACAGGACCACAAAGTTGAATCTCTCTCCCCAAGTGAACCATCAAATGAACCATCATATCAAAGAATTATGGCGGGAAAAACATTTCTAATTCACATAATATGATGACAATTTCTCTTTCCATAGCTGGCAATTTCAATAGGTCTAAAAATTTGTTGCATATAGCTTTGAAAAAGAAACAAAGTTTGGTTGATGTATGAAGAACATTCTTGGAAAAAATGCAACATAAATCTAAAGGAATTAAATATTACATCAAAACATGGAATTCATGTGATTTCAAACCTTTTAAATTCAAATAATTCATTGAAAAAATGTTCTTGATATTTGATGTATACACCTCTAGAACCTTTACATATTTGAAGAAGTTGAAAAACTGATATCTCTCTTCCCTAGAACGAGTGTAAACAATTGGAGGAAGAAACATTCGATTTTCACCCTTCACGGGAGCCAGCTCTTCTCGTATTCCCATGTCAACCATGTCCAACCTTGCATTAATTACATTCTTTGTTTTTCAAGGGACATTTAGCAACATAACGATAACACCGTCACATACATTTTTTTCCACATGCATCACATCAAGAAAATGTTTGACGTACAGACAATTCTAGAATGGTAATTCAAAAAAACTGATCTCTTTTTTCAACCGATTTTTGTAAGGTTTTTCAAAAATGTTTTTCCAAAACAGTGTTCATATCTTTTACTTTCTCAAACAGCTAATTACCTATTAGTGGAGATGGTGTTGTGATTTGTTCTGAAATTCCATTGAATGATGTCGTCCAAGATCAGTACTTATGCTAACGAGGTAGAAATATACGAGGTCCTAGAATCACAGATTTCAATGAATGTTTTAACCAAATTGATTCTGTATCTTCTTCACACATGAGACACCCTTGAGTTCCTTTAATGCTCTAGCCTAAAAAATTTCCATAAGTAGGTAAATAATTTATCATCCCACAAAATATCTCTCTCAACATGAAGTATTCAATTTTATAATAATCATACAACATAACACTTAAATCCCAGAATAACTTCAAATCCTCGATCAAAGGAGCCAAATAAATATCAATATCGTTACCTGGTTGTTTTGGTCTTGATATAAGCATAGATAACATGATGAATTCCAGTTTCATGCATTACCAGGGTGGCAAGTTATAATTTTCCAACATAACAGGTGGTGTAATATGAGTACTAGTGTGAAAACCAAAATGATTCACTCTATATGTAGATAATTCAAGAAGAAGATTTCTCGGCTCATTTCCAAATTCAGGATCCTCATGATCAATTCTCTTCCATTGAGGAGAGTCTGTCAGGTGACATAATTTCCCATCTTTATTTCTTTTTTCTTCATGCCACGACAATTCTCTTGCAGTTTCTTCACTTTCATATAGACACATAAACCTTGGAATGATTGTAAAGTACCATACAACTTTTGTAGGACTGGATTCATCCTTATTTTATCGGGAACCACCAAATTTTGGGCATTATTTAAGTTATTTTTTCTCTTTGTGAAACAATATAAAGTCTTTCAGGCAGGTATGTATTCTTTCAGAAATCATACCCATCAAGCATAACATTCGTTTAACTTCATATGTCTAGCTTGGAAGCTCATTATCTTCTGAGAGCTTGTCATTCAAGAGATAAAGTAGTTCCATAAAACTGAAATCACTCCATCTATTGCTTACTTTCAATTTATTTAACATCAGTACAGCTGACAATGTTGTATATTTAGTGCAACTTTCATATAGTGGCTTCTTTTCACAACTCTTTAACTTCTCAATTTTTTTTTGGAAATCACGGAGTTCATCTTCAATTGTCTTTGTCATTTCCTGAGTACGATCTTCATCATCATTGACATCTGTAATCACATCCTCCATTAGGTCTTCTTCATTATCAATATTTTTAATCATTGATGATCCATAAAACATAGTCTTAGCCCAACTAGTAGATAAATTCTATTTTTCTCCGTGTTTATTCCAACATTAATAACTCTGATCTATTCCATGACATATCAAATGTTCTTCTAACTCCTCTGGAGTAATTAGTCTAGAATAATAACAACATAAAAACAGACAAAGGATTTGAGAAAGATATTTTGCGTGATCCTTTGCAAACTTGATGAACTCTTTCACTCCGTTCTCATACTCTATTGTCAAACGATTAACATCCATCCAAAATTTATTCATCTCCATCCTATTTGAATCTCAAATATTAGTATTTATGATTAAAATACAAAAAAAGGCTTCCAAATATAGTATAAGAGAACAAATTCCTTATAAAAATAGAGAATAATAGATGCTAACCATTTTAAAAAAAGATTTGGAAATCAATAAAACCAGGATAGACCCCCCAGAAAAATCAACACACTTTCCATCCCCCTTAATAATAGTTCTAGCACCCACCACCCTTGTAGCAAAACATTAAACATCCTTTTAACCACCCATACCAGCCACCTCATTCATAATAAAATAATCACATTAAACTGTCCAAAAATAGTGACCAAACTCAAATAAAATGAAAACAAGGATACCGTTTTGATGAGAAAACTAATATAGTAGATACATTTCCAAACACAAAGGGGTTCATGGGGGAGACAAATAACCTAGGTTTATCCAAAATTACTATGGAATATCATAGGTTTTATTACCCAAATTAACATAAGAAATCGAATATTAAGTTTAGTGAACATAAATTCTATCATGAACATCTAAAGGATATGCAATAACTCTCCCCCACCTTCCCCAAACTCATACCTAGAACCACACTCGAAGCCTCTATAAGATCCTATTGCTTGGAACACACCCTTTTCATTTCACACTAGTTCACTAAAAATAAGGATTTCTATGATGCCTTAGCACATAAAAAAGCCTCAAACACACAATTAAAAGGACCCCATCTACAACACCTATATAATAACCAATTTATGAGTCACAGACTTGCCCACATGTTTTTGGATCGCCTCTCAAGAACACATCACGATGGGGGAATTTTTCATCTTCCTTGCAAGTAAAAATTTATAACTAACATCACTAACATGGGGCTCTACCAACGCCTACCATATACCTATATAATAATTGAAAAAATTAGGGGAAATAGTTTCTTGTACCTATTTCTAATAGTACTACAAGAAAATTATAACGAACATAGATTGTACATCCAAACACTCCTAGAGCCTCCTGGTAAAAAGACTCTAGTGACTATAACTATCCAAGATTCTAACCACTAACTTCCCAATATAGGAGTAGTCTAATTAGGGGTAGTATTAGTATAATAAAACAAAAGTTCCATCCACCTCATGTTTCTCCCTGGTCTCTTCCATCACTTTAGTGCTGTACAAACCTCCTTTCTCTAGTTTCTTCCTCTGCCTAGGCTATTCGTCGAATGCCTCTCTGACTGTAGCATGAATTTTTAGAAAATGCAATGTGATATGTCTATAAACATCACAATCATATTAAATTCCTTAGAGTAATGGGATATCCTTGAGGTTCCTATGAATGATAGTGCCTCCTGAGACGAGACTTTCATCACACACCTACTGTGGGTGGGTGCTGCTAACCCTACATCCCAGAATATCACTACCTTAAAAGATTATGATATGAACTCAAAACATAGGCATAATCATAAAACACTAATATATCCATCCAAATCTTAGTATTACATGTTGAATTACCACAAACCACCAGTGTTCGGTCTATGAATTCAACAACATAAATTAATGGATTTAATAAAAAGAATGTTCACTCAAGATATACACTCCATAAGACTAATAACCCATAAAAATATCAGCTCATGATATAAATATAGTGGGTCAATGGCCAAGTCTTGATGGGGGGCTACTAGAGTCTACTACAATAATCATCCAAGATAGGGGATAGACACCTGTGTAAGTGTTGGTCTTTCCAATTCAACAAACCCAACATAGGGAAAACACATTGGAAATAAGGTTTGCTTCAGGTCTCTCGGAGGGATACAAGCTCCAGGTCACTAAGTGACTTGTGGTACATTGCTCAGGATCATATTCCATACTAACCCCCATAAAATTGAATCGAGACAACTCACTATAAAATAAGTATATTAAAAACCGAGAGGGTTCATCCGAGATACACACTCCATCAGACTAATACACCATCTGAAAGATAAGATCTCTATACAAAGAGAGGGGGTTAATTCCTAAGGCATGTTGGGGGGACAATAGACCCTACTTGAAACATCATCCAATATAGGGGATTAATGACCATGTATGTTTTGGTGATTCTAATTCTACAAACCCAATATAGGGACAATATGAATGAAATGAGGATCACTACAGGTCCCCTGAATTGATACATGTTCCAAGTCGCTGGGGGGTATGAGTTCCAATGAATGGGACCAAATTCCATAATAACCCTCATATAAGTGGACTAAGACAACTCAATCAAGAATAATGGAACTCACTAACACTACCATGATCATTAAGAAGATATAGAGGTGCCAACATCCTTGAATGAGGTCATGAAGCTACATCAAGCCCTCATAGGAATGGACCAAGGGAACACAATCCACCAATACTAGTCCATGGAAGCTCAAAAATTTCACAAAAAAACATAAGTAAAAGTAAATAGAGCTCAAAAATATCCTCAAAAGAGGACATGATGTGTCCCTAGGGGTATACAGTGTGTCTAAAAAATACTGGGACTGCCCGTGTCTCATTTTCACATGGAGTGATTCGTGATTCCAACTATGGAATGTGCAATGACCATTCACCAAATATTCATTGAATCATTGTCCAGATGAGAATTAAAATGATGAACACATGTAGAGAAGGGAGAGAAATTACAAAAAATAAACCTAAAACGAGAAGTGGGAGACTTACCTAGAGTAGATCACACCCATGATGGAGGGAGAGAAGAAGTGTCGAGCAGTCAGAGAGCCTTTTGTGCTACGTTGGGAGGGGAAGGAATGACCGCGAGAGGGGGACGTGCATGGGAGGATCCACCAACTATTGAGAAATGCAGAATTTAGGTTCATGGGGAGTAGGGTCCAGCGGGGTGGAGGAGAAGTTGGGTTTGCGGGGAGGAGGATCTGTGGAAGGGGTTCGAGGGGGATGATATGGAGTAGGGCTAGCGGTGGAGGTTTGACAAAGAGAAGATTAGGGGGAGGGGAGTTTTCTCAGGGGTAAAATACCTAGAGATATTGAGGGCATGATAAACAAAGGATACTATGCACCCAATTTTATAAAATGGGACTATGGTTTTATCCGTAATAAAAAAGCACTCATAAAGAAGCCCTTTACCAGTGCTAAAATTTTAGCACTGAGAAAGGGATTCTTTATCAGTGGGTTTGTAGCGCTGATAAAGGGATTATTTATTAGTGATTTTGTTATCAATGATAAAGGATCCCTTTATCATCGCTTTTATAGCACTGATAAATAATCCTTTTATCAATGCTGAAAAAGATTTACCTTTATCAGTGCTTTTTGATTAGCACTGATAAAAGGTGGTGCTTCCCTTGACTGTTTTTGTAGTAGTGGTACTAAAATTAACATAACAAAATATCATTATATTTTATAAACTTATTTTAATATATCATCATGGTATAATAATAATTTAAGGGGGTGGAGAAAGAAATAAAACAAAAATGCTTGTTGATGAATGTTACCTCCTCTTCAGGTAACTCGTTTTGGTTTACAGCAAAGGACACACTTGGTTGTATTTATGACTAAATTAAAGATTTTATGACGTGATGATGGTATTTTAGAATATATTTTTTGGGTATTTTTCAAACCATATAGTTTTTATTGTGTGAATAGGGTAGGAGAGGTGGTGACCTTTTATAATTAAGGTGAATGGTACACTTGTATTTTTTTTGAAAGAGTGAATTCCATCCACATTTTTTTCTTGTAAACATGCCATAATAATATTCCATTATTGATAATAGAAGATATAAGGACTAAATATATCTATAAAATGGTTTTTGGACAAGTTTTGGGTCATTTTTACACCTTATATTCTAAGTTTAAATGCTAAGCAAACTCGTTGTTACCCTAATCGTTGTTATTAATTTTATATGTTCCCACTAATCATTATGGTAAAAAATTAATTTGGATTTATTAGAAATTAGAAATTATAATAATTCCAAATATTTAATCCAATTTTCAAAATTAAATTTTCAAAATTGGAAAAATTGAATTTAATATTAATCTCACAGATGCTGCGAGACAACATGTTTTTAAGAAAGAATATTTTTTCAGAAAAAAGATGATTCTATATTAACTCTATGACTAATAATAATAATTTTATGAAAATAAATTAATATTTATTATTATATATATTCTATAAAATTCATTTAAAACCTTCCGCATTAGGTATTATTTTAATTAATTAAAATAGAGAAACATTATGCATTTTAAAAAAGTTTTTCTAAAAACCCATTTTTAAACCCAAAAACAAACTTATACTAAAAACCAATATAAATTTGATTAAAATTAATTATTTAGATTAAATATAACTAAATAATATTTATTTTAAATGAAAACATATTCAAAACATATTGGGACTTTTAAATTACTTAATTTATTGAAAATATAATAATTTTTACAAAAATCAGTATTTTTCATTATTCACTAAAGAATCAATATTTCCTAAAACGTCCCAAAATTTTCACCCAAAGTAAATTTTGATATTATAATTCTAAAAATGAAGTTCATTTTATCAAATTCATTTTCTAAATGTTCCAAAAAAAATTATAATATTTTTCCCTAAAAATAAATAAAAATAATATTTAAAGAAAACATATATTTGAAGAATAAAATCACTTTACTAAAAATTGATTGATTATTTACTAAACATTAATAAATAATTTATATTGGTTAATAAATTTATAGATATATATATGTATCATTAGTTAATATTATTCATACCCTCCAATTTAATGGCTAGGTTAAAACAGTGATATATATCAGGGGTCCTTTAAGTTTAGTGTTGCGTGTTGAATATGCTATCGAACATAAAAATATTGAGGTTTCATGTAATGAAAGCTAAACTAACTGTTTCATGTAATATAAGATAAAATTAGTGTTGCGTGACCTTTATGCTTTCGAATATAATTTTCTTCTTTTAAAATATTAGGGTGTTTCACTTTGGGATAATTCAAATATGATTTTATATCCCCATGTTGTATATTGGCCACCATCTAAGATAAACTAATAAGTGTTATTAATGTGACAATAATTTGGATTAGATATTTATTTGACATATTTTCCATTGTTTTTAACCCATGATGCTATAAATATATATATATATATAGATGCTAAATAGAATATTGAAAAGTAGATGAGCCTTTCTCTTCAACTATCTTTTAACTGATTTGAACAGCTCCCTTTCCAAATATATTTTATTCTAAACATTATCCTAAGTCATGTGAGTTGGGGAAACGTAATATATATCTCATTAAGAATAGGAATTCCTTTGTTCTTATGGATATCCTAGAGGAAAATGTAGACTTCCCTGTGAATTTAATGAACGGTGTTTTTGTAACACCATTAAATAACTAACATTATGATGAGATTATGATAATGATAAGTTGAGAATTATTAAGTGTAGATAGTTTCATATAGTCTGAAAACACTTAATTGGACTTCAAACTCAATACAACTTTTATTCAACCAGTAATTCTATAACCATTCTTCAAAGAAATTTCCATTGAGGAAAACATCCCATTTAAAGCTTTATCCCTTTATTGAACTTTTTATAAAATAAATTCAGATGTTAAAATACTCCAAGATGATTATTTTATGAAATTTTTGTTGGTTATGCATAGTTACTAGAGAAGGTACTAATTTGTAACTCTTTAAAACCACTTTTATTGATGGAATTTCTCTCTAAAGAGATGATAGTCTGAGTGATAGTTCATGATGATGAAACTTGAGTGGAAGGGATCCTGAAATCTAAATCTAGAATGGGAAAATCTCTAATGAGGCATAATCTATACAAAGGGGGTCTGATCAAAGGTGGATAATAGATAAAGACATTCCCTATAAATGTTCAACGTTCTCGGGGATGTGGAAATATAATGTTCCTTGAATCAATCTCAAAGACATAAGTCATCACCTAAGTAAAAACTTATAAAGACTCCAATGAGACTGTGTTTTAAAACCTAACTACGTCACATAAATTTAAAAAATATTATGTTAAATAATCACCTCATTAAAAAAATGAAATTAATATTTTAAGAATAAGGTATAAAAAAGAGGAATAAATTTTTTCACAAAGTATAGAATTTTTACTAACTCAATTAAATCATATGGCTTCACCCAAACTTCCATTGAAATCCTAGAATGACCATGCCTAACATTCCACCCATGCCTACCTCTTCTTCAGATCTCAAGCTTCTCCACTAAGGTTACTACATCATCGCTTGTCCTTTCTCTCATCCATGCTCAACATTTCATTCCTGAATCTCCCTCATCCATGTTCTCCTCCCTACTTGACCTTAATCACTCTTCCAAGCCCGAAATAGTGCTCAAGAATCTTCCTAAAAATCCCACCACCACTAATTCACTCATCAGCTATCAAATTATTTACTCCTCCTATGCTAGCTACCTCAAATTGAAAGGCTATATCTTGATCTTCTTTTGTAGTACTTCATGATGACTCAACCAACTCCCTTATAAATCATTCATCATAATCCCTAATCTAGATATAATTAATAGTCCCTCTATTTACTCCCACCATTCCTACAATGATATCTAGTTACAAACCCTAAATCATTGATTCTCCCTTTCGACAACCTCTCTTCACACTGCATCGAGACACTCCCGATTTAACCCTCACTACAACCATTCAAAATTGTCAACCTTCTTAGTGTTTTAATCAAAATATATTTTGGTTCTCTTCTATTAAAAATAAAAATAAATTAATTTTTAATTTTTAACTATAATTATTAAAAATATTACCAATTTAAATCATTAAATGATCAATTTTCATAATAGATCCTATTAACACACTATTGGGTAAAAATACCTCAAGGTAACATTTCAGTATTTTTGGGTTAGTTATGTTTGTTGATAAAGAATGTTTTCATGGAGAATTTTTGAGTTCCATAGATTTTGTTGATAATCCATGTTAATAAAGAACCATGACAATGGAATGGAAGATCTGGAGGTAGTACAAAAGAATAAATACAAAATGGCATTATTTTACAGTGTTTGCCCAATTTTTGTGGTCCAAAATTTGGAGTTTGGTGAGCATTGAAAAAAGTGATTTTCCTTGAAGATCACATTAAAATATAGAAAAGTCATGATTTTCATAGATATGGTATTTATGAAGAGTTAATCTCATAGAAGAAAATATTTATGGTTGTGAGCTCTGTGATTACGATGGGCATTGTGAACAGTAGAGGTGAAGAGCATTGCGAGGGAGCATTGTGGTGGAGGGGAAAAGGAATTGATGGTGATCTCTACGATTATGAAAATATTTTCAAATAGTATAGGTTAAGATCATTGTGAGGGAGCATTGCGATGGTGGCGCAAAGGAATTGACGGAATGCTCCGTGATTATGATGAGCTCTAAGATCCAAAAAAAATACCATGGTGCTTTGCGATATAGAGAGAATTTTGGAAGAAATTTTGGAGATTTGAAATTTGAGCTGATGTGGTACTGTATTTGTGTGGAAGGTTCTCGAGTTGGTGGAATTTTCTATAGGTAGACCTTGATCCCCTCGACAGGTGGAGAGATCAAATGAAAACCTTAAACTATCGTATTGCAAAAGAGATTCACAGAGAAAGGAGCTTCAAAAAAGAAAAGGGAATTCGCAAAGGCAGTTGAGATCCATGAAAGGAAGGCACACCATGGAGGCCAGTTTGGATTTGTAGAGGGAATTCCCCTCACGAATTCTTGTTTAGCTTTGTGAAATTGAAAACACTGGTGGGAGATCTACAAAGTAGTGAACTCTGCGATCTAGAGAGATCTGCGATCTAGTGAGCTTTGCGAACTTATGAGCATTACAATCCTGTGAGCTTCCCAAAGAGGTGTGAGAATTGAAAAGTATTATTTGATATTTTAAAAAGTGGGAGCTTCTCAAAGGCAGTGTGCTTAGAAAAATAGTTTCAAAATGGATTGCCTAGTATTCAGAGTCAAATTGTTTTTCACCAGTGGATGAAGGTGGAACTTCAACAGAGCATCTATCTATAAATGAGGATGTATTCATTAGTGATAATAAAGAGACCTAAAGTTCTATAAACTATGAGTGGGTATTTTGAAGAATCAGTTATCTCACTTCATTTAAGAGAGTAGTGAGTTCTCAAATTGTGAATGTTTGTAAACCAGGAGGTACGGTGAGTTTGCTTCAAACTTGTAAACAGTAGTGCGTTTTTAGTGGATTTGGTACATCGACACATTTATGGTGTATTCTCCTTGGACATAGCCCAGTGAGGGTAAACCAAGTAATTTTTTTTTTGTATTGTGCCTACATTAATATTTTTTCATACTCTAAAATGGAAAGGAGAGAGAAGAGAGTTTTGTCTGACAAAAAAACAAGATCAAAGGGGAGGGTTTTTTAATCTTTCATAACCTGATTCACCCCAAGGTATCTAGCCTTGTGAACCTAACAATTGGTATAATAGAAAGAGTTTGATATCAGTGTTTCTCTCTAAAATAGAGGTCACCAATAATAAAGGGATTCTGATCTTTGACGGGAACAATTTTCAGCTATGGAAGAATCTTATGCAAACCTACTTCCGATCATTGGGAATTGATGTGTTTATAGTAGCAATTCATGGTATAACATCCGATATTAATAGTGGTGCATTATCTTAAGATGAGAAAAGAGAATTTAATGTTGATGTTAAGGGAATCAATGCTTTAGGGAGATCCCTATTAAATGTTATATATACGAAGGTGATGTCATAAAAAACATTACATGCCATGTGGGAAAAACTTTTGAACATATATGAAGAAGATTCAAAGGTCAGAGAAGAAAAGTTTCAAGTGTTGTGGAACAAGTATGAAGATCTTAGGATAAACCCGAATGAGTCTGTTGATGCATTATTTGATAGGGTAAATTTTGTAGTGGAATACATGTGAGGTATTTGTGATGTCATTAAAAACATAAAGATTGTGAAGTTCATCCTGAGGAAACTTCCACCTCACTTCAATCCAAAGGTTTCAATATTGGAAGTCAAGGATCTGAAAGTTATAACAATGGATAACTTGCATAGTACTCTTGTAGCATATAAAATGAGAAATAATGATAATGATGCTATGGAAAAAGGTAAATCCAAAGAGGTAGAATTTAAAGACATGAAGAAGCTCACTATTGAAGATTTTAAGGAAGAACAAGAGATAGATGAGGTGATGTCATTAATTTCCTCAAACCTTCAAATAGTAAAATGAAAGTTTAAATGGAAACATCCATTTTCCTCTTTTAGATGTGGAATGGTTGGTAATCTTGCAGGAAGGTTCCCCAAAAAGTTCCAAGAAAATGATGATTTCAACGAAGTTGAAATTCCCAAGAAGAGGTCTTAATCCTATGTGAAAGGCAAGAAACAATTAAAGATAAATTTCTTTAAGAAGAAGAATCTTATTTTACAAGAATGTGACAGTTCATATGAGTCTGAGGCTGAGGAGGTTTAAGGGATAGAGAACTGTAAAGACCATGTAGAAAATGATATGGTGGCAGTTATCGATGGTACTCAAGAAAAGAAAGAAACTGCCATTTATGAAGAAGAAGAAGTTGAAGAAATAGTTGATATAAAAGATGAGTTAGAAGCTGATCTTGAAGAGATAGATGTTTAGAGAGGAAAAACAAAGAAATACAATAAAGTAATCTGTGATGCCAAACTCTATATATAGCAGCAAGAAGATGACAAGTCTGAGTTGATGGAAGAAATTGAGAAACTCAAGTCAACAACACTAGAGGAATCAAAATTGGTTTGTGAGTGTAAAATCAAGGCTAAAGAATAGAAAAGGGAGATCAATGGATTGAATAGAACAATGAATGATCAAATCATGCCAATTAAGGAACTTGAAGGCAAAGTTGTCAGTTTGTGGAAAAGGGTAAGGATCAAGAAAAAATCTTGACTCCTTCTATGTCATCAGGAAAGAAGATCATTTAGAAGACCAAAACGTTGAAATTGGGTCATAGTTGTCAAGAAAAGAAAGAAACAAAAATTATATACAGATGCTAAGGCTGATGTGAGGCTTGTCCGAAAACAAAAAAGCTATAAAAATTGAAGTTAGACCTCAAGAAATCATTCTGATATTGAAGGTGTATTTTGGTAGGAAGGAAAATTCAAATATTCAGATAACCAAGGGGGACCTAGTGGTGCATAAGTGACATGCAGGAATGCACGTTATATCAGGTTCTATTACTGTGGAAAGATGGGACACTCACAAAATGAGTGTTCCATAACTAAGAGATACAGAAGAGCATAAGGGAAATAATGGAATCCAAACAGAGCTTAATAATCTAGAATATCTTTCAAGGAAATTTTTTTCGGTGTGGAGGATTTGGACATATGTCTAGGTACTTTACATCATCCATACATAGGAATGTTCCAAAGTATAACCAAACTATTCACAAGCAGCAGATCAATAAACCAGTAGGTTAGTTAAAAATGAAGAATAGATTTGTAGTCTTGAATGATGAAGCTAGTCCATCATACTTCGAGAAAGATCAAGATTCTCAATCTATTACAAGTTTGAAGAAAAAAATATGGATCAAGAATAAAAGAGCTGAGAAAGCAGTGGTTGATGAAATTTCCCTTAGAGAATCCGATTATTCTGGTGTATGAATCCATGATCTCCGTTGCACATCCCATACGATAGGTAATAAGGATATTTTTACAGGCCTAAAATATAACAAATAATAAGTTTTCAATTTTGGAAACAATGAATTCCTAAAGATAATTTTCTCGGGAAAGGCCATGTTTGGGGGAAAAGAGATGAGACATGCAGATGTATTAGTAGTAGAAGGTCTCACTCACAATTTTCTTAGCATCAGTCTACTATGTGACTCAAGTCATTGTATATGGTTTATTAAGAATATGTGTATCATCAAATTAAAAGATGGTGCATTGGTTCTATAGGTAAAAATAACAAAGGGAAATATATACCTTGTAAGTGGAGAAGAAGATATGTGCTTTTTGTCTAGAGAGGAATAAAACAAGTTGTAACATAAATAAATCAGTCATCTATGACAACTATCCCTAGAAGATCTGGTGAAATGTGATGCAGCTAGAGACATACCTAAGTTGTCACGTGATCATACACATACGTGTGACGCTTGTTAATACGGGAAGAGCATAAAAAATACATACAAATCAAAGGAAAAGAAGTCAATAAGAGTGCTTGAATTGGTTCCTGTAGATGTTTGTGGACTCATCTAACCAAGGTCCATTGACAGGATGAGGTATTAAATTATTTTCATTGATTATTATAGCAAAATGGAATGGGTATTCATCATTTCCCATAATTACAATGTGTTCAATTGTCTAAAACAATATCAGAGTGAATCTAAAAGGATGCTTGAACAGAAAATTCTAAAGTTTCATATTGATAATGGTACGGTGTTTTAAAACAATCAGGTGGAAGACTATATTAAGAAAAATAGGATAAGGAATCAAGTTTCTTCAGTAAGAAAACCACAATAGAATGGAGTGGTTGAAATAAGAAATCAGATCATCAACAACATGGCTAGAATGATGCTTATAGAAAAAGACCTACCCGAGAAATTTTGGAAGAAAGCCATATTGACATTGATCTACATTTCTAACAGGGATCTGTTGTGTCCGAAGGAAGGAAAGACTTTATATGAGATGTGGTACGAAAAGAATCCAACAGTGAAATAATTTCAAATTTTTGGAAGTAAGTGGTTCATTCTCAACAAAGAAAAACATAGAAAATTTGAGTCACGTAGAGATGAGGGGATATTCCTTGGATACTTAAGAAAACGAAAATCATGAAAATGATTCAACAAGAGGCTGGGAAAAGTAGTTGAGAGAAATGATGTCACTATTTTGGAAAATTAAGAGAATACTCAATAGCACATTGACTAGTTTCTTGATGAAAGTGATGAATATAAAAGTAACCAAGGGGCACATAAGTAGCAGATGTTGACTTAGAAGAAGATATTGATGATGAATAAGAATAATTCAAGTCTGTATATACAAATAAGACAAAGAGTTGATCTGAAATTGATAGGAACAATATCATTGGTGATCAGATAGTGCTAGTTCAGATAATAAGAACGAAGTCAGTGCAACAGACATCTCTCTTATCTCAAGTTGAACCTATAGGTTTTGTCGATGAAGTTTAAGATGAAAAATGAGTTCAATATATGCATGAAGTGCTTGATTTGATTGATAAGAGTCAGATGTGTGAGATTGTTTTGAGGACAACAGATAAGAATGTCGTCAGGACTAAATGGGTCTTTCGCAATAAGATGAATGAAGATGGTGCAGTGATTCAAAACAAAGCACAACTGGTGTGAAAAGGGTACTTCCAAATAGAGGGTATTAATGTTGATGAAATATTTTCACCTGTTGCAAGGCTAGGGACAATCAGATTATTCTTGGCCATTGCGGTGTAATGGAAGTTCATGGTTTTCTAGATGGATGTCAAATCTGAATTTTTGAATTGGTTTTTGGAAGAAGAAATTTATATTGAGTATCCATATGGTTTTATCATTCATTAAGATGATAAAAAAGTTTTTTAGTTGAATAAAGTGCTATATGGGATGAAACAAGCACCAAGAGAATGGTACTTGAGGCTTGATTGATATTTGAAAAAGCATGGATTTTAGCGTGGTGGAGTTGATTACAATCTCTATTTCAACAACTAAATTAATCAAAAGATTACGGTGATGGTTTATGTCGATGAAATAATATTTGGCGGATCAGATGAATCTTAGTGCAAACAGTTTTATGAATTCATGAAAAGTGAGTTTGAAATGTAAATGATCGGTGAGATGTTGTTTTTCCTTGGTTTGCAGGTGACACAAAGAAGTAATGGCACTTTAATTTCTTAGTCCAAATATTCCAAGGAGGTTCTAATAAGATTTGGAATGGAAAATTCCAAGGAGATGAAGAATCTTTTTGCTACACTGATGAAATTATAAAAAGATGATGATGGTAAGGCGGTTTATATCCCTGAATATAGGCAGATTATTGAGAGTTTATTATACCTAATAGAAACAAGACCTGATATTGTTTTCTCCACATGCCAAGTAGTGAGATACCAAAAAAATATTAAGTAAAGCCACATTCTTGAAGTTAAAATAATACTTTGGTATATTAATAGAACTGCAGATTATAGTTTGATGGATAATGATAAATCTCAGCCAAAGATTTTGGGATATACAGATACAGATTAGGCTAGATCAGCAGATGATAGGAAATCTATGTCTATAGGTGCTTTCTATCTCAGTATTTTGTCCATTTCTTATCTAAGAAATAATCTATATTCAATTTCATTTAGCACTATAGAAGATTAGTATATTTCTACCACTCAAGCATGCCCAAATTTATTGTGGATGAAGCAGCAACTTAATGATATGGGCATTGAAATGAATTATCTGATCAGAATCCAATGTGATAATTTGAGTGCTATCAATCTTAGAAAAAAATCATTCCATCACTAAAGGACAAAGTACATTAAGATCAAATATCATTTTATCATGGAGAAATAGGAGAAAGGGCTAGTAAAGTTGGAGTATGTTCCTACAGAGCTACAGGTTGGGGACATTCTAATAAAAGCCTTACCCAAGAGAGATTTTGAAAGACATTGATTGGCTCTGGGAGTCCAGTCAACTCCCCGCACTTGAAAAAGTTTGGATGTGGGACCCCCCTATCCCCAAGGTATGATGTGTTTTCCCTAATGTACTACTTTGAATTTTTACCCTGTTATAGACTGCAAAGGAGTAACCTTTGGGTTCATTGAAAAATGAGGAGAAATGTGATTGTTCAAGGGAGAGAAAGTGTGTCTTTTATGGGAGAAAATGTCTTAATTCAAGACATGAGGAGAAGATTATAGGTGGAGAAACAAGATATGGAGAGCAACGAGATATGGGGGGAGTTTTAAATTTGACGATGATGGAAGTGATCAATCAAAGATTAGATATCATGATAACTGAGGTCTGTGATGAAATCAGTTAATTGGTATTAGTATGGTTTCAACAATTGGTGTCAGAAATGAAGTGATTCATTTATGAACTTTTCATACTACTCTTGTTTCTCATGCGGATAATTGCAAATATGGGATTATTGTATATAGTGAGTGAATCTTTGGTCACTATCTGAATCACAAGAGGTGAATAATTGTAGATGATAGAAGGAGATTTATTGAGGTATCAAAGGGCATAGAATCATTATGAGAAGAGTTTTCAACAAATCTAAAGTGGGAGATTGTTGGTAAAAAATCCCTCAAGGTAACATTGTGGCATTTTTGGTTGGTTGTGTTTGTTGACAAAGCATGTTTTCATGATGAATTGTCGAGTTCTAGAGATGTTTTTGACAATCCATATTTACAAAGAACAATAAAAAAGGGATGGAAGATCTATAGGTGGTACAAAATAACAAATACAAAATGGCACCATTTTCCAATGTTTTCCAAATTTTTGGGATCCTAAATATTGAGTTTGGTGAGTATTACAAAAATTGGTTTTCCTTGAAGATCACATAAAAATATGGAAAAGGAATGATTTTCACAGAGATGGGATTTATGAAGAGTGAATCACAGAGAAGAAAATAGTTCTGATGGTGAGATCTGTGATTAAAATGAGCTTTACAAATAGCACAGGTGAAGAGAATTATGAAGGATAATTGCGGTGGCGGTGCAAAGAAATTAATGGTGTGATCTGTGATAACAACAATATTTTATAATATTAGAGGTGAAGAGAATTGTGAGGGAGAATTATGATGGCTGTTCAAAAGAATTGACGGAATACTCTACGATTAAAATGAGCTTTGTGATACAAAAAATTACAATGGTGCTTCGTGATATAGAGAGAATTTCAGTAGAAATTTCAGAGATTTGTGATTTGAGCTGATGTGGTACTTACTTTTCATGGAAGGTTCTCGAGTTGGTGAAATCGCCTATAAATAGAACTTAATCCCATTGATAGGTGTAGAAATATTAAACAAAAAACCTTATGCTCTCATATTTTAAAGGAGATTTGCGAAGCAGGGAGCTTTGAAAAAGATAAGTGAATTTGCAGAGGTAGTTGAGCTCTGAGAAAGGAAGGCACACCGTGAAGGCTAGTTTGGCTTTATGGAGGATGTGAAATTCACGAAGGCTTGTTTAGATTTGTGAAATCACAAAGATCAGTGTGAGCTCTGTGAAATAGTGATATCTACGATCTATAGATCTTTGTGATATTATGATCTTTGCGAACTTGTGAGCTCTGAAAACCTGTGATATTTGTGAAGAGGTTAGATCATTTCAAATGCTTGTTTGGTCTTTGAAAAATTGGGAGCTTCGCAAAGGCAGTGTTCTTAGAGAAAGAGTTTCAAGAGAGATTGCCTAGTGTTCAGAGGAAAAGTGTTTTTCATCAGTGGATGAAGGTAGAATCTCAAAAGATCATCTATCTATAACTAAGTATGTATTCATTAGTGATAATTAAGACACCTACATGTCTATAAAATACTATTGGATATTCTAAAGAAACAGTGAGATCACTTCAGTTCAGTGAGTAGTGAGTTCTCAAATTCTGAATGGTTGTAAACTAGGTGGGACAGTG
Organism: Viscum album; assembly: GCA_963277665.1. NCBI lineage: Eukaryota > Viridiplantae > Streptophyta > Magnoliopsida > Santalales > Viscaceae > Viscum > Viscum album. Next base: position 6,108,896 of record OY728147.1, read on the forward strand.
AGTCTACTTCGAACTTGTAAATAGCTGTCTGTTTTTATTGGATTTGGTATATATACACATTGCCAATGTATTGTCCTTAGAAATAGCTCGATGAGGGTGAACTAAGTAAAATTGTTGTGTCATGTGTATGCTTTAAGATTTGTTCATACTCTACAACATGAATTATAGAGAAGAGAGTTTTTTCTAACAACGAAACAAGATCAAAGGGGTAGTTGTTTTAATCTGTCATACCCTGATTCACCCCCCTTAAGGTATCTAGCCTTGTAGACCTAACACACACCACATCGACCACTACCATTTTCACCATTTCTCTAAAAACTACATCCATTTGCGACTAGAGAACAACAAAATGTTATAATCGGTATGTATTGTGGTTCTCTCCCCTTTCACATCACACAACAACCATGTGAATGTGTAACATTATTTTTTTATTCTGTTAACTTTTGGAATTGATTTTTACATTCCAAATTTAATATCCTAATGCAAGAAAACTGTGCATATTATTCTTTACTACATTGAGGCACCTATGTTTTGTTACAATGTGAACTACTTGAATATCTGGTGTGTGTTTTTAGGATTAGATTGTTGGATAACTATTATAACTTTCTAATAACTTTTGGAATTAATTTTGACATTATAAATTTAATTCAAGATGACTATGAATATTATTCTTTACTTAATTTTGGAACCTGAGTTTTATTGTACGACGGACTAATTGAATATCCCATATGTGTTATTAGAATTAGTTATTTGGATAACTATTACAAAAAATTATCTATTAACTTTTAGAATTGATTTTTACATTCCAAATTTAATAAACTAATGCAAGATAACTATGAATATTATGCTTCACTACACTGAGGAACCTATGTTTTGTAACAATAATTTCTACTTGAATATCTGGTGTGTGTGTGTGTGTGTTATTGGCATTGGTTTGTTGGAGAAATGTTATACTTAATTATCTTTTAACATTTAAAAATTATTTTAACATTCCAAATTTAATTTCCTAAGGTAAGATAACTATGAATATTATTATTTATTGCAATGAAAATGTAATTGGAACAATTATACATCTAAAAGGATTAATTTTTTTTTTCTATCATCTACTTTTTTCTATCTATTTCATGAGTGATTCCCTCTTCGTATGAATTATTTCCATGAATTTTAAGGGTTATTCTAGGAATTGTTTCAATATTTTTCTTTACAATAGGATACTTTGTACTAGTTCCATTATTTAATTAATTTTTCATGTAAGTTATACTCATGTATGACATCATGAACTAATCTATTCCTAAAGTGAGATGACACCAAATTCCCTGATGGTTACATGTTAAATAATGATATTCAAAAATGTTGTATATTTTATATTACCATTATATTTTTTCCAATATCCTTTTGATAAAAATATTTTTTAAAACTATACATTATCATTGTGATGATGTATTTACATAAATTTTTATTGTTTACAGATAAAAGGGTTCATGGAAATGTGATTCTTAAAGAATAGTTGGTGGAAACAACCTATAATGTGGCTGAATGTGTCAATAACTGGTCTATAATGTATCACTGTGATCCAGGTAGCTTCTATTATTTAATCAATATCTATTTCATTCTTTAATATATATTTCCTTTTCTATTACAAATAATAAAAAAACTTATTTCCACCTCACCAAAACTAGTAATAGGTACCAGCTAGAGGTTATACATACCATAGTAGGGCATGTTGTTGAAGTATAATTCCATAGCTATATTCATTCAATAGTAAATTTATTAGATGTAGGTGATGAATTGATATTGTTCCCCAATTTTTCATTTGGTAATAATTAAACCATTTGTAATTTTACATCCTTTAATTTAACTCATAGTTTTGAGAAAATTTTTTTTAATTATTTTTTCTTGAGAACTAATTGAGAATGTTAATGTTTAGGTTTCTCTAAATAAATGAGGATTAGAGATCAATTTTATATAGGATGTTTTTTATGATCTCTTAAATGAAATTTTTTTTGATGGAATTTAGGTAATAGATATACCTAAATACATGTTTTTTATAACAAATTAGATTTTACTAGTTTACAAATTTCTAATATTATAGGTCTTTATACAAAAAAGTGTAGATTTTTTCCTCATTATTATTCTCATGGTTTCATTTAGAATGAATTCCTTCCAACTCAATTCTATCTTTAAAACCCTTAAAGGTATTAGACAACGCACCTTCCAATTCATTTCACACGTTTTTCATCAATTTTTGAGACTTCCATGCCTTTATCCATGGGTATTTTGCTTAATTATCCTATTAAAATAATTAAGTATAATATTTTTTTACAGGTAAACTACATATTACAATTCCTCATTGACTACATATGGATTAATACATTTTTTATTATACTCATTATAGTCATGAATTGTGGGTTGTTTTATAAAACTAACATAGATACATTCAATGTTAACATCACTGTTTAATATTAATATTAAAATTATTCTAAATTTCATATTTCATAAAATATTATATTTTCACATTATTGATTATCATATGTTCATAGTATGCATTATTAAATTATTCCAAATATTTCACACATGAATTTTGATTCCCAAGTAACTTTTTATATTCTCCATTTCTTCTTCCATTAATTATGGCATTTTTTAGGGAGAAATTTTTCTTTCCATGTAATGACCTGACCCCAGAATCCCAAAGCCGGTGAATTTCTTTATTACATTGGGATAAATACAAGCTTCAAATCCAAAAGGGACAAATAGTTTAGCTGTTTTGGAAAACCATATTACATAAACGATGCCCGCAACACCCCGAGTTTCAATAAAATAATTATTTCAATTAATAAATGAATTATAATTAAAGTAAATAATATTATAAAATATTTTAATAAAACCATGTGATTTAATTTAACTGAAATTAAATTTTATTACTTCTATTATTTTCAAAATGAGATTTTTTTTAAATACAGGATGACATATTAAAATAATATAAATTAATTCTACTTTTATGAAATGTAGTATCATGAAATGATACTTTATAATATATTGTTTTAATAAATAAAAATAATTATAGGTAATATTATTATAATAAATTTTTTAATAAAATTATAATTTTATATTATAACTATTTTAATTAAATATTAAAATTATGCATGTCATTTAAAGTTATTATTTTAATGTATTATATGTTGAAATATTAAAAATTTCAAATATTTTAAGTGAAATTATTTTGTAAAAAATACATTATTCATATTTACATTCTATTATTTTTTAAGTTGTATAATTTATTGAAATAAATAGACATTGAATATTTACAGTAAGATGTTTTATTATACAAATGTTTTTAAAAAATTTATTAATAAAAGGAATGTCATTTTTATTTGAAATGTGATTAGATTATAAAATATAAATTATAAATTATAACTTTTAATGATGAAATTAAACATTATGATAATATTTATATAATGTTTATTTAAGAAATTACATATATAATAAAAATGATATAATAATAAAAAAGTAAAATTGTGTATAGGGAGAAGGGGAGGTCTGTTCGAGTCGTGTCGTAGGGGGATCAAAGTCGCACAATGACCTCGAGCAGAGGGAGACGAGCCAGGATGGGGGTTCTTTTGAGTTTTAGTTGAGTGATGGGGTGAGTTGAGGGAGAATGCGACCGAGGAGATCAGTCGGTGATGAGGGTTCAATCAAACCCAATATTGGTTTTGGTGATGGAGTCTGAGATAGATGTCGAGCTTTGGGGGTTTCGAATCTGAGGGTTCCAAATCAAGTAAAAATTGAACATATCTGACCAAGTTTGAGTTGCGTTAGGGTTTAGTTATTTATTTAACCTGCCGAGATAAGTGTTTTTGTTTCTAAGTGTTGTCTGTTTTCACCATAATAGTGTTTCATATGTTGGTTTCTCGTTTTTCTCCACTACCATCTTTGTCGCTTGACTGTTTACTTATTTTATATGATCTTATTGTTATTTTTTAATCTACTTTTGGATTATGAAAATAGAATGAATGGATTTGGTCTGTTCATGTCAATTCATTCAAAATATAAAATAAATATTTATGATTTCTTAGTTGGATTTTTTTCTCTGTTTTAACTTGTTTGGGTGTGGACTGTTTGATTCACTAAATTATTACATCCTTTCATGACTTCTCATATACTCTTCTTGAGTTTTGTGGCATGTATATATATATATATATATAAGATTTTTTGTACATCTAGGAATCCTATTACTTGTGTTTGAAGATAAATTCCCTCCGATCCAACTCCGTTCTCTCTTCGCATCACTGGACCAATTCCATCAGGCAGCTAGAAACCTTCTACCCGGCCCAAGTATTGTTTTGGTTCTTCATTTTTTAAGTAGGGGGAATTCTATTTATTCATTATTTTTGTGTATATATAAATTATTTCCAAACATAAGTTCATGTAGGTGTTTATGTATTTTTATGGGTGTTGCTATCATTCATGAATAATCTAGATATGAATATGGGTCTTTTAAATTTATGTAAGGGAGATTTTCTATTATAAGGTGTTATTAGATTTATTTTCTATTCCATAAGGGGAATTTTTTAATAGTTTTATTTCTAGATTTTATTATTGATTATTGATTATATTTTGTATAAATATTTTATGTTAATCAACAGGGGTCTATTTTTTTGTTTTAAAGGAAATTTTATTTTGTTTACTATAAAAATTGGTTTAATCGATAATTTAAAAACAAGGATGTGTTTTGTTTAAAATTTTATGTTGTCAAATTTATATTTACCGACGTTTTGTGTAAGAATGATTTTATGTCAAAATGGATATTACAAATTCCATGTGTATATATATTAATTTCTGATTTTATGTTTATTTTATTTAAGAATGAATATATATATATTCTGACATATTAAACAATTGTTACATGTTTTGAATGAGCAAGAGAAAAATGTATAAATTTTTGATGAAATTATTTTCAATCCATAAGGATATATGTATATATATATATGACTTTTATGGGAAATTCAAGTTCTATTTAGAAATTTTAATTCATTATTATGTTTATAATTAATTTTAAGTTCAAGATTATTACATATTTAAGCATCATCATTTATTTTAGAAATTATAAAAGTATTATATTTAAGTTATATATATGTTTATAAATTTAAAGTTGACGATTTAAAATTCTATAAAATGAAAATAATGTTATATGATCCTTGACATATGGCCTTACATTGATAATTTCTAATGACACTTCATACATATACATACAAAAAGATATATGTATTCACATATTTGTATAAGAATTGAATAAATTCTATGTTTATCAAAACTACCATCAAATAGATGTTTATGGGTATATAAATGAAATGTTTAAGTACATAGATGTAAATTGGTATTTACGGTAATTATGAAAAGTGTATGTATCAAGAGATTTGGTTGTTCCAAGTATAATAAGTAAATATTCATGATGTTTTATATTTATAAATTTATATATGAGTGCGTGTGAAATTAATGTTTGTTTATGTCTTAAAATAAAACTCCAGTGAAAGTATATATATAAGTAAAGAAAAATTAAAATGTTTTCAGAAAAATCAGCATTTGAACATTGTAAATATGGAAGGTCATTAGGGATTGAACTCATCCTTCACTAAGTGGGTAGACCCAAGATAGCCTTCAAATTTCAAGTGTCCTCAGAATAATGTTTTTTTTCAGAATATTGCGTATTGTTTTCTAAAAAAATTAGAATATGTTTAAATCAATTTTTGAGCATAAGTATTTTATAAAAAGTGATATAGTATTTTTAAGGCTTATGTAATTTCAAATAATGTTTTTAAAATGATATTTACAAATATATTGTCAAAAGTGTTTTCAAAAGAATATTTTTAAAATTAGATATCAAAACTTTTAAAACCCCTTACTATGCATATCCAATTCTCACCCCATGTTTTGAAATCTTTTCTATAGTTATAGTAGAGTTCTGATATTTTTCAATTTGTTTATAGAGTTAGTGCTCGCAAGGGATTTTATTTATTTATTTTGTTTTGTATATTTTGGTTAAGTTGTAAGGTTTGTTTAATTATCCACAACCTAGACCGATAAAAGATCCTCATATATAATTCAAATGTTGTGTATTTATTATGTTTCATTTATTTTAAAAAATGAACAACATTTATGAGGTCTGAGTCCTCTAGCTCGGGCTTGGGTCATTATACTTGGTATTAAAGGAACAGTCTATACTACTTTACAATACGATGTTGTCGCCTAAGCAGTAGAGTTTAGAGTTTAGCGGTCCTAGTTTTCTTAATTCTAAAAATGGAATTCAGAATTTTCTAGAGTGTGACGAATGAATTGTGAGGACACAATTCTTTTGATGGGGGGATAATGTGACACCCAGAGTTTCAATAAAATAATTATTTTAATTAATAAATGAATTATAATTTAAATAAATAATATTATGAAATATTTTAACAAAACAATGTGATTTAATATAACCAAAATGAAATTTGATTACATTGATTATTTTCAAAATGACATTTTTTTAAATACATGAAGACATATTAAAATAATATAAATTAATTATACTTTTATGGAATTTAGTATCATGACATGATACTTTATAATATATTATTTTAATAAATAAAAATAATTAAAGGTAATATTATTATTATAAAAAAAATTATAAAATAATAATTTTATATTATAACTATTTTAATTAAATATTTAAATTAAACATGTCATTTAAAATTATTATTTTAAAGTATTATAGGTTGTAATAATAAAAAAAATAAAATATTTTATGTAACATTATTTTTAAAAAATGAATTATTAATATTTACATTCTATTATTTTTTTAAGTGGTATAATTTATTAAAATAAATAAAGATTAAATATTTATAGTAAGATGTTTTATTATACAAATATTTTTAATAAATGTATTAATAATATAATTATTATTTTTATATGAAATGTGATTCGATTATAAAATATAAATAATAAATTATAACTTTTAATGATGAAATTAAACATTATGATAACATTTATATAATGTTTATTTAAGAAATTACATATATAATAAAAATGAAAAAATAAAAAAAGGAAAATCATGTATAGGGTTAAGGGGAGGTCTATTGAAGTTGTGCTTTAGGGAGATCGAAGTCTCACAATGACCTCGAGTAGAGGGAGATAAGCCGCGATGTGGGTTCGTTCAAGTTTGAGCCGAGCGACGGGGTGAGTTGAGGGCGAACATGATTGGGGAGATCGGCCGGTGGAGAGGGTTTAATCGAACCCAAGATCAGTTTCTGTGAGGGATTCCAACATGGAGGTCGATCTTTGGGGATTTTGAATATGAGGGTTTTGGATCGAGTCAAAATCAAACATCCCCAACCATGTTTGAGTTGCGTTAGGGTTTCGTTTTTTATTCAACCTACTCTGGTAAGTTATTTTTGTTTCTATGTGTTGTTTTTATACACCGTAATAGTGTTTGGTATGTCGGTTTCTCATTTTTCTCCAAATCCATCTTTGCCGCTGGACCATTTACTTATTTTATGTCATCTGATTAATATTTTTTGTTCAGCCTTGCGATTATAAACATAGAATGAATTTCTTTGGTCTGTTCGTGTCAATTCGATCCAAATATTAAAATATATATATGATTTATTATTTGTATTTTTCCCTCTATTAACTTGTTTTGGGTGTGGATTTTTTGATTCACTGAATTATTACCTCATTTCATGACTTCTCGGATACTCTTCTTCTGTTTTGTGGCGTGTACTTATATAAGCAATTGTGTACATAGAGGAATCCAATTCCTTGTGTTTGAAGATAAATTCTCCCCAAGCCAACTCAATTCTCTTTTCTTTTCACTGGTCCAATTCCATCTGGAAGGGTGAAACCTTATGCCCGACCCAAGTATTTTTTTGGTTCTTCATTTTTCAGGTAAGAGGACTTTTGTTTATTCTTTATTATTGTGTATGTATAAATTATTTTCAAACTTAAGTTCATATAAGTGTTTATATATTTTTATGGGTGTTTCTATCATTCATGAATAATCTAGTTATGAATAAGGGTATTTTAAATTTATGTAAGAGATATTTTCTATTATAAGTTGTTATTAAATTTATTCTATATTTTGTAAGGGGTATGTTTTAATAGTTTTATTTATAGATTTGATTCTTGATTCTTGATTCTGTTGTGTAAGCATATTTTATGATAATCAACAAGGGTATGTTTTGTTTTTGAAAGGAAATTTTATTTTCTTTACTATAAACATTGGTTTTATAGTTAATTTAAAAACAAGTATGTTTTCAATGTAAAATTTTATGTCATCGAATTTATATTTACCAAAATTTTGTGTAAGAATGAATTTATGCCAAAGTGGGTATTAAAAGTTCCATGTGTATATATATTAATTTTTGATTTTATGTTTATTTTATTTATGCATATGTATATATTTATAAATAAATATATATATATATATATATATATATATATATATATATATATATATATTGATGTATTAAACAATTGTTACATGTTTTGAATGCGTACGAAAAACTTGTAAATTTTTTGGATGAAATTATTTTCAATATATAAGGATATATATATATATATATATATATATATATATATTTGTATATGCATATATGTATATATGACTATTATGGGAAATTCAAGTTCTATTTAGAAATTTTAATTCATGATTATTTTAATTTTAAGTTCAAGATTGCTATATATTTAAGCATCATCATTTATTTCAAGAAATATGCAAGTATTAAATTTAAGATATATATATATGTTTAGAAATTTAAAGTTAACAATTTCAAATTATATAAAATGAAAATCATGTTATATGATTATTGACATATGGACATACATGGATGATTTCTAATGAAAACTCATACATATGAATATGAAAATATATACGTATCCATATATTTTTATAACCATTGAATAAATTCTACATTTATCAAAACTATCTTCAAATAGATTCTTATGGGTTTATGAATGAAATGTTTAAGTACATGGATGACAACTCGTATTTCAGATAATTATGAAAAGAGTGTGTATCAAGATATTAGGTTGTTCCAAGTCTAATAAGTGAATATTCATGATGGTTTATATTTATGCATTTATATATAAGTGTGTGTTCAATTAATGTTTTTTTATGTCTTAAAATAAAACTCCAGTGAAAGTATATATATAATTAAATCAAGCTTTAATTTTTTTGAGAAAAATCGATGTTTGAAGATTGTAAATATGGAAGGTCATTGGAGAGTGAACCCATCTTTCTCCAAGTGGGTGGGCTCAAGACAACCTTCAACGATTCAAGTGGCATCAGAATAATGTTTTTTTCAGAAACTCGCATATTATTTTCTAAAAAACACTAAAATACACTTAAAGTAATTTTGGAATGTAAGAATTTTCTAAAAAGTGATATAGTATTTTTAAGGCATAAATAATTTTAAATAATGTTTTTGAAATGATATTTCAAAATGTATTGTTGAATGTTTTTTCAAAAGAATATTTTTAAAAGGATTTATCAATGCTTTTAAAACCTCTTACTGGGCATATCCAATGCTGACCCCATGTTTTGAAATCTTTTCTACAAGTACAGTTTAGTTCTGATGGTGTTCCCTTTATTTATTGAGTTAGCACTCACAAGGTATTTTCTTTTAGTGTATTTTGTTTTGTTCAGTTTGGTTAAGTTGCAAGGTTTGTATAATTTTCTAGAATCTAGACCGGTAAAAGATCCTCATATGTAATTCAAATGTTGTTTATTTATTATGTTTCATTTATTTTAAAAAATACACATCATTTATAAATGTTGATTCCGGTAGCTCGGGCTTGGGTCCTTATAATACCCATAATACATTGGGAAAATAAAATAAAAACAAGATACATAATAAAATTAAATAAATAGAATCCTTGAAACTCATTCTAATGAATCTTCTTCATAACATGGGGAAAGAAAACACAATAAGGGTGAGCTCAAATACTCGGTAAGGGTAAGTACAACAGAAGCAATAATGAATTGATGAGAGTAAATCAACATGGAAAGGTAAATAACTAATAACATATGTCATTCAAATAAATGGATAAGTCAAAATCAATATGGAACGGTAAGAAACTGAAAACAAATTCCATTAAATCAATAAACTATGAATAAAATGATACACGGATATATCAACGTAATAATCTCATGGATAATAATAATTAGTTAATTATCAATAATGGAAATTATTAATTATTGGATGTCATGATTCCTAAGAACATGATACCTTTACCATCATATTTCCTAGGGACATGATACATCTACCTTTATTGTAGGGTTTTCATTAATTGGTCCCCAACCCATAGGGATTACAGTAACCGGTCCCCGGCCCATATAGTGTTTGTCCAAATAATTCCTCATACAGTGAAATAATCAATATAAATCATAAAAAATATACCTTATCAAATATAAATATTGAATAAAAGATGAAAATTTATCCATAATTACCTAGTAGAGGATAAGTAAAAAAATGGGTTTTGACTTTTATGAATAGAAATATCCTTGAAATATTTTTAAAATATTCTTGAGGAAAAACATATTTAAACATTCTGAAGTGTCTCATACCACTTTGAAACATTTGAATCATAATCCCCATGAAGAAATAACATTAACTGAAACTTAAAATATCATGAGAATAATAATATTAATTATAAAACATGTTAAATGGTAGTATATACACCATATAAAAGTGAATTGGTTCATAACAACATATAAGTCTCAATGGAATGTAAATTGAGACGAAATCCCTTACCTTGAGTCCGACTTGTCACATGTGTCTTTATATTCCTAAATAATAAAATTAGGTTAATTGTTTACTTGATTTAGAACCTTTTACAAGTTTATTATTACTTTTAATTCACTTATTACAATTTTTTATACAACTACATAAATAATTAAGTTTACATCAGGTGTTTTGACCAAATTCGGTTAGTGTGATAAAAATGAATTTGATATGTCAACTACGGTCAAAGGGGTCATTACATAAACATATCCAGGATAATAATCATTAATTAATTATCATATTTATACATAAATTGTACTTTTAAAACCAATCCTGAAATATTATTATGAAAAATGAACCAATTTTACAATCATGAAGAATATAGGCCGTATGTACGCATGAGTAACATTCCCATTTTTCAATGATATTTATGGAAAGAAGGTATGTAACATTATATCTTTCTATAATGATCATTGTATTATAAATAACAATTTATTTAATAATTTATACCTATATATATATAATTCTTGTGATGTAAAAGGAATCACATTGTGTTGAGGAGGTAGTAGTCCACACACACACGACCGACATTATAACTTTTTAGTGTGAAAAGGGTAATAAAGAAAATGATATATTATATTTACATAAAGATAATTATTCAATGTATATCATATATATGTCATTTATTTCACATATTTTTAATTAAAATAATATTTTATACATTTTATGTATCGCGTGAATGAATCACATTGATTTGAGGAGGTGGTAGTCCACACTTCTACAAATGATGTTATTGTATTTCCACAAAATAGAAAGAATAAAGGTATGTGTTATATAAGAATTACAGAAGCATAAAAATATTATAAATATCATATATATCATATATAAATATAGTGTCCATGATAATTATCAACCATGAAATGTGGTAAAGGAAAAAATTAACAACATCATTTCGTGAGGCGGTAGTTCACCATACATAAGAACAGTAAGTTTGTTACCCATTAGATGGAAGTGTGTGTAAGTATAAATAGAAAACTTATAATAAAAACATACTAGTATATTGAGGATACCAAGGTTATTATATAATCATGTAATAAGAATATTTTAGGGTTGGAGAATGAAAATAAAATAAAAATAGCTTGAGGATGGACGTTACCTCTTATTCGGATAAATCCTTTTAGTTTGCACCAAAAGGATTTGTTTGATGGTTTTATACCCTAATGGATGATTATAGGATGAGGGAAATAATTTTTAGAGATTATTTTACAAGATTTTGGGCAATAAAAATGGATTTAGAGGTGTGAGGAAGTGTGGGGGGGGGGGGGTGAATGGTTTTTTATAGTGGAGGAGTGACATTCCTGTAAATTTTTTAAAAGGGAATTCCACTTACGTATTTCCTATGACAAGTTGATACAATAATGGTCCAAATTAGATCCAATTTATTATAAGGTTTAAATATTCCTAGAAAATATATTTTGGATAATTTTATAGGTCATTTTGGGCCTTAAGTTTAAGGTTTAGTCCTTTCTTAAGTTGATTTTTCTCTTAATTGTTATAATTAATTTTATTCATTATCACAAATATTTTTGGTAAAAAACTAAGTTGACCTTATTAGACATTATAAATTATTATTATTACAAATATTTAATTCATTTTTTAAAATTCTAATCATAGAAGTGACTTGAATTAATTTAAAATTAATCTTGTGGACGGGACAACAATGCAAGTTTTTAAAGTAAAAAATGTTCAAAAGTTTGCTATGTTTTTACAACCAATTTCAAAGTTAAATTGATTCCAATGACCTAAATTGAATTAATTGATGTAAAATTGATCCAATTAATCTTTAAAATCAATTAAAAATATAGTTTAACATTATAAATAAATTAGACAAAAAAATCAATTTTGAATTAAAATTCAGTATTTTTCATTATTTATCAAAAAATAAAAATTCACAGAAAAATACCTAAAATTCTCCCCAACTGAATTTTTATGTTCCTATTTCAAAAATAAAGTTTTCTCGAAATATAAAATCAATAAAAGTTCCAAAAATTGGATTTAAAATAGATTCTTCAATAAAAGACGACAAAACTACCTTTTTAACAATATTGGTTTTTATGTATAAAATTAGGGTTGTTATTTATATTATTCCTAAAAATCTATTGGATGGGTATCAAAAATATTCAATTGGATAAACATATAATATATAAATTTCATTAATATCATTCACTAATAGTAATTAATTTATAAAAATAAAAATATTTCCTTTATATTCAATTAGTTTATATTTTCATTTCGTATTAATTGGAAACCAATGAATTTATATTATATTTATCTAAATAATATGTTTTCATAAGATATTTAATACTATTAATAAAAACTATTTTAACAGCTGGGTTATATCTTATTATATTAAATAATAATATTTTTAATAAAATATTTTTCTTCGATAAAACTAAGTCATTCATGTTACACAAGCTGTCGAGGAAAGTGAGTCTTGTGTGTAATGCAAGCTAATCTCAGTGTTCCATATAGAGAAAGATAAATTTTATGTTACGTGTAGGATAATATTAAATTTTTGTTTCGTATAAAGCAATATTAAATTAAAAATTAAATTTATTCTAAAAGGAAAATATTATAAAGTCTTGGGGTATTAAATTCCACATGGTCAAACATTTTTATTTAGTTATAAATTTAATTAAAAACTATATGGTTCTTTCCAATCTGTTATTTTTTTCATCCATGTATATTTATACACTTATATATTAAAATTTTAAAACTATAGTAATAATTTTAGTTCATCGGGTTAGTAGTGTCCTAATTTTACATCTGTTATTTACACTAATACATAACTATGAATTAATGTATATATAGTTCAATTAACAAAACAACTTCATTTATTGTTTCTCTCCTCGTAATCACTATTATTAATAACATGATTACATATGCATATTTAACTATATAGTTATTACATGTGGATAATTATAAGGATGAAAAAATAAGGAATCTAGATTACAATGGTGGTTATCAATAGTGCAATGAAAATATGTTGGTTATGCAGGTTTGTAAATATTTTTTGAATTATATTTTTGAAATTAGTTTGAATTTTACTTTTAAATTTAAAATATATATTCTTTAACTTCCATTATCATATTTTAGGTAAATTCAATACCTCAATTTCTTCACATGAAAATAACAAAGCGATGAACACTATTAAAATTTTGAGGTTATAAAGTTCACATTTCTTTGCATTGTCAATTCTACCCTTGCATTGTTCATTCACCTTTTTGTTAGTTTTTACAAATTTTTTCATTAAATTTATTTTTATATTACATAAATATTAATTCTCTCCCTCTTTTCTATCTTATAGTTCATATACTATGCCATGACCCATCCCAATGGGGCCTATAGTATAACTCCCCAAACCCACATCCAATAGGCTAGGTGCTAGCGACTTGCACCGAGTAAGCATATGACTAACAAGGGAGATCTTAGCCTAAGTACATACACACACACACATCTCCAAGCCTATACAGGGATGAAATTTAAAAACAGCTAAACAACCATGCATGCATACACCTAAATCCCACAACCAAAGTACGACAAGAAGTAAAGGAAAGTAAACATGTCCAAATACAAGCTCACCACAAAGAGACTGAAAATAATTCCAGCCTAAAAAGAAAGATAGGGACTGCTATCAAGATGTCCCAGGAACACACCTTGGTCTGTCCAGTCTCACTAAGCATTGTTTGGCCCTCGTCTGTCTAGGAGTCTGTCAAAAGGTCGATCAAGTTCACAAGACATGACACATGCGGAAAAAGCCCGTGTAGGGGTGAGTATAACAGTACCCAGTAGGACACCTTGAAACCATGAAGCATACAATAAATGAAATACAGTCAGCTCTACAGTGGTATATGTCTACTACATATATAATAAGAATATCTAAATATACTCAACAAAGACACGTTGTCTAAAGGTAAATCAAAAGTGTAATACCACCCTAGGATCTAAGCTTAAAATTTCCACAAAGCACTCTTCTAGGAAAACACACTACTCAGTCTGATAACACTAATAACGTCCGTCTGAGAGGTAGTGCTCATCAGATCTCACCATTGGAAGTACATATTGAAGGTCTGGAGAGATATGATACAGAGATGAAGATCACTCCCAAGGTCATGGGTTATACCAAAAACTCAATCTAGATTTACCTGCTAAGTAGAGGATATGTTCTCGTGTAGTGTTGGTCATGAAGATTCCAAGAACTCCACCTAAGTCACGAAGATGTACAGATGATCTCACTCCGGGAATCACAGAAGGATTCCAACAACTCTATCCAAGAAGTCCCACTAAAGGGATAGTTGTCCTATGTGGGGGAATCAATTCCATACTAACCCTGAGGGATTGGATATAGGGAATGTAACCTAACAAAACCTGTTCAATATACAGAGGAAAACAACTCTAAACCATGTTTTATAAATCACACTGCGTGTAGTAGGGTTAAACATTGTGTCCCTTAACCTCGAGTCCTGCCCGTGTAAACATCCCAGGTCTCTTACCCGTGTTCGTGTAATAGTACACGACGTGTTGGCTGTCTGTATACTCTGCCCGTGTACCAATACACATGTATGCTCGTGTACACCATGCCAAGTCATGTTTGTATGGGAGTACACAACATGCCCATTCATGTGTACTCCATCTAGTGTTCGTGTACCCTCTGAGGTACACGCCAAGCCACTAGAGAGTGGCCACTCACTGTGTGACAGGTCACAGGCCGTGTGATACTTAACATTCTTGGAAACACTAGCCACCTCTAAGAGGGGCCCACATGTCGTGTAATCCTGGATTACACACTGTGTGGTTCACATTTTTACAGAAACATTGGTATTTCATTCTGCTCGGGCACATGTCGTCGTCACCTGGAAATTTGGCCTAGTTTGTAATGAAAATCAAGGATCTGATCCGGGAGAACCTCGCCACAGCTGTTTTCCGTATTTCGTCCCTTCGATCCGTTCGGAAATCGGTCATGTTCAGGGTACTTTGTGGCGCCTCAAAGAACATGAAATTGGGTACCAAAAATCATCTAATATGTCACTTCTTCAATCGTCGTACCACCATCGTGTCGTGTCAATCTTAGATCTATGATATTGGATCATTACGCAAAGAAATGGGTGTGTAGCAATCGATTAATCGGGATATGTCGAACCACGAACCAAACAAAGAACACCCGTGATAAATGAAGAATCAGAGGATAAAAGCATAAGATTAATCAAGAGGAATGGGCATCAGTCGATGTTTGTGTCAACCTAGATTCATTACCATTAGAACAATGAATGAAGAGATAACAATTAAATCATGAAAAAAAATTATCCCAATAAAATCCCTGTTTCGGTGCGGATGTGCGTCAGGTTACGCTGTTCCGCCAGGACGCGTTCGCGCGTGCACCCGTCAACCGAGGGGATGGGCGCGCGGCTTGTGGTCCCGCAGTCCCGCTTTCCAAAGGCGGGCGGCATCCGTCCCTTATTCAGGGGCGTCTGCTCCTTGATCGAAACCGGGATGATGGGATGTCGGCTCCTCCTTCCTTGGACGTCTCCTCGGAACTCGTCGCCTAATCCGGGTCTCCCTCATAGATTTAAGACATGCTCGTGAATCTCGTTCCCGGCGCCATATCTTCATGGACACCGGTTAATTACGCTGCTTCCGCCCGGACGCTCCAAGGAGTCTGGTCGGGGCAGCAACCTGCGGTGAGGAGGCCGGGTGGCTCTGGGTGCTGGGGGCATGTCGTAACACTGCGGCTCTGCACGTCTGTCTTCCGTCCCTAATAGGGCTTCTCGAAGGCATGATGGCCTGAGGCATCCCGCACTGGGTGCGGGGAACTGTGTCCCCTGAGGTTTTCCTCAGCTTCCCATGTTTAACACGGGGTACGCCGCGAGTTTAACGTCCAGCGGGGACGGCATCGGACCGATCAACACGAAAAGTGGATCAGATGACAGAACCCCTTGCGGGGAACCTCCGACGCTGGGGCCAGCGCATGGGCGGCTTCCCAAGTGATGTGGAGTGGAGAGAAGTGGCATGACCCCACCGGGATGTGGCGGCCCGGGTAAGGATCAGGATGGATGATGGAGTGAAGAGCTTGGACCCCGTAGGGGCTTCCTACGTACCGTGCGTTAGCACGGATCAAAGTCGACGTAGTTCGGGTATACAGTTTAACGTCATGCTGGACGTCGGCAAGCCGACTCACGAAGAGGTCGAGGCCGCCGGGCGGAGGATTGAACCGAACCACCTCGCACAGAGGGGGATGGAACGGCCGGGTGGATCACAGTTTCACGTCATGCTGGACGATGGAAAAAAGGGGCTGTGGGGAGGCACAGTGGAGATACACATGGGCAGTCTCCCACAGGGGCGGATTCATAGGTGAATCGACGCAAGTGTGAACCCTGGAGGGGTCCACTGATGGACGAACCGACGTGAATACGACCGGGACGACCAGGTGGTGGGCTTGAACCTCAGGGAGGTTTCCTACGTACCCTGTTTAGAAGACAGGGATCAAAGTCCACGTAGTTCATTCTGTCAGGACTTACGCACTTGAGGCAGCCCGGATGCGGCAAAACTCAGTTGGAAGGACTTGGACCGAAAGTAGGAGACACCTCGATCCCAGTCACACCGTCTACTGGCTTCGGCAGTGGGGGAGCGCAATGGAGATACACATGTGCAGCCCCCCACAAGAAACTAGGGGTTTGTAATACCCTACCCCCGTCGGGAAAAGCCGCTCCCATTAAATCGTCCCTAAAGAGGGGCAATCCCGACATCCCTGCAGAGACGAGCGGGTGGGGGCAACATCCTAAACCGGGGGGGACCCTGCGTGCGAGGCACGGGATCGGATGATGCGGACGGTTTAGCGTCTTGCCAGACGAAGTACAGTTTAACGTCGTGTGTTGAGGACGAAGCGGACGATTTAACGTCTTGCCGGACGAAGTACAGTTTAACGTCGTGTGCTGAGGACGAAGGTTCTTGGCAGTTTAACATCTTGCAGCACGGACGATAGGGGAAAGGCAGTTTAGCGTCGTGCAGCTTGGACGTAGTACAGTTTAACGTCATGTTGGACGGATGCAGTTTAGCGTCATGCGGGACGAATGTGCAGTTTAACGTCATGCTGGACAAATGTGCAGTTTAACGTCATGCTGGACGTATGTGCAGTTTAACGTCATGCTGGACGTATGTGCAGTTTAACGTCATGCTGGACGTATGTGCAGTTTAACGTCATGCTGGACGTATGTGCAGTTTAACGTCATGCTGGACGTTGGTTGCCACCGATGGGTCCGTGTCACTTCGCGCAAGCCTGGAGGGCCGCACGGGAAGACAACGCACGGTGCGGGCACCCAGGATGAAGATCATCGGGCGCCACGCAGGCGGGTACCCTCAGGGGGTCAAAGGGGGTGACCCCGGCGGTTTGCGCGCAAAAGAGGAGCTTTGCGCGCAAAACAGCAGGTCGGCGCGCAAAATGGAGGGCTGGCGCGCAATCGGGCCAGCCCTTTGCGCGCGGATGATTGAGATTGCGCGCACCGGGCTTCGGGTAGCACGCGGGGGCAACGGCTCATTCTCTAACGAATGGCCACTTTGAAAATGGGGGGTGCGCGCAATCGGGCTGGATTGCGCGCACCCGGGGGCAATTGCGCGCAAGAGGCTTATTTTGCGCGCAAAGGCCTTCGGGTTAAGGATTATTCAAAGGAAAGGAGCAAAGGGGATTGCGCGCGAAGGCGAACCCCAAGGCTCTATTGCGCGAAAGAAAGGAGGTTACCTGAAGATCGGCATTGCGCGCGGAAGGGGTTGGATTGCGCGAATGAGCGACGCTTCGGATTCTGGCAACCTTCAAAACGTCGGGGGTCGCCTTATATTTATAGGCAACCCCGGGCGCGGAATCCGGTCGCGGGCGCGGAATTCCCTTTGCGGGCGCGGAATCAGGACCCGGCGCGCAAGGGAGCCGCGCAGGCCACGGGCGCGAAAAATAGCGCGCCGGCCCAGCGCATTGCGCGCATCCCGGGAGGATTGCGCGCCGCGACTCAACTTTGCGCGCGGGCCTCTGAAATTTCGCGCAAGTCCTCCGGGCCCTCCGGAACGTGCCTCTGACTCCAAATATCATTTCGCTTTCCGCATCCGGAGCTTCGTTTGGGAACAACGGACTTTTCCGGCGTCTACAAAAGCCCCCCCTCGGAATCTGATCGGCGAGAGGCCGCAACGATCGGGTTCCGAGGGAGACGCCGGAATGCCGAAGTCCTGGGCTGCGCGGGACTTAGGCGCGCAAAAAGGGGCGCCGGGCGCGCAATTCGCAGCCGCGGTCGCGCAATCGAGCGTACCGCGCGGCGCGGAATCCCGGCCTCGTCTATAAATAGGGGTCCAGGGTTCCGCGTTCCGTACACAGGCCTTCCGCGCGATAAGCTTCAACGCTCTCGTGCGCGAAATTGCCTTTTCCGGTCGCGAAATTCGCCCGATCGGCGCGCAAAACCATCCGGAATTCACCTGTCTTTGCGCGAAAACCCGGAACTTTGCGTGACATTCTTCCCAATTGCGCGCCGTCCACTTGAATTGCGCGCCAACCTTCAAACTTCTCTACCAGCCTCGTCCGATCCCGCACGCTTCATCCCTTAACCCGCACGACTCCCGAAACTTCTGAGATGGCCGCGTATCAAGGAAATGAGGGGGATGCCGCCATTCGCAGAGCAGAGATGGCGGCGAACGAGGAGGTTTACGGAGCCAAGGAGATTGTTTCCAACAATCAATCCCTGTTCGACTTGCTTTACTGCTGGTGCTTGCCATTGACGATCCGTGACTAACCATGGCATGCCCCGCGCAGTGATCTCAACACTGGAGGCTCGTCGGGTTGCCGAACCCGGGCCATCCACGAGTGGACCGGTGGCAGACATGCCGCCTGCTCCGGAACAGACTTCCCACACCGAGCCGGCCCCACCATCTGCTGATCAGGGGGCTGCGGACGCCGGCGGTGCTGACATCGGAGGGAGGTCGGGGGCTGACGAGGGTGTCAGCGCCGCTGGGGAGAGAGAATAAGTTCGCCCGGATGTTGGGGAACCCATCCCTCATGAGGACCTCCCAGGGGCGGACCCTACAGCAGACCTGCTGGCTGCCTTCCCTGCCTACCGGCCTGCCGACCCCGAGGAGATGGACGACTCGGACGCGGAGGCGGTCGAGGAGAGCCGGATAACGCGCCGCAGGGGGTGGAAGTGCATCCAACGCTTCCTCAAGCGAGACCCATCGGAGTGGCTGGGGCGCATGGGATCACTTCAAACCTGGCTGCGCTTCCTGTGTGCCGGGGGAGCTGATGCTCAACGCCTCTATCTGACGGTCCGTGATTTCATGGCCGAAAAGATGCGCGAGAGCTGCCGGCGTGCCGACGTCACACAAAGTCGGGACATGTCGGAGAGCACGCGGGCGCTCCTCGCGGCGGAGCAGGAAGTCCGGCGCCTCGAAGGGCAGGTGGCAGAGAAGGAGGCCTTCGTCGCAACGTGCACCGAGCTTGTGGAGCAACTAGCAGCCCAGCTGGTTGACGCCCAGGTACAGCTGACGGAGGCGGGCCAACAGATGGTCACAATTCAGGTCGAGCGGGAGCGTGCACAGGCCAGAATCGACGAACTGCGTGCTGCGACCGCCGACGAAGAGAGGGCACGCAGAGAGCGAGAAGCAGCTCTGGAGGCCACCAGCCAAAGGGTAGCGGCATTAGAAAGACTCATTCAGCACGCTAATCCCTAAGGGCTTTGTTTTGCCGTTCCCAAAACATTTGCTTCCGCTACTTTGATCCATTTGTATGAATCAATATATTTATCTGCCTCTTTTGGCTTAACATGCTCAACCACAATTCACTGTCTTGCGGGAGCGTTAACCAAGCATCAGGCATCCATAGTTGGGCCTGGATTTCTGGAGAAAAGAGGGAGGTCATTCCTAGGAAAGGATACCTCAGACCTAATCAATGTATCATCCCCCCAACTTGTTCCAACACACGAGCGGGACAACGCTAGGGGCGTTGAGATTTTATCCGAACATAGGGAAATGAGAAAGGGTGAATCGCGTGTCCCGAATCCAGACATCCACAACGGTCGGCCTTCCAGGAAATGCCCAAGACGGTAGGCGGACAGTGGATCGACCATAACAACTGCAATAGACGGACCGAAGGTCATCATTCATATTGCAGGAGGCGGACCACATGTCATCATGAATACCGCTTTGGGGTTCCTTCAGACACAAGGGTGGAAATCCAGATCAACATGGCATGCGAAGCGTGGGGCGAAGTGACGATTGTTCGGACAGAATCCAATGCTCTCAGAATTGCGCCACCGTGGGGAAAGCGTATTAGGCGGATGCACTAATCTGGCCGTGAATCACCCCAATTCTCAGATAGCACCTCTTTGACGAGGAAACCGTCGCTTCCCACCATTGCAGTGGGGCATCCCGAGCTGAATCGGGGAGAATATCACAACTGCACCACTCTACCAGAAGCCAGGCCAGACGGCCGACGACGAGGAGGGGCGAGACTTAACGATCCCTGAGGCTGGACCCGAGTTGAGATGCCCGGGCGTTCCTACGTACTCCATCAGGCTGGAGATCAAGCCACACGTATTTCTGAGAGTGCAGTTTAACGTCATGCAGGACGTAGAATCCCGTTTAGGGGAGATCTTAGTTTAGGGTCGTAGAGCTCGGACCATAAGGGGAGATCTTAGTTTAAGGTCTTAGAGCTCGGACCATAAGGGTAGATCTTAGTTTAAGGTCTTAGAGCTCGGACCATAAGGAGAGATCTTAGTTTAAGGTCTTAGAGCTCGGACCATAAGGAGAGATCTTAGTTTAAGGTCTTAGAGCTCGGACCATAAGGAGAGATCTTAGTTTAAGGTCTTAGAGCTCGGACCATGAGGAGAGATCTTAGTTTAAGGTCTTAGAGCTCAGACCATGAGGAGAGATCTTAGTTTAAGGTCTTAGAGCTCGGACCATAAGGAGAGATCTTAGTTTAAGGTCTTAGAGCTCGGACCATAAGGACCTCAAAGTACGCCACATCGTGGTCCTATCCCCTGGATATGCGAAGATGCACTGGGGGATAGTGTCAAGAGTGTCGAGGTTTCGCCTGGTCAGAATGGGAGGTGGAAAATGTGAATCATGCGGCCATTCACTCAAGGACTGGGGGCACCGGAGTAACGATATGGGAGTACTGCCGACCGTGGCGGAAAAGCAGCATCAATATCGCACTAACCGTTGGTGGAATGAGGCAGCAAACGAGCATCGACCGCTCAATCGCAGGATTCATATCGATTTGCTGCCCGAGGCCATTGGGGGTACCGGCCCGAGTCGGTGGGAGAGCACTGAGGCATTGTATCTGAACCGTTCACGGGGGCTCCACCCAGGGCGTAGACGATGGGTCCGAATGAAAGGGAGCACGAAGCCTGAAAAGTGGAGGAAACCTGACCAAGCGGATCCTGACCCTCCTGGTAATAAACCAGAGTACTCTTGACACCGGTGGACCACTGCAAGGGGTCGGGGAACACGCCTTGAGGGTGACCTGAAGGCGGAGGATTCCCCAGAGAAGGGGGAATCTCTAAGAGGTGGGGGGCTGGACCCGAAGTTTCAAACATCCGGGCGTTCCTACGTATCCCATAAGGATGGGAATCAAGCCACACGTAGTTCTTGAAGCGCGGCGCAACACAATCGGGCACCAGTGCGGGGAAGAGTGCGGGTCTGACCCTCGCACACAGAAGGAGCGGCATTTGATATTTCTTGTTTGTCCTTAAAGATGAATGATTTTTCTTTGTGCGGCGACATGCCTGTGATTGAGAAATCTCTGGCGTCGCCACAATAATCAAGCCACGTAAGGCATTGATGAATGGCGTGGTTATTAACCAGCGCCCAACATGAGTGTCCCTTGAGGAGGACATCACGATGCAGTGCCGTTTCTCGTCGGGCGGCCAAGACGATCACAGTTTACGGTCGTGTGGTAGGACCAGACAACACAGTTTAAGGTCGTGTGGTTCGGACCATGGTGGAATCCTCTTATCGCGGTACGGCGGACACGACGGAGGTGGGAACATACCCAGCCCTGCGGTCACACACGATTCCAGGAGAAGAGTCTTGGGATAGGGGTCTGCGTATGTCCATCACCCGAGGGGCAGAGATGCTAGCCTCCAGATATACTGGGCCTAGAACGCGATTGTTCGGGCGACTCCTTCCTCCTTATGGGGATGAGGGTCCAGCTACGCATGGCCCTTAGGGAGGACATCCGCGTATACCCTTGGTGCTCAGATCATGGGAGCCTCGAACGACATCATTACCCTGGTTGGTCTGCCTAACGTGTAGAGGTGTACTGAAGGTCAGTATGAAGAGAGTGTCGAGATTCCACTACAACACACAAAGGCGGAGTGTGATGAGGACTGCGCAACCAATGTTCAGAGCCTGAAAGAGCCGACATGGCGATCAAGGACGTTGCTGACCATATTCGCAACACAAAATCCGATCGCGTCAGCCTAAGACGGGGCAAGCAAACGAGCATCGACCGCTCAATCGCAGGATTCATATCGATTTGCGGCCCAAGACCCGCCGGTAAATCGACCCGGAGCGGTAGGAGAGCACTGAGGCATCGTACCCAAACCGCTAACGAGGATCCCTTTGAGTGAAGGCTCGAACAAGAGGAAGCGCGAGGCCTGACAAGCAACACAGGACTTGTCGGGATTGAATCTGACACTACGAGTCATAGACCGAAGTACCCAAAACATGTTAACAGATCACCGGAAAGGGTCGGAGGACTCACCCTGAGAGCAACCAAAAGAGGGAAGATCCCCGTGATCAACCAAGAGACGAGGCTGGACCTGAAACACAAGCGTCCAGGCGGTCCTACGTATCCCATAAGGATGGGAATCAAGCCATACGTAGTTCTTGAGAGGCAGTTTAACGTCATGCAGGACGATGAGAGGTGTGAGGTGGTCCCACACACGGGGGGAGGCATACGGCGCGGCCAGTAGACCGACGTGAATGAGGACATGATCCCCCGCTCACGCGATACGCCTCGCACAAAAAGGAGGGGAACTTGGGCCAGAGGCCCGACGCGGGATAGAGATTCCCGGGAAATGGGGCTGGGCCTGAAACATGTATGTCCAGGCGGTCCTACGTATCCCATAAGGATGGGAATCAAGCCATACGTAGTTCTTGAGAGGCAGTTTAATGTCATGCAGGACGATAAAGGAAGGGGGGAGCAGAAGGCATCCCCAAACGTGGGGGGCGTACAGCGTGGCGAGCAAACCGACGTGAATGAGGGCATAGCCCCACGTTCACACCATACGCCGCACACCCGGAGGCAACTGGGCCAAGGGCCCGAGATGGGATGGAAATTCCCAAAGGATGGGGCTGGGCCTGAAACATGAACGTCCAGGCGGTCCTACGTATCCCATGAAGATGGGAATCAAGCCGCACGTAGTTCTTGAGGGGCAGTTTAACGTCATGCAGGACGATACGCTGGGCAGTTTAACGTCGTGCAGCTTGGACGTGGTGCAGTTTATCGTCATGCAGGACGAGGCACTTGGCAGTTTAACGTCTTGCAGCGCGGACGAATGCTGAACAGTTTAACGTCTTGTAGCCTGGACGAATGCAGTTTAACGTCGTGCAGGACGTGGCACTTGGCAGTTTAACGTCTTGCAGCGCGGATGAATGCTGAACAGTTTAACGTCTTGTAGCTTGGACGAATGATGCTTGGCAGTTTAACGTCTTGCCGCGCGGACGTAGTGTACTCAGGCAAAGTACTGCTTGAGAAACCTAGCGTTGGTGGGAGGAGTGACACGCTCACCATTCATAGTCGCTAGGGAGTACGCGCCATTGGGATAGACCTTGTGGACAACAAAAGGTCCCTCCCACTTGGGCTCCAACTTGGTCGGCTTCCGGCCGGGGATCATCGGTGCTCTTAGGGCTAGCACTAGATCACCCTGCAGGAAGGAGCGGAGGCGAACCTTCTTATTGAAAGCTCGAGCCATTCTGCTTTGATGCCTCTCCAAGTTGTGCAAGGCGCGAAGTCTATTCTCATCCAGTGCTTCCAACTCGACTAGACGGGCTTCAGCAACTCTGTCCGGCGCTTGCTGGTCGTAGACCGCAGTGCGCAAGGACGACAACTGGATCTCAATGGGCAGGACGGCCTCAGCTCCATACACCAGGGAATAAGGGGTCATCTGGGTGGAATTGCGAGTCGTCGTCCGATAAGCCCAGAGGGCGTTGGGGAGCTTGTCCGGCCAACTCTTCTTGTTCTGACCAACCATCTTTTGCAGAATGTTAGAGAGGGTTTTGTTAAACGCCTCGATCTGTCCATTCGACTGCGCATGATAGCGAGATGTATGGTTCGAGCGAATGTTATACTTGGCGTACAACTTCTTCAACTCGGCTGCTCGGAAATTGGTTCCGTTATCCGTGAGGATAGCGTGAGGCACTCCAAATCGATAGATGATGTTGGAGGTCACGAAGTCAGCGATCGAACAGGATTTGACCTCTCTGAGCGGAATCGCCTCTGCCCATTTGGAGAAGAAGTCTGTGGCGGTCAGAATGAACCGGCATTGGCGAGATGTCGCCGGTGGGTAAGGTCCCACAACGTCCAGACCCCAGACTGCAAAGGGCCAGGAATACCTAGTGGTATGGAGAGGCTCCGGCGGCCGATGCACAAAGTTCGCATGAACCTGGCACGCATGGCACCTCCTGGCATACTCGATGCAGTCATGGATCATGGAGGGCCAGAAGTATCCCAACCTCCGAATCTGGTGGGACAGCTTCGGCCCAGTCTGGTGGGCACCGCATGAACCGGCATGAACCTCTTGCATGACTCGTGGGATCTCAACTCCCTGAAGGCAACGGAGGATAACACCATCAAATCCGCGTTTGTAGAGGATCTTCTCCAGGCCGGGGATGCTCTAGAGGACAAACTGTGATGCGCGGCGTCGAACTCGCTCGCGCTCGGCCCGATCCGATGGAAGAATGCCATGTTGGAGGTACTCAACCAAAGGCGTCCTCCAATCAGGGGCTGATTCGATTGCCATATCTGGGGTACTCGGGGCTCCGGGCATAGGGGCAACCGTGGTGAGATTACTTACCAACGGGCCGCGATCTTCTTCCGGGATAACGGGAGCGATGAGCCTGCGGTGCGTCACGCGGACGATCAGGTTGTCCTGTTCAGGCTCCGCAAGTGACGCAGCAAGGCTGGCCAAAGCATCTGCTCGACCGTTCTGCGACCGGGGAATATGGACGATTTCCGGCCGAGAAGGGAACCGGGCCATCAGAAGGAGGGTGCACTCCATCAATGGCACAAGTTCCGGCTTCCTGACAACATAGTCGCCATTGATCTGCTTAACGACCAGCTCGGAGTCCCCTTTCACGCACAGACGGGGCACGTCGATCTCGAGAGCCAACTCGAGGCCGGTGATGAGGGCATGGTATTCCGCCTCATTGTTGGTACAGCCCTCTGACAACAGGAACGAGTATGGCAGCACGGCTCGCTCCGGGGTAATGAAGACGATGCCCAAGCCCACTCTGTTGAGCTTAGGATTATCGAGTCTTCTACCGGTGGGGCTCCGGGAGGCACCGTCAAAGTGCATCTGCCAGCATGGATCGGCTCGATCAACCGAGAGAATGGTCTCATCAGGAAAGCCTAGATCCAGCGGCTGATCCGCGGAGGTCGGGTGAGCTGCCAGAAAGTCTGCCAATGCTTGCCCTTTGATGGCCTTCTGAGACACATACCTGATGTCGAACTGCTGGAGAATCATAGCCCACCGTGCTAGACGGCCAGTCAACATAGGCCGGCTCAGGATATATTTCAACGGGTCTACCCGAGAAACCAACTGTACCTCATGGTGCTGCAAGTAGTGCCGTAATTTCTGTATGGCAAATACGAGCGCCAGGCAGCTCTTCTCGATGGGGGAATACCTAACTTCCGCATCGAGGAGCATGCGACTGAGGTAATAGAGGCTATTCTCCGTTCCCTCGTTGTTCTTCTGGGCGAGAAGGGCACCCAGGGACCGTTCCAGGGCGGTCACATAGAGGACCAGCGGCTTCCCGGATACAGGCGGCATCAGAACCGGAGGTTGAAGCAGGTACTGCTTGATTTCCTCGAAAGAGGTCTGACACTCTTTATCCCATACATAGGTGGCACCTTTCTTCATGAGTCGAGAAAAGGGCTTACACTTGCCGGCCAGATTCGCGATGAATCGGCGTATATAGGCTAAGTGGCCTTGGAACCCTTGCAGTTCCCGGATGGTACCTGGGGGAGGCATCTGGCTAATCGCCCTGATTTTCTCTGGGTCGATCTCAATACCCCGGTATCTTACCACAAATCCAAGGAACTTTCCGGAGGTGACCCCAAAGGCACACTTCAACGGGTTCATCTTCAGGCAGCGAGACCGGAGGAAGCCGAACACTTTCTCAAGATCTTTGAGATGGTCCTGACGCTGGCGCGATTTGACAACCAAGTCGTCGACGTAGCATTCCACCAGCGTGCCGAGGATTGGCTTGAATATGCGGTGCATCGCCCGTTGATAGGTGGCACCTGCATTCTTCAGGCCGAAGGGCATGACCCGGTAGCAAAAGATACCTTGGGGGGCCCTGAAGGCAGTGAAATCCTCATCCTCAGGGGCCATCCGAATTTGGTTGTATCCAGAGTATCCATCCATGAAGGAGAGGGCTTGGAACCCTGCCGTGGCATCAATCAACAGCTCTGTCACTGGAAGGGGAAAATCATCCTTCGGACAGTGGCGGTTGAGATCGCGGAAGTCGATGCAGACTCTGATCTTCCCGTTCTTCTTCCTGACCGGCACAATGTTGGCCAGCCATTTGGGGTACTGAACTTCCCTCACGAAGTTGGCTTTGATAAGCTTGTCAACTTCGGCCTCAACCATGGCACCGTGGGACGGGTGCATCTTCCTGGGAGGCTGCTTGAACCCGCGATGGTTCGCCGGGAGACCAAGGCGGTGGACGGCTACCTGAAGATCTAGCCCCGGCATCTCATCATAGCCCCAAGCGAACACATCACGGTGCTGCCTGAGAAAGTCCACGTACTGCTGCCGCTCCTCAGAGGGCATGGCGGCACTGACCAATGTGGGTCTTGGATCAGCCTCGGTTCCAAGGTTCACCTGTATTAACTCATCGACCGTGGCGGGGACGCCCTCCTCAAAGGCTGGGGGTGCATCTTCCACGTCCTCTCCACTCGGGGAGGGATCGTCCATGGGAGAGACTGCGTTGGAAACTGCATTGGGGCTACCAGATCCTGCTGGGCCACTGGTGCTGGCGCGGGCGGTCGCGGTCATCTCATCAGGAGACTCGCGGGCCGTCGAGACCATGGCGACGTCCAACCGGTGAATCGGGAGGACGTAAGCGTCATCCAGACTTGCCCAGGGATCACTTGCAACAGCGACAGGCTCAACCTCACCTGCCAGGATCTGCTTATCCTTGCTCTTGTAATAGTCAGCGTCCAGATAGCGGGCTTCACATGAGGCAAAAGGAGAGGCATCTCCTTGAAGCACGCCTACTCGAACATTAAGGGAGTATTTGAGGTATTGGTGGTATGACGAGGGAACCGCCGCGTGAAGGTGGAGCCATGGCCTGCCCATCAATGCGTTGTACGCAGTGTCCTGAGAGACTACCATGAATTCGGTGTTGGCAACCAAGTCACCGAACTGGGTCTTCAAACGTATCTTGCCGACCGGGGTTTGCTCGGTGCGGTCGTACCCCTGGATCCTGAGGTCGGAGGGAATCAAGTCATCCTCAGACAACCCCAATCTCCGGAGCGTCCGAGTTGGAATCAGGTTAATCCCGGACCCCGTGTCGACAAGACAGCGCCGGACTTCAAGGCCATTGAACTGGCCAGTGACATACAGTGGACGAATGTGTCCCTGTATAGGAGGGTCTTCATCCTTACCAGAGAACGAGATAACTTCCTGACATTCGGCGTCCTCGATCGTTTCGGCGTGAAAGGCCTCTGCAGCCGCAACCTCTGTCTCAAACTGGAGGGGGCTCTTCAGGGCTTCAGCGAGTGCCTCGCGCATCTCAGATGACATGCGCAGAGCCTCAAGGATGGAGAGCCTTACTGGGATGTTGGCCAAGTGCTTCAGGACATCATAATTTTTGGCCAAGCGCGAGCCCCTGGTTGCAGGAGGTTGCTCTGCGGTTGGCGGCATGACGGGCCTTGCCGGTTGGATCGGCGGCCGACTGGTACTTGGCGCATCTCGTTGTTCACTGGCTGCAGTCCGGGAAGTGGTCACCGTACTGGGGTCAGGAGACCGGGATGGACTCGTGGCAGGGCGGAGCTGGTCGCGACGCGGCTGAGGCGGTTCTGCCTGGTCCCACACCACAAACAGCGGCGGGGGCGAATCCTTCATCCCTGAATGGGGGGGCGGCGCACATTGTGCTCGGTTTTGAGCCTGCTGCCTAGTCTCAGTGGCATGCACGGCCTGGCTGGAGGTACCAACGGCTGTGCCCCGGCGACTCCTGCTGCTGCGGTTCTTCCGACGGTGGCGACGACCGGGGACACTAGGGAGGTCCACCTGGTGTTCTTCAACGTCGGGAACCGAAAAGGGATTTACCAGCTCGACGGTGTTAACCGAAGCGTACCCAACACCATCATCGGACGAATCATCCATCACCGGGCAGATCCGAGGAGGGACCCCCATCTCTGGGGGCATGAAATCGCCGAGAGTGCGGGATAGTGGCGGAACTGGCGGGGCGCGCTCTTCCTTCTTGCGCTGCCGCCGTTTTCTCCTCTTGGAAGAGGCAGGCTGGGACGACGATGCCGAAGCAGCACCCGCAGATTCTGGGGGCTCAGCCTGATTCAAGCGCGCACGGATGATTCCATGGGCGCGAATGGTCGTCTTGCGGGCCATCCAGTTATTATACTTCTGGGATCCGCGGTCGGAGACCAGCTGCCATTCGTCCTCGTTGCCACTATCGTCATCTGATCCCATGAACACGCCCGCCACTTGTGCTGGAGCTGGGCCCAACCTGATTACATTGTTGTTAATCTGGTCTTGGAGCCAATCCTTAAACACATAGCACCGCTGGATGGTGTGCCCCAGGGCCCGATGGTAGGGGCAGTAGCGGGGGTTATTCGTAAGATGTGCCTCCTCTGGCCTCCAACACTCAGGCAGTCGCACAATCCTCTGCTCCAGGGCGCTCCGAAAATAACCGGGGACCTGATCCTCGTGGAATGAGTAAGTCAGGTGTCGCGGGCCCCTGGGAGCGTGGTCTTGACGAGGGGCTGGAGGGGCCGGCCGAGGAGGTGGACCCTGATTATCTCGCCTGGGTTGCGGCGGTACATTACGTGGAGGGGCCGGCCGGTTCTGAGGCTGCCGCTGCTGGGCCGGGAACTGAGCCCGTGGAGGCGGATTCCTGTGAGGCTGTGGAGCTGGCCTCGCCGGCAGCAGCTCCAATGGCCTGGGGGCCTCTATCTGGGCGACAGCAGCGGGCTCAGCCCTGCTGACTCTCCTTGCAGGAATCATAGGAGGCAGCGGGTGTGCCTGGCTGGCCTGTTGCAGGGCTTCCTCAAGACGTTGAGCTTTGTCTGAGAAGTCCCTGAACCCTCCGGGGTAATTTTGAGTGATCAGGGAAGGGACCAGCTCGGTCTTGACGTTCCCGACGCACATTGTCAGCAACTGCTCCTGAGTCAATGGCATGTCAAGGGAATACGTGAGACCCTTCCATCGGGCGACGAAGTCCGCGACTCGCTCATCAGGCCTCTGCTTGCACTTGAAGAGGTCTGCGATACTTGTCTTCCGGGTCGTGGAACTGAACTGGTAGAGGAACTGTCTACGGAGGTCCTCCCAGCTGGTTACCGACCCGACGGGGAGCTGGCTGTACCAGACAAATGCTGGCCCTTCCAGTGTCTGAACAAAGCAGCGAAGCTTAGCGGCCTCTTGCTGCGCCGGAGTCCCCAACATAGGCCTGCACCTCGAGTTGAAGTGGGATAAATGCTGTGGCAGATCTCCAGTCCCGTTGAAGGGAGCGAAAGTGGGATTCCCGAATCCCGGAGGCGCCGGCATGTCATCCACCCATGCTGGGTAGGGCTTGCTGTCCGGTGGGATCGCCACCTGCCGAGTCTCCAAGGCCTCCAAGCGGGCAATGGGTGCCGCCATCGGATCGTCCGGACATGGGTTCCAGTCCTGGCGAGGATCTCTAACCACGAGCGCATTGCATGGCCCTTCAATCGGGTCGTCGACCGGGTCGTCGAACTCGGCAGCTCGTGGGATGGCGGGCGGAGCGGCCCTTGGGGCAGCGGGAGGAATCCGAGCGGGGTCTCTCAGGTAGTCACGCCGCTCGGGAGGGTGTGGCGAAACATACCGCGCCCTCTTGCCGTAGGCAATGGCCTCTCTCCTGTTGGCGAACACGGCGTAATCACGGTTGCCTGGGAGAGTCTCGTCGAGGAGCGGTTGTTCCGGTCCCTGCTGTCCTGGCCTAGGATCACTGTAGTCAGGCCGCCGTTCTGCAGCGCGCTCGGCGAGGAGCTGGTCAACCAGCTTCTTCTGTTCGGCGAGCTGCTGACATAGCGTAGCCTTCTCGGGATCCTCCTCTGCCCTCTGCATGGAGGCAGATGGGTCGGCGGGCTTTATAGCCTCGCTGTGCTCTTTTCCTTTGCTGACGTTTCGGCTCAACGTCAGTGCTTCAGTGGGTGCGGGGAGCCCCAGGAGGTTCCTCTGATGGTGAGTGACTCTCACCGATGGCTCTGACGACGGCTTGTCTTCGGGGGGGAAGCCCCCGTCGAGAAGTTCCAAGTCGTTCCCCTCTCCCGACAGGTCAAACATATTGACCGTTTCTGTCCCTGAAGATATACCCTCAGGGCCACCCAGCGAATCGGGCTGTCGGCGAATCACACTGAAGCGTAGGGCAGCGTACTGCCCCCATCCACGGATATACACGTGGGGAGTGGCTTCCTCGATAACTTTGAGGAGTACTTGAAAACACTCAACGCATCGTTGTTGGAGGGCCTCGTGGTGCTCAAATGACCCGGGGTGCCGAGCCGCGGGGAGCATGGCCAGGTCAATTTGACGGCACTGCTCACCAATATCCTCCAGGTACACTTGACTCCCGGGGTATGGCATTTTTAGGCGGTGAAGACAGGAGCGAGTCTCCCGGAGAGTTCGGCGGAAGCATTCGAACTCATCCGGGGTGAGCGATTCGGGTGCATCAAAGCCCGGTCCTGCGACTGGCCAAAACTTCTCAGGGAAGTGGCCCTCTGCAAGGACGGTCCAGAAGCTCCACGACACAAACTCGGGACCCAGATCTCCTTAGTCCTCTTCAATGGCTGGGAACAGACGGGGAACCGGCAGTGGTGCCGAGGCGGGCCGCCGGTCTGACGGGCTGGCCGGCGGTGAATACGGCGAACAGGCCGATTGGCCTCCATATCCCGGGCCGCCCTCTGAGGGTGGCGGTTCCCTGGCTACCACATCACGATAGGACGGGCCGGCGAGCGAACATCCTGCCGTAGCATCGGTGCTCGCCGAGGGTGCACCAGATCGTGGTTCGACCGTCGGTCCCCAGAAAAAGTCTCCGGCTTCTCCGATCGAGACGGAAGGCACTTCCGGAGGGGCCGGTACCAACCGCAAGCTTGATCCTTGGGGGTCTACCAGGCCCTCGTTACTCCGGATATACCTTCGGAGAGAAGCGGGGATCACATCGATCTCGCTCTCGGGGAGCACGAGGCTGACGTGCCGCATTCCTACCCCTGCCCTTGACTGGCGGGATTGGGGAAAGGGCTCTGTCGCCGAATCGTACTCCGCCTCTGAATCAGAGAAGCGAACCGGCCGGATCTCTGTCCGGAATTCCATAACATTCTTCCCTCGGCGTCGACGCCTTGCCTTCCTGCCCCTGGGTGGTTCTTCGGGGCAGGGCTGATCTCTGTCCTGGCGTCCTCCGGCCGCACTGGTGCTGGGGCCAAGAGGACTGGAAACCAAGGTGCGAGGGGCACCGGGACAGATATCAAAGGGGACGCGGGGAGAGATGATTCCGGGCAGGCCTCCGGGCCGGGATCGGAAGGTGGGATGACCCATGCCTCCTGGATCGGCCACACGGAGTAGATCCCGCTGGTGAATAGCGCTACCGCGAGGTGGTCCGCGGTGGCTACTGCCTGCACCAGCAACCGGGAGAGTCGACCCAACCTGCCTTTGGGGCGGTCGAGGCCTCGATCCAGGTCGGGCATAGAAGTTCCCCTGCTCAGGATGCGCAGGGGCCTGGCGACTGGAGCCAACAGTGGTTTGGGCCAATGCGGCCGCTGTTGCTA
Source organism: Viscum album (assembly GCA_963277665.1). NCBI lineage: Eukaryota > Viridiplantae > Streptophyta > Magnoliopsida > Santalales > Viscaceae > Viscum > Viscum album. The sequence goes on from OY728147.1 coordinate 6,141,920, forward strand.
GGGCCCCAAGGTGGGCATCCTCTTCCGCTCGTGCCCGACGTTGGCGTCGGGACAGACGAGTCGGGATGAGCGGCGCGGGCAGGTGGAGAGCCCGCTCTTCGACTTGAGAGGCCTGGCGGCGGTGTCGCCGTGGCCTGGCGGGAGTCCTTACCGTAGATCCCTGGAGCGAATCCCGGATAGGGTGATCCCGGACATCTCCCACCTCATCCGCATAGGGAAGGGAACTGTCAGAGCGCTCCGGGGAAAGCTCCCGAAGCGGTTGGACGTTGAGGTGGGCAGTGGTGCCTCCCTGCGCGGCCCTCGGGGGCGGCGGTGGTGGCGAGGTGCAGCCTCCTCAAGTTCTAGGCGATCCATGTCCCTAGTGGGGATGACTCCCTCTTCCTCATATCTCCGCACCAGGGTGTTGATCACCCTTCTCTGGATGACCTCCGAGGGGGAGAGAGGGCGTGGTTGTCCCGCAATTGTGGCTGCTGGGACGGCTATGGAACGGGCGGGACCGCGCGGGGTAGCCGCGTCGGTGTTTCCCCTACCCCTGCGCCAGTGGGCGGGTGGCGATCGGGCACTGGATCGGGCGACCTGATTTCTGAAAGCAGGGGGAAGGACCCATTAACACTGACAGGAAAAAGGAATCGACAACCAACCATTAGCGCCACGACGCCTTCCGTGGGGGGAACCCAGGCCCTCGACGTTGCGAGACGGAGTGCCCGATGTCCCTTCCCCAGCCCCTGGCGGGTAAGACTGAATGCTTGGCCGGGCAACATGCCGGTCTTCCAACACCTCTGAAAGCCATCGGTCCTCGTATCGAGGAGAAGAGATTCACGTCGGGTTCACCATTTTTCTGTTTCGGTGCGGATGTGCGTCACGTTATGCTGTTCCGCCAGGACGCGTTCGCGCGTGCACCCGTCAACTCGAGGGGATGGGCGCGCGGCTTGTGGTCCCGCAGTCCCGCTTTCCAAAGGCGGGCGGCATCCGTCCCTTATTCAGGGGCGTCTGCTCCTTGATCGAAACCGGGATGATGGGATGTCGGCTCCTCCTTCCTTGGACGTCTCCTCGGAACTCGTCGCCTAATCCGGGTCTCCCTCATAGATTTAAGACATGCTCGTGAATCTCGTTCCTGGCGCCATATCTTCATGGACACCGGTTAATTACGTTGCTTCCGCCCGGACGCTCCAAGGAGTCTGGTCGGGGCAGCAACCTGCGGTGAGGAGGCCGGGTGGCTCTGGGTGCTGGGGGCGTGTCGTAACACTGCGGCTCTGCACGTCTGTCTTCCGTCCCTAATAGGGCTTCTCGAAGGCATGATGGCCTGAGGCATCCCGCACTGGGTGCGGGGAACTGTGTCCCCTGAGGTTTTCCTCAGCTTCCCATGTTTAACACGGGGTACGCCGCGAGTTTAACGTCCAGTGGGGACGGCATCGGACCGATCAACACGAAAAGTGGATCAGATGACAGAACCCCTTGCGGGGAACCTCCGACGCTGGGGCCAGCGCATGGGCGGCTTCCCAAGTGATGTGGAGTGGAGAGAAGTGGCATGACCCCACCGGGATGTGGCGGCCCGGGTAAGGATCAGGATGGATGATGGAGTGAAGAGCTTGGACCCCGTAGGGGCTTCCTACGTACCGCGCGTTAGCACAGATCAAAGTCGACGTAGTTCGGGTATACAGTTTAACGTCATGCTGGACGTCGGCAAGCCGACTCACTAAGAGGTCGAGGCCGCCGGGCGGAGGATTGAACCGAACCACCTCGCACAGAGGGGGATGGAACGGCCGGGTGGATCACAGTTTCACGTCATGCTGGACGATGGAAAAAAGGGGCTGTGGGGAGGCACAGTGGAGATACACACGGGAAGTCTCCCACAGGGGCGGATTCATAGGTGAATCGACGCAAGTGTGAACCCTGGAGGGGTCCACTGATGGGCGAACCGACGTGAATACGACCGGGACGACCAGGTGGTGGGCTTGAACCTCAGGGAGGTTTCCTACGTACCCTGTTTAGAAGACAGGGATCAAATTCCACGTAGTTCATTCTGTCAGGACTTACGCACTTGAGGCAGCCCGGATGCGGCAAAACTCAGTTGGAAGGGACTTGGACCGAAAGTAGGAGACACCTCGATCCCAGTCACACCCTCTACTGGCTTCGGCAGTGGGGGAGCGCAATGGAGATACACATGTGCAGCCCCCCACAAGAAACTAGGGGTTTGTAATACCCTACCCCCGTCGGGAAAAGCCGCTCCCATTAAATCGTCCCTAAAGAGGGGCAATCCCGACATCCCTGCAGAGACGAGCGGGTGGGGGCCACATCCTAAACTGGGGGGGACCCTGCGTGCGAGGCACGGGATCGGATGATGCGGACGGTTTAGCGTCTTGCCAGACGAAGTACAGTTTAACGTCGTGTGTTGAGGACGAAGCGGACGGTTTAACGTCTTGCCGGACGAAGTACAATTTAACGTCGTGTGCTGAGGACGAAGGTGCTTGGCAGTTTAACGTCTTGCAGCACGGACGATAGGGGCTAGGCAGTTTAGCGTCGTGCAGCTTGGACGTAGTACAGTTTAACCTCATGTTAGACGAATGCAGTTTAGCGTCATGCGGGACGAATGTGCAGTTTAATGTCATGCTGGACAAATGTGCTGTTTAACGTCATGCTGGACGTATGTGCAGTTTAACGTCATGCTGGACGTATGTGCAGTTTAACGTCATGCTGGACGTATGTGCAGTTTAACGTCATGCTGGACGTATGTGCAGTTTAACGTCATGCTGGACGTTGGTTGCCGCCGATGGGTCCGTGTCACTTCGCGCAAGCCTGGAGGGCCGCACGGGAAGACAACGCACGGTGCGTGCACCCAGGATGAAGATCATCGGGCGCCACGCAGGCGGTTACCCTCAGGGGGTCAAAGAGGGCGACCCCGGCGGTTTGCGCGCAAAAGAGGAGCTTTGCGCGCAAAACAGCAGGTCGGCGCGCAAAATGGCGGGCTGGCGCGCAATCGGGCCAGCCCTTTGCGCGCGGATGATTGAGATTGCGCGCACCGGGCTTCGGGTAGCACGCGAGGGCAACGGCTCATTCTCTAACGAATGGCCACTTTGAAAATGGGGGGTGCGCGCAATTGGGATGGATTGCGCGCACCCGGGGGCAATTGCGCGCAAGAGGCTTATTTTGCGCGCAAAGGCCTTCGGGTTAAGGATTATTCAAAGGAAAGGAGCCAAGGGGATTGCGCGCGAAGGCGAACCCCAAGGCTCTATTGCGCGAAAGATAGGAGGTTACCTGAAGATCGGCATTGCGCGCGGAAGGGGTTGGATTGCGCGAATGAGCGACGCTTCGGATTCTGGAAACCTTCAAAACGTCGGGGGTCGCCTTATATTTATAGGCAACCCCGGGCGCGGAATCCGATCGCGGGCGCGGAATTCCCTTCGCGGGCGCGGAATCAGGACCCGGCGCGCAAGGGAGCCGCGCAGGCCACGGGCGCGAAAAATAGCGCGCCGGCCCAGCGCATTGCGCGCATCCCGGGAGGATTGCGTGCCGCGACTCAACTTTGCGCGCGGGCCTCTGAAATTTCGCGCAAGTCCTCCGGGCCCTCCAGAACGTGCCTCTAACTCCAAATATCACTTCGCTTTCCGCATCTGGAGCTTCGTTTGGGAACAACGGACTTTTCCGGCGTCTACAATCCCCACAAATAAACCCATTCAGCAAGGTGATCGATCTACGAATCAATTTGTTGGTCGATTGATTCAAGTTTATCACAAAAATTAAGAATGAGGAAAGAATCCTATCAAAAGAAATGAAAAACCTCGATTTTTTTCGATCACTAATGAAGAATGTTGTGGCGTCGTAGTCATTGGTGAGATCCTTCAAATTCATTGCACGTCGATCGTCGATGCAAGATTCATTGGAATTTCATCTTAAGAGAGATCCTCCAAATCTCTTTCCAATAGCTCCAAGGTTATGCAACTAACCATGGAATTGTTTCATAGCAGTCTACTTAAAGACTCGTCATTCATTGCGTCAATGAAAAAATTAAAATAATTTATTTAATTATTTTATTCATTTCCATGATCGCAATGACTTTTCCACAAAAAACCCTCACCAAAAAAGGTTATGTCGTGCCTATGGTAAATCTCACATTCTAAACTCAATGGTCCCCTCAGATTTATGATCCACGACCCCATTTAGAATTTATTGAACTTTTTTAGGAAAATTTCATGCATGTGTAATTTAATATATTTAATATATTTCAAAAATTTATTTCGAGTAAACCAGGTCTCGGAATCGCATGCCATCTTAGATTTTTGTCTAAAAAATAATCCATACAATATCCAAAAATAACACATGGAAAATTAGAGTCATTACTTATTAGATAGGGTTAAATGAAACATGTTAATTGAAAATTATTTTAATATTTTTATTGGGTAATTGATTTATAGTGGAATAATGTGGTTGTTTTGTCCATGGACATATATTTCCTTCCAACATGAATCAAATAGGTGTTCTCTGTCATTTTACCTCATCCATTTATAGAATCCTTGAAAATTGAGTTTTTTTTCTTGAATTGTTTTCTATAAAAGGAAGTTATTACACCCGGGTCATCATTGAGATTTCTTCTAAATATTTTTTATGCCACTAGTATTCTTTTAATAGGTTCTTCTTGCATGAAAACAAGCTTAAATTAAAAAATTTAATCATTGACATTTGTTTTAGATATGAATAATGAACATAGCTTTAAATTTTAATTTGTAATGGCCATTGCTGATTTTATTCCTTTATTATTTTTTTATTTGTATAATTTCTTTGTTCCCTATTAAAAATCCTAAACAATTTATTTTCATTGATTGGTTTTTGATATCAAGGGGGTGATTTCAAAAGTGATATAAAGAAAATAACGACATTGGGTGAATAGATTTTTGTAATGCATCTTTCTCAAATTCATATTGATATGTGAACACTTCTTGAAAGATATAATAGATCAATTTTAAATTGAATGAATGCATTTTTTTCATTTATTTTACATTTTTGTTAAAACTATGAAATCCTTTCCTTTAATTTTTCATGAAAATCAACAAAATATCATCATAAATAAAAATCTATAACACAAGAAAAATTGGGGCGATAATTAAATTAAAATTTATTAAAATTTTAATCAATAATTTAATGTTTTAGTTCATTTGTTTTATTTAATCATATAAAAATCTCTGATAAACTCTAATTGATCATTGTTTAAAAATGTAACTATATTCCCAACTGTGTCACATTTCCTATATTCCCCATAATTTATCAAGAAATTTTATTTATATATGTTTTTTAGTTATTTCCCAAACATTTATAATATTTTCTAAGAATTTTTTATTTCTATATTAATAATTTTGTTACTTTTTAACTTGTATTACACTATTATGTAGTCTTTATTTGTGATTTAGATTTGTCCAATTTTCATATGAAAGAAAAAAATTCAAAAAAAATATATTCATTTGTGAAAATTAAACCATGAATTATAGACCAGTGCTATCGCATGGATGGAGTACATGTATACTTTTAAACCTAACATGTTTCAATAATTATATATATATATATATATATTGTATCTATTAAATGTATGTTTTCCCTGATCTTTAGTGTCTTCCTCCCTACTAGATGCTCTTCCTTGCTCTCCTCTCTTCTTGACATTCTGCTCTTTTATCGCCCTCCTCTGGGATTTTCCCCCGATCTCTATGTGATGGCTTCCTTGTCGATTTATCCTATGTCTCGCGGTCTCCTTATAATCAATTCCCCCATGAATCATTCTTTATGTTCCCTCCACATGCACATACCTCTCTATTTGTCCCTCAAATTCTGTCTCTGTTGTCCAGGCCTCAATCTAGCATCATCCTTTCACCGACCACCGGTGACACCTGAGGTCTGCCGCTCTCTATAAATCCACCCACCTTTTTCATATTTTTCGACAACCTTAATATTGGTGATTTATTCTTCATGATCCAATATCATTTCTCTAATGAGGTTCCCAATCGTCAGTCGATCGACATCACTGAGTGCTCTCGAGTCCACCAAACCAAATCTGCTTCGCATTTACTGTCAATTTAACTCAAAGAGCTCGATATTCATCACTTATTCACCATAGGTAGGATTCATCCTTGGGTTTAATAGGTCGACATCCAATATCTAAGATTCCTTCCTATTTTTGCGAACATCCTTAGACAGCATCAATCTCAAACAACCTCCAAATCAACCGACTAATTCTTTAATAGTTTCCTTTAAATATCTGAGTCCCCCTTAATACAACTTATCCCAAATACGATTAGCGACTTTGGCACCCTTTATTTTAGATTTGTATCTCTATGTTGTTGTTTCATTATTTGATGCATGTTCTGCCAAATGTGGTGTTTTTTACGATCTCTACTTTGATACTGTATTACATAATCATTAAAATTGTGCCTAATGAGCTTATATGTATTCTTTGATTCAGGTTGCCTCCATCTCCAATTTTTGCATGCAATGGTAACAAAGATTCAAGGCGATTTCTCATCGAGACAATTATTTCTTTTGTATTTCTATTTTCATAAATAGCTGGGGATGCTTTTATCACAAATAGTATTGATATTTATAACCATTAATTTCATAGGGATCAATATACCATTATTTTTGTCATATATAAAAAGGTGGGAAAATCATTTTATGATTCTCATCAATTTTTTATAAGCATGTACCTTGTTGTATATTGTTTCTTATTTCTCCACATATATTTTTCTATTAATTCTAATTTAAATTTATATTCCTGGTGTTTCTTACACGTGACATTCAATCCCCAACCATAGTGATTTTTTTCAGTACAAGTTCTTTTCTATGCCACTAGTGTTGCACACCACTCCAAGAATGATTTACATAATGGAAAACCATACTTTAGCATGTTGTGTATGTATTAATAGATATGTTGTATGTTGTATATGTTTTCATGTTGTATGTGTTTGTTAGTATGCTGTGTTGGTATGGAATTCCATAACATTAGTATGTTGTATTTTATATTACCATGATGTATATGTGTTCCCATTCAATGTTGGCATGTTGTATTTATAGTATTCATTGTATACGCAGATGACATTTTGCAATGTGTTTCTTGTAATTGTTACTATACCGTATTTACTGGTCGCATTTTGTATCTATATTCTCTTAGAATGTTGGTAGCAAGTTATATATGTTTACACACTGTCATGAATGAATAGTCTTTGGAATATATTTTTCCTATTAAAGCATGACACAATTCCAATTATTTTATTCCCTTAATAGGTTCAAAACATTCTACATGGTCAATAATTTAGTTCATATATTTATATTTTCATCTCAACTATCATAGTCTATTCCTCATAGGTCGAAGACCATTTGTAATATTTCATCCTCTGAATGTTGTTTCCCTATGATAATGAAACTTCCATTTATCTTCTCTGCATTTGATTTTATTTCTTTTTTCCCCCTTAAAATTTCATATGTTTCCCCGCCCCTAAAATTTCATACGTGTATCTCCTTATCAAGCATTGATCTCTGGTAATCATGCATCCTCTTCAATTTCCCCGTGATCTTTAAATTTCCATTTCCTTTCTATACATTTTATTTTTTCCCTTATAATTCCATATGTGCATCTATTTATTAAGCATTGATCTAGCTTGGTTCCTTCATTGATCTGTCTTCATCGACTCCAAGGAAACTTCATATATAGGCATATATTAATTGCATATTCATTTCATGAACCCAATTGATCATCTAGTCTATTTACTTTAAACAGTATTTTTCCTTGGACTACTTCCAATTGGGTAGTAGTTGCAATAAAACTTATATTTATTTTCTTCAATGATTCTATCAGACCCTCATATACGTTGTCAAATTTTTTAAATGTTTTATAATTATAAATTGGTTTTCCATTTTTTATTTTTACTATGAATTCTTCTTTATATCATTTTTAAACCTTTATTTATGTTGTACTAATGTTTTTCCAACTTTTAAAAATTTAATTCTATAAATTACATACATTTCAATTTTTTATTTTATTAAATAGAAAGGTGAACAGATCCGTGCATTTGGAGATGTATGTTGTGTTGCATGGTCTGAGAGAGGATCTATTACAGATCCTCGAAGATGCTAACGTGGGTGCTCCCACTAGACCAATGGAGGATAAAATCCCTAGAAGTGATGGTACATACAAATTGATGAGACCTGAAGTTTATGAAGCTATGTGGAGGGGCAACATATTGTTCTTTGAGCTATATGCGATCTACGACCTCGAAGTTTCAATTTCAAATCTGGTCATCCCATGAGGCCACACGTTATTCCACATCACTGTCGCCACACCCACCACCTCCGCTGCTGAGTTTGTTAGTTGGATCATTGGTCGACACCCTGACCTTCTGACGGCGGTGGATGAGGCCGATCAAACCACTCTTCACATGGTGGCGAGAACCTTGGCGTGATCAAAGCCCTGATCATCATGAGGAAAGAGAACCTAAAAAGAACTTTGATTCTTTCTTTATTTAACAAAAAGACTCAAGTAGAACAAAGCATGACACTGCACTTTACTCTAGCCAATCATGATGGCGGTGGTACATTAGTCAAGTCGTTGATTGAGGAATGTTCAGATCCAATAGAGTTAAACCTCCAGAACAGTGAAGAGTGTCCAATATACTTGGATTCAAAGGCTAGGAATCTAGAGATCGTCAAACTCTTTCTGAGGAAGTTGGGGGTCGGTGATGCTTCCAATAGAAAATCAGTGGTCCATGGGGAAAAAGATCCTGGGAAATCGGGTTAGGCAAATCCATCAAACTTGAAAATCTGTTTTCAAAATCACAAAACATCAAAATTGAAGAAACCTTTAAAACCATTTTTAATGTTGATTCATCGTGACATGAAATACATATTACTGTTTGTGTAAGCAAATGTTCTTGATACTCTATTGACGAAGAAGTCATGTTTGAGTCGTTTGATGGACGAGGGATGACCCCTCATTCCTTCGCAGCCCACGCAAGAAAACTGGTCTTAGTTTACTATATACTTGAAAAATTCATGGATTGTTTCTATAAAAGTGACAATAGTGATGGCATATTTTTCCCAATTCATTTGATCGGAAGTAAATGTTGCAAGAAATTCATTGGAGAGATTCTCCAACGATGCCCAGGCACCTCAGAACTGCTCGCTAAATGGGGCCGCAACATTCTTCATACGAAAACCATGGATGGAAGAGACCTGATGGTAAAGTATCCTCTAAAAAGAAGTGAGGATGGGAACATGAGGTTGAAGATGGAGAACAAAGGATATTTGGATGGAAACACCCCTTTGCAGTTAGCCTCTAAGAGTCAACATCCTTTGGTGGTGAGCATTTTAACTTGGAACAACAGTGTCCACTTCGACGCAGTGGAACACAATAGTTACAAAACTATGGACATCACACGACTCTCCAATGGTTTCCCCTTCCGAAAGGCACCTACTCCCAAACTCCCAATGATGCCTCCCTTGTGTCCCTTCTTCCCATTTTCCCAGGGATTGCGACCCCTAAAGACGACAACAATCAAAATCCCCTTCTACCCATGACCCCATCCTCTTACCTTTCTCTCAACATATTCCACCTCTTTTATCAAAGTCAACATCGTTATATTATTAAATCAGGATCGTCTATAATTTTTTTCAACTACCATGATCATTTCACTTTATGATATCCTGCAGCATCTCATAATTACAGCCTTAAAATCACCCCTAGATCCTACTAGACACGATGAAAAATATGAAAAGAAGATCAATAGTGATTCTCAGTGTTATAAAGAGAGGCTGATCACTCTCCTTCTTGATTATTCTTAGTGTTATATAGAGGGGATCAACACTCTTCTACTTGTATCAACCCTTATATCTAATGTCACATTTTCTAGTGGATTCACCATCTTCAGTGGGAATGGATCCTACGGCATGGTGACCCTTCTCTCCAAGTACAAAACTCTATTTACACATTTAGCTCCATCATTAATGATGTCATACTCATTGCAGCAAAACTCGAGGATGTTACTCTCACCCATACATCCCGTAAGGTGGTCTCACCTCTGATCAGAGTCTCCCTTGTGATGAGGTCTTTTATTTTCATGACTGGGTTTTTTTGTGGTGAGAAGCTTGAGTTGACTTGCCTTTCTCATTTTGTCGATGGGTTCTATGTCTATAGGCATGAGGATAATTTTATACTTTCAGATCTGTGAAAATCTATTATTAAGGAGTCGAGTATTACAGTACTTGTTTCACCATTCATTATTTCTACAAGAATGATAATACTTTTATACTTTCATAGTGAAACTTTTATTCATTGTTTTTCTGAGCTGAAAGTATAAAAGTATTATCATGAATGAAGGGTGAAAAAAGTAGCATAATACTCGATTCCTTGACTATAGATTTTCCCAGAGTTGAAAGTATAAAAGTATCATCATGCCTATAGAAATAGAACCCATTGAGAAAATGAAGAAGGTAATCCAGATCAGGCTTCTCACCACCAAAAAACTCTAGCCATGAAAGAAAAAGACATCGTCAAAAGGGAGACTCCGATCAGAGGTGCGTCCACCTCGACGGATGTGTGGGTAAGGGTAAAATCCTTTAGTTGTGTTGCAATGAGTATGACAGTAGTAATGATGGAGATAAATGTGGAAATTGATTTTTGTACTTGGAGAGAAGGGTCACCATGTCAGAGGAACCATTCCCACTGAGTATGGTGAATCCACTAGAAAATGTGACATTAATTATAAGGGTTGATACAAGTAGGAGAGTGTTGATCCCATCTTTATAATGCTGAGAATCATCAATAAGGAGAAGGATGAGCCTCTTTTTATAACATTGAGAATCACTGTTGATCTGATTGTTGGATTTTCCATCATGTCTAGTAGGTGATGGACCTGATTTTAAGGCGGTAATTATGAGACGTTGTAAGATATCAAAAAGTGAAATGATCATGGTAGCTGAATCGGTTGAGGTAGGATTTGTAGGAAGACGTTTGGGCGGTAGATAGGGCAAGGAAGAGAGGTTAATGTGGAGTAGGGAGGAGAACAGGGAGGAGGGGAAAACCCTAGGCGCTTTCCCCTCTTCCTCTATTCATGTATCCTAGGGAACATGCGTGTGGCCTCCTCACCATCTGACCGCCCCACTTGGCATACCACTGCTCCACCGCCACCTCCGGCCTTGATCACCGCCTATTAGGCCTTTCTCCGACCCTGACCTGGGACCTACGTCATACCTCCGTCACCTCATCATGGACCAGCTTATGAATAGTGCACAAAGATTACAGTTAGGAAAGAGATAGTGTTGTATAGAAAGGGTGGAAAAAGAGCGCTGGGAATATGTGGAGAGATTGGGAGGAGAACTCACACATACGGGGGCTCCTTAAATATCACCACCGTGCCCGCATAAATGGAAACACGCCTATCCCTTGGCTTCTTTCTTGCGGGAAAACGATCTGTTTGGGCCCTACCCATCTTCACTATTTCCAAAATGTTTTTAATAAAAAATCGAAATCCACAGCCATTATTAAAAATCTCTTTAAAATACCTTTTATAATGGGGGAATGACAACGGGGGACCAAAAGCCCCCCTAATACCCATTTAGGACCCATCATATACTTTTTTTGTCATAATCAATATTCAATCCAATATCTACACGATGATAAAAGCTGCAATCAATTGAATCGAATCAAAGAAAACAAATAATGAATAAAATACTGGAACTAGTGGGAGGATCATCGCATATTATTTATAATTCATTTAATCAATTAAAGAAGTATCATGAGTGAATTCATTCTCCATTGATGAATCTAACAACAAATCTATATTGTGTTGTCGTTGTTCTCTAGAAATCAAGAACAAATTCTCTTTAATGGTAATCCACATGTGTTCCACAAATCTCTGAACATCATCGTAGGAACCTCTGGGTGCGAGCGCAACAGATTCTATCACTTACATTGTTCACCTTTGATTGCCACGAGAATCTATTCCAAAATGTTGTCCTTAATCTCTCTAGACTCGAGATCAGGAGGTGGAGGAAGATCACTCTCCATTCTTGGGGGAGTTCTTGATGAGGGATCTCTCCATATCATCAGAGGATTCTCTCTGAGTGTCAATGTGCGCAACACAAATGAATTGGCTCTATTGGAAAAATAATATAATCAGGATTAAATACCGCCAGGGTTTAAAAATAAATATTTACACAAGCGCAATTTAATATTTATTTAATCCTTTTTAGAACCCCATATCTTAAATAATAATAATAATATTTTTTATTTTATATGTGCTTAACTTGTGAATTAAATTAAATATTATTTAATCAAATAATAATAAATATATATTATTTTTTACTGGACCTTTAAACTCTCTCTGTGATTCCACCACAATATTTATTAGGCCTTAAATAATGACTATTTATTTAATAAATAAATAATATTGCATTATTAACTAATAATAAAATAAATATTATATTCACTAAATAAAAATTAAATATTTATTAAATATTTTGCTCATATTACATTCTCTTCAAAAAACTGATGAGATAATATATGTGATCAAATAAACATGAATAATTATTAAACCACACATGAGAATTATATTTATTAAACTTGTTAAATAAAAAATAATAATATATTATTTAGCTGAGATTCTGGATACACTAAGTGTGTTACCCTCTAGGTCGTTTCCTCAATGACATTAGAGAAAACAACCTAAAGTCGAAGGTTAGCGTTTAACAACATGCAAAGGCACCCATAGAGAAAAAAGTTAGTGTCACAATGACAAAAAACCTTATACAGACACTTATTGTGTAATATAATCCCTTTATCAAGATATCTCTAAACAAGTAAGTTTCACGCTGATGTCATTAACCTAGGCTCTCGATGTCTCCTTTATTGATTTTCCGAAAATCGTACTTTCCAATAGAACACCATGGCCATGGATTTATTTAGGCTATATCATTTTCTTCAAAGGGCCTGAGATATACACTTCTGTTAAATAATGGAAGGGATAAATCCTTTCTCACATTATTTATTAATGCAAAATTACTCGTGACGCACCCAACATACCCTACCTTGCCGTGAACATATGTTGTCATGGTTTTCATCAATACATCAATATACATGACTCATAATACACATTAATAATAATCTTAAAGTCTAATAATCAATACACATGGCCATAGGTAGAAACATACAATGACACATATAAATGAGGATTTCCCACTGACGAGTATCGTTCTCCTAATATCCTACACTGGATATTACCAAGGGTGTACACAATGAGAAGGTTCCTCAAAGTCCTATAAGTCTCCACCCTTGTTAGACTGTATCATTTGTGTCCCTCAAATGATATCATCTAGTTATAAAACATATATTTAAGAATGGTTTCATAGTACATATGAGTTCTCATCATTGTGGGGAACTACTATGACCATTTAGTGCGACGAATACTCTTATGACATTCTCACATACTATGTTACCAAGGAGAACAATAATGATGTGATAGGAAGTTTTATCAAGATTTAAAACTATGAATACAGGTTATCATAAAGTATACATAAGTTGGTTTTAGGTTACCAACTCCAACAGAATCCTACTTTCACTAGATCCAACTACTAATAACCTTCAGTCTGCTAGCTCTCACATGAACTCATTGTAAGGTCTCGGTTCCGAGTGTCGCCCAAAGGTGCCCCCCCTGTACTCAGTTGGTCACATGGCCTCCAGCACATTTCTCTGAATGTCAGAGGAGACCGACTAGAAGTGAGAGCCTTGGGTGTGATAGTGGGGAAACTATGCCCTCATTGGCAGTGCAACACAGTGGAATAACATTAATAAACAACAGTGAATATATATAACTGGAAATATGCAGAAGGATGCAATAAAAAGTAAGTACTCAAAAGGAAACAGTTCTATAGTTTCCAATTACATTCATTTACATTTATTAATTATTTCAACCATTGAATGATGAAATCCGGAGATCAAGCCAAAGCTCTGTATCCCCTGTGTAAAAGAAAAATAGATGTCTCAAATGACCATCTCACAATCATATAAGACTAAGTCCGAGATTGTTCTTTGGCTTGGCAGGCTCGTCACAATCAATCAATAATTCACACACAACCCTCTGGGAAAGTTATCATAGTCTAACCCCTCTTGTTCAATATATCATCAATTCAATAATGATATAATGAACCTCTGGGAAATCTCACACAGTCTAACCCCTTTGACCTCACAAAAACAAAGGCTCTTAGAGAAAGCACTCACCGTCAATTCCCCATGTGGTCTTTTAAAGATAAAGTACAGACTCTATGAGGAATCACGCAACATCAATTACCATTTTGTCTCATAATAGTATACTATAGACACTCTGATAAAGAACTCACCATCAATCCCCCCTACGGTCTTGCAATGGAAATATAACAAACACTATGGGGAAGCCCTCAACGTCAATTCCCCCTATGGTCTAACTACACCAGGTTCTCACAGCCCTATGTAATATAATCATACACAAACAACATCCAGCATCCCATAGTAATCTCAACTACTATAAGGCTAAGAAACTACAATACATAACATAGGCATTTAACAAGAAGAAACAAGTAATCAATTCAAACCTAACAAGCAAGGAAAGGAAACAAGGTCTTCCTCAAAGGAAACATGGACTAAATGACCATAAATGTTAAAACAAGGAAACAAACCCATGATGTGTCCCCTAAACATGAAATTTAGTATAATTTATCAACAAAAACCCTTAATATATCGATCAATCTAAGGCAGATGATAACATGGTTCAATTCCTTAACACGAAATACCCAAATCATGGGTAATCGACACTTAGGCATATATAAATCAAAGAAAAACTCCAAAAGGAAACAAAACACCTACCTCAACATTTTATGATGAACACTCTTGAATGAAGGACCTTGAATCATCCTAGAACATCATAGAAGAACAAAAAGGTCAAAAATGTTCAACCTTGGATAACTCAAGAAAGAGGAGAAATCAAGAAGAGAGGCTCTAGGGAAAGAGATTTTTTCACCAGTGGGAATCCAACGCACCCAGCGGGGCCTCAATCAAATCTTGGATAGAGTAACTAGAGGTGATCGAAGATAATCGGACATATGTCACTCTCCAGTATGAGACACGGGAGGAATAAAGGGGTTTTGGAGATGAGATGCGACCCCAGTCCGATTAATCAAATAAAAAGAAAAGTACATAGAATGTTCATTTAATGTACATGTTGTGCACTTGCCTCAACCGATCCTCGATTTGGGTAGTCCACACAACCATGTACTAGGCCGTTACATGGCCAGTACACAGCTACCCATGACAACTGGGTACATGACATGTACTCAGGAGTACATGGAATATACTCAGAAAATTTTCAAATATTCCATTTTCTTAAAAAACAACCCAAAACAAGATCCATACCTGAAATGCAGATATGAGTTCTTAAAAATTTCCCCCCTGAAATCAATTTATCCCTGAATTTTCCTTCCAAGGGCGGTGAAGAAGAAACTTCAAACAACTTTGGCCACTGTGATCGAACATCGACCTCCCTCTCCCAAGTCTCATCCTATACTCGCATGTGCTGCCATAGCACCTATACTAGAGGAATAGACTTGCCATGAAAAACATTTTTTCTATGATCCACAATCTATATAGGGTTCTCCTCAAGGGATGCATCCACCTCCAACTCAACCTTCTCAGGTTGGAAGATGTGAAAAGGGTCTAAAAATAGCGTCGTAGATGAGAAACATGAAAGACGTCCTGCATAGCCCAGTGCATTTGAGGTAACTGCAGCCAATAGGGAATCAACCCATCTCTCTCCAAAACCAAAAATGGCATGATGTATCTCGGTGAAAGCATTACCTATATTCTAATACTCCTGTGTCCCAAACTCTATGTGACATGTAAGAAAACCTGATATCCAACCTCAAACTCCAGAGGTTGTCTCCGTCGACCAGCATAAAATTTCTGGTGAGACTGTATAGTAACCAACTTCTTCTGAATCAACTCCACCTGCTTAGTAGTCTCCTGTACTAGACGAGGTCCCAGTATAGCTGCCTCTCCTACCTTTAGCCAACATAGGAGTGATCAGTATGACCTAACTTACAAAGCCTCATAAGGTTCCATCTGAATTGTTACCTAAAAACTATTATTGTAGGAAACCTACACTGGATATGTGTCACTCCTAATAACCCCATAAATCTTGGATGCATCCTCAAAGCATGTCCTCCAACACCTGAATCGTGTGCTCAGACTGACCATCTTTATGGGGATGGAAAGTTGTACTCAAAAGTACCTGTGTACCCAAATCCCTCTTTAGTCCCTACCAAACACGAGAAGTAAACTAGACATCCCTGTCTGAAACGATAGAGTGCGAAACAACCTAAAAATGTAAATTATATCGGATGTACGTCCTTCCAAGCTCATCAACACTGATTATTTCCTTAATAGGTAAGAAGTTTGGAAATTTCTTGAGTCTGTCAATGAAAACCCAAACTACATCTTTCCCTCCAGGCGACCTCGGTAAACCCCTCATGAAATCCATCGCGACATCATTCCACTTCCACTTGGGAATGGGTAACTATTGTAAAATAAATTCTAGTCACTGAAACTTTTCCTTAACCTACTGAAGGGTAAAACTTATCATAAAAAAACTATCAACATCCCTCTTCATACCTGGCCACCAATACTGACGGTGTAAATCTCGATACATCTTGGTGACACCAGGATGAACTACCCATGCTGAGGAATGAAAATCTCACAAAAGATCTTCGTGTATGTCTTCTGACACCCATACACACCCATGAAAATGCAAGACCTTGTACTCTTCTATGGTCCACCCAGGAGTAGGGTCCTCACCTGACACACTCTCCCATAGGACCAGACATTCGGAATCTGATAGCTGCCTCATTCGCACTTACTCTAGAAGAGTAGAGGTAACAACTATAGAAGAAAGGAAAGTCGTCCCCTGTCTTTCATGCACCACCAAATGTATCTCAGAGAATAGATCTATAAGATTCCACTCACTATTGGCCTCCATAAATTCCTACATGTGAGTACTCCTGCTTAACACATCATCCACTACATTGCTTTTCCCAAGCGTATAGGCAAGCTCAATGTCAAAATACTGAAGGTACTCAACCCACCTTCACTGTCTCAAATTTATGTCAAACTGCGTAAAGATATACATCAGACTTTTGTGGTTAGTGAACACTACAAAATTCTCTTCCAAAAGATAATGTCTCTAACAGTTCAAAGAATTTACAACTATAGCCAACTCGTGATCGTGCGTCAGGTAATTCTTCTCATGTGGACTCAACTGCTGAGACTCGTATACAACAACCCCTTCCCCTTACATAAGCACTTCTCCCAGTCTGATACCTAATTCATCACAATAAATGGTGTAAATCTTGCTTGGCTCTAGAAAAATCAGTATCGGTGCTAAATTCAATCTCCCTTTCAGCTCTTGAATGGATGAAATGTACGATTTTGTCCAAAATTACTTCACACCCTTCTTAGTCAGGACCATCAGTGGAATTTCTAAGCATGAAAAGTATTATATAAAGAATATGTAGTAATTATCTAGCTCCAAAAAACTATATACCTCAAATAATTTCTTAGGATTATTCTAGGAAACTACTTCTCTCACTTTCTATAAGTCTATTGACACTTCTGTCTCTGAGATAACATGATCCATGAAGTGAATCTGGTCCTTCCAAAAGTGGCATTTTGAGAGCTTGACATATAACTGATTCTCTCTCAGTGTACTCAAAACGATCTCAAGATGGGTGACATGGTCTTGTCGAGTGTGAGAGTACACCAATATATCGTCTATGAAATTAACAAAAAAGGAGTACAAGTAAGGATAGAACACTCTGTTCATCAGTTCCATAAAAACTATTGGCACGTTCGTGAGACCGAACAACATAACCACATACTCGTATAGACCATACCTATTCCAAAAGGAAGTAAGAGGTATATTTTCAGGTCTAATGAAAAACTGATGATAACCGGATCTCAAGTCAATCTTCAAGAACATGCAAGCTCCTCAAAACTGATTGAACCGATCATCAATCCCTATAAAGTGATATAGATTATTGACCATCAACTGGTTTATCTTCCAATAATCTAAGAAATATATTAGGGTACCATCCACCTTCTTTACAAAAAGGACAGGAAAACTCCAAGAAGAGGTACTGGGTCAGATGAAACACTTTTCCAACAACTCCTTTAACTGCTTCTTGAGCACCAGTAACTCTAGTGTATCCATTTTATATAGAAGAATGGACATCATTGCCTCCCTTGGAACAAGCTCAATAGATAAATCTACCTCTCTCTTTGGAGGTAAACCTAAAAAGTCATCTGGAAAGACATCCCTAAAATGATCTTCCACTTTAGAAAGGTCCATCTGTGAAGTCCCCTAGTCATTTCGATGTAAACTAATAATCTGTGTTGTAATTACTCTCAACCCAAGATGCTCGAATCCCATTCTTCTGGCTTGGACATCCCATTCACCCTTGTGTAGAAAAGACCCACCCTCTGGTGACGTGAAACTTACCCTACGACGATAGAAGTCAAAAAAGGCCTTGAAGGAGACCAACTGGTCCATTTTGAGAATGACATAGAAGCCTGTTATCTTTAAGACATAGAGGTCCCATAAGAATTTACACCCACAAAACTCAAGAGGGGATTCCTTGCACTGAAGTACACTAGCCTTCCTAATTCCCAATGAAGTGCCTAGCGCCATAACATCCTCAAAAGTAAATATACAGAGCCCAAGGATCTCCATAATGACAACATATAAAAACTACAGGAAACCCCTATATAAAAAAGAGAAGAAGGAAAAACTGAGGAAAATAGAATCATACCTATAACCATAGAGGGTCCAAGTTCCTACTCTGGCTCGGCCTAATCCACTGCAAAGGTCTGGCCGATACCGTGGCCCTGTGACTCTACTTGACTACCCTGAGTTAATCCACCCTCCTGTCATTGGGAACCTGCTGGATGGATACAAATTTCAATGACCTCCTCCTCATCATGAATGACCAGACAAACTTCAGTAACCATACTAATGAGAAACTAGTGGTTATACTCCTAAACTTGGAGTCATAGAAGAGACCCTATCACTAGTTGATGGTGAGAAAAACTGGAAAAACGCTGAATATGGATCATCTTGCCACAAGATCGATCCTCGACTAGGTATTTCGGGCACTAAAGTCTCATATTCCCACTCTTAACACAATGGTAGCATACCACCTCGCTACCTGAAGGAATATCCCATCTACTCATATCTCTTCACATAGACTCCTTGCGGTTATTCCTATTATCAGTTAGAGAAGTACCAACTCTAGATGCTGAACATGCCCTAGCTCACAGCTTCAGACTCCCTCAGATTACACTTGGTGATCAGTGCCTGGTTGATTATAGAAGACATGGATGTTAAATTGAATATTTTCACTTGGGATCAGAAGTTATGTCTAAGACCATCCTCAAACTTCCTAGATAGAAACAAATCATCACCACCCAAAATGGGTGTAAAGAACTGGAGATCTATGAAGCGAGAAGAATACTCCATGATTGAAAGAGTAACTTGTTCCAGACCCATTAACTCTTAGGCTCAGTCACCCCTCAATGTCTCTAGGTAGAAATAGTGATAGAAGGTCTGCTGGAACTCATCCCAAGCCATAAATCATTAGTGTCCCACCTGTGATATCACATCCCACCATCTCTTGGCAGAATCTCAAAGCATGTAGGTTGAAAGATTTACCCTCCTCTCAAGAGGTATCTCGAGATGCTCGAAGATAGACAACATGGATTCTAACCATGACTCTGAATCCTAAGGTCCTCCATCCCTTGAGAAAGTAGGAGTATGCTGCTGCTAAAAAACCCACGTCAACTCTTCCATATATGGGGAAAGATGCGGTGCTCCCTGGTAGATTTGTATAAACCTCATGAACCCTTCTCAAAAATATGAATCAACACCTATGTCTGGTATAATAGTTTTTTCTGAGATAGGCATGAAGTGAGGATCTACTGGTGGTCCCTGATTTACCATTTCCGATGTCTGATCGTTTCCCTGTATCTGGCATACAATCGGAGGACATCTCGGTGGCATGATTCTGCAAGGTCAAGTAGACACCTCAGTTCAATATTATCAAGGACTAAAACATATAAGTGAAAGAAAGTAACATGATATGAAAACATTAAAGTTTTTCAAAACATGGTTACATAGAGTTCATACCCTCCACATAGTGTGTTCCCTTAGGTTTCAAGATGGGTGTGTACCTCTTCCAAACCTGGTCGTGTAACACCCATACACACTAAGTGTTCCTACTATGACACAATGTGTACTTGAATCTTTTCCTTCTAGCGTAGTTCTTCTACATGGCCAAACCACATGGTTCTCTCCTAGGTAACACTACATGACATGTTCACCCTAAACACAGTATATACCTCTTAAGTTCCAACCTCCTGTGTCATTAGTCACACGGTCAGAGGCACAATCGACTCTACACGGTGTGTAAGAATGGGACATAGAATGTACAACCTAAGTTTTACCCACCTGTGTCATTAGTCAAATGGATGGATACATGTCCTCTTTGGAACGTCATGTACTCCTAGTACACAACATGTTCTACCCAAGTTTCCCAAACCCATGTCTCTGATCACACAGTCAGTCACATGGTTAAAGACTAAATGGTGTGTACTTAAATTACAAAGTGTGTACTTAAGAAAAGTTGGTTCTTCTAAAATAGAAGAACACATGGCATGTGTTTATAACACTGCATGCCGTGTTGTCTTGGTTTTCGGATAGTAGGCCTCTGAAACTTCACTGGAACCCTTAAAAACTCAATATTTTGTCCAAGGCATGACAAATTCTGACCCGTGAGATCCCATACTCCCATGAATCAAATTTTGGCATCCTTTTCCACATCCAAACTTGAAAAAAATCAATTAATTTTCAAACGTGATCCAACAAATTCTAATCCAAGAGGGACTATAACACCTCAGGGACCAAAGTTTGGCTTCCATCAAAATGAAACTATACATATTCTAATACCCTATCAAAATAGTAGGTATTTTATCATGACATCTATCACAACAACATGAATATCTAGAACAACCTCTATCACAACACCATGCAATCGGTAATTCACCCTAAATGGCATGACAAGAATGCATGAAATGTGATCTCTATCAAGTGACTATATGATGTACGAGATGATATACCCTCATCTCATCGAGTTGAAAAAGAAATAGAACCAAAACAATATAAATCATAATAGCACAAAACATGTGTATCACCTAACAGTAAAATCAAATCGACTGTAACAATTGAAAAAATAGAAAAACTGCAATATTCGAGGTAAGTTGGTTTTTCCCTATACACAGGTTAGCTACTCCCGGACACAAATTATTACCAACTACATATTCTTTTTTATCCCTATCTATAGGATCCAAATAGCAAGAAAAAGTATAAAAAACCTCATTTGATACAACTTTGTAATGTCCCGGTTCTAGGTGCCGCCCAAAGGCGCCCCCCGTACTCGATTGGTCACATAGACTCAAGCACATTTCCTTTAACAACAGAGGCAACCAACTAGAAGAGAGGTACTTGGGTGTGATAGTGGATAAACTATGCCCTCATTGGCAGAGAAATACAAAAGAATAAAAATAATAAATAAGAGCAGAAGCAGCAATGCCATACAACAAAGAAAACAAAAAAAGACTGATGGTAATAACAACTAAAGCATATTCATACATACATACATACATACATACATACATACATACATACATACATACATACATACATACATACATATATACATACTTACATACATACATAGATACATACATACATATATATATAATGATGCATGTCACAAGTATCTAGGAAATCATCAAAACAAGTTATGATGATGGAAATACAACACTAAAACAAAAGTACTAAAAATAGTAAATAACTCCAACAACATCACAAGCCTGAGTTTGGTCCAATGCTATCCAGCTCCAACAGCAATCAAGTACCTGATGTAGAAGGGAACTTTCCCTTATCTATACTTGTAACAATATAATCTATTTACATTGAAAATCATGACCTAAACAGGGTGTGAGATGAATCCCAGTAAGAAACCACCAAAATATCTGTGCCTAATTGTCAGTGAATATATATAGCATGCAATATGAAAAATGAAGCAATAAACAAAGAAGTACTCAAAAGTAAACAATCCTACAGTTTCAATTACATTAATTTACATTTATTAATTATTAAAACCATTGAATAATATAATCCCATGATCTAGACTAAGCTCTGTATCCCCTGTGTAAGAGAAAAACAGATGTCTCAGAAGACCATCTGACAATTAAGTAAGACCGAGTCCAAGATTGTGATTTGGCTTGGTAGGCTTGTCACAATCAATCAATCATTCACACGCAACCCTCTTGGGAATTTCTCACATTCTAACCCCTCTGGTTAAACATATCATCAATTCAATAAAGATATAACGACCCTATATGAAAGCTCACACAGTCTAATCCCTTTGGTCTCACTAAATAGAGACTCTCTGAGGAAGAACTCACCGTCAATCCCCCCTGTAGTCTTTATCGATAAACTACAGACTCTTTGAGGAAGCACTCAATGTAAATTACCCCTATGGTATTGTAATGGTATACTATAGACACTCTAAGGGAGCACTCACCATCAATCCCCCCTATGGTCTCACAATGTAAATATAACACACTCTAGGGAAGCCCTCAACGTCAATTCCACCTATGGTCTAACTACACCAGGTTCTCACATACATGTGTAATATAATAATACAAAAATTATATCCAGTAACCCAAATTAATATAAAATACTATAAGGCTATGTAGCTAAAATGCATAACAAAGGAATTTAACAAGCAGCAAAAAGCAATTAATTCCAACCTAACAAGCAAGGCAAGGAAACAAGGTCTGCCTCATAGGAAACCTGGACCATACAGCCATAAACGTTCAAACAAGAAAACACACCCATAATGTGTCCACTAAAAATTCAATTTATCATAATGTATCAATGACGACCCTTAATATATTGATCAATCTAAGGCAGATGATAATAGGGTTCAATTCCTTAACACGAAATACCTGAATCATGGGTAATTGGCACTTAGGCTTATATAACTCAAATAAAAACTCCGAAAGGCAAAAAACCACCTTCCTCAATGTTGTATGATGAACAATCTTTAACTTTGGAACTTGAATTGTCCTAGAACCTCATAGATCTACGAAAAGGTTAAAAATATTCAACCTTGGATAATTCAAGAAAGCGGAGAAATTAGGAAGAGAGGCTCTAGGGAAAGAGAGAAATCACTGGTGGGAATCCAACGCACCTAGCAGAACCTCAATCGGATCTCAAATAGAGTAACGAGAGCTGCTAAAAGATAATTTATTGTAAGTCACTCTCCTTTACGAGAAACAGGATTAAGAAAGGGGTTCTAGAGATGAGACGCAACCCCTGTCCAATTAATCAAATAAAAAGAAAAGTACATGCTGTGTTCATTTAATATACACAGAGTGTACTAGCCTCAAGCGAACCCTGCTTTAGGCAGTCTACATGGCCATGTACTCGGCCATTACATGGCCTGTACAAGGCTACCCGTGGCAACCAGGTACATGGCATGTACTCCAAAAATTTCCAAATTTTCCTTTTTTCTAAAAGACAACCCAAAACAAGATCTATGCCTAAAATCAAGATCTTGGTTCTTACACCCATACTTTTAATGAGATAGACCTTTAGTCATGGGTTCCACCACATTCTCTTTCATGGGTACTCTTCTTACTGCAATTTCATTCCTTTGATGAAATTTACTCAAGTGGTGATACTTACGGAGTATATTATTTGTCTATTGGTGTGACCTTGTCTCTTTTTCAAGAGTCGCTATAGTAGAATTATCACAATATAATGTGATAGGGGATAAACTTATAGGTACCACATCAAGATCTAGGACAAAGTTTCGTATCCAAATAGCTTCCTTGTCTGCATCAAAAGATGTTATATACTCAGACTCCTCTTTAGAATATAGCTACAACTGACTTCTTTGAACTCTTCTAGCTCACAGGTCCTCTATTGAGATAGAAAACATACCACGACTTTGGATTTAGATAATTCTGATCTATCTGAAAAATATAATTAGTATAACCCCTAATGACCAGATCCTTGTCTCCTCCATATACTAGGACCATATCCTTAGTTCTTAACAAATACTCAAGGACAGTCTTAGTAGTAGACCAATGATGTTCTCTTGGATTATCTTGATATCTTCCTACCATGATCAATAGATATGAAACATCATGTATAGCAAATAAAATGACATACACGATTCATACCATCACTAAATCATATGAGATCTTACTCATTCCCACTTTCTCCTATTATATTTGAGGAAATGTTTTATTAAAAATATGTAAACCATGTGACACCAGAACCAATACCCTCTAGGATTATTCCATACTAAATCTATTTAGTATCTAGTCAATATATGTACTTTAAATTAGTCCAAACAGCCTCCTGGATCTATAACGAGTGATCTTGATCCTTAGAATATAAGCTACTTCACCTACATCCTTCATAGAGAAACACTTGTTTAACCTGTCATTAACAAATTTTAAGAATCTTATTTCATTTCAAATAAGTAATATGTCATCAACATATACTTCTAGGATAATGACTGCATTCTCACTAAACCTCCTATAAACAAATGTATTACATTCATTCTTAATGAAACTAAATTCTTTTATATCTTTATTGAATCAATTGTTCCATGACCTAGATGCTTTCTTCAATCCATAAATGGATCTATGCAACTTCAAAATCCTTTTGGAATCACCTGAAGTCACAAACCCTTCTAGTTGTGTCATATAGAAATCTTCCTCATGTTTCCCATTAAGGAGTGCTATTTTGAGATCCATCTACAAAATCTTATATTCATGGTAAGCTATTATAGAAAGTATAATTTTTATGGATTTAAACATGAAAATTGGTGAAAAGATTTCATCATATTCAATTCCTTTATATTGTTTAAACCATTTAGCCATAAGCCTTGATTTATAGGTATTTAGTTTCCTTCCATATCCATTTTCTCTTGAATACCCATTTTCACCCTATGGGAATTACATCAAGTGGAGCATTGACCAGAACCCAAACTTGGTTTTGATACATGGAGTCCATTTCAGTATTCATGGCTTCTTTCCATTTGGCAGCTTATGAGATATCTACTTCCTATTTGTATGAGATATGTTCATCATTGTCAACCAATAATGAGTCACCATCCCCAATGACTAGAAAACCATATCTCTCTGGTTATATTAACTCTCCTATGCTCTAACGTAGTAATTGTGTCTTAGGAGCTACTTCTTCCATGAGGACCTATGGAATCTATTCCTGTACCAAATTTTGTGTATCTTAAGAATCAACTTCAATAAAGTCAATAATTCCCCCACTATCCTTTTTCAGTATGTGCTCCTTCTTAATAAATACAAGTTATTTGGAAACAATCAATTTATTTTCCGGGGTGTTGTATAGGTAGCATCCCTTTATTTCCTTGTGATACCCTATAAAGATAAAATTTTGGCCCTATGGTGCTGGTTTGTTTCCGGATAAGGACATAACAAATGCATTACAACCCCATACACATGTATGAAAAAAAGAGGTTTATTTCCACTCCATAAATCGAAGGGAATTCCATTTCCCACTTTATTTGGTACTCAGTTTAATGTGTATGACAAAGTTTTTCATGCATATCCCTAAAAGGATAATAGAGGATCTGTTTAAATAATTATTGACCTTACCAAGCATAAAAAGGTATAATTTCTTTTATCACTAACACCATTTCACTATGGTGTCTAAGGTGGAGTGAGTTAAGAAATAATCTCAAAATCTCATAGAAAGTTGATAAACTCTTGGTTAATATATTCACCACCTCAATCCAATGATAGATTCTTTATCATATTTCCAAGTTGATTCTCTACTTCATTCTTGAATTCCTTGAATTTCTAAATGAATTATACTTATATGTAATCAACTAGACATAACCATTTCTACTCAAGTCATCAGTAAAAGTTATGAAGTAAGAATACCCACCTATAGATTCTATTGGAAATGGTCTACACACATCAGTGGGTACCAATCCTAGAAGCTATGTGGCCCTTTCACCCATCCCACTAAATAATGGTTCGATCAATTTTCATTGTAAACATTCATGACATCTTTCAAGTTTTTTTAGATAATATGAGTCTAAATAAATATCTTGATCAAGCTTTGCCAAATTATCCTCATTTATGTGACGAAGGCGGTTATACCATAGTTGGGTGTTATATGAGTCGCGTGAACATAATTTTTTATCTATTTCCAATACTTGTTTTTCATAATTTAATACAAAAATACCATTATTTAAATGTGTCATACTATAAAATATGTTGTATTTATAAAAAACAACTTTTATTTCTAAGCTTGAAAATAAACCCATCTGCATCTAGGAATGATACAAAAAATATGTTCGTGGAAATTGTTGGTACATAATAACTATATTTTAAAATAAAAATAATTCATGTTGTCTATTAAAGGTGGTAGTCACCAATGGCTAGAGTATCCAGTCATTCACCATTAACAGCACTCAAATCCACCCCTCCTTTAGAAATATTTTCGAATCTACTTGGTTCCTATATTTGGATATAGATGTAAGCACCAAAAGATATATCTAATACCCAATTTGTAGATGTTGAAATATTAAACTTGATAACGAATGAATTTTTAGTTTCCATTACTTATGGGTGAAGTTCCTTTTCCAGTGGCCCATATTGCCACATGAAAAACATACTACCTCTATTTCCTTACCCTACCTTTAGATCATTATCTTCTTGGAAGGACCATTCTTGGTATCTTTATACTTGTTGTGAGTCTTTTCCACCATTTCCTTACTCTTCCTTTTCTTATTCAATATAAGGAAAGTGAGTTTATCACGACCCATGTCCTTATCCACTTGGAAAATCAAAGTAATAAGTTTTAAAAAACACTTCTCATTATTGATCATATTAGAATTAATAATAAAACTGGAGAAGGTCTTGGGAAGTGATGAAAGTATGTGATCTATATGAAACTCCTATGAGAATTTAATCCCTATGACATCTAATCATTCTATGTAGTCAATAATCTTGAATACATAAGGCCCGACTGGTGTTGAATCTCCAACATTATTTGTAAAAAAATTATTAGAGATCTCATATCTCTCTTGTATCTCCTTCTCTTGATAGAGATCCTAAAAGTGAGATATCATGCTATATGCATCCATGTCCTCATGTTGCTTCAAAATCTCATTGGTCATGGATGAGAGCATGAAACATTGAATATATATGGAATTTTTCAAATTTTTCTCATAGATTTTTAACTCTTAATCACTAGACTTATTACTAGGTGCCATAGGAATACGTTCTTCTAGTACAAAAAATTTCCATTCATGGTGAAGGATAATGTGTAAGTGCATTTTCCAATATTGGAAATTTTTTATGGTGAGAAGGTTTTCCTTTTCATGTATGGCTGCCAATCATTTTTTTTTTGCATTTTAAAAGCCGGTTTAAGGGTGGCCAGGACCCCAAAATACAACATCAAACAAGACAAGAGAACATCAAGAAACAAACAGCACATAAAACACAGACTTACACATCATAATAGCCAAAGTCTTCTCCATAACCCATGCTGGATTATCCTTCGCCAGTAGGTGATTCCCACTCCGGATGCCTCCAAAAGTGATTACTTTGCACCCTACTTCTGAGTTGTTCAAGTGAAAGCAGATCAGGTAGATCTTTCTTGACAACACTTCCCTTTTTCAAAGCCACAACCACCTCTCCCTTGCGCTTGGATGCCGATGTAGTCCGCATCAGACTCGAAAGGTAAGAATAGTCTCTCCTATGACTCCTTCTTGGTTTAGAAAATGCTGGTCTTTCACCAGCCGCCATCTTCTGATTCCCACTCTGAACAATTTCACTAAAAGAACGGCCAACCAGACCACTCAATTTTTCTTTACCTCCTCTGGATCTTTCCGATCCATTTTCATCTTGTTCCAACAAAACAGCAACATGACTCCCATTGAAATTACCCAGCCTCTGATCTGGGGTATTACACTCCATCAACAGGGGCCGAAAATCCTCAGTAGGAGCTCCCTCCACCATCATGGGAACATGATTATCCACAGGCCTACAACCTTCCCCTTGGCCCAGATTTCTAGCACGTTGTTCTTCCCTGAAAGCCCCACCATTCACATCCCATCCTCCTGGATTATCACATAAAACAAGTTCAATATTGCCATTATCAAGGAATCCAAACCTATTTCTTAAATAAATAAAGGGTCTTGCTGAGGAATTCAAACCAAATCCCTCCCCTGAAGGAGCAGCGTTCGCATTGGTGCTGACTCCTGCACCCCTCACTACCAGATCCGAAAGCATCAGTCCACCGTTGTGCATCTACCTCCAAATCACCATACTATTGGGAGCCACAACACCTTGAACAACCTCAATCGACCCACTGTTGACATCCATCTATTGAACAACCACCGCTGAAGATATAATCTCCATACCTCTTCCATCTGAACCCATATCCTCTTGAACCAAGTCGACCCTCGCACCCACCTCTCGCACCTCCCTCTGTCCATATTCTTCCCTTCGAGCAGGTACCAGATCACCATTCACCAACACCCTACTGAAATTTCCATCTGCCACCTAAAATTGCTTCCCCTTACCCCCTTCAACCGATTCAAGCTTCCTCTTCCCTAAAACATTTCCCAAACCACCCACTGAAATCCTTCCTTGTGAAACCTCCTCCTTTCGAGTGGGAGCCTAGCCATCAGGAAGACGAGCCTTCAAGGGAGCTCCTCTACGACAATTCTCAAAAGCATGACCCAAGAGATGGCACGCAGGACAAAAATCTGTTCAGTCCTTGTAAATCACACGTTGATTTCATCTGTACTCCTCTCCGATCGTTATCCATACATAATCAAAATGAAAACAAGAAGCATCCATTTCCACGCAAATCCGGGGGTTAACCAAATAACACATAGCTTCAGTATGAGTATCAGAGCACAAATACCTTCCATCAAGGTTACCAAGCATGTGCATAATAGCAGGATTCTGGAACAGTAACAGAAAATTGGGAAAACTTACCCACACTGGTGTTGATGGTGAATCGAGGTTCATGTGCAAATCAAATGACCAATGTAAAAGTAAGAAACGACATCCATTGACGATGCGACGAGCCTTCGACCAAGCAGAAATGAGGTCTGACTCTGATTCAAACTGTATCATCATGTGGCATCTTTCCATCAAACCAAAAAGCGTTCTTTCTTGAAGATCCCAGGAACCAAAGATATACCTATCAAAAGCATCAATAGAAGGACCTCTATTACTAAAACATGCAATCAAAGTAAGATTCAACAGAGCAGATGATTCGGAAAATTTCCAAATCGAGAGTGGAAGATTGGGGCACCCATCGAGCAAATCAGGGATTTTGGGACTTAGCTAAACCCTAGGGAAGGGGGGAAGAAAGTCAAGATTTTAGAAGGGCCAAAAACCAGGTCTCTCATTGTCCGACGAATCTCCCTCCCCCCAAGGGGAGGAAGGCCGGCGTAGTCGCCGCCGTCATCACCTGAAGCCCGAGAGTATTTCTAGGGTTCCCAAGAATCAGATCACCCTTTGCTCCTTCTCATGTATGGATCATGGTGATATGTTTGAATTAATTTTATATATATTTATACAAATAAGATGAACAAAATTTTAGTACTTTATCTGATAAAATTTAAACAAATAAATAAATATTATATTTTTTAATCTCCCACTATTTTAGCAAAACTCAATATCCCTCACCCTTGGCTTTATAATATCCTATTTCTTAGGCATTATAATGGCAAGGATTCATATTCCCCTTCTCATTAAACAAACTTTTTTTAAGTAACTTGAATGGTTTTAGGTAGGAATTCCAAATGTAAACTACATTAACTCATAATTCCTTGGTCTGTGGAGTGGACTCCCCAATCTTGAAATCCTTAAATTTTATTTTATCAACACTTAACTCTTAGTTACACCAAGTCCTACATTGGAAGTCAACCCTTGGTGTGAACTAAGTTAAGTTAACCCGAAAAATTTTCTTAGAATTCCCTGATATTTAATAGCACCCTAACTTTGGATGGTCAAGTACTTTGAACTATGGTTTGATTTTAACTTAAGTAGTGAAAGGATATAATGAATTAATATATAATTGATGAATTTTATATTTTATACATAAATTTACAATTATTATCTTTGACACATGCTTGTTAATATTAATTGGATTTACTTAAGTTATAAACCATGCCTTAGATAATATTTACACATAAGCCAATTTATTTTAGTTATATCCTACATGCTTGTTAATTAATTAATTTATGTGATCGTGATAAAACATCCATACTAAAATAACCATGAAACTTGAAATAATTAGAATAATAGAGTGGTATGATAATGAGATTTTACTAATGTCTAGTTTATCTAGCGGTTGATAAATTAATCGTTGACCTAGGGATAAAACACCTTAAACCAATTAATGACCGTGTTATAGCTTTCCACCTGTCAATCTATGTATCTCTCTTGGATTGGTTTTATCTCAGCTCCAAACTTGAACCGCCTCCACTATCTTGGGATCTTCGTTCATTACATATGCTTTTACTCATACACAAGTAAGGGGAAAATGGTTTACCTAAAAGAAACAATGGGCACATAGTCCTATACATAATGATATGAGAGATGACACACAAGCCATCAATTTAATTTAATAATAAATTAAATGAAACCAATCACATACAAAGGTCTAGTCTATTCTCACGATCACCCACATGCATGAAACAAATTTAATTTTTAATAAAACTAGCATTTAATTCTTAATTGTTCTTATTTAAGTTAAATCACCCTAAAATAAATAAATTATATCCTTTAGTTAATCAATTCTTTTATCATAATTCTCATCTGAATTTCCTTGAGATTATCATCCATCATAATTTTAAACAAATTAATTAAATTTATTTAAAAGTATTTATGTACATAAATTTACCTTAGAGGAAACACGATGAATACCGCCCAAATCTACCCAACATTTATTTTACTTATATACTGTTTACTCTTGTGACATATGAAATACACGACATATCACATACTTTCATGATGTGTACTATCAACTTAATTATTTCACAAATTACAAGATTTTTTTCTCACATGTTATGCTTCAATGCACACAGAGTAATAACTGTAATATGACTCAAAAATGATATGTAGATTTAAAAATTATGCATAACTTAATTAAATATATATATTTATATATATATTAAAACCCATCTTATGGAATGTACTATCAACTAAATGACCACATGAAAGAACATATCAATCAAGGTTACACATTATAATAAATTAATTTTAGTTATGCATAATTTGGTATAAGTACACAATGTGTACAAGAGAGCTACACAGCGTGTATGTATCTCACCGTATATCTAAGGCACATGTCTAGGGACTTAGTGTTTAAATCATGCCTTAGAAAAATTGGAGTACATAATTTGTAAAAAGGGCTACATGGAATGTGGTCTTCGAGTTATATGGTCACAAGTCAGGTAGGCCATGTATGGAAATACATGTCTCATCTATGACTTAATGGACTACACACCATGTACATGGGCTACACGACATGTGTTCTGGTTGACTATACACCAGGTTGGCCTAGTCAGTATGTGGTGTAAGAAATTAAATGCATTGCATGTATTCAATTCACACGGTTTGAATTAATTCTAAATTAATTCTTGGTGCATTAAACACTAGTACATGGTGTGTAAATCCATTTAAACGACATGTACTCTTGTTTTTTCTTGACAGAATATTCAACACCTCTAAATGATATCTTCAATTTTATTTCATTAATAAAATTAATCAATTTGATTAGATCTATTGGAAAAAAAAGTAGGAGAAGCAGATCACACAATTTGTATTAAAATAATTATTAAACTTGAATTGAAAACTAAATAAAAAATGCATAAACCAATTAGTTATCTTTAAATAATTATGCAACCCTTTTGATACCACATGTAGGTTCCAGGCGCAATGGAAGAATGTGATGGTTCATTCCCAAATTTTCTTTTTATCATGATTGATGATCAATCTAAGATTTATGTGATGATGAAAGATGTGATCAATGAAATTGAGTCAAAGAAAACAAAAATGGATAAAATTTTGGAATGAAAAAGAGAGGATCATCACATATTAATTATAAATAAGTTAATCAATTAAAGAATTACCTTTAATGAATTATTTCTTCATTGATGGATCTTAAAACAGATCTATGCTACACCATCACTGTGTTATAGGAATCAAGAACAAATTCCCTTTATTAGTGATCCACATGTATTCCATAAATATTCAAACATAGACATATGAATCTCTGGGTGCTAGTGTGGTAGATCCTATCACTTTCATCGTTCTCCTTTGACCGCCATGAGAATCCATTACAAAGCATTCCCCTTGATCAATGTAGACTTGAGATTGGAAGGTGGAGCAAGATTTCTCTCCATTATTGGGATCTTTCTTAGAGAGGGGGGTCTCTAGGTCTTGAGAGGATTCTATCAGATTGTCATTAGGTACAACATAAATGAATTGGCTCTGTTGGAAAAATAATATAATTGGTTTTAAATACCACTAAGGTTTAGAAAAAAATATTTTCATGAGTTCCCTTTAATATTTATTTAATACCATGTGGAACCCCATGTCTAAAATAATAATAATATTATTATTTCCTTAACATGCACTTAACGTGTGAATTAAATTAAATATTATTTAATCAAATAATATTCAATATATATTTTTTTCTCACTGGACCTTTAAACTCAGTCTGTCATTCCTCCAAAATATTTATCAGGCCTTAAATAATGAATATTTATTCAATAAATAAATATCACTATACTATTCTCCTATAAATAAATAAAAATAATATTCACTAAATAATAAATAAATATTTATTAAATATTCATCTCACATTATATTCTCTTGAATAACTGGTGATCGAATATATGTGATCAAACAAAAATGAATAATTATTAAACCACATGCTAGAATAATATTTATTCAACTTGTTAAATAATAATATATTATTTAACCGAGATTCTAGATATACTTAGTGTGTGACAATTGAGGCCTCTTTCTCAGTGGCATTAGGCGAAACATCCTAGAGTACAAGTTTAGTGTCTAGAAACATGCCAAAGCACCCAGAGAGAAATAATTTAATGCCATAATGAAATAATACAACATACAGATGCTTACTATGTAATATAATCACTTTATCATGATATATCTAATCAAGAAAGTTCCACGTTGGTGCTATCAACCTATGTGCTTGGTGTCTCTTTCTTTGATTTTCTGGAAATTGTTCTCGCCTATAGAACACAATGACCATGGATTTATTTTAGTCTATATAATTTCAATCAAAGGGACAAAGATATCAACTTTATTTAAATAATAGAAGGGGAAAATCCTTTGTTTCATTATTTAATAATTCAATATTACCCGCGATGTACACAACGTATCCTACCTCACCACAAACATATGTCGTCATAGTTTTTATCAACACATCCAAGTATGAGATTCATAATACTCATTAATAATAATCTTAAAGTCTAAGGATCAATACACATGTCCAAAAATAGGAACATCCAAGGACACATATAAATGTGGATTTCCTACTAACATGTCTCATTATTATAATATCCTTCACTAGATATTAATAAGGGTGTATACCATGAGAAGGTGTCTGAAAGTCCTATGAGTCTCCACCAATGATATTCTATATCATTTTTTCTCTCAAATTATATCATCCAGCTATATAGTATATATTTAAGAATGGTGTCCTATCACTTTCAGGTTTTCATTATAGTAGGGAACTACTATATCCTTTTAGTGGAAAAACTATTCTTAGAACATTATTATATACTATGTTGTGTAGAAGAACAATCATGATATTATAAAAAGTTTTATTAATATTCAAAACTATGAATACATGTTATCATAAAGTACACAAAATTTGGTTCTAGGGAAACAATTCCAACATAACCCTCTTCTCCCCATGACCCCATCCACCTCCTCCCTTTAACTCGACCTTATTTATTCTACCTCTATCATTCCATGATTCATACATCACTAGCCTCATCTCCCTGACCTCCACGCTATTTGTTTCCCTCTCCTCACCTAATTGACCTTCTTCCATGACATCTGGCCCTATTATTATGAAGTATAATAGTTATTAATTTATGTCGCTTATATTTTTAAGTAAAATTGAATCATTTTTATATTTAATTTGTGTTTTATTGAATCAAGACACTACCCTAGTTGATGAACAAGTTGGGAGATGTTAAAAATTTATTGTTCTTGTTTGATTAAACATTTATATCATTATATTTGAATGTATAGGGAGAAAAGTGGAAATCCAATGCCTATAGATAAAATTTGTTTTGATTTACCTCAAAACACACCTCATTATGCCAAGGGTTTGGAATAATTTTTATATTATGATATTATAAACCAACTAATGGATAGTATAATAAAATGTATCTGCCATGATTTTGAATTAAAGAGATGGATGAATATAAATGAAGTATATGAGTAATTGATATTGAAACTGCTTCCTAATTGATATGTATGTTGGATTTCACATTGAATATTGAATGTTATGCAAAGTAAAAACATTGAATATACTATAAAAAAACACAAAGTGATATAAAAAAGGAGAGCTTAGTTCAAAACTTTATAAATGAAGCATTTGAATTTTTAGGATACAATATCAAAGATTTCAATAGATCAAAAGATCCTTTAGTTGGTCGTGAGTAGGTTAATCTTTGTTAAAAAATAAGTGACCAAAAAATGAGTTTTATGAATTGTTTAAAGGAAAAAAACAAGAGAAATATGAAGGGTGTACCAAATATTAAAATATTCCTTTTTACTTAAGTTTTATTATATTAAGTGTCTTTGTGAAATTTCTTAAAAATCAGTTTCCATGATTTTAGAGTTACTTCATAATGAATTTATTGAATATATGATCCCTGCATTATTCTATGAGATGAAGAAAATCATAGAAAAACTTATATTTGATTATAAAAAGAAAAATGTATGCCTTAATGATTTCATTATTTATTTAGAATAATATTT
This sequence comes from Viscum album, assembly GCA_963277665.1. Classification (NCBI taxonomy): domain Eukaryota; kingdom Viridiplantae; phylum Streptophyta; class Magnoliopsida; order Santalales; family Viscaceae; genus Viscum; species Viscum album. The sequence continues at coordinate 6,177,153 of OY728147.1, forward strand.
TGATAAATAATAATGCATAATATTTCATAAAATTTCATTTAAGACAATGAGAAACAATGCAAGTTGAAATCAATGAAACACTAGGAATAAGAAGAAGAAGAAAACTCCCATAAGGGTATTTCATTAATTTTATATGAAACCACACTTGAAAAGATAATTATTGTCATCTAAGACAATATAATACATGAATTGACATGATCAAGATAGTAATAATGAAGGATTTATGATACATCTAAACGATCCATCATCATGGAATGTGGTTGATTCATTTTATCTATATTTTTCTTCAAAATATTAGGAATGTATGGTTGATATTGTATTATAAGGGTTTTAAACCTTTCCGTACTTTAGGTACTGATTATAGAGAATGGTTATTATTTCTATCCCCTATAATTTACCTCTATAGATGTGTATGAAGAAGATTTCTTTCATTATTTTGAAGATTATTCCTAGAAATGGCACTGATTTGTACCTTCAAACTCTAATAAAATAATTATGATAATTATAAAATGATGGAATGGAAACATATGATGATTCAATAAGAAAACTATTAAAATTGCATGTTTCTTTCATGTGGATAGTTAGTGAGTTTCTAAGACTATGAAACTTATCTAGTTGGAACACTTATACTAGATTTTCTTGTCTAGTTTTTAATTTTGATTTTGAACCTCAATGATTACCTCAATGTAGAAAATGGTGTTTTATGTGTCATCTTAGATTTATTTATGCTTATTATAAATTCAGGTTTAACAATACACAATTCAAAGGATATATTGAAATGATAAAGTAAATTAAGGTGTTATCGAGTTCGTAATTATTAGGAAAATTAATTGAGGTCACTATAGAATTTAGAAAATCTAATGAGTTTAAAGAATGTGGGAAAAGGGTACGAGGTATAATTTCTAAAGAAAATGGAAAACAACAATGGAAGAAACTATGTATATTTTTCAAACTTCCTTATTGGATGTTTAATTTGATATATCATAATCTTGACATAATGCATATTAGGGAGAATGATTGGGACAATGTAATTTTTACATTGCATAATGAGTAGGGTAAATCAAAGGATCACCTTAATGCTGAAAAGGATTTATAATCAATAAATATAAAGTGTCATTTTTTGAGAAAATGATAATGGAAAGTATACTTCTACAAAAACTCAATATTTTAGTAAAGAAAACTATGTTTGATAGCATATTCAACATGAAACACTAAACTTAAACGACCCACGATATATATAATTGTTATAACCTAGCAGTTCAATTGGTGGGTATTAATAGTATTAACTAATTTACGATATATATATATATATATATATATATATATATATATATATAAATTTACTAATAAATATAAATTATTGACAAATTTTTAGTAAATAATTTCATATTTTTTTAGTAAAGTAATGTTATTCTTCAAAAATATATTTTCTTCAAAAATGATTTTTATTGCCTTTCGTGAAAAAATATAATAATAAAATTTTGGAAATTTTATTTAATAAAATTAACTTAATTTATGAAATTGTCCTATAAAAAATTAATTTTGGAGATATTTTGTGATTTTTCAGAAAATAATTATTTTCATGTAAATAGTGAGAAATTCCAATTTTTGTAAATCATTTTTTCCTTGAAAAATACACTTCTTGAAAACCTGCTTTTTTATCATATCTATGAGTTTTATATTAAATTGAATTTTTAGATTTTTATGAATAGAATTTTTTAAAATGTATTTAATATTTTTAATCATAATAATTTATATTTTCTAATATGTCCAACTTAATTTTTGACCCTAATGAATAGTGAAAAAAGAAAAAATAAATTACCACGGTTAAGGTGAAAATAGGTTTACTGGGTTTTAAACTAAATAGATAAGGGTAAAAATGACCTAAAAACTTTTCTATAAACTAATTGTTGGTAATATTTAGACCTTATAATTTATATTTCTCTATAATATTTTTTTATATATTCTTGTGGCATTTTGACAAATGTGGGTACACTTTTCTGTTTTGGAAATTTTCAATTGTTCCACTCACCTCACTAATAAAAGGACACCCATATCATCTCTTATTATCACCTTAAAATCCTATTGGATAAACCAATACCTACAAAAATAACTTCCTAAACTCCATCCCGTAATATTATATTCCTTATTTTGGTAATAAATCCACTATAGGAATACTTTAAGTATAATCCTAAACAGGTGGCCCGAGAAAAGGTAAAATTCCTAACTATGATTTTTTGTTTTATTTATTCTTACACCCCCTTAAAATATTATTTAACTAAGATCATATGATAGAACCGGTATCTAATATATATTTATATTTTATTATATTAAATTAATAACGTAAATCCATCTCCTCTTCCATAAAAAATGATATGAAATCATTATTCATCTGTACAGAGGACTACAACATCATGATCTGATGTCATTATTTTACATCATCGATTATCATGTCTTGTTGTAATGATGGATTTAAATTATATATAAGATATTTATAACAAATTTATACTTATTTATTTATGATATCACATATAAATTCTAACTTTCCATTCTATGGGGGATATGATAACATCGCTCGTGTGTACGATGGACGACCACCTCTTGAAGCGATGCAATTAATTTTTCAATAATGCATTACATGGAAGGTAATAAGGATAATTTTAATAAATATATTTGATATAAATAAGATAATAATTATATTAATGACATAGTTATCATTATTAAAATATAATATATCATTTTTATTTTTACATTGAAAAATGATAACATCGTTCATGTACGTGTAGACTACCGCCTCAACAAAGTGACACAATTATTTTTTCATTTCTACATCACAATAATGATATATATAAGTATATTTAAATAAAAAATTGTATTTATGAAATTATTATCATTATCTAAATTTAAAATAACACATACCTTCTTTCCATAATGATCATTGAAAAATGGAAATGTTACTCATGTGTACATACGACCTACCGCCTCCATGAGCGTAACACAAAACATTTTTCATAACCATTTTTCATGATTGGTTTTAAAAGTACAATTTATGAATAAATATGATAATTATTAAATTATTATTATTCTATATATGTTTAAATAATTACCTCTTTGACGAACTTTAACACATCAAATCTATTTTAAAGCAATGAACTGACTATCCTCAAAACACCTGACGTAGACTTAAATGATAAAGTATTTGAATATTTAAATTAAAATAAATAAAATAAATGATATAAGTGTAAGGTATTAAAAGTATAAAATTTTATTAATAAATAAAATAATTTATATAATCTTACTATACAAGAGTTAAAGGACATGCATGGAAATTCTGGACTTTAGGTACGAGATTTTCTCGTCTCACTTTTACTTCTGTGAGACATATAATATATTAACAACTTATTTATATTTTGTTGTGTATATACTTCCAATTTTATATGTAATATCATTAATACATCATAAATCATGTTATTTTATGTTTTAATTTGAAATATTTCATCCAAGGCGATTTGACATGAAAGTTACCTTGTGGTAGAGAATTTCATAACTCAATTTATTTTCATTGGGTTATATTAATTCGTTATTGTATTTGATATTATATAATTATGGGTGTAATTAATTTTTATTATATAATTTTGTATTCCAATTTTATTATGTGGGTTTAAATTTGATAAACATAAGTGATTCATTGATGAATTCTCAAATTCAATGGTTTGATTTTGGTAAGGGTTATTTATCTCAAATTCTCTTTCTTTAATAAATGCATTTATGATATGCAATTATATTCATTTTTGAGGTGTATATACTTCCCATTAATATGTTATATCATGAAAATATTTATTTTTAGTATATTTAAAGTATAATTTTATGTTATTCTTTCATGTGGATCATTATTCAAGAGTTACCAATGTGAAAATGGATTTATGTTACAATATTCTTTCTTTCATTATTTTTTATGTTCATGTTTATTTTAGAGGAATTAATTTGATAATATTTTATTATACCCATTATATTTTATTCTATAATAGAAATGAATGTGGTTCACATTTTTAATTTTCAATTCCTTTCTTATTGATTTAAGAAACATAAAAAAAGTCATTTTTAAGTGATATTGATATTGTATTTTTTTAGGTTTGGTATATTTATCTTCTATATCCATGTTTTCTCAAATGTTTTCAATAACGTTCTTTAAAAATGATTTACTAAATCTATTTTAAATGATATATTACTTTCTTTTAAAGGTTTTAAAATGAAATTTCTTAATTTTTCCCAAATGGGTCACTTTTGACACTTTTTTCAAAATGTTTTGATATTAATGTTTATTTTTGACACTTATAACATGAATAGATTTTCCAGCCATCATGCCAATTATTTTCCATGAATTTTCATTTATATGTTTCTATGGTTTTTTTCAAATAAAATAATTTTAAAATATTTTGTGAATATTTTTAATAGATATTTTCAAAGTAATAAGGATATTTTCCTCAAAAATATTTTTAATGATATTTTAATGGTATTTATATTCATCAATTTTAACAACCCTTGATGTCACTTATTCTATACTAAGTATATATTTTAATAATACCATACCTATTCTTTCTCTAGATGGATTATGACAGTTTCAAATAGATTTTTATGGAACCCATTTCTTTTCCATGGATCAATCATGTTTCAAAGAAATTGTTATGGAACCCATTTTTTTCCACGAGTTAATCAAGTTTCAGAGAGATTTTTATGGAATCCATTTCATTTCCAGGGATTAATATTATTTCAAATATATTTTCATGGAACCCATTAATTTTCCATGATTTAATCAAGTTATGAAATGGATAATGATTGTTTTTATGAGTTTTACGAAGTAAGGAAAGCTCTATGTACATTATTTATGATTCCTGGATATTGTTATATAATGGGTGAACCTAGATAGCACCAGTTGAGCCTGATATATATTATACAATGGGTAAGCCCAGATATCCCTCCATTTCATTGGGTATGGAGTTAGAATTTATGGTTATTCAATTTATAAGGGTTCTATAAGGGTTTTGTAAGTGTTCTATGAAGATGATGTAACAAAACACCAATAAGTTTTATCTATGCTTTACATGGGTTTATAAAATTTCTAATTATCAAGATTGATAACACATGGATCATGATTATTTATTCTGATGACTATGGACTTTTTTAAAGCTTTATTCCTTGTTTTCATATTTTATGATCCATGTATTGATGGGTATGAATATTCTTATGTTATACTCATTCACTTTGATTATTTTATCACACCCTTATACTCTTCTTTTTCTCCCAGATGAAATTCAGTTGTTAATTATTACGTTTACCCATAGTAATCATTTTAGCTTACCCTTCCTATTTTTTCATTTTCCCTAGGTTATAAAGATTGATGTTGAAAAAAATATGTCTAGATGGGTTACATATGGATGATGATAATGATGACATAAAGTGGAATATGAAAATATGAGTATAGTAGGAGATTATGTTCATCTTTATGAACATGTTTTTTATGAATCCATGATGTTAAGAGTTTTTTCTAATTCTCTAAAACTATAAACCTAAAAGGTATTTGAGAATGTAAGTGATCCAAACTTTAACTTTTGATGTTTTAGGTTTTATATGGTTAAAATTGAGTCACCTACATCGGTATTGTTTCCGACTAAAATATGGCACCTGATGATTGATTATGGGGGTTGAATGTGTTGCATAAATCTTCACAATGGGTTTACTATTTTTGTTTCAAATGAAAATTTGATGCTTGATGATTTATTGGGTGAGGTTTAATGTGTTCCCCAATTATTCACATTGGGTTTACCATTTTTATTTTGTGCCCATTTGAGACATGTCATTTTACAGTGGGGTTTGTTCGTAGAACTAGAAACACCCAATAACTCCCATATACAGGATGACTCATGGTCCAACATTCTAAAGGTAGGAGTTCATTGGGGAACATGGATAATGACAATTAAAAACTCACACTGGTCAAGAGGATGGGTGGTCGAGCTCATAAAACCATTTTGGGGGGAATTATTCCATAATCAATGAATCTCTTATAGATTTTATTTAATACATGTTCATTAATCCTTTTTAAAATACCAAATATAAATGATAGGTTTCCCTTTGGTTAATAATAAGTCATTAACATGTCTTGAATTTAGAATCCTCTCTCTCTATATATATGTGGTTATTCATTAATGAATACATCTATATGTATATGAGGTTCTATATCAATGGAACCTCTTTGTGATATAATTATATATTCTTTTGTTGTTTATTGTTATAATGTTGGTATTAAGCCACATAGTGGGGAACTTTGGAATTTACCATGTTTTTTGGAGATGGTAGTTGTTTTGATGTTGGGATCATTCCCCTTAAATGGTATTCATATGTATCCTTGTGAAAGGAGTCATAGACCACATAGTCTGGTTCCACATAACGAGTCACATTATGCCTTTTAAGGTCATGTGGAAAAGGCCAAACCCTACTATTTAATGTCATTTGGAAAGGATGCGAAAGATGCCCAGTCAAAAGCTAGTTTTGGGATTACATTGAAGCATCCCAAAGGATCAGGAAAGAAGATGGCCTCCCAGGTGGGGGACATGATCTTAATGAGAATGTTTCCCAATATGGATGGTAATGAAAAGAACCCAGAAGGAATATAACCCTCCAGGTTAGATGTTACCCTACTGGGGATATGGACCATATAATATTTGGGTGAACTTGGGGAGTTGGGTTTGTACCTCAGGGAGGCTTCTTATATATCCCATTTTGATAGGAATCAAATTTCAAATAGTTTGAAATGGTTGGGGATTACATCTATGATGAAGACCTAAAGGTGATTCATTGAGGATATGGAGATTTAAAGGTTTGTATCATAGGGAATATGGCCCTTTGAGGTGGTGATAACATGGTTGAGGATTATACCGAGTAGGAGTCCCATGAGTGTTGGATATATGAATTTGAGGACCTAAACCAATGGATCCCGTCTGAAGGAAGGTGAGAGGAAGATACACAAAAGGATTCTCTACTGAGACATACATTTTATTGTGAAAATTTCATCATCATAACTAGCCTTTAAGCCAATGTGATTCATGATCAATGTGAGAAAAAAGAGAAATAAGAAGATTGGGAAAACAACACAATATCCTTCATCCAATGGCGGATGAGGTCAGGGATAAAAAAGAGATAAAGGGCTATGGTTCCCATCTCCTCTCTTGTTTTCATAACTTGGGAAGATGAAGATGAGGAGGGGTGTGACCTACCTTTAGTGACTTACTCTTAGAGGGATGGAATTATCCTAATTTTAGAGAGTATGAGATAAGAATCTAAAACCACCCCCTATCAAAGGTAAAAGAAATCATGAGCCCCCTTCTTACTATCTTAAATATGGAGGACCTTAACACTACCTCCAAGGTTGAAATCCTTATTACCATAGGAATTTATGATTGACAACATTCCAAGGATCTTCCTTGTTAAGTATCCTTTTAATATGACCTCATTTACCACAAGAAATTATAATCAAGATTGAAAAATGGTGTAACCTGTACTCTAATCACATGTATCTAGAATCTTTGGAATAGTCCTTGGCATGGTGGCTCGTGGAGGGGTACACTTGGGGCTTAGATCTTTGTGAGAGATGCTCTGTGAAGGGTCCCATTTAGGACTTAGAGATTCACAGAAAATAAGTTGATGGAGAAGGCCATTAGGATAGATCATGGAGGGGCCAAGGTGGGGCCAAACAGTACACCAAAGAAAATAAATGAAAGTGGGAAAGTGGAACACCCTAGGATGCCCAATTTCGTATAGTGTTTTCCATGCCGTATGGGGTTCCCTCCATGTATCTCTTTGCTACACGGCATGGCGTTCCCTCCGTATTGCGTTTCACTATGTGGTATGGAGTTCCATCTGTGTAACATTTTTCTACAAAGGGTGATATCCTACAAGGAATACATCTATCTATGTTTCACAGAATTGTATCCATAAAGTGTTTTTGGTATGTGTATGGTTGGGTGATTTTCCTTTCTAACATAGCATTATACGATAAGTTTACCTGCTAAAAATTGATTACTCCAACCCTTGTTACCTACTTATCCTCCATCTTCTGCCCCTAGTATCTCTCTATGGGGTTTTTGTAGAGCCACGAATGTAATCACCTATTGGGATAGAAGGAAATTCATGTCTACCATGAGTATTATTCACTTGTGAAAGACCAAAAAGGACGTCATAGGACCACAAACGATTTATCATTCGTGGGATCCAGAAAGGTACATCATGGCCCCACAAATAATTTTTTTTCTATAAGAGATAGAAAGGAACATCATGGTATTGTAAATGATTTTTTATTTTAAATATCTATAAAGAGACATTAATCTTTTTCATTTTTGGGATTCCATGTAGAGAGGTGGTCTATATAGAAATAATGCTATGTGGAAATGAGATCCTTTCATAGTGTTTTCCCTTTTCAGATTCACTCCCTTTAACAATTTTCTACTCCCTTTTCCCAAGACGATTCTTCCCTTACCAAATTCATGAAATAATTTTTATATTCCATGTGGAATTCTCAAGACCCAACAAATACCTCCAATATAAATAAGCTCTGATCAGGATGAAGAGGATGTTATTTTGATGAATATGTTTGTCCTATTTAAATTTATTTGTGGTTTTCATGTGGATTCGTAATAGGGAACAAACCTATAAAAATTGTTTCATGCTCATTTATCATCTACCAAACTTGAATTGATGCTTTTCAGACCATCCTCGATCTTAAAACATTTGAATCTCATCGCATATAATTTTTCCTTACAGATGTCCTTTTTCTCTTAGCAAAAAAATATCATCTGAAAACTAGTATTCTATGTAAATTGACAATTTTTCTTTGCAATCACATTATTCCCATGCTGTAATATAGTTTTATGCATAGTAGACAAAATAAAAACATAGTTTTTATAAAAACTAAAGTGATTCATGGTCGACCGGACTACATCTTTGATGTGTTCATGAATATATATATGCTGGTTTTTCTTTTCACTCGTTTAAAATGTATTTAAAAAAAAATCATTGTCTAGTTCATTGAATACGTCTTCCATGATAGAGAAAAGGATTTCTATTTTTGGGAATGTTGAAAATGACCTTCATCATCATATTATTCCTCGGGATGGTATTATGAAGTTTCTCCTTTCTCTAGAGATTTTAGATTATCCATTATCCAACAAATTAACCTTGTAAGACTTTGGGATTCAAGATGACTCTCTAATTACACTAGTTGATCAAAATTTTCCATTTTCATGGTTTGAGGTGTCCTTGGATCATGTTCAAGTGAACATTTCTACCATGGGACACAATCTTTCTTAATCAAGTCAAGAAATGGTTTCAATTCTGAATGGTTTTCTATAGGATCAAATTGACTAGCATAATGATGATATATTCTTATAGTCTATCATTAATGATTATCCATCCATTCTTAAACTCTCATGGGGTAATCCCAATATAGGGTGGATCTCTAAGTGGTATTTTCATTATAGAGGGTGTTTTTCTAATGATTGGGTCTGGGAATTCTGGGTGCATAGGAATTGAGTTGAATTTCTTGTTTGGTTGGAGGTTGTCAGCTTGTATAAGGTGGCATGGATTTCTTAGTTCACAGTATATTATCCAACTGAGATGTTACCTGAATTGATTAGTCATTGGTATCCAAGAACTAAAACATTCAATTTACCACATGAAGAAATTAGGATTCGCTTTTGAGATATCTACAAATTAGGATGAATTCCCATTCTTGGAAATATGTATGATGAATTCCTTCCTGAAACTAACACCTGGGAAATAACTGATCAGGTTTCTCTATTAGAGAGAGGCTTAATAATCACAAAAAAAAATCATTGGGTCATCCTCTTCACATATTCTCACTTATTCCATTCAGTGATTGGAAAAATCTATTTCTACAAGCTAGTGGTCCAAGGCCAAAATTTCAATGCACCAAGACTCATCCGAATCAAAAATATCGATGTGTTCCAAGTTTATATTGGGACACTCTTGAGGAATGACAACATGCTACATGGGGTTACCGGATCCGTCAAGACGTATCTATAGTATTTGGGTGGGTAATATTTTTGTTCCATACCTTTGAGTAGATGGCCTTTCCCCTCTCATTATGTTTATACTGGTGTCAGAGTTTATACCTTGATGATAACAACCATGTTAGTGGAGTGACAAACCATCAATATCACTATACCCACTCTTTCTCATATTTATGATTTACTAGGATTTATACAAGAAGGAATATCTCCACATTGCCTTTTCATACCATTTCAATTTTTGTATGGTTGGGCGACGGAACACTTTCGATGTTATGAATATTAGTACAATATAACAATCCCTCATTCCACATTTCACCCTACACTGCTCAACATTTCTGTTGTTCACCCGACATCTCTGGGTATCAATGGTGTTATTGAGTTGTTAAAGGAACTTACCCATTTTTAGTCCCTTCCTTATTCAACACTCTTTGGAGTTGTGGTAGATAATGGTAGATGGACTTCAGAGGAATTATCTTAAATCATGTCATTGTGAGATGGAATTCTAGTTGTTTTGTTAGATGTAGTGATTATTTGCGAGCCCTATGATCCCTATAAGGTTTAATGAAAATTCATATGTCTGTAATAGGTTTCATATTTAACCATAATCTGGAATAAAAAGGTATCACACCCATTAATCATTCATCAATTATGGCTGGTGATGATGCATGATGATTCTAGCATAGAAATTTATATAACTCCTATAAAAGCTCTGACAAACTTGTCATGGGTTTATGAAAAGATGTGGATGGAATATTATCCTTATGGGGTGTCAGAGAAACCAGTATGACGAGTGAATAAACTATTGTCTTGTTTGATTTCCTTTAAAATAATTATATCTTATCCTGATTTTGAAAGACAAAAACACTAATCACAAATTTATAATCATTCTGGGGGAGTTTCATCATTAAGTTATCCTATTGTCGGTAGCGGTGTTGAACCCACATTTATGACTGGTAATATTGGAAGCCCTACTGTTTTTGGTTCTAGTGGAACAATATTAGGCATCCCATCGATCAATTTCAACCCAATTAGCTCAATTCTTAAGATTAAACAAGAGGTGGTGATGGAGGATTTCACCTGTTCAACTTCACAATTTGGAGCAAGCCTGTATGTAGTGAATGTGATCCCAGATTATATAACTGTATCTATAACACTACTACAAATACGGGCATTAACAACACTAAAAATGGGATTTAACAATGCTAAAAAAGCATTGTAAAGCGTGGAGCTGATAAAGGGGGTACCCTTTATCAATGCTTACTAAGAGCTGATAAAGGGGTCCTTTATCAGCGCTTTTTAGCACTGAAAAACGTATCCTTTATTAGATCTTCTTTAGCACTGATAAATGTGTTGTTTATCAGTGCTATTTTAGAACTTATAAAAGCACGATTTGTCAGCGCTGATAAATTCCCTCTCTGATGCTACGAAAATAACTGCAGCAGCACACCCGAACACCTGTAGAAAAAATCAGCATCTCAATAAGCTAATTAAAGCAAGTCTACACATACAAAATTAACTCATAAATCATAAGCTAATTAGACCAAGTATACCCATACAACAAGTATACCTGTAAACCATTAACACATAATTCATAAGTTAATTATGTATATAAATAATTCAATTCAGAATTCAGGGGGTTGGGGGCTGTTCAAGGGTTTGGGGTGGCTGTCCCGGGGGGTAGGGGGTGTCCGGGGGGCTTTCTAGGGGATGGGATGGGGTCCACGGTGTCGGGGGGATTTACAGGGGGTGGTGGTGTCCAGAGGGATTGGGGGTGTACAGGGGGTGGATTGGTGTCCAGGGGGGTGGGGGCGGTCCAGGGGGTGGATTGGTGTCCGGGGGGGGGGGGGGGCTGGTGTCCAAGGTATCGGGGGGGATTTACAGGGGTGGGGGTTTCCAGAGGGGTGGGGGGTGTCCAGGGGGTGGATTGGTGTCCAGGGGGTGGGGGGAGGTCCAGGGGGTGGAATGGTGTCCGAGGGGGATTTCCAGGGGGTAGGGGGTGGTCCAGGCGGTAGGGGGTGGTCCAGGGGGTGGTCAGTTGTTGTGTTCACTTAAAATCGTGTCCATTTTAAAAAAAAGAGATACCCTTTGAGTGGTACCGGCCACACCGTGCCTCATATTGAGGAGGGGTTGAATCATACACGTCACAAATAATTAGTGGATCATTATTATAAAATTTCAAGGCAATCCGAATGTGTTTGGTTGGAATTTCATTGGTCAGTTGTTATTTTCAATTAAAATCGTGTCCATTTTAAACAAAAGAGAGACCCTTTGAGTGATAGCGGTCACACCATGACTTGGATTGATGCGGGGATGACTCTTACACATCAAAAATGACCCATGAATTGTTCTCCTAAAGTATCAACACAATCTGAATGTGTTTGGTCGGAATTCCGTAGGTCAGTTGTTGTTTTCAATTAAAATCGTGTCCATTTTAAACAAAAGAGAGACCCTTTGAGTGATAGTGATCACACCGTGCCTCGGATTGAGGCGGGGATAACTCATACACATAAAATATTACCCATGTATCGTTATCATAAAGGATAAACACAATCCGAATGCGTTTGGTCATATTTCCGTAGGTCAGTTGTTGTTTTCACTTAAAATCGTGTCTATTTTAAACAAAAGAGAGACTCTTTGAGTGGTACTGGTCACACTATGCCTTGGATTGAGGTGTGTTTGACTCTTAAAACTCACAAAGGACTCTTGGATTGTTCTCCTAAAGTATCAACACAATCCAAATGTTTTTTGTCGGATTTACGTAGGTAATTTGTTGTTTCCACTTAAAATCGTGTCCATTTTAAACAAAAGAGAGACCCTTTGAGTGGTACCGGCCACACCGTGCTTCAGATTGAGGCGGGGTTGACTTGTACACATCACCAAGGACCCTTGGATAGTTCTCCTAAAGGATCAAAAAAATCCGAATGCATTTGGTCGGATTTCTGTAGGTCAGTTGTTGTTTTCACTTAAAATCGTGTCTATTTTAAACAAAATAGAGACCCTTTGAGTGGTACCAGCCACACTATGCCTTAGATTGAGGCGAGGTTTACTCGTAAAAATCACCAAGGACCCATTTATTTTTCTTATAAAGGATCAACACAATCAGAATGCGTTTGGTTGGAATTTCATTGATCAGTTGTTGTTTTCAATTAAAAACGTGTCCATTTTAAACAAAAGAGAGACCCTTTGAGTGATAGCAGTCACAACGTGCCTCGGATTGAGGCAAAAATGACTCATACACGTCCCAAAGGACCCATGGATCGTTCTTATAAAGGATCAACACAATCCTAATGCGTTTGGTCGGATTTCCGTAGGTCTGTTGTTGTTTTCACTTAAAATCGTGTCCATTTTAAACAAAAGAGAGACCTTTTGAGTGGTACCAGCCACTCCGTACCTAGGATTGAAGCAGGGATGACTCATACACATCAACAAGGACCAATGTATTTTTCTCCTAAAGGATCAACATAATCCAAATGCGTTTGGTCAGATTTCCATAGTTTGGTTGTTTTTTCACTTAAAATTGTGTCCATTTTAATCAAAATAGAGACCCTTTGAGTGGTATCGGCCACACCGTGCCTTGGATTGAGGCGGGGTTGACTCATACACATCAAAAAGGACTAGTGTATTGTTCTTATAAAATATCAAGTCAATCCAAATGTGTTTGGTCAGAATTTCATAGGTCAGTTGTTGTTTTCACTTAAAATCTTGTCCATTTTAAACAAAAGAGAGACCCTTTGAATGGTATCGGCCAAACCATTCCTTGTATTGAGGAAATGATGACTCTTACATGTCACAAAGCACCCATGGATCGTTCTCCTAATGGATCAACACAATCCGAATTCATTTGGTCGGATTTCCGTAGGTCATTTGTTGTTTTCACTTAAAATTGTGTCTATTTTAAACAAAAGAGAGACCCTTTGAGTGGTACCGGTCACACTATGCCTTGGATTGAGGCGGGTTTTACTATTACATGTCACAAAGGACCCGTGGATCATACTCCTAAAGGATCTACACAATACAATTGCATTTGGTCGGATTTCCATAGGTCAGTTGTTGTTTTCACTTAAAATTGTGTCCATTTTAAAAAAAAGAGAGACCCTTTGAGTGGTACCGACCACACTGTGCCTCAGATTGAGGTGGGGTTTACTTGTACATGTCACCAAGGACCCTTGGATCGTTCTCCTAAAGTATAAACACAATACAAAAGCGTTTTTTTTGGATTTCCAAAGGCTAGTTGTTGTCTTCACTTAAAATCGTGTCCATTTTAAACAAAATAGAGACCCTTTGAGTGGTACCGGCCACATCGTGCCTCAGATTGAGGCCAGGTTGACTCGTAAACATCACCAAGGACCCTTGGATATTTCTTCTAAATAATCAACACAATCCTAAAGCGTTTGGTCAAAATTTCATAGGTCATTTGTTGTTTTCAATTAAAATCGTGTCCATTTTTAAAAAAAAGGAGACCCTTTGAGTGATAGCAGTCACACCGTGCCTTAGATTGAGGCTGGGATGAATTTTAAATGTCATGAAAGACCCGTGGATTGTTATCCTAAATGATCAACACAATCCAAATGTGTTCGGTCAGATTTCTGTAGGCCAGTTGTTGTTTTCACTTAAAATCGTGTCCATTTTAAACAAAAGAGAGACCCTTTGAGTGGTACCAACCACACCGTGCCTCAGATTGAGGCGGGGATGAGTCTTACAAGTCACCAAGGACCCTTGGATCATTCTTCTAAAGGATCAACAAAATCTGAATGTGTTTGGTCAGATTTCTGTAGGTTAGTTGTTCTTTTCACTTAAAATCATGTCCATTTTAAACAAAATAGAGACCCTTTGAGTGGTACCGACTACACCATGCCTCAGACTGAGGCAAGTTTGACTCTCACACATCACAAAGGACCAGTGGATTGTTCTTATAGAAGATCAATGCAATAAAAATCTGTTTGGTTAGATTTCCGTAGTTTTTTTGTTGTTTTCACTTAAAATCGTGTCTATTTTGAACAAAAGAGGGACCCTTTGAATGGTACCGGTCACACCGTTCCTCAGATTGAGGTGGGGTTGACTCGTACATGTGAAAAAGGACCCTTGGATCGTTCTCCTAAAGGATAAAGGCAATCCGAATGCGTTTGGTTTGATTTCTGTAGGTCAGTTGTTGTTTTCACTTAAAATCGTGTCCATTTTAAACAAAAGAAAGACCCTTTGAGTGGTACCGGCCACACCGTGCCTTGGATTGAGGAGGGGTTGACTATTACATGTCACCAAGAACCCATGGATCATTCTCCTAAAGGATCAACACAATCTTAATGTTTTTGGTCAGATTTCCATAGGTCAGTTGTTGTTTTCACTTAAAATCGTGTCTATTTTAAACAAAGGAGAGACCCTTTGAGTGGTATCGGTCACACCGTGCCTTGGATTGAGGCAGGGTTGACTCTTACATGTCACAAAGGACCCTTGGATATTTATCCTAAAGGATAAAGGCAATCTAAATGCGTTTGGTTGGATTTCCGTAGGTCAGTTGTTGTTTTCACTTAAAATCGTGTCCATTTTAAACAAAAGAGAGACCGTTTGAGTGGTACCGGCCACACCGTGCCTTGGATTGAGGCGGGGTTGACTTTTAAACATCACCAATGACCCTTGTATCATTCTCCTAGAGGATAAACATAATCCATATGCATTTGGTCAGATTTTTGTAGGTCAGTTGTTGTTTTCACTTAAAATCGTGTCCATTTTAAACAAAATAGAGACCCTTTGAGTGGTATCGGCCACACCGTGCCTCAGATTGAGGTGAGGTTGACTTTTACACATCACCAAGGACCCTTGTATCTTTCTTATAATGGATCAACATTATCTGAATGCGTTTGGTCGAATTTCCGTAGGTCAGTTGTTGTTTTCACTTAAAAGCGTGTACATTTTAAACAAAATAGAGACCCTTTGTGTGGTACAGGCCACACCGTACCTCAGATTGAGGCAGGGTTGACTCATACACGTCACAAAGGACTATTGGATCCTTATTACAAAAGATCAATGCAATCTGAATTCGTTTGGTAGGAATTTCATAGGTTAGTTGTTGTTTTCAATTAAAATTGTGTCCATTTTAAACAAAAGAGAGACCCATTGAGTGATAGTCGTCACATCGTGCCTTGGATTGAGGTGGGGTTGACTTGTACACATCACCAAGGACCCTTGGATTGTTCTTATAAAAGATCAAGGAAATACTAATGCGTTTGTTCTGAATTTCATAGGTCAGTTGTTGTTTTCAATTAAAATTGTGTCCATTTTAAACAAAAGAGAGACCCTTTGAGTGATAGCGGTCACACCGTGCCTCGGATTGAGGCGGGGATGACTCATACATGTCAAAAAGGACCTGTGGATCATTATCCTATAGGATCAACACAATCCGAATGCATTTGGTCGGATTTCTGTAGGTCAGGTGTTGTTTTCACTTAAAATCATGTCCATTTTAAACAAAAGTGAGACCCTTTGAGTGGTACCGACCACACCGTGCCTCAGATTGAGGCGGGGTTGACTCGTAAACGTCACCAAGGACCCGTGGATCATTCTCCTAAAGGATTAATGCAATCTGAATGCATTTGGTCAGATTTCCGTAGGTCAGTTGTTGTTTTCAATTAAAATGGTGTCCATTTTAAACAAAAGAGAGACCCTTTGAGTGGTTCAGCATTCTTGCATGTTGATGGTGCATATCATCTGTTAAATTGGGAAAATGAATCATTAGAGAAAGGATTTTTTATTTAATAACAATTACAATTTTCCTATGAACATTTACATACAAAAATGTTTCGTCTTTTGATCCCCTTAACCCGTCTCAAAAATGACCACCAATTGTACATGTACCCAAGTTAGATCTTCATTGTATTTGTGTACAATCTACCATTAGGTATGCAGCCTACTCTTTTCTGAACACATCTATATCATCTTGTGAGTATGAGGATTTTTGGCAGTTAGAGTAGAACTTCAAAATATAAAAATAAATAATTAATAAATAACTCAAACGAACTAGTAGTTGTTTTTGAAAATACCTCTTTAGGGATGCTAGTTTGCTGATGAAAAACGATCTCTTTCATAAATTTAAAAACATAATAACCGTAATCATTATCATTTGTTTGTTTTGGACACTGCAAAAAAATTGATCATTAGGAGAATAAGTACTCTTACAAGTTGTGACGACCATGCAATGAATGTCCCAATATCCTTTCTAACTGTATGAATATAATCGTCATCAAGTGGAATAGGTAGCTCTGCATTTGGATCATGACCTACAGTAATTGTCACTTTCAGATGATCTTTCGAAATTGGTCTATTATACAGTGTGGAATCTGGGATATTGAACACTGTAGCCCTCTCTACAAGGTGATAGGTTGGTGTTGACAGATATAAATCACAATCATTATCACCCTGTAGAAGATCAGTACAGATAACTTATCCATGTTTGTCTGATTCATATTTCATGGGAGAAATTATTAGAATATTGATTACCATGGCTAAGACAGTTCTTGTAGGTGAATGTCTTGCCTCAAAGGTGGTGGGGGTGGGCGGGATGTTCACGTGTTGGTTGTTCCTGAGTTGTTTCTTCCTTTTTCTTCCCACCCATAAAAGTTTCTAGCAACTCTCCCTACCATTGCAATCGTTCTTCAAGGGTTGCTATTTTTTCACTCATTTGTTCCAATTTTTCATCTGTATCATCCATTTTTTTCTTCTTCTCAAAATATACTCGGGGTGTCACCCCAAGCCCTGCACCTCTGATGTGACCGTATTTTTCTGGCTGCTTTAAATCCGTTGATAATAGGTCTGTATTAGCTACAGGAGTAGCTGATTCCTGTAACTATTGGATATAGGAAAAAAACTAATTATTTTTATGTAATAGAAATTTTAAACAAATCTTTTTATCATCGTGTCATAATTACACATATTTCCCACACTTTTTGTGTGTTCTCATCTACTAACTTCCCTTCTTTGTTCACACGTGCCTCCTTCCATAGCACATGACGTGGGATGGAAGTGCATTTGGTTTTAGACTCATCAATCTATATATAAACATAGAAATATAATTATGATGTTTTTTATTGGCACCAAACAATATTACTGTAAATTTAAAATATGTACCATTTTCTTTTCTAATGAAGCATACCCCATCCTTTCTTTATGATAGGGGTATGTCGGTTTTGATGCACGTTCCTTATTTTCAGTACTGAGTTTCTGTTTCATAAATGAAATATTGAAAATCAAAGTGATGAATACAGGTATCCTCAAACAATATATTATCACCCGCAATGTACCTGAAACATATTATCCCCAAGTTAGACAATAAATGAATCCCATGCTTCTTGGGATATCATGTGAGCGTAGACAATGGGTGGGTGCGGGTTTATTTTACCTTTAGAATCATTGAGGTGACATCTTGTTAAAATAGTGAAAAAACCTCGATGAGTCTTTCCTGCAATCCTTAGTACATAATCCTTGTGGGAATATTCTATTATAAATATACTCTGCAAGATATTGAGAAGAGTAAGTCATTGTTTCATTATTTTATTTACTAGTAAATTGAGGAAATAAATTCATAATGTTACCGTAATTTCTTCCAAGATCATAGCCTTCAGCCTGGACACAACATGGTTCCATGAATCTATGTCAATCGGAACGCGTTGCCGAGTGACAAATCCAATGTAGCTTCTAAACACAGCCTTGTTGGGATTCACATGTTGGCCTCATGCATTCCATATGACTTCAAATTTTATTCCTTTGCATTTCGCCTTAAGAATTTTGGCTAACACCGTCAAACTACGATGCACCTATGTTTTCTGTGACGTCAGCCCTTCATTCCCGACCATTTCATCGATATCAACATCATCTATATGTTCATATGGAATGGTATCAATGGAATGTGTTGATGGTTGTTGAACCTCAACACTAAGAGCAGCAGGAGCCGCAGCAGCAGGAGCAGCAGCAGGAGTAGCAGGAGCAACAAGAGAAACAAGAGCAGCAAGAGCCGTAGCAGGAGGAGCAGCAGGAGCCACAACAGGAGCCGTAGCAGGAGTATCAAGAGCAGCAGGAGCTGCAGGAGGAGGAGCAGCATGAGCAAAAGGAGCTACAGCAGGAGCAAAAACAGCTGCAGCATGAGCTGCAAGAGCAACAGAAGCCGCAGCAGCAGCAGCTTGAGAGACTTGTTCAGCCTCATGGTTAGGAGCACCAGAATGTAAAGAAGTCATTATCTGTAAAAGTGGTTGAACAGTTAATTCAGATTACATAAATTCAGTAATTATAAGATAATAACATGAGATAACAAGATCTATATTACAAAAAAAATATAACCTGCTTACTGAACTCTCTTTCTTTTTTTTCAAATGTTGAAGGGATTTTACACCTCTATCGACTATCCAAATCCCTTCATTGTGGTATCCTCTAACATAAAAAACATCATCTACATTGAGACTGCTCCGAAATTATTGCGACGTACCTCTAAAAGGATCATCCTCAATTGAATTTTCATCGGAACCTTCAGTATCTTTGGACGATAACAGAACAATCGACCACTTTCGGTTTGTGGGATCTGGAACATAAAAAACTTACACCGCTTGTGATTCCATTATAAAATGTTTGTCTTTGTACGCTTCTTCACAAAAATCAACTTTCACAAATCCCCATTCATCTATTTTAACACACCTGTTGTTATCAATCCATTTGCATTGAAAAATAACCAATTGGAATGTCGTATAATCCAACTTCCATATTATTTTGATAATGCCAAAGTATGACATATTTGCATAAATTGGATTTCTGTCTTTACTACCAGAAACATGCATCGCTTCAACCACTAGTGTAACTCATCTATTTTTCATGGTACTATCTTCATCATGTTCATCTGTATAGAATGTATAACCATTAATTACATAACCACTGTAAGATAATTCATACACACTTGGTCCATCCACTAGCCATCGAAGTTGTTCTGAAATTGAATTCAGATTTTCATCCAACTGATTAAAAATATGTTTTTAAAACCATCCTATAAACGGATTATTATGCATATCTGATAACCATTTTCATCCCTCGATGGATTAAACTGCCTAAGAATTTCTTTGTGAGTTTCAATATATGGAGCAACCTCCCAACTGTTATGCAAAACATAAAGATGATGCTGCTCCTGATCTGTAATACTGATTGTCACAACTTCTCTTCCAGAAATTCCCTCACCCTCAATGCATCCAGTGTGATGAGATTTCAGGAGACCAATTCTTTCCACATGAGATAGGTATTCAGTAAAAAATTCAATGGCTTCCTCAACAATATATCGCTCCACTATACAACCCTCTGGCTGACTTCAATTTTTGACATACCCTTTAAAAATCTTCATATACTGTTCAACAGGATACATCCATCTATAGTGCACAGAACCACAAAGTCTAATCTCTCCCACCAAGTGAATCATCAAATGAACCATCATATCAAAGAATGTTGGTGGGAAGAACATTTCTAATTAACATAACATGATGAAAATTTCTTTTTCCATACCCTGCAATTTCCCTGGGTCTAAAACTTTGCTGCATATAGCTTTGAAAAAGAAACAAAGTTTGGTTAACATATGACGAACATTCTTGGGCAAAATGCAACGTAAAGCTATAGGAATTAGATCTTGCATCAAAACATGGAAATCATGTGATTTCAAACCTTTTAACTTCAAATCATTCATTGGCACAATGTTCATGATATTTGATGAGTACCCCTATGGAACCTTTACATCATTTAAGAAGTTGCAAAACGGATATCTCTCCACCCTTGAAAGAGTATAAGCAGCTGGAGGAAGAAACATTCGATTTTCACCCTTAATGGGTGGCCAACTCTTCTCGTATTCCCATGTCAATCATGTCCAAACTTTCCTTAATTACATCTTTGGTTTTTCCAGGTGCATTTAGCAACGTTCCGATAACACTGTCACATAAATTTTTTTCCACATGCATCACATCAAGAAAATGTCTGACGTACAAACAATTCCATTATGGTAATTCAAAAAAAAATGATCTCTTTTTCCAACCAATTTTCGTAAGGTTTTTCGAAATTGGTTTACCAGAAAAAATGTGCAGATCTTTTACTTTCTCAAACAGCTGATCACCTGTTAGTGGAGATGGTGTTGCGTGTTTTTCTGAACTTCCATTGAATGATGTCGTCCATGATCAGTACTTATGCCGATGAGGTAGAAATCTACGATGTCCTAGAGACACATATTTCGATGAATGTTTCAACCTAATTGATTCTGTATCTTCTTCACACATGGGACACCCTTGAGTTCTTTTAATGCTATATCCTGAAAAATTTCCATAAGCAAGGAAATCATTTATTGTCCCATACAACATCGCTCTCAACGTGAAGTATTCACTTTTATAAGCATCATAAAACATTACACCTGAGTCCCACAATAACTTCAAATCCTAGATCAAAGGAGCCAGATAAACATCAATATCATTACCTGGTTGTTTTGGTCCTGATATAAGCATATATAACATTATGAATTTCTGCCTCATGCATAACCAGGGTGGCGAGTTATAATTTACCAACATAACAGGCCATGTACTATGAGTGTTGGTTTGAAAACCAAAAGGATTCACTCCATATTTAAATAACGCAAGATGTAGGTTTCTCGGCTCTTTTCCAAATTCAGAATACTCATGATAAATTTTCTTCCATTGAGGAGAGTCGGCCGGATGACATAATAACCCATCTTTATTTCTTTTATCTGCATGCCACGAAAATTTTCTTGCAGTTTATTCACTTCCATATAGACGCCTAAACCTTGGAATGATTGGAAAGTACCATACAACTTTCATAGGATTGGATTTTTCTTTCTTGTATCGAGAAGCACCACACTATGGGCATTCTGTAAGTGATTTTTTCTCCTTGTGAAACAATATACAGTCTTTTGGGTAGGCATGTATTCTTTCAGAAATCATTCGCATCAAGCGTAGCATTTGTCTAGCTTCATATGTCCGGCTTGGGAGCTCATTATCTTCTGGGAGAATGTTATTCAAGAGAAAAAGTAGTTCTGTAAAACTGACATCACTCCATCTGTTGCCTACTTTCAATTTATACAACTTCAGTACAACTGAAAATGTTGTATACTTAGTGCAATCAGTATACAATGGCATCTTTGCACAACTCTTTAACTTCTCAAACAATTTTAGGAAATAACGAAGTTCATCTTGAATTTTCTTTGTCATTTACTCAATACGATCTTCATCATCATTGACATCTATAATCACATCCTTCATAGGGTCTTCTTCATTATCCATATTTGTATTCATATCTGACGATCCATAAAACACAGTTTTATCCTAGCCAGTAGCTACATTTACTTTTCCTCTGTGTTTATTCCAACATTTATAACTACGATCTATTTCGTGACATATGAAATGTTCTTCCAACTCCTCTAGAGTAAGTAGTCTAGAATAACAACAACGTAAACACAGAAAAAGTATTTGAGAAGGATCCTTTGCGTGATCCTTTGCAAACTTGATGAACTCTTTCACCCCTTTCTCATACTCTATTGTTAAACGATTAGCATCCATCCAATATTTATTCATCTTCATCCTATTTGAATCTCAAATATTAGTATGTATGGTTCAGGTACAAAAAACAAGACTTCCAAATATAGTAGAAGATAACCACTTTCTTATAAGGAGATCAAGTAGTCTAACCTATAATCAAGATTCATAAAAAGGAATATTAGATTCACTAAAAATATGATGATCTATAACTATATAAGTAAGATATAATTGGAGATAGAGGATTTCCAATCGATGAGAGATCCCCTTATCAGAGAGAAACCAAACGCATCCACTGAAGCTTCTATCTAAGAAGAATGGAGTTTGGAGGAGTTAAAATGACTCTTGTAAGCCTTAAAGAATCAAGATTTCAAATAAGAGTTGTGTAGAAAAAAAACAATATAAAATGGTGCTCATGGAGTTTAAGACTATAAAAAAAGATACCACGTTGAAACCTCCCATGGACATGGTACAGAAAGGATTTAGACAACCATACTATGGTGTAGACTTCTTGTCATGAACTAGGCCAGGTTTCCGTCCAACTTGACACCTGACCCAACTCCTGGGAAGGTCCAAAGGGAATTACCAATCCCCATGGGTTGTAACTAGTGCCTAGGCATTGAGTAAAACCTTTGGGAATGGTTTTTTCATGTCAAAAACCATAAATATTACATAATAATCAAACAACTTTTCATAACCAAATTTCACAATATAATAGAGTAAAAGATAACACTGAAATAGGGGATAAGCATTTAACAATTTCAACAAAAACCAAAATAACAAAAAAAATGTAAGGGAACCAACAATACAACCAAGCCTCCATGAAACATGAGGGTCAAAATCCCCATTCCACAACCAATTACAGTCACCAAAAGGGGAACTACTAGCACATATATCCACCATCACCACCAAGGGAACCTTGCCTTTAACTGGGTAAAACATAATAAGGTCTACATAAACCTGAGGGTGTATATAAGGTGTGAGCCAACATACCTAGTAAAACACAACAAAAATAGATTAGATTTAATGACATTATGATAAACATTAACATGTTATTTTTTAAGAAAAAGGAAGATACAATTTAAATAAAACATTCTTTGAAATAAAAGAGATAGTAAATGTGACAAGATAATGGTAAGAATGGTACGATAACTATAGAAAATCTCTAAGGTATTAGGGTTACTAGAGTCCTTGGATCCTCGTACTCTTGGTGATCACATATCTTAGACATGAAGGTCCTATTTGAGTGTCCAATCCCTAGAACATGAATGTTTAGTTAGTGTTGTTATGTATATCCTTATTAAGGAGACCAATCATCGGTCTGACTAATTCACCTAATATACCAGACCTAGTCAATCCACCTAGATAACTAGGATTCCATTATTCTCAATTCCACCCCTCTATAAAATTATATCTATTTTATACAATCACACTTCCTATAATATAAACACACATGACAAACAACCATTTACAATAGTCAAATCATTATCAAACCCTTACGCACAACAAAAAAATTGGAAAACATTTTTACCACAACCCAGACAATTTATAAAACCATTTTAGAACCAAATAAATCATATTAAACACCTAAAACAATGTCAAATAATGGAACAACCTACCTATTTCTTGATATCTTCACAAAACCAGAATGAAACCACCAACTGAACTAAGGAAAGGTACACCCAAAACATACCAATGAATCCAAATGAAATAACACAATCAATACCAACAATTATTCAACAAAAAACAAGAAAAATATTAAAAAATTATTTGGAAAACATGCCTTAAAGGGAGGTCCGGAAAACCAAAGAGGGCATTTCGGGTGGCAGAGGTCCAACAAACCAAAGAGAGCATTGCGGGCGGCGGAGGTCCTTCAACGAGAAGTCGGGCATTGCGGGGGGTAGAGGTCTAGAAAACTGAAGAGGAGGTTGCAGGCAGCGGAGGTCCGACAACGAGAAGTCGGGCATTGCGGGGGGAGGAGGTCTGGAAAAACGAAGAGGAAGTTGCAGGCGGCGGAGGTCCAGCAATGAGAAGCGAGGGTGGCGGAGGTCCAACAACGAGAAGTGAGGGAAGCGGAGGTCCGACAAAGAGAAGAGAGGGCAGAGAAGGTCCGAAAACGAGAACTCAGGGGGCGGCAGAGGGGATTTGTAGGGTTCCAGTACCACAAGAGCTTTAGGTCGTGATAAAATGAGGGCACTGTGCAACTGACTTTATAAAAAAATGGACTAAGCTTTTTTCAGCGCTAACAAAGTGCTGATAAAGACTACCTTTATCAGCGCTAACATTTTAGCACTGATAACGGTATCCTTTATCAGCGCTTTTTAGCACTGATAATGGTAGTCTTTATCAGCAATAGAAAAGCGCTGATAAATCATTCCTCTATCAGCGCTCAAATTTTAGCGCTGATACATAGAGTCTTTGTCGGGAGTTTTCTAGCACTGATAAAAGGTCATTTTATCAGCTCTTCTTTAGTGCTGATAAAGGTTACCCTGTATCAATCCTAAAATTTTAGCGCTGATAGAGGGGTTCTTTATCAGTGCTTTTCTAGCGCTGATAGAGGGCCCCTCTGTCAGCGCTATAAAAGCACTGATAAAGAAGCCCTATATCAGCGCTAAAAATTTTAGCGATGATACATGGTAACCTTTATCAGCAGTTTTTCTTAGCACTAATATAAGGGGGCGCTTCCCTTGCCCGTTTTTGTAGTAGTGTAAGTAAACATGATCTAGACCCCAGTGATACCATAGAACATTAATCCATACAAAAATGGTCTTGGATTCAAGTCTAAATTATCATAACTAAGACTCTTCTAGAGAATATTAATAATAAAACAAAGAGCCTTCATCATCTTTTCTTAAGCTTAGGTATAGGTGGATTTGATTACCAACACTTGTGTGACCTTATTCACCAATTTCTCATCTCTTGAGAGTATTTTTCTTATCTTTGATGTGATATCATCTAGTTTAATATTTAAAAACATCATACTGAATCTTTAAAATATACTGCTACTAAAGATAAAAGGAGAATTAGTAAGACCAAATGGCATCACTATAATTTCATAGTGTCCATACCTCATATAGAAGGCTGTATTGGGTATATATTCACTTTTAACCTTCAGTAGGTAGTATCCAAATCAAAGATCAATCAGAGAAAAAAATTCTACGTGTAATTGATATAATAAATCATTAATATTTGGTAAATCATACTTATTATTGATTATGATCATGTTAAGTTATTAATAATAAATATCAAGTTTCATTGTTCCATCTTTCTTCTTAACAAAAATAATAGTTTCTCCCCATGGTTATGCAATTGGTTGAATGAATCTCTTATCAATATATTCCTAGATTTGTGTCCTCAATTCCTGAAACTCAATCAAGGTCTTTCTATATGGATTTTTTTGAAATAGGTGTAGCACCAGGAATGATTTTTATTGAAAAAATAACTTCAAAATCCGTAGGAAGACTTGACCACTCATAATGATATACATAAAAAACTATTGTACAATAGTCATATATTTGATTTTGAGTTTCTCCTCAAACATCTGAGATAAATACTCCATTTGAATAGGAATCAAGACCCATACAATGGATGTAATTTCAATTGGAATTTTATACTTAACCTCATAGAGATATACGATCAAAGGTTGGTTTGGAATATCAAATTTCACTTTCCCCCCCACAAAAATTCATATGGTATTTAAAGAAATAATTCCAATCCATTCCCAAAATAACATCGATTTGAAGTAGAGGAAGAATAATGAGATTTTTTAGAAAGTAAATTTAGAAAAATATTAATCAAATAATAATAATATACTTAAGATGTGATCATCATACCATTAGAAGTTTTCAATTCTAGTTCAAAATATAATTTTTGATGTGGTAATGTGATACACTTAGAAAATTATATAGATTTAAAAGAGTGAGTACATCCATAATCAAACAAGACATTAATAGTTTTAGAGTAGATGGTAGGTGTATCTTTAAATACGTTTTTATCATACCAAATACCAACAACAGTGATCACATGATATTTTCCTTTTTCTAAGGACTTAAGAGGTTATTATTATTGATCATTATCATTAACCCTCATATTAGATCAATAGTTATTATAATTTCCATAATCATTTCATTTAAAAAAATAGAGTGAAGTTGGTGAACTACGTGGATATTTCTCTCCATTTTAATCATTAGATTACTTATTCACATCACTCTGACATTAAACTTCTTGATGGCCTTACTCTCTATACTTAAAGCATTTACTACTCACCTTAAGAAAATTTCATGCACATTTCATTCCATTCATCTGGAATAAAGGAAGATTCATATTTTTCCCTCAATTATTATTATTATTATTTAATTTTAATTTAATATTCTATTTTTTTATCAAAACCATGATATTGATAGGTGACCTTGATATCAATTTTTACCTTGAGAGCACATTTAATGATTTCTTCATAGCTAATGAAATATCTTATGGATAACACCATTTAGAGACATGGTTTTAATCCACTATGAAATTGATCAATCTTTAATTTAGGTTGGATGATAATACTAGAATCATACCACATACTTGTTGTAAAATTTTCCTCATATGTATGAATGGATTCGTCATTTTTTTCTTTTGTTCAAGGAAGTCCTTCTCTGTTTTCACATAAAGAATAAAAAGAAATTAATTTTTCAAAAATAACCTTATAAAATTATCCCACCTCATAGATTCAATTTCAAACAATTTTTTCATGTTATTGATAAGATTTATCATTAATATTATTCTCCTTAATGATAATTAACAACCAAAATAACATTTTTTACACTCTGATCATTGGATTAAAAACATATATTTTTCAGTGGTTTTGATCCATTTCCCAGTAATTAGTGGATCAATGGACCCCTTAAAAGATGATGTATGTTTCCTTATGAATGACTCAACAGTACTCCCCCCTTTAACATAAGGATTCTCAACTTTATTCATTGATAGAGAAAGTTTCATAAGCATAAAAATGATATTTTTCATTCCAAATCCAACAAAATCAAATTACTCTAGAAGAAAATCATTGTATTGTCCAACATATTCAACATTAACATGATTCCTTCTAGTTAAATACATTAAATATAAAAAATAGTTTTAAAAATAATAATCATAAATAGAAACCAAATAATCATGAAAATCATTTATAGGATTACCAAATCATGACACCTAATTTTCAATATATGGAACCTTAGGTTTAAAGTAGGTCATCCCTGGTCATTATAAATTAAAATCCTTCATAAATATCATAAATAAAATCTAAATTAACCTAATAAAATACCACTGGATTGCCTATCCTAGTCTGAAATCTTAGGCCCACTCATGGTGCATCAGTGACTATTGAGTTAATACCCAATCTGTCACTTTTATAGTTGTTACCCCTAGGTGTATCTGTGTTATAACAGCATCCACTTTCGAATATCTATAAAGGTGTTTATTTTTTAGTAAAACCACAATATCTTTACTTTAATGTAAATTAGGTTGTTCCCTTATAATTAGGCTAATACTAAGGGTTATAACTACAGTTTTCTCATCCTGGTTTCCAAAAATAACTAAACCTTTCTCTCATATCACTCAAGGTGACCCAAACATTACATACATAAATATTAAATCTTATTAATTGAATATTCATTACATACCATTATGATCCACTCTATAACAATAACTTTTTAGTGTCTTTAGAAATTTATACACATAAAAACTAGTATATAAATGATCCTACATAATCTCCCACTATGTTATTTATAGCTATCACCCTTTTTAAAAAAATGAGAACATTCCCAAAAACAGAAGTCTCATTTATTTTAAATAATAAAATTTACACCAAAATAAGGTAGAATTTTTTATAATAGTACCTTTGTAAGAATGGAAAAAAGCTCCTTTATAACATCATTAAGTAATGTCAACTCAGTAACATAGATCCCTTTGTCAACTAGCCCGTCATACAAATAGTTTTCTTCATGGTAAGCATAAGTGATGATATAATTCATTGATGAAAGAGATTCACTGAAGTTGCTTCATCTAGTAGTGATATTCTAAGATAGATGGATAATGCCATTCCCGTTTTCCTATAAAATAGTAGTGGAGTCCCATTCAAGCCACAAGTTAATCCAACAACAATTATTTTTTTATTTCAACTACATTAATTATTCAAGGCATTTCAGCTTCAAGAGAAGCTATGATTCCTCAAGGACTATAATGGTATCCCATTGATTTTACAAGATGGTTTTTGAAAATATAACCACATTAATAAGGGTTTGGGTTTACTCTCAAAGCTTCATAAGTGTTGTATTTAATCCAACCTAGAATTAGGTGAATCCATATGACTTCCAAGGTTATCATTGGAGGATTATAAATACTTAAAACATTTATTAGTATCCCGAGGAAAAGGAAACATAATAAAGTGTGAGATCTGATTATCAAAATGGGTAAATAAGAGAGATATTAATAATATTATAATCATAACATGGTAATAAATGTGTGAAAAATGTGATTAATATTTGGAAACCATATCCATCAATTCTTATGTCATAATCACGTGTCATGGAATAAATTTTGGAAGTTCATAATAAATTAATCATAAATGAATTAAAGAACATGATTCATGAGAACATAACATTGGAATAATATCATTCCATAAAATAGTGGCATAATTTGTAGTATAATCATAACTATATAAATATTATGTCAAGTCTACCCACCAATACATTCATCACACATTAGGCATGGGATGACTGCCTATGTACCTAATTTGGTCTTGGGATAACCTTTTGTGTACCCTCTATTGGAATTAGGATAACCTCATGTGTACCCTTTGAGCGCATAAAACATTAATCTTAACCTAATTCATTTGAGATCTATAATGGAACCATCTATCACATAATCATAATCTATTTATATTTATTTCATAAGACCATGAAAATATTTATCATTTCATTATTTCTTAACCCATGGAAAATAAAATGGGTTTAATCAATATTTAATTATCATAATAAATAACCATACATAGAAAGAATAAGGAGGCATCATAGAATAATATCCCTGGTGAAGCATAAGTAACATCAAAGGATGTTATTACAGATGAAAAATTCCTTTAAAATATCATTGGAATATTTATTGAGAAATATACCATTTTAATTTTGAAATCACTTATTTAAAATATAAACTTTTGAAAAATATTAAGAAAAATATTTTATTTTAAAATAATCATGTAAAATAATAGAGTAATATTTAATTAAATGATTAGTCATGATATGGGAAAAATTCATTTGTGTGTGTATGTTAAAATAAATATTTTTTTCACACCTTTAGTAAAACATAGCTCGTTTGGAAAATGACAAGAATATTCATTTTAAAACTTTTTATAGAAAGTAAAACATGGTTAAAAATTAATTTAAAAAATAATTTTATAATATTAAAAACATTCTTGAAAACATTTTATGCTAAATATGGACATGGAAGAAAAACATGTCTGACAAAATAGAAAAACAAATTCGGTTTTCCTTAAAAAAATTCTCTCACTATTTTGGGTACATAGAGAGAGTAAAATGAAATGAAACATTATAATTTCTAGAAAAAAATTATAATAAAATAAATAATATTTTTTATATATGGGTCATATAATTTCATCATTGTAAATTTAATCATAAATTGTCCCAATAAAAATGATATTGTAACATAAAACTATTACCTCAAGTCCGACTTGCTTTGTAAGTGTTCTAATATCCTATATAATAAATTAAATTAAATTTTAATTCTTTAAAATAAAAATATTAAGACCTATAATACTATATATTTTCCACTTATAACATTTCTACACCCATTTATTAATAATTCTTTATTAAAATTGTCATTTCTGAGTGTTAACTGTTTCATTTTTCATGAAAGTTTCACTTCGAAAGTTTCGATCCTTAGAGATTGATCATGGTTCCATATTATAGTTTTTTTAATAATTATATAAATATAATATATATTCATTATATACATATTTATTATATTCATAAAAGTTATAGATAGAAAATTGAATTACACCGTTTATCATGATGATAGTCCGTACGTACGCATGAACATTGTTTTAATTTTCTGAAGAAAATATGTAAATAAATATAAATAATATTTAACCATTATATTATAATAATTATTTCATAAATATCATATATATTTATAGAATCCATAAATGTTATGTGGTGACGTAAAATGAATCATATCTCTATGTGGAGGTGGTAGTCCACACGTATGTACAAACGAGACATTAATTTCCCACTCGACCGAAAATATGTGTAAAAGGTTGTATCATAATCATGATAACATATAAGTATATATTTATTATATTATTCTAATAATGTTATTAGGTATAAAACAAGTTTATATATGGTATAATAATAAATAAAATTGAAATAGTTGGGTTAAATATTATTCCTCATTTTGAGAGACCTCTTTTGGCTCACACTTTAAATGTTGAAATATTGGTCTTAGTAGAATATCAAGTGCTCTAGAAATAATTAAACTAATCTAGGAAGGTATTATTTTAGGTATGGGTCATGATAGAATGCTCAATATTTGTGAATAATTGATGAAATAAGGTTCCCTTTTATAAGTACGGGAGAGGACACGAATTGAATTACTAAAAATAATTAAATAATATAATGTCACTTTCTTGTGAAAGTGGATACAAATGGACAAGAATTATAAGTTAGGATAATGTATGTATATCTAAAACATAATAATTATACAATTTTAAACTTATCTCTTTTTTTAACCACCCCCAGGGTAAACACATTTTAACCTTAACTGTGGTAACGAGTTTTGACTATGTTTCAATTTATTATGACCAAAAATGAAAGTGGCCTTATTAAAAAAAATTAAATGATGATTAAAATTATGGAATTAATTTTATAAAATTTAATTTCTATAATTGTAATTATTTAATTTTAAAATAAATACACATAATGCAACAAAAAATAATTTTTAGAAATATGCATTTTTAATTATAAAAATGAATTCACTTTCATTACTTTTCATATTAAAAACTATAAAATTAATATTAAAATATTTTATTAAATATATAGTCTATAAATTTAATTAAAACCACTAATAAATTGTTTTGTATCTAATATATTATTATAAAACACATTTCACAAATAAAAACAATTTTATGAAAAATAAATCTTTTTTACCTTTAAATGATCATTGACTCATTCCTATCCTTTTGATAACATATGTATAGATTTTTATTCTTAAATATCAAAAAAAATTCTTTAAAATAAATTTTTAATAGTGATAAATAAACTTTTTATAGATAAAAATTCATAACAAATAGAAAAATACATTTCTTCTTAAAATATGTCTTTTAATCACAAAATGGTTTTATTAAAAATTATGTTATTATTTCATAGGAATTAATTGATAAATTTTAATTTAGGAGAGTATTTATTTATATTTTATAAATTGGTTGATATTATTCACACTCACAAATACAATGGCTATCTTATAAAGGTATACTATATTACGGGTCATTTAGACTCAGGGTTTCATTTAAAGTGAGCTATCAAATACTTCAAGATTATTTCAAAGCAAATTCATTTAAAATAATAGGGTGTTACATCCATGGCCTCTGGATATACATGACTAGGTCATTATGAAAACACGTTTTCTCTCCCATTTTTATCATGTTATTCCTTGGCAATAGGATTTTGGAATTTTGTAAATTATGCTCTTTGGTATCTTTCTAAACCTTTTTGGTTCACATTATGCAAACTATCATCTATTCCTTTTATAAAAAGATATAATTTCATTGATAAATAGTTGAACATTTCATGGATCAAGACACTCTTCATAGCTACTATTTAATAGATTCTATATCTATCATGCATCTAGTTATCCTTTATGATTCCACTCAATGAGCTAGAAATAAAATTATTGTTGATCTGATGTAACTCCAAGTTTTCTTCCATGCCTTAATATATATTATCTATCCAATCATCATTTAATCCTATGTTTTTACCATAAAATAGGATATATGTAAAAATGGGCCTCTAAACCAGTGTAATCACAAACACCATTACCCTATTCAACTACTAGAGTAAAATGAAAAGGGTAGTTACATCCCATGTCCCACAAAAAACCAATGCTAAGAACATACACCAAGTACTTCACTTCACATGATTTTATACCACTAAGAAAAGGTATTAATCATAAAACTCTAAACTACATGACATAATGGTTCTAGATTCATTTCCTTAAAAGTAATATCATTAGTCTTGGTTGCACAAATTTAAAGGCATAAAAATTGGTCCTA
The DNA here is from genome assembly GCA_963277665.1 of Viscum album. Taxonomy (NCBI): domain Eukaryota; kingdom Viridiplantae; phylum Streptophyta; class Magnoliopsida; order Santalales; family Viscaceae; genus Viscum; species Viscum album. The sequence continues at coordinate 6,210,104 of OY728147.1, forward strand.
GATATATAACATTAAAAGTCATGATATGGTACTTTTCACCTGACCTTAAAAGGTGTGTCAAGCCTCATTAAAGGGAACTAAACTTTATGGGTTTGTATTTACATCAAAGGTCCATGTAGAAAGATCTTTTCATGTCCCAATCCAAACTCTAAAATTCTATTCACCTCCTTAAATAGTGATAAACTGTAGGATGCTTAGTTATATGGATTTAAGTAATAGAATAAGTAATCCACAACAGAGATATAGTGTAACCCTTATGTATAGTGTTCTAAAAATTTCGTGGTTTTAATAAATATATTTCATGATAATGGTAATTAATATTGTTAATAGGAAAAATTTCATGAATAATTTTTAAATCTACATGAGATTATTGAACTAGAAAATAAGATCTATGTAACATCTCATATTAACCCATGTAGTATTTTGGGATATTATATGGATTGATTTTGAGACCAGGCATTAAGAAAACGTGTGATTCTGTAGCCCGGTGTGCCTGGAATAAATGTTTGTAAAATATTAAAATATTTAATATCATGCACAAACAGTTTTCCTAAAAAAGTGGAATAACACTTAAATGGGTGTACGGATCATAAATATGAGAGAATTGTTGAGTTCAGAATAGCGTGTTTTCTCTAGGAACGACATAACATTGGTTGACATGGGTTGTTTGGAAAAAGCTGTCACAAGAAGTAAAAGGAATAAAATAATTTATTTTAAAAAATTATTTCTGATGGAGCAACTATTTTTTCATTAATCAGACAATTATACATAAATCCAAGGGTTAGACACATAACCCTAGAGATTTTGGAGGATTACTAGAGATAAATTTGTAGAATCCTCTCAAGAGAACGACGAAAGATCATGGATCAATTGACCGATGCTGCTTCTGATTCAATGGATCTCACCAATGAATGTGATGCAATGATCATTATTAATCATTGACTAAACCAAATCAAGGTAGGATGTTTTCTATTGTGATTTCCATCCGGTTATTAATCATGGAATAATGCGAATCAATTCAACAAACAAGAATTGATATGCACATCATTGATAAATTTCAAATTTATGGAATTGTTTTTGGTTATTTGATTTATTCCTCTTCGTTTATCATTATAATATAAATGAATTGAGGCTGAAACATAATACACATTATGTTCCTCTATCAATGTTTCCATTTTTTCATTTTCTCCCTCCATTCTTCACGTTCTTTGCTATTGTAACCCCACAGTTCCCGAATCGATTTTTTTGGGTTGTACTGAACATGATCAGACCACCAAATTAGAGGAAAACTGAAAAATGAGGCCAGATCTATGTTTATTAGGACCCAAGGATCTTGAAACTGCAACTCTTTAATTTTTCAGGCATCAGAGGAGGTACAATGGTCTGTGGAAGGGACCACCGTTGTGGCATCGGTGACCGGTGGTCGATGGCAGCATGCAGTGGAAGAGAGCATGCGAGGGGTAGAAACATGATAACTATGCTGGGAAATGGAGTGGGTTGGGATAGTGGTATTGTTAAGGCCGGTGGGCTTGGCTAGATGAGTGTACCTAGATCAAACCCAGGCCAGATCCAAGGAAATCAAGGTGGAGCCCAGTAACGGTCGACCGTGACGGTCGACCGTGGGGCTGCGTCATATTGAGCTACCATAAGTGAAATGACCACGATGGTCAACCGAAAGTGTAGTGGCCACATGGATAGTCCACAAAGTAAGTCGACTAACCATGGTGGTTGGTCCACATACCCTCAGTTGGCTTGCGGGAGGTTCCATTAAAATGAGCATAACTCCTAAAAAGGTACATCCAATTGACAATCCATCTATGTAGTTGAGACCCTAACATTGATACGGCCACTTTGAGACAAATGGTAATTTTTTGGTCTGAAAAAATATAGGTTTAGAGAGTTTAGTTGGTTATTTTTCTCAAGGGTTTAGTATGGCATTACATCTATATCATTGGATTATAATCCCCTTTAGAGGTTGAGTCTCAGATAGAGTTTGGTACCCCTCATCGAGTTTGGAGTGTGATCTTATATCACCCCTACTGGATTTTTGGAATTAACATAACCTCCAAGAGTAGGGTATCGGTCCTCCAACTAGCAAGCCAGATCACTATGGTATGTGGTATCCCTTAGCGTGTTTTGGTGTGATCCCCGATATAGCGGGTTTATCTAGATTTCGTCTATGGTATCCCCCAATGTGTTTGGGTGTGATCCCATCTCTGTGTATCATAGCCTTTCTTGACCAATGTGTTCCCTTTGGGTGGGGCCCAAATGATTCAGACCTCTTCATTCAGGGTCTCTAATGATATCATGTCTCAAGGATCAAGTTCTCCTGGAATGAGCATTCTTTGAGAAGAATCCTATGGATGATAGTTTATTATGACAACCATATGGTGCAGTGTCTCTACAAAGTATATTTGAGTTTTTCTACTCCTTGTATCTGTTATAAAATGTCACATATTTTATTGAGATGGATATACTTGGTGCTTTGTTTTTAGTATTTTTGGGGTGTCCTACTGAGTATTGTTATTCTCACTCATACAAGGGTTTTTCCCGCACATGTAATACCTTATACAGACAAATGATCCTTTGATGGTGTCCTAATAGGACTAGGAGTGGATGGAGCATAGTTGGAGCTAGGTATAAAGAGGTGTTTTCTAGGAGCATACATTTGACATGGTCATCTCCCTTGGAGTAGGTTGGACTCTTTACAGTTTTATTGGACTTGTGGTTAGAGAGTATTTTTGGTGGGCTTGTTTTTTGCCTTATTTACTTTCCAGTACTTTCAATATCATACTATATTATGGGATATTATATCTTTGGAAGCACCCTTTCAATTATTTTACATTTTATCATTTTGTGGCTTGGATATGTGTGTGTACATATAATTTAGGATAATTCCATTCATTTGTAGGATATGCTTACTCAGTGATAGTCACCAACCCCTGGCCTATTGGAGATGGGATTAGGGTATTCATGACCTATGAACCTCTGGAATGGGTCATGACAGAGTGGTATCATAGGGTCAATTCTAATTTTGGACTAATAATATGTGAGATTGGTTTAGGGTAACATTGTTAAGTGTTTCATGATCAGATTTCATGATAGGGACTCCAGTTTTGGTGTGGTGGATGATGTATCCATACACAAGGACTCCAGACACCTTCTTTTTGACTCAGTACATGAAAAAAATGGTTGCAGGGAAAACAATGGTACATGCATCATATAAGAATGGTTGTGTTTTTGATTTCATTCTTGATTCATATTCCCAAATATACTCTATTGAATGTGGTACATCTTATTTTATTTCATGATGCCTCCACATAGATATCCAGCCTAGATTCCATCATGTGATCATGATGATGATCTTCCTAGTGACGAGGCATCAGTATAGGGGTCTGTAGCAGAGATAGAACCTCCAGATGGTTTTCTAGCTATACCAACACCCTTCGAGCATCAACTACTATCAACTGAGGATGCACGTAGGCTAAGTTTGTTTCATGAGTTTCAAAGGCAGTGACCTCTTAGATTTTACGGTGATCTAGACTCTAAATGGAAGAGGACTGGATAGAGATAGTCACCTGTTTTTTTTCTTGTGAGGACATCTGCCAACAAGATGGTAGCCCTTGCCACGAGTCTTATTCATAGATTCGTGGGGTGATGGTGGATCTAGGTGACTCAGACTCACGATAAGACAAATCTATCCTAGCCATACTTCAAGCGTCTCTTCAAAGAGGAGTTATATCTGGCCATGTTGCGATCAATATGCATATGGGAGCTTCTCCATCTACAGTAGAGAAGTATGACTCTGGCGGAGTATTCATCAAAGTTTTCTGATCTTTCATAATACTCCATGAATATGGTATGAGAAAATTTCTCTAGGTATCTGACCTTTGATTAGGGATTACGTTGGTACATTAGGGAATCCATGGTCTCCCTTAGCATTATATCTTATACTGGGGTAATTGAGAGAGCCCTGATACAGGAGAGTTTTCTAGAAGAGAAGAAACCATTAGTGGGGGCTAGCAGTGGGAACTGGGTAGTTGAAACCTCAGCTACATGTAGCTAAACACAGTCATAGGGATCCAAGTGGGTTAGGTGATTCATAGGGTGAACCTAGGACTCAGGGTCAATAGTGCAGGGATCCCAGGGTGGATCAAATTAGCCAAGGAAAAGACGGTGTTACTCATGCCACAGTCGGGGACATCTTGCATTAGATTACCTGAACCCATGTATAGATGATCGAGGTAAGGTCGATGGAACACTGAGGTAGAGTAAAAGATAATATAAGGGTGTTTTGTATAGTGGTGGATGTGGAAGAGGAGTTGGGATTGTATTAGGATGTCGTTGACATTTAGAAATTTTACCACCACCACCCCCAGGTGGTCCATGACAAGCTTAGGGAGTTGGTGGAAAGGGATGAGGTGAGTTGATGGTGATGGAGGCCTATAACCCTAGGGATCTAAGGATGATACAAGTTTTTATCTATGCCTTTTCCACCCTAGCTATTTTTTTGTTAAACAGAGGTTCTAGTCTTTCCTTTCTTTCCATGGATCTTGTTCGAGAATCTGATATACTAGTAGAACCGTTGACTCGAACCTTATGCTTGGTGAATCCTAATAGAGGATACTCAATTATCACACACCGATGTTGATAGTGTGCCCTGAATCTATAAGGTGAGAGTTTTGGTTGGGATCTCTTAGTAGCGATGTTGTGTCCTTATGACATCATTCTTAGAATAGACTAGTTATCCACATTTCATGCTCAGATTGAATATTTTATGCTAATAGTATAGTGTGTCTATAGTTATAGAACCAGGTTTTCCTTTTTTGGAGAAAATTAAACATAGAAACATAGGATGGACTCACACATAAAAGGGTGTAACTAATGACTCATCTGTTGGCTAGACTCACCCTCAGTGTAGTGGAAGATGTGAGTCCTTAGTTTCCTATAGTGGTGGAGGAGTATGTGTGCGTTCTTGCTGAATATTTTCCAGGTTTACCTCTACATAGGGATATGGACTTTTGTATTGATCTACTCCTCGAGATAACAACAATATTTACACCTTTATATTAGATGGCTCCTATAGAGCTTCATGAGTTGAGGATACAATTGGAGGACCAAGAGAGAAAGGACATCATGAGACCCCATGTTTCACCCTAGGAAAACCCTATTTTTTGACAATAAGGTAGAAAGGATATTTATGTTATGTGTGGACTACCAGTGCTTGAACAAGGTGACAATGAAGAACAAGTATTCACTCCTGAGGATCTATGACCTCTTTGATCAGGTGAGAGGGGTGATATAGTTCTTGAAGATCGACCTCAGATCTAGATATCACTAGCTATGAGTATAGGATGCAATTATATCAAAGAAAAATTTAATATGTCATTATGATCACTATAAGTAGTTAGGGATTATGTTTGGTATGATGAACACCCTATCATTGATCTTGGGACTCATGAACCAGATCTTTCTTCCTTAAATAGACCACTTAATAGTGGTCTTGATCAATGAAATCCTAGTGTATTCGACATCTGAGGGGGAGCATACAAGACACATTAAAATAGTCATGGACACACTTTAAGAGAAAAATTTATGGTAATATCATGAAGTGTCAGTTTTAGATTCTAGAGGTCCATTTTCTAGACACATCATCTCAGAATCTATAGTTGTTGTGGATCCAGCGAAGGTTGAGGCAGTACATTCTTAGGAGCCATCCAATAGTATTACCAAGGTACAAAGTTTCCTTGGATTGGAATGGTACTATAAGATGTTTTTACCCAAATTTTCAAGAGTGGTAGCACCTTTGAAATCTTTGTCATGAAAGGTGTAACCTTTCATGTTGAAAGAAAAGTTCCAATAGGGATTTCACGAGCTGAGGTTGAAAAGTGCTCTCATCCTAAAATTATCTGAGGAAGGCATTGAGTACATGGTGTTTTATGATGCATCAGGGACCGAGCATGGTTGTTTCATGATGAAGTGAAAATTGGTTATTGACTATGGTTCACAACATTTTAGACCACATAATAAGAACTATGCAACCCATGAACTTGAGTTACTAATGGTAGTCTTCGCATTGAAGATGTGGAAACACTACCTGGTGGGAAATCTGTTTATCATCTACTCTGATCACACAAGTCTCAAGTATATCTTATATAAGAAATATCTTATCTTGAGATAGAGGAAATTCATAGAGTTCATCCATGACTTTGACTTTGAGATTTTATATAATCCTAGTAAGGGGAACGTGGTGGAAGATTCTCTCGGCAGGAGATCTATTTCGTAGTTACTGAATGAGGCATCAGATTAGTTGGACTCTTTAAAGATATCCTTTATAGATAGAGATGGAGCATCTTACCTCAAGTTTATGGTTGTCACCCCTACACTCTTATAGTGATTCGGGGAGGCACAACTTGGGGAGACTGACTAAGAGACCTTACATGCTTATATATCCATAGGGCATCTTATTGATGGATACTAAAAGGGTATGGAACACATTGTTATTTATATAGGATATAGAGTAGTACCTATAGAATTGTGGGAGGAGGTTATGAGGTAGTTTCATACACCCCCTTTTGTGGTACATCCATGTGTGATGGAGATGTACCAGGGCCACTGATGTTAGTTTTGGTGCCTAGGAATGAAGAAATAAGTTACAAAGTTCATTTCTCGATGCCTTACTTTTTAGCAAGTGATTGATGATCTCCAAGTTACAGCAGGTTTAGCTCAACCCCTTGAAGTTACATAATAGAATTCATATGGAATATTGATGGACTTTGTGATAGGTTTACCACATACTCCTAAGAGAAAAGATTTTATCTGGGTGATTATTGACCAACTCACCAAGTCAGACCACTTACCAGCTATTTGAGAGTAGTGTTCATTAGAGAGATTGTGTCGCCTCTATGTGCATGAGATAGTTCGACTCCATGGAGTACCATTGATGATATTTTATTAACATTATTCTCTCTTTACATACCTTTTTTGGAAGAGATTGTAGGAGGTTTTTGGGACCCAACTATGCTTGAGCACAATGTTTCACCCCCAGACAGATGACCAGACAGAGTGGACTATTCAGGTTCTAGAGGACATGTTGTGGGCTTTCATGTTAGAATTTTTCCATAGTTGGGAGGATCAGCTACCATTGGTGGAGTTTTTATAAAACAATAGCTACCATTCCACCATTGATATGGAAAAATTCTAGGCCCAATACATGCGATCTTTTAGGTCACCACTTTGCTAGACTGACCGAGGAGAGTAAGAACTCATGGGGCCCAATCTGTCACTTTTATAGTTGTTACCCTTAGGTGTATATGTTCCACAACAACATCCACTTTTGAATATCTAGACAGGTATTTATTTCCTAGTAAAACCAAAATATCTTTACTTTAACATAAATTAGGTTATTCCCCTATACTTAGGCTTATCCTAAGGGTTATGACTATAGTTTCCTCATCATAGTTTTCAAAAATAACTAAACCTTTCTCTCATATCACTCAAGGTGACCCAAACACTACATACATAAATATTACATCTTATTAATTGAATATTCATTACATACCAATATGATCCACTACATAACTATAAATCTTTAGATTCTTTAGAAATTTACACACATAAAAAAATAGTATATAAAAGATCTACATAATCTCCCACTAAGTTATTTACAACTAGCACCCTTTTTAAAAAATGATAACTTTCCCCAAAAGAGAAGTCTCATTTATTAAAAAGAAACAAATTTACACCAAAAGAAAGTATAATTTTTTATAATAGTACCTTTGAAATAATAAAAAAGCTCCTATGTAACGTCATTAAGTAATATAAATTCAATAACGTAGATCCCTTTGTAAACTAGACCATCATACAAATAGTTTGCTTCATGGTAAGTGTAAGTGATGATATAATTCATTGATGAAAGGGATTCCATGAAGTTGCTTCATCTAGTAGTAATATTCTATGATAGATGGATAACTCCATTACCGATTTCCTACACAATAGTAGTGGAGTCCCATTAAATCCATAAGTTAATCCAACAACATTTCCTTTTCATTTCAACTACATTAATTATTCAAGGAATTTCATCTTTAAGAGAAGCTATGATTCTTCAAGGACTATAAAGGTATCCCATTGCTTTTCCAATATGGTTTTTGAAAATATAACCACATTAATAAGGGTTTGGGTTTCCTCTTGAAGCTTCATTAGTGTTGTATTTAATCCAACCTAGAATTAGGTGAATTCAAATGATTTCCAAGGTTTTAATTGGAGGATTATAAATACTTAAAACCTTTATTAGTATCATGAGGAAAAGGAAACATAATAAAGTGTGAGATATGATGCTAAGAATGGGTAAATAAGACAGATATTAATGATATTTTAATCATAACATGGTAATAAATTTAAGAAAAAATGTGATTAATATTTGGAAACTATATCCATCAATTCATAGATCATAATCACATGTCATGGAATATATTTTGGTATTTCATAATAAATTAATCACAAATGAATTAAAGAACATGATTCAGGAGAAAATAAATTTGGAATAATATCATTCCATAAAATAGTGGTAAAATTTGTGGTATAATCATAACTATATAAATATTATTTAAAGTATACCCACCAAGACATTCATCACATATTAGTCTTTGGCTGACTACCTATGTACCTTCTTTGGTCTTGGGATAACCTTTTGTGTACCCTCTATTGGGATTAGGATAACCTCATGTGTACCCTTTGAGCCCATAAAACATTAATCTTTACCGAATTAATTTTAGATCTATAATGGACTGAAATATCACCTAATCACAATCTATTCATATTTATTTCATAAGATCATGAAAACATTGATCATTTCATTATGGCTTAACCTATGGAAAATAAAATGGGTTTAATCAAGATTTCATTATCATAATAAATAAACATCCATAGAAAGAATAAGGAGGTAATCATAGAATAATATCCCTAATTAAGCATAAGTAACATGAAAGGATGTTATCATAGATGAAAAATTCCTTTAAAATATCATTGGAATATTTCTCGAGAAATATACCCTTTAAATTTTGAAATAACTTATTTAAAATATAAAAATTTAAAAAATATTAAGAAAAATATATTTTTTAAAATAATTGTGTAAAATAATAGAGTGAACTTTAATTAAATGATTATTCATGATATTGGGAAAATTCATTCATGTGGTGTACGTTAAAATAAATATTTTGTTCACACCATCAGTAAAATGTAGCTCGTTTGGAAAATGACAAGAATATTCATTTTAATTTTTTTTATAGAAAGTAAAACATGGATAAAAACTAATTTAAACAGTAATTGGAGAATATTAAAAACATTCTTCAAAACATTTTATGGTAAATATGGACATGGAAGTAAAAGATACCTGACCAAATAGAAAAAAAATTCGGTTTTCCTTAAAAACATTCTCTCACTATTTTGGGTTCAAAGAGAGAGTAAAATGAAATGAAATATTATAATTTATAGAAAAAAATTCTAATAAAATAAATAATATTTTTATATATGGATCATATAATTTCATCATTGTAAATTTAAGTATAAATAGTCCCGATAAAAATGAAATTGTAATGTAAAACTATTACCTCAAGTCCGACTTTCTTTGTAAGTGATCTAAGATCGTATATAATAAATTAAATTAAATTATAATTATTTAAAATAACAATATTAAAACCTATAATACCATATATTTTCCACTTATAACATTTCTGCAATCATTTATTAATAATTCCTTATAAAAATTTTCATTTCTGAGTGTTAACTGTTTCATTTTTAATGAATGTTTTCCTTCCGAAGTTCCAGTCCTTAGAGATTGATCATGGTTCCATATTATAATTTTTTTAATAATTATATAAATATAATCTATATTCATAATATAAATATTTATTTTATTCCATAAAATTTATAGATAGAAAATTGAATTACACTGTTTATCGTGATGGTAGTCCGTACGTACGCATGAACATTGTTTTCATTTTCTGAAGAAAAGAAGGAAATAAATATAATTAATATTTAAACATTATAGTATAATAATTTTTTCATAAATATCATATATATTTATTGAATCTATCAATGTTATGTGGTGATTTAAAATGAATCATATCTCTATGTGGAGGCAGTAGTCCACACGTACGCACAAGCGAGGCTTTCATTTCTCATTTGACCGAAAAGATGTGTAAAAGGTTGTATCATAGTCATGATAACATATAAGTATATATTTATTATATTATTTTAATCATGTTATTATGTTTAAAACAAGTTTATAGAGGGTATAATAATTAATAAAATTGAAAGATTTTGGTTAAATATTATACCTCTTTTTGAGAGACCTCTTTTGGATCACACTTTAAATGTTGAAAGATTGGTCTTAAGAGAAGACCAAGTGCTCTAGAAATAATTAAATGAATCTAGGAAGGCATTATGTTAGGTATGGTTTAAGATAAAATTCTCCATATTTGTGAATAATTGATGAAATGAGGTTCCCTTTTATAAGTGATGAAGATGACACAAATGGAATTAATTAAAATAATTAAACAATATAATTTTACTTTCTCGTGAAAGTTGATACAAATGGAAATGAATTATAAGTTAGTATAATATAGGGTTTATATATATTTAAAAAATAATAATTATACAATTTTATACTTATATCTTGGTTTAACCACCCCTCGGGGTAAACACATTTTAACCTTAACTGTGGTAATGAGTTTTGACTATTTTTCAAATAATTATGACCAAAAAAGAAAGTGGACTTATTAAAAAAAATAAATGATGATTAAAATTATGGAATTAATTTTATAAAATTCAATTTCTATAATTGTAATAATTTAATTGTAAAATAATTACACATAATGCAACAAAAACCAGTTTTTAGAAATATGCATTTTTATTTATAAAACTGATTTAACTTTCATTCCTTTCCTATTAAAAAATATAAAATCAATTTTAACATATTTTATTAAATATATATCTTATAAATTTCATTAAAACCATTAATAAATTTTTATTTATCTAAAATATTATTATAACAACATGTTTCATGAATAAAAACAGTTTTCTGAAAAATATATCTTTTTACCTTTAAATGGTCATTGAGTCATTCATATCCTTTAGATAACTAATGTATAGATTTTTATTCTTAAATATATAATAAATTTCATTAAAATAAATTTTTAATAGTGACCAATAAATTTTTTATAGATAAAAATTCATAACATATAGAATAATACATTTCTTCTTAAAATAAGTCTTTAAATCATAAAATGGTTTTATTAAAAATTATGTTGTTATTTCATAGAAATTAATTGATACATTTTAATTTCAGAAATTATTTATTTATATTTTATAATTTGGTTGATATTATTAATACTCACAAATACAATGGCTATATTATAAAGGTATACTATATTATGGGTCATTTAGAATCGGGGTTTCATTGAAAGCATGATATCAAATACTCAAGATTATTTAAAAGGAAATAAATCTAAAATATTTGGGTGTTATATCCATGGACTCATGATATACATGACAAGGTCATTATGAAAACTCTTTTTTCCTCCCATTTTGATCATGTAATTTATTGACAATAGGATTTAGGAATTTTGTAAATGATACTCTTTGATATCTTCCTAAACCTTTTTGGTCCACATTATACAAACTATCATCTATTACTTTGATAAAAGGACATAATTTCATTGATAAATAGTTGAACATTTCATGGATAAAGACATTATTCATAGATATTATTGAATATATTCTATATCTATCATGCATCTAGTTGTCCTTTATGATTCCACTCAATGAGTTAGAAATTAAATGATTGTTGATCCTATGTAATTCCAAGTTTTCTTCCTCACCTTCATATATATTATCTATCCAATCATCATTTTATCCTATATTGTTACCATAAAATAGGATATGGATAAAAATGGTCCTCCAAACTAGTTTAATCCCTAACACCATTACCCTACTCAACTACTAGAGTAAAATGAAATGGGTAGTTGCATCCTTTGTCCCATAGAAAACCAATGCTAAGAACATACACCAAGTAGTCCACTCCACATGATTTTATACCACTAAGAAAACATAATAATCATAAAACACTAACCTACATGACACAATGGTTCTAGATGCATTTCCTTTAAAGGTATATCATTAGTATTGGTTGCACAACTTTAAAGGCATAAACATTGGTCCTGGATATATAACATTAAAAGGCATGACATGGTACTTTTCACCTAACCTTAAAAGGCATGTCATGCCTCATTAAAGGGAACTAAACTATATGGGTTGGAATTTACATCAAAGGTCAATGTAGAAAGACCTTTGCATGCCCCAATACCAACTCTAAAATTCTATTCACCACTATAAATAGTGATAAAATATAGATGCTTAGTTATATGGATTTAAGTAATAGAATTAGCAATCCACAAGAGAGAGATAGTGTACCCCTTATATATAGTGTTCTAAAAAATTCATGGTTTCAATAAATACATTTCATGATAATGGTAATTAATATTGTTACTGGGAAGGATTTCATGAATATTTTTTAAATCTATATGAGATTATTGAACTAGAAAATAATATCTATATAACATATCATATTTTCCCATGTAGTATTTTGGGATATTATATGGATTGATTTTGAGACCAAGCGTTGAGACAACGTATGATTCTATAGCCCGGTGTTCCTGGAATAAAAGTTTGAAAAATATTAAAATATTTAATATCACGCACGCACATTTTTCCTAAAAAAGTGGAATAACTCTTAAATGGGTGTACAGATCATAAATATTAGGGCACTGTGGAGTTCAGAATAGTGGATTTACCCTAGGAGTGACCTAACATTGGTCGGTATGGGTTTCTTGTGAAAAATCTATCACGAGATGTAAAAGGAAGAATATAATTTATTAAAATAATTATTTCTGATGCAGTGACAATTTTTTCATTAATCAGACAATTATACAAAAATACCATTGTTAGAAACATATCCCTTGAGATTTCAGAGGATTACTAGAGAGAAATTTGTAGAATCCCCCCAGGTGAATGACGACAGATCGTTGATTGATTGATCAAAGCAGCTTCAGATTCGATGGATCTTTCCAACAAATGTGATGCAATGATCATTCTTCATCAGTGTTCGAACCGAGTCAAGGTAGGATGTTTTTCTTGTTATTTCCTTCCCGTTCTTAATCATATAAAATTGTGAATCAATTCAACAAACAAGAGTTGATATGAGCATCATCGATAGATTACAAATTTATGGAATTGATTTTGGTTCTTTGATTTATTCCTCTTCATTTATCATTCTAACAGAAATGAATCGAGGATGACATGAAAAATAGCTGATGTTCTTCTATCAATGTTTCCCATTTGTGAATTTTCTCCCTCCACTCTTCATGTTCTTTACTAATAGAACCCCACAGTTCCTGACTTGACATTTCTAGGTGGTACTGAACACGATCAGACCAACAGATTAGAGGAAAACTGAAAAATGAGGCCAGATCTATGTAGATCAGGACCCAAGGATCTCAGATCTACAACTATTTAATTTTTTCAGGCATCAGAGAAGGAACAATGGTCTGTGGAAGGGACCACCGGTGCGGCATTGGCGACCAGTGGTCGACGGCAATGTGCAGTGGCAGAGCGCATGTGAGGGGCGGCAACACGATGACTATTCTAGGAAATGGAGTGGGTTGGGCTAGTGGTCCGGGTCAGGACGGTGGGCTTGGTCAGATGAGTGGACCCAGGTCAGATCTAGGGAAATCGAGGTGGATCCCAGTTACAGACGACCATGATAGTCGACCATGGGGCCACTTCAGCTTGAGATATCATAAGTGAACTGACCGTGATGGTCGACTGCAGGTGTAGTGACCACATGGATAGTCTACATAGTTAGTCGACTAACCATGGTGGTTGGTCCACATGCCCTTAGTAGGCTTGCGGGAGATTTCATTAAAATGAGCATAACTCCTAAACGGTGCATCCAATTGACAAGACATCTATATAGTTGAGACCCTAACATTGACAAGGTCACTTTGAGAGAAATGGTAGATTTTTTGTTTGGAACAATATAGGTTTAGAGAGTTTAATTGGTTCTTTTTCTTGATGGTTTAGTATGGAATTACATCTACATAATTTTATTACAATCCCCTTAGAGGTCGAGTCTCAGATAGAGTATTGTATCCCTCTCCGATATTGGAGTGTGATCCTATATCACCCCTACTGGATTTGTGGAATTAGAGTAACCTCCAAGAGTAGGTTATTGGTCCTCCATCTAGTAGGCCACATCGGTATGGTATGTGGTATCCCTAAGTGTGTTTGTGCGTGATCCCTAATGTAGCGGGTTAATCAATATTTAGTCTGTGGTATCCCCCATTATGTCTGGGTGTGATCCCATCTTGGTGTATCAAATCCTTTCTTGACCAACGTGTTCCCTTTGGGGGGGGGTCTGAAATTATCTAGAACTCTTTGTTGAGGGTCTTTGATGATATCATGTCTCAAAGAGTATGTTCTACTGGAATGACCATGCTTTGAGCATAATCATGTGGATGACAGTTGATTATGACCTCCTGATGGTGCAGTGCCTCTCCTAAGTATATCTGAGTTTTTTACTCTTTTTATCTGTTATACAATGTCACATATTTTATTGGGATGGATATACTTGGTGCTTTGTGTTTAGTATTTTTGGGGTGTCCTACTAGGTATTGTTATTCTCACTCCTACAAGGGTTTTTACCACACATGTAATGCATTGTGTAGATGAATGATCCTTTGATGGTGTCCTAAGAGGCCTAGAAGTGGATGGAGCATAGTTAGAGCTAGGTATACAGAGGTGTTTTTTGGGAGCATACCTTTGACATAGTCCTCACCCTTGGAGCAGGTTGGACTCTTTATAGTTTTAATTGGACTTGTGGTTACAGACTATTTGTGGTGGGATCATTTTTGGACTTGTGTTTATGCATAGTTACTAGAGAAGGTACTAATTTGTAACTCTTTTACACCACTTTTATTGATGGAATTTCTCTCTAAAGAGATGATAGTCTGAGTGATAGTTCATGATGATGAAACTTGAGTGGAAGGGATCCTTAAATCTAAATCTAGAATGGGAAAATCTCTAATGAGGCATAATCTATACAAAGGGGGCTGATCAAAGGTGGATAATAGATAAAGACATTCCCTATAAATGTTCAACATTCTCGGGGATGTGGAAATATAGTGTTACTTGAATCAATTTCAAAGAAATAAGTCATCACCTAAGTACAAACTTAGAAAGACACCCTTGAGACTGTGTTTTAAAACCTAACTACTTCACATAAATTTAAAAAATAGTATGTTAAATAATCAACTCATTAAAAAAATGAATTTAATATTTTAAGAATAAGGTATGAAAAAGAGGAATAAATTTTTTCACAAAGTATAGAATTTTTACTAACTCAATTAAATCATATGGCTTCACCCAAACTTCCATGGAAATCCTAGAATGACCATGCCTAACATTCCACCCATGCCTACCTCTTCTTCAGATCTCAAGCTTCTCCACTAAGGTTACTACATCATCGCTTGTCCTTTCTCTCATCCATGCTCAACATTTCATTCATGAATATCCCTCATCCATGTTCTCCTCCCTACTTGACCTTATTCACTCTTCCAAGCCCGAAATAGTGCTCAATAATCTTCCTAAAAATCCCACCACCACTAATTCACTCATCAGCTATCAAATTCTTTACTCCTCCTATGCTAGCTACCTCAAATTGAAAGGCTATATCTTGATCTTCTTTTGTAGTACTTCATGATGACTCAACCAACTCCCTTATAAATCATTCATCATAATCCCTAATCTAGATATAATTAATAGTCCCTCTATTTACTCCCACCATTACTACAATTATATCTAGTTACAAACCCTAAATCATCGATTCTCCCTTTCGACAACCTCTCTTCACACTGCATCGAGACACTCCTGATTTAACCCTCACTACAACCATTCAAAACTGTCAACCTTCTTAGTGTTTTAATCATAATATATTGTGGTTCTCTTCTATTACAAATAAAAATAAATCAATTTTAATTTTTAACTATAATTATTAAAACTATTACCAATTTCAATCATTAAATGATCAATTTTCATAATAGATCCTATTAACACACTATTGGGTAAAAATACCTCAAGGTAACATTGCAGTATTTTTAGGTTAGTTATGTTTGTTGATAAAGAATGTTTTCATGGAGAATTGTTGAGTTCCAGAGATTTTGTTGACAATCCATGTGAACAAAGAACCATGACAATGGAATGGAATATCTGGAGGTAGTACAAAAGAATAAATACAAAATGGCATTGTTTTACAGTGTTTGCTCAATTTTTGTGGTCCAAAATTTGGAGTTTTGTGAGCATTGAAAAAACTGATTTTCCTTGAAGATCACATCAAAATATAGAAAAGTCATGATTTTCATAGATATGGTATTTATGAAGAGTGAATCTCATAGAAGAAAATATTTCTGGCTGTGAGCTCTATGATTACGATGGGCATTGTGAACAGTAGAGGTGAAGAGCATTGCGAGGGAGCATTGTGGTGGAGGGGAAAAGGAATTGATGGTGATCTCTACGATTATGAAAATATTTTCAAATAGTAGAGGATAAGATCATTGTGAGGGAGCATTGCGATGGGGGCGCAAAGGAATTGACGGAATGCTCTGTGATTATGATGAGATCTAAGATCCAAATAAAATACCATGGTGCTTTGCGATATAGAGAGAATTTTGGAAGAAATTTTGGAGCTTTGACATTTGAGCTGATGTGGTACTGGATTTGTGTGGAAGGTTCTCGAGTTGGTGGAATTTTCTATAGGTAGACCTTGATCCCCTCGATAGGTGGAGAGATCAAATGAAAACCTTAAACTCTCGTATTGCAAAAGAGATTCACAGAGAAAGGATCTTCACAAAATAAAAGGGAATTCACAAAGGCAGTTGAGATCCATGAAAGGAAGGCACACCATGAAGGCTAGTTTGGATTTTTAGAGGGAATTCCCCTCACGAATTCTTGTTTAGCTTTGTGAAATTGAAAACACCAGTGGGAGATCTACAAATTAGTGAGCTCTGCGATCTAGAGAGATCTGCGATCTAGTGAGATTTGCAAACTTATGAGCTCTACAAACCTGTGAGCTTCCCAAAGAGGTGTGATAATTGAAAAGTCTTGTTTGATATTTTTAAAAGTGGGAGCTTTGCAAAGGCAGTGTGATTAGAAAAATAGTTTCAAAATGGATTGCCTTGTATTCAGAGTCAAATTGTTTTTCACTAGTGGATGAAGGTGGAACTTCAACAGAGGATCTATCTATAACTGAGGATGTATTCATTAGTGATAATAAAGAGACCTAAAGTTCTATAAACTATGAGTGGGTCTTTTGAAGAATCAGTTATCTCACTTCATTTAAGAGATTAGTGAGTTCTCAAATTGTGAATGTTTGTAAACCAGGAGGTACGGTGAGTTTGCTTCAAACTTGTAAACAGTAGTGCGTTTTTAGTGGATTTGGTACATCGACACATTTATGGTGTATTCTCCTTGGACATAGCCCAGTGAGGGTAAACCAAGTAAAATTTTTGTGTATTGTTCCTACATTAATATTTTTTCATACTCTAAAATGGGAAGGAGAGAGAAGAGAGTTTTGTCTGACAACAAAACAAGATCAAAGGGGAGGTTGTTTTAATCTTTCATAACCTGATCCACCCCAAGGTATCTAGCCTTGTGAGCCTAACAATTGGTATAATAGAAAGAGTTTGATATCAGTGTTTCTCTCTAAAATGGAGGTCACCAATAATAAAGGGATTCTGATCTTTGACGGGAACAATTTTCAGCTATGGAAGAATCTTATGCAAACCTACTTCCGATCATTGGGAATTGATGTGTTTATAGTAGCAATTCATGGTATAACATCCGATATTAATAGTGGTGCATTATCTTAGGATGAGAAAAGAGAATTTGATGTTGATGATAAGGGAATAAATGCTTTAGGTAGATCCCTATTCAATGTTATATATATGAAGGTGATGTCATACAAAACATTACATGCCATGTGGGAAAAACTTTTGAACATATATGAAGAAGATTCAAAGGTCATAGAAGAAAAGTTTCAAGTGTTGTGGAACAAGTATGAAGATCTTAGGATAAACCCGAATGAGTCTATTGATGCATTATTTGATAGGGTAAATTTTTTAGTGGAATACATGTGAGGTATTTGTGATGTCATTAAAAACATAAAGATTGTGAAGTTCATCCTGAGGAAACTTCCACCTCACTTCAATCCAAAGGTTTCAATATTGGAAGTCAAGGATCTGAAAGTTATAACAATGGATAACTTGCATAGTACTCTTGTAGCATATAAAATGAGAAATAATGATAATGATGCTATGGAAAAGGGTAAATCCAAAGAGGTAGAATTTAAATACATGAAGAAGCTCACTATTGAAGATTTTAAGGAAGAACAAGAGATAGATGAGGTGATGTCATTAATTTCCTCAAACCTTCAAATAGTAAAATGAAAGTTTAAATGGAAACATCCACTTTCCTCTTTTAGATGTGGAATGGTTGGTAATCTTGCAGTAAGGTTCCCCAAAAATTTCTAAGAAAATGATGATTTCAATGAAGTTGAAATTCCCAAGAAGAGGTCTTAATCCTATGTGAAAGGCAAGAAAAAATTAAAGATAAATTTCTTTAAGAAGAAGAATCTTATTTCACAAGAATGTGACAGTTCATATGAGTCTGAGGCTGAGGAGGTTTAAGAGATAGAGAACTGCAAAGACCATTGAGAAAATGATATGGTGGCAGTTATCGATGGTACTCAAGAAAAGAAAGAAACTGCCATTTATGAAGAAGAAGAAGTTGATGAAATAGTTGATATGAAAGATGAGTTAGAAGCTGATCTTGAAGAGATAAATGTTTAGAGAGGCAAAACAAAGAAATCCAATAAAGTAATCTATGATGCCAAACTCTATATGTAGCAGTAAGAAGATGACAAGTCTGAGTTGATGGAATAAATTGAGAAACTCAAGTCAACAACACTAGAGGAATCAAAATTGGTTAGTGAGTATAAAATCAAGGCTAAAGAATAGAAAAGGGAGATCAATGGATTGAATAGAACAATGAAAGATCAAATCATGCCAATTAAGGAACTTGAAGGAGAAGTTGTCAGTTTGTGGAAAAGGGTAAGGATCAAGAAAAACTCTTGACTCCTTCTATGTCATCAGGAAAGAAGATCATTCAGAAGACCGAAATGTTGAAATTGGGTCATAGTTGTCAAGAAAAGAAAGAAACAAAAATTATATACAGATGCTAAGGCTGATGTGGGGCTTGACTGAAAACAAAAAGCTATAAAAATTGAAGTTAGACCTCAAGAACTCATTCTGATATTGAAGGTGTATTTTGGTAGGAAGGAAAATTCAAATATTCAGATAACCAAGGGGGACCTAGTGGTGCATAAGTGACATGCAGGAATGCACGTTATATTAGGTTCTATTACTGTGGAAAGATGGGACACTCACAAAATGGGTGTTCCATAACTAAGAGATACAGAAGAGCATAAGGGAAATAATGGAATCCAAACAGAGCTTAATAATCTAGAATATCTTTCAAGGAAATTTTTTTCGGTGAGGAGGATTTGGACATATGTCTAGGTACTTTACATCGTCCATACATAGGAATGTTCCAAAGTATAACCAAACTATTCACAAGCAGAAGATCAATAAACCAGTAGGTTAGTTAAAAATGAAGAATAGATTTGCAGTCTTGAATGATGAAGCTAGTCCATCATAATTCAAGAAAGATCAAGATTCTCAATCTATTACAAGTTTGAAGACAAAAATATGGATCAAGAATAAAAGAGCTGAGAAAGCAGTGGTTGATGAAATTTCCCTTAAAGAATCCGATTATTCTGGTGTATGAATCCTTGATCGCAGTTGCACATCCCATATCATAGGTAATAAGGATATTTTTATAGGCCTAAAATATAACAAATAATAAGTTTTCAAGTTTGGAAACAATGAATTCCTAAAGATAATTTGCTCGGGAAAGGCCATGTTTGGGGGAAAAGAGATGAGACATGCAGATGTATTAGTAGTAGAAGGTCTCAGTCACAATTTTCTTAGCATCAGTCTACTATGTGACTCAAGTCATTCTATAAGTTTTATTAAGAAGATGTGTATCATCAAAGTATAATATGGTGCATTAGTTCTATAGGTAAAAATAACAAAGGGAAATATATACCTTGTAAGTGGAGAAGAAGATATGTGCTTTTTGTCTAGAGAGGAATAAAACAAGTTGTAACATAAAAAAATCAGTCATCTATGACAACCATCCCTAGAAGATATGGTGAAATGTGATGCAGCTAGAGACATACCTAAGTTGTCACGTGATCATACACATACGTGTGATGCTTGTTAATACGGGAAGAGCATAAAAAATACATACAAATCAAAGGAAAAGAAGTCAATAAGAGTGCTTGAATTGGTTCCTGTAGATGTTTGTGGAGTCATCTAACCAAGTTCCATTGACAGGAGGAGGTATTACATTCTTTTCATTGATTATTATAGAAAAATGGAATGGGTATTCATCATTTCTCATAATTACAATGTGTTCAATTGTCTAAAACAATATCAGAGTGAATCTAAAAGGATGCTTGAACAGAAAATTCTAAAGTTTCATATTGATAATGGTACGGTGTTTAAAAACAATCAGGTGGAAGACTATCTTAAGAAAAATAGGATAAGGAATCAAGTTTCTTCAGTAAGAAAACCACAATATAATGGAGTGGTTGAAATAAGAAATCAGATCATCAACAACATGGCTAGAATGATGCTTATAGAAAAAGACCTACCCAAGAAATTTTGGAAGAAAGACATATTGACATTGATCTACATTTCTAAAAGGTATCTGTTGTGCCCGAAGGAAGGAAAGACTTTATATGAGATGTGGTACGAAAAGAATCCAACAGTGAAATAATTTCAAATTTTTGGAAGTAAGTGGTTCATTCTCAATAAAGAAAAACATAGAAAATTTGAGTCACGTAGAGATGAGGGGATATTCCTTGGATACTTAAGAAAACGAAAATCATGAAAATGATTCAACAACAGGCTGGGAAAAGTAGTTGAGAGAAATGATGTCACTATTTTGGAAAATTAAGAGAATACTCAATAGCACATTGACTAGTTTCTTGATGAAAGTGATGAATATAAAAGTAACCAAGGGGCGCATAAGTAGCAGATGTTGACTCAGAAGAAGATATTGATGATGAATAAGAATAATTCAAGTATGTATATACAAATAAGACAAAGAGTTGATCTGAAATTGATAGGCACAATATCATTGGTGATCAGATAGTGCTAGTTCAGATAATAAGAACGAAGTCAGTGCAACAGACATCTCTCTTATCTCAAGTTGAACCTATAGGTTTTGTCGATGAAGTTTAAGATGAAAAATGAGTTCAATATATGCATGAAGTGCTTGATTTGATTGATAAGAGTCATATGTGTGAGATTGTTTTGAGGACAACAGATAAAAATGTCGTCAGGACTAAATGGGTCTTTCACAATAAGATGAATGAAGATGGTGCAGTGATTCAAAACAAAGCACAACTGGTGTGAAAAGGGTAATTCCAAATAGAGGGTATTAATGTTGATGAAATATTTTCACCTGTTGCAAGGCTGGGGACAATCAGATTATTCTTGGCCATTACGGTGTAATGGAAGTTCATGGTTTTCCAGATGGATGTCAAATCTGCATTTTTGAATTGGTTTTTGGAAGAAGAAATTTATATTGAGTAGCCATATGGTTTTATCATTCATGAAGATGATAAAAAAGTTTTTTAGTTTAATAAAGTGCTATATGGGATGAAACAAGCACCAAGAGAATGGTACTTGAGGCTTGATTGATATTTGAAAAGGCATGGATTTTAGCGTGGTGGAGTTGATTACAATCTCTATTTCAACAACTAAATTAATCAGAAGATGACGGTGATGGTTTATGTCGATGAAATAATATTTGGCGGATCAGATGAATCTTAGTGCAGACAGTTTTATGAATTCATGAAAAGTGAGTTTGAAATGTCAATGATCGGTGAGATGTTGTTTTTCCTTGGTTTGCATGTGACACAAAGAAGTAATGGCACTTTCATTTCTTAGTCCAAATATTCCAAGGAGGTTCTGAGAAGATTTGGAATGGAAAATTCCAAGGAGATGAAGAATCTTTTTGCTACACTGATGAAATTATAAAAAGATGATGATGGTAATGCGGTTTATATCCCTGAATATAGGCAGATTATTGAGAGTTTATTATACCTAATAGCAACAAGACCTGATATTGTTTTCTCCACATGCCAAGTAGCGAGATACCAAAAAAATCTTAAGTAAATCCACATTCTTGAAGTTAAAATAATACTTTGGTATATTAATAGAACTGTAGATTTTAGTTTGATGGATAATGATAAATCTCAGCCAAAGATTTTGGGATATACAGATACAGATTAGGCTAGATCAGCAGATGATAGAAAATATATGTCTATAGGTGCTTTCTATCTCATTATTTTTTCCATTTCTTATCTAAGAAATAAGCTATATTCAATTTCATTGAGTACTATAGAAGATGAGTATATTTATACCACTCAAGCATGCCCAAATTTATTGTGGATGAAGCAGCAACTTAATGATATGGGCATTGAAATGAATTCTCTGATCAGAATCCAATGTGATAATTTGAGTGCTATCAATCTTAGAAAAAAAATCATTCCATCACTAAAGTACAAAGTACATTAAGATCAAATATCATATTATCATGGAGAAATATGAGAAAGGGCTAGTAAAGTTGGAGTATGTTCCTACAGAGCTACAGGTTGGGGACATTCTAATAAAAGCCTTACCCAATAGAGATTTTGAAAGACATTGACTGGATCTGGGAGTCCAGTCAACTCCCCGTACTTGAAAAAGTGTGGATGTGGGACCCCCCTATCCCCAAGGTATGATGTGTTTTCCCTAATATACTACTTTGAATTTTTACCCTGTTATAGACTGCAAAGGAGTAACCTTTGGGTTCATTGAAAAAGGGGGAGAAAATGTGATTGTTCAAGGGAGAGAAAGTGTGTCTTTTATGGGAGAAAATGTCTTAATTCAAGACATGAGGAGAAGATTATAGGTGGAGAAACAAGATAGGGAGAGCAACGAGATATGGGGGGAGTTTTAAATTTGACGATGCTTGAAGTGATCAATCAAAGATTAGATATCATGATAGCTGAGGTTTGTGATGAAATCAATTAATTGGTATTAGTATGGTTTCAACAATTGGTGTCAGAAATGAAGTGATTCATTTATGAACTTTTCATACTACTCTTGTTTCTCATGCGGATAATTGCAAATATGGGATTATTGTATATAGTGAGTGAATCTTTGGTCACTATCTGAATCACAAGAGGTGAATAATTGTATATGATAGAAGGAGATTTAGTGAGGTATCAAAGGGCATAGAATCATTATGAGAAGAGTTTTCAACAAATCTAAAGTGGGAGATTGTTGGTAAAAAATCCATCAAGGTAACATTGTGGCATTTTTGGTTGGTTGTGTTTGTTGACAAATCATGTTTTCATGATGAATTGTCTAGTTCTAGAGATGTTTTTGACAATCCATATTTACAAAGAACAATAAAAAGGGATGGAAGATCTATAGGTGGTACAAAAGAACAAATACAATATGGCACCATTTTCTAATGTTTTCCAAATTTTTGGGATCCTAAATATTGAGTTTGGTGAGTATTACGAAAATTGGTTTTCCTTGAAGATGACATAAAAATATGGAAAATGAATGATTTTCACAGAGATGGGATTTATGAAGAGTGAATCACAGAGAAGAAAATAGTTCTGATGGTGAGCTCTGCGATTAAAATGAGTTTTACAAATAGCAGAGGTGAAGAGAATTATGAAGGATAATTACGATGGCGGTGCAAAGGAATTAATGGTGTGATCTGTGATAACAACAATATTTTATAATATTATAGGTGAAGACAATTGTGAGGGAGAATTATGACGGCTGTTCAAAAGAATTGACGGAATACTCTACGATTACAATGAGCTTTGTGATACAAAAAATTACAATGGTGCTTCGTGATATAGAGAGAATTTCAGTAGAAATTTCAGAGATTTGTGATTTGAGTTGATGTGGTACTGACTTCTCGTGGAAGGTTCTCGAGTTGGTGAAATCGCCTATAAATAGAACTTAATCCCCTTGATAGGTGTAGAAAGATTAAACAAAAAACCTTATGCTCTCATATTGCAAAGGAGATTTGAGAAGCAGGGAGCTTTGCAAAAGATAAGTGAATTTGCAGAGGTAGTTGAACTCTGAGAAAGGAAGGCACACCATGAAGGCCATTTTGGCTTTATGGAGGATGTGAACTTCACGAAGGCTTGTTTAGATTTGCGAAATCACAAAGATCAGTGTGAGCTCTGTGAAACAGTGATATCTACGATCTATAGATCTTTGTGATATTATGATCTTTGTGAACTTGTGAGCTCTGAAAACCTGTGATATTTGTGAAGAGGTTAGAGCATTTCAAATTCTTGTTTGGTCTTTGAAAAATTGGGAGCTTCGCAAAGGCAGTGTTCTTAGAGAAAGAGTTTCAAGAGTGTCACGACCCGCCCTCGGGGTCCGTGCCGTGACTACCCCAAGCCCGCCTTCCATAGGCCAGGGGCTGGCGACTAGCACCAAGGCGTAAATCCCGGTAAAAAGGGAAGGCATTGCCTTTGTAAAGTAAACAAACACCACAGAGTAAGAAAGCGGAAAGTAAACACTAAGTAAAAATAGAGTACAACTGAAAGTGCGGAAAAGTAAATGGGCCAGTATACAAACCCAAACTGAAAGTAAAGTACAACTCGAAAGGGAAAACAACAACTGTAAAGTAAAAGCCGCTACTCCGAGCTGTCCACTGGAAGTCCCACCTGAAGGGTGAGTATAGATAGCTCCACTTCTCCTCGGGTCCCGCCGTCCACTCCGAGTACGCCCCGCCCAATGGTCCACCTCTAGGTACCGTCCTGCTCTGCAAGCCTCAGCCAAGATCAACGCTGTCTGTCGTCTGCAACCAACACAACGTAGTGCGGGCATAGCCCGTGCAGGGGTGAGTATAAGCTACTCAGTAGGGACCCCGAGACCCCCGAAGGTCTCACAAAATCCACAAAGGATAAACCACAAAGGAAGATACAAACACAAAGTAACAACCGACACTGCTTAGGTATATGCCCATACATATACCTAAGTCATCAATTCCAATACGGTCCAACCTCCGAGCCCAAGTACAACTCAGTCCACACAGGAAAGTAAACGTATTCCACACAGGAAAGAAAAACGAAATCCACATAGGATAGCACAACTCAATCCACACAGGAAAGTAACAGGATTCAGCTCACACAGGTATACTTCTTCAAAGGACGATAAAGATGATCTCTGATCCATCTAAGTCGTCGGACCCACGAAGGATCGATAGGTAACTAACCCCCGCAAAAGACCCACAGAGGATCGGGACCACACAGGACCTGTAGGTGCTGGTTCACACAGGACCGCTGAGCGCAAGGACCCACACAGGATCAGACCCACACAGGATCGGGCCCACACAGGACCTGTAGCACTGATCCACGTAGGATCGCTGAGTGATGTAGTCATCGTCGAATCCACACAGGATCTCTGTACTGTCGTCGTCGCAGTCACAGTAGCAGTAGCAGTAGCAGTATCAGTCACAGTCGCAGCCAGCACTAGGGTTCCCGCACACAGTAAGCTCGTACGGGAGGGTCCGCTCCACGAGCCGAGAGGCTGATACATCAACAGTCACAAAGTCCATAGTTGATGTATCCAAAAGTTCCGTATCGTCAACAAGAACTCAATGCAACATACGGCGCGTCGATCGGACGCCCGGTCTGAGAGTTATTGGCTTTTTCGTCCCCGGGCCCCGGTTGGTTTTTAAAGCAAAACCAACCCGACCGTACTCCACCTGTGTCCAAACCTCGGGCGGAGTATGCCAAAAGATCCGTCTCACTAAGAGGAACTCAACAAAGCTGACGGCACGTCAATCGGACGTCCGTAGCTCAAGATATGAGCGTTTCCGCTTCGAGGGCCCGGTTGGTTTCGTGTACGAACCAACCCGGCCAAACTCAAAGTATTCCGAAACTCTGAGTGTGATATACTGAATCGACCGTCTCGATCCAGGGATCGCAATGCCGCTGACGGTTCGTCGATCGGAGGTCTGTGGCTCAAGTTATGGCCAAAAGACCGAAATCGATTTGAAAACGGGGGGTCCGGGCCCGGGGCGACCCGGCCCGGCCGGCGGCGGTCCGGCGCGGCGGCACGGCCCGGCCGGCGGCGGCGCGGCCTGGCGCTGCTTGGTGCCACGCGCGGGGGGAAAGGCCCCTGCTTCTTCATTTTGGCGGCGCGGCTTTTAGCCGCGCCTTTGGAGAACCGGCCCCCCCTCGTGGGGGCTTGCTTTGAGGAAAACCGGGGGGCCGCCTGCCCCCCTTAAAGAAACCCACCCCCCTCATAAATGGGGGGGGGGGGGGTATTTTAGTTGGCCGGGGGAATTAAATTCCCCCGGTTTTTCCCTTCCGGCCGGCCCACCTGGCCGGCCGGTTCTTCTTCAATGGACCGGCAAGCCGGTCCCCTTCCGGCTTCCGACACCGGCGGCCCGGCGAGCCGCCGGTCTTCCCGTCTCGCCGCGGCCCAGAACCGGCCGCGGTGTTCGTCGTCCGGCGCGTTGCGACGGCACCGCGCCCCTCCACCGCGGCCCCGCTCCGGCCGCGGCACGACGGCGCCGCGCGATTATAGTCTTGCGATTTCCGCGTGGTGCGACGGCACCACGCCATCTCGTACATCCGCAAGGAAATAATATTCAAATACAGAGGAGGGGGAATTTGGCCATGTTTGTGCGGTCCGGACCCCCTCTCGTTAGTCGATAACACTTAACAATAAACCTCAAAAAAATTGTCAAGCTAGAACCAAGAACGAGAATAAATAATTAACCAACAACAACCCCTACCTTGGTTCAAGATCGATGATCGTCAATGATCCGCAGAAGACAACGTCGCGGAGGTCGGGCATCACGGTAATCGTTCGTCAAAACCATTGACGAAGAGGTACGTCCGAAGAGGTACATCGTTGACGAATCTTCGTAAGCCGACGAAGGAAGTTCGAGGAGGAAGCGGTGTTTCCTTTCGTTGACACGGAAGACGTCGTCGGTCTTTGGAGACAACCGGCTACGAAGAAGAGAGGAGCGGTGTTCTTCGTCGGAGCTTGAGCGTTCTTCGTCAAAGTTTGAAGAAGAAGGAGGAGCTCTCAAATCCTCTCAAGATGGCTAAACAATTCTAACCAAATAAAATAAGCTAAGGGTTTATTTTATTTACTCAACCAAACCATTTGAATTTCAAAGGATTGAATTAAGACAACTCAACCCATTAAATAACCCAACTTTCCAACTTAATTTAAAAGGGGAGTTTAAGGGAGAAGATGAGGGGATGGGGTTCATGTGGGTCCCACCACACTTAATCCTCCCAAGGGAGGTTAAGTGGATGTGGGTCCCACCTTTAACTCTCTTTGGGAGAAGATAACCAACAAAATAAAAATAAAAAGTGTTTCCACATTTTTATTTAACTTCTTATGATTTCTCCCAAAAACTAACTTTCGACCCGCAATAAACGCAACCTCGGAAAAGGTCCCCTTAAGATAATATCGGCGATGCGAGTTCATCGGTGCCCTTGGAGTTTGATTCCGGCACCGGTTCAAAAGTTAGAAATTCTCGCTCGTTCGTTCACTGAACGTACCCGAGCCAAACTTCAGAAATTGATTCCGGGCACTCCGGGCCTCGGAATCAGGTGCCGTCAGAAACCGCGCTCTTGTAAAATTCCAAAGAAAATTAAGAAAAAATTTCCCTTGAATTTTACGGGTCTTTACATTACTCCCAACTCAGGGATTTACATCCCCGTAAAGATACATCAAAAACTAGGGAAACAAATGAGGGTACTGAGCACGAATCTGAGCCTCCCGCTCCCATGTGCTCTCCTGGAGGTTCTTGTGCTGCCATCTGATGCGCACAAGAGGAATCGATCACCCACGTAGGACCCGCTCTTGTCGATCCTCTATCTCCACCGGGACCTCCGTAAAAGTCTCCCCATCATCAACGTCAAGCTCCCCATGGTCAATGATGTGCGTCGGGTCGTGCACGTATCTCCTCAGCTGAGACACGTGGAAGACGTCGTGCACCCGGTGCAACTGAGGTGGTAGAGCCAGGCGATAATCCACCTCGCCAATCCTGCTGAGGACCTGGAAGGGTCCGATGAAGCGCGGAGATAACTTGTCGCCTCAGCCAAATCTCCGAATACCACGTCGAGGTGAGACCCGCAAGAAGACGTGGTCACCATCCTCAAACTCTAGTGGCCTCCGCCTTCTGTCAGCGTATGACTTCTGCCGGCTCTGAGCTGTCCTCATCTGCTCCTGGATGACCTAGACCTTCTCTGTCATGGCCTGAACCATCTCCGGTCCCACAAGTGCTGACTCCCCAGGGTCTGTCCAGCACAAAGGAGATCTACAAGGTCGGCCGTACAACGCCTCGTACGGTGCCATTCCGATGGTGGAGTGGTAGCTGTTGTTGTACGCAAACTCCACCAAGGGTAGGTGGTCCTCCCAGCTACGACCAAAGTCGAGGACACATGCGTGGAGCATGTCCTCGAGAGTCTGAATGGTCCTCTCCGTCTGACCATCCGTCTGAGGGTGAAAGTCTATGCTCAGACGTAGCTGCGTTCCGAACGCCTCCTGCAACCCCTTCCAAAGCCGGGAAGTAAAGCGAGCATCTCGATCGGATATGATAGATGATGGCACGCCGTGGAGCCACACAATCTCCTGAACGTAGAGACGTCCCAAGCTCTCCACTGATCCCTACTCTCTGATGGGTAAGAAGTGTGCCGACTTGGTGAGTCGGTCAACAATCACCCAGATGGAGTCGTGACCTCTGGAAGTGCGTGGAAGTCCAGTCACGAAGTCCATAGATATGCCGTCCCACTTCCACTCCGGGACCTCCAAGGGGTGTACCAAGCTTTCTGGTACCTGATGCTCTGCCTTCACCTGCTGGCAGGTGAGGCATCGAGAAACAAACTATGCTACTGCCTTCTTCATGCCCGGCCACCAGTGCTGTCGTCTGAGATCCTGGTACATCTTCGCCACTCCAGGATGTACTTCCAAAGGAGAAGTGTGAAACTCTCTCAGCACCTCCTCTCGCAAAGCGACTGGTACCATGGTACGTCCTCTAAAAAGGATTTCGTGCTCTGCTCCAAGGGAGAAACCATCAGGTGCCTATCCCGAGGATATCTGTACACGCCGTGTCTCACAGTTAGCATCCTCACGCTGTGCCTCTCTGACCCGCTGCAGTAGTGGAGGGGTGACTGTGAGAGACTGGAGGAAGGCTGCTCCATCTCTATCCACAAAGGATATCTGCAAAGAGGCTAGCTGCTCCGTCGCCTCCTCAAGTAGCTGAATGCCCGTCCTCCTGCTGAGGGCATCGGCTACCACATTCCTCTTCCTAGGAGTATAGACTATCTCAAAGTCATAGTCCTGGAGGAACTCGAGCCATCGCCACTGTCTCAGGTTCAGGTCCTTCTGCGAGAAGATATACCTGAGACTCTGATGATCGGAAAAGACTATAAAGCGCTCACCCATCAGGTAGTGTCGCCATGTCTTCAGAGCGAAGACCACTACTGCTAACTCCAGGTCATGGGTAGCGTAGTTATTCTCATGCGGTCTCAACTGATGTGATCCATAGGCGATCACTGCCCGCTCCTGCATCAGAACACATCCGAGTCTGGTCCCTGATGCATCACAGTAAACTACGTACCCTACTCCCTCCTCAGGCAACCTCAAGATAGGTGCGCTGGTCAATCTCTGTCTCAGCTCCTGGAAGCTCTGCTGACATCTGTCTGACCACACGAAGGGTTTCCCCTTCTTCATCAAAGCTGTGAGTGGTGCCGCAACTCTAGAGAAGTCTGGAACGAATCTCCGATAGTATCCAGCTAGCCCCAAGAAACTCTGAACCTCAGTCACGCTCCTGGGTGGCTCCCATGCTAACACAACCTTGATCTTCGCAGGATCCACTGCAACTCCCGCCTCAGAGATAACGTGTCCCAAGAAGTGGACCTCACGTATCCAGAACTGGCACTTCGAGAGCTTACCATAAAGCTGGTGCTCTCGGAGTGTGTCTAGTACAACTCGCAAGTGATAGGCGTGCTCCTCCTCAATCGTAGAGTAAATCAGAATGTCGTCGATGAAGACCACGACAAACCGATGAAGGTATGGCTGAAAGATCCTGTTCATGAGGGCCATGAACACTGCTGGAGCATTGGTTACGCCAAAAGGCATAACCAAAAACTCATAGTGGCCATACCGACATCTGAAGGCCGTCTTCTGCACGTCCTCGTCTCTGACTCTGAGCTGATGATAGCCTGACCCGAGGTCTATCTTCGAGAACCACCGTGCTCCCTTGAGCTGATCAAAGAGGTCATCAATCCTCGGTAGCGGATACTTGTTCCTCACTGTCACCTGGTTCAGGCGACGATAGTCAACACAAAGTCGCAGGCTCCCGTCCGCCTTCTTGGCGAACAATATCGGGGAAGCCCAGGGTGAAACACTGGGTCAGATGAACCCCTTGCCCTGCAAGTCCTCCAACTGTACCCGTAGCTCTCGAAGCTCGGCGGGGGCCATCCGATATGCTGGAGTGGATATCGGGGTTGTCCCGGGGTACAAGTCAATATAAAAGTCTACCTATCTGCGAGGAGGTAGCCCTGGAACGTCGTCGGGAAAAACGTCCGCAAACTGATCCACCACTGCAGGAAAACCAGGACTCCGCACGTCAACTGCTCCAAGGATGAGGCTAGCCAACTGATGAGTAATGGGCTGTCCTCTCCTCTGCGGAAGTCCATCCTGTGCTTCAAAGCCTCCCTTCTCGCCGGTGAAGGTTAACCTGCTCCCGTCGGTGCGTACACATCGCACCTTGCGCCTAAAACAGTCAATCTGTGCATGGACCGTAGATAGCTAATCCATGCCCAAGATGACGTCGTAAGGCCTCGACGCTGCTACAAGAAGATCCCAGCCGAAGCTCTCGCCTCCTAGAGTAAGCTCACACTGCCGGCACCAGTGCGTAATCATCGAGTCTGCTCCCGTAGGAGTCTCTAGCAGTAAGGATCGAGCCAACGACTCTGTCGGAATCTCCGAGCTCTGAACAAGGGCAGCGGCTATGAAAGAGTGACTCGCTCCTGTGTCTATAAGAACTGCAGAAAGGGTGGAATAGACACAGATAGTACCTCGAATCATCTCGGGTGCGCCGTGGTCGTAGGCCTCTGCTGCCTGGAGCTGTGCCGGTCTCTACCCACCAGCTCCCTGTGGTCGGGGTGGACCTCCTGGTGGTGGTGGTGGCAGAGCCTCAAAGCGTCACCCACCACCTGCTGCTCGGCCAGCTCCTCTGCCTCGTCCGCCTCCTCCCTGCGGACCGCCACGGTCGACCCTCTGCCTCTTCCTCGGTCGTCCCTCAACTATCTGCTGCTCCTCGGCACGGCGGGTCGGGCAATCACGAGCCATGTGGCCCTGTCCGCCGCACGAGTAGCACTGTCTGCCTCTCGAAAGACTGTCTCCTCGCTGTGTGCCCCGCACTGCTGAGCCAGTGTCCTGAGGTCGTCTGCCCGAAGGTCTGGTCTGCCTGAACCCCTGAGTCATCCGTCGACTGCCTGCTGCAGATGACTCTGCCACGTGCCGCCCTGCGGTGGGTCTC
Source organism: Viscum album (assembly GCA_963277665.1). Classification (NCBI taxonomy): domain Eukaryota; kingdom Viridiplantae; phylum Streptophyta; class Magnoliopsida; order Santalales; family Viscaceae; genus Viscum; species Viscum album. The sequence continues at coordinate 6,241,943 of OY728147.1, forward strand.
GGTGCTGGTGTAGACTCAGCAAGGAAGCTCTCGATCAAAAGGACCCGCTCCAGTACTCCTGTCTGAGTCGGTATGCTGAGGAAGATCAGCGATGCCCTGATCTCGTGTCTCAAACCCTGCTCGAAGGTCCGGGCCCGGAAGAATGGGTCCCGTACCATGTCGGTCGAGTAGCGCGAGAGATCGGTAAATCTCGCCGAGTACTGAGCGACCATCATGCTGCCCTGCCGCAGCTGAAGAAGCTCCTGGATACGCACCGCACGAAGGGTGGCTGGGACGAACTCCGAGCGAAAGAGGCTCTCAAAGTCCATCCATAGAAGAGATGCCTCATCGTGCACCTAGAGCATCAAGCTCCACCATCGTCATGCTGCATATAGTAGGCTCGCAGCGAGGATCACCATGAGGTCTGCTGGTGTCCTCACTAGCCTAAAAACACGTACCACTGCCTCCAGCCAGTCCTCGGTTGCCTGGGGATCCATCTCCCCATGGAACCTAGGTGGTCGCTGGCACTGAAACTCATGAAGTGCGCTGAGGCGACGTGCATCGTCAGCGGCTGGTGCTGGAAGTATCGGTGGCTCGACGGGTAGAGCTACCGTCGGTGCCACTGCTGACAAAGGGCCCTGCAACGAAGCCTCGTCGCTCGGTGGGCTGTCGTCACACTCGACTCTTGGAACCCTAGCTGGCTGCCGTCGTGGGGCCATCCTGAAAAGGAAACAGGTGCGCCACGGTCAGAACAATATACCTGGTGAGCTGATATAAGTAATCACAAAGAAAACTTTGAAACACACACGCAATCAATGTTTTCGTGCATTAAGTCGGAAATCAGAAGTCAGGGTCCTGGTGTATGGATACGTCGGCCGCCGCACCAACACTGGACTCCCTGGACTGAGAACCACACTCAATATGCTAAACATTATTGCTTCACATAGAAAAGATCAGAGTTCGCGGTAGAACCGAACTCCTCTGATACCAATTTGTCACGACCCGCCCTCGGGGTCCGTGCCGTGACTACCCCAAGCCCGCCTTCTATAGGCCAGGGGCTGGCGACTAGCACCATGGCGTAAATCCCGGTAAAAAGGGAAGGTATTGCCTTTGTAAAGTAAACAAACACCACAGAGTAAGCAAGCGGAAAGTAAACACTAAGTAAAAACAGAGTACAACTGAAAGTGCGGAAAAGTAAATGGGCCAGTATACAAACCCAAACTGAAAGTAAAGTACAACTCGAAAGGGAAAACAACAACTGTAAAGTAAAAGCCACTACTCCGAGCTGTCCACTGGAAGTCCCACCTGAAGGGTGAGTACAGATAGCTCCACTGCTCCTCGGGTCCCGCCGTCCACTCCGAGTACGTCCCGCCCAGTGGTCCACCTCCAGGTACCGTCCTGCTCTGCAAGCCTCAGCCAAGATCAACGCTGTCCGTCGTCTGCAACCAACACAACGTAGTGCGGGCATAGCCCGTGCAGGGGTGAGTATAAGCTACTCAGTAGGGACCCCGAGACCCCCGAAAGTCTCACAAAATCCACAAAGGATAAACCACAATGGAAGATACAAACACAAAGTAACAACCAACACTGCTTAGGTATATGTCCATACATATACCTAAGTCATCAATTCCAATACGCTCCAACCTCCGAGCCCAAGTACAACTCAGTCCACACAGGAAAGTAAACGTATTCCACACAGGAAAGCAAAAAGAAATCCACATAGGATAGCACAACTCAATCCACACAGGAAAGTAACAGGATTCAGCTCACACAGGTATACTTCTTCAAAGGACGATAAAGATGATCTCTGATCCATCTAAGTCGTCGGACCCACGAAGGATCGATAGGTAACTAACCCCCGCAAAAGACCCACACAGGATCGGGCCCACACAGGACCTGTAGGTGCTGGTTCACACAGGACCGCTGAGCGCAAGGACCCACACAGGATCGGACCCACACAGGATCGAGCCCACACAGGACCTGTAGCACTGACCCACGTAGGATCGCTGAGTGTTGTAGTCATCGTCGAATCCACACAGGATCTCTGTACTATCATCATCGCAGTCACAGTAGCAGTAGCAGTAGCAGTATCAGTCACAGTCGCAGCCAGCACTAGGGTTCCCGCACACAGCAAGCTCGTACGGGAGGGTCCGCTCCACGAGCCGAGAGGCTGATACATCAACTGTCACAAAGTCCAGAGTTGATGTATCCAAAAGTTCCGTATCGTCAACAGGAACTCAACGCAACAGACGGTGCGTCGATCGGACGCCCGGTCTGAGAGTTATTGGCTTTTTCGTCCCCGGGTCCCGGTTGGTTTTTAAGGAAAAACCAACCCGACCGTACTCCACCTGCATCCAAACCTCGGGCGGAGTATGCTAAAAGATCCGTCTCTCTAAGAGGAACTCAACAAAGCTGACGGCATGTCAATCGGGCGTCCGTAGCTCAAGATATGAGCGTTTCCGCTCCGAGGGCCCGGTTGGTTTCGTGTACGAACCAACCCGGCCGAACTCAAAGTATTCCTAAACTTTGAGTGCAATATACCTAATCGACCGCCTCGATCCAAGGATTGCAATTCCACTGAAGGTTCGTCTATCGGAGGTCCGTGGCTCAAGTTATGGCCAAAAGACCGAAATCGATTCGAAAACGGGGGGTCCGGGCCCGGGGCGACCCGGCCCGACCCCCCTGGGTCGGTTCGAACCGGGTCGACCTGAACCAAGTCGACCCGACCCGGGTCCGACCCGGCCCGGCCGGCGGCGGTCCGGCGCGGCGGCACGGGCCGGCGCGGTCCGGCCGGCGGCGGCGCGGGCGGGCGCCGCTTGGTGCCACGCGCGGGGGGCAAGGCCCCCGCTTCTTCATTTTGGCGGCGCGGATTTTAGCCGCGCCTTTGGAGAACCGCCCCCCACCCCCTCGTGGGGGCCTGCTTTGAGGAAAACCGGGGGGCCGCCTGCCCCCCTTAAAGAAACCCCCCCCATAAATGGGGGGGGGTATTTGTGTTGGCCGGGGGAATTAAATTCCCCCGATTTTTCCCTTCCGGCCGGCCCACCTGGCCGGCCGGTTCTTCTTCAACAGACCGGCGAGCCGGTCCCCTTCCGGCTTCCGACACCGGCGGCCCGGCGAGCCGCCGGTCTTCCCGTCTCGCCGCGGCCCGGAACCGGCCGCGGTGTTCGTCGTCCGGCGCGTTGCGACGACACCGCACCCCTCCGCCGCGGCCCCGCTCCGGCCGCGGCGCCTTCGATTCCCTTCGACGCGGCGCGACGGCGTCACGTTCATGATAAACTTCCCGTGGCGCGGCGCGACGACGCTGCGCGATTATAGCCTTGCGATTTCCGCCTGGTGCGACAGCACCACGCCATCTCGTACATCCGCAAGGAAATAATATTCAAGAACAGAGGAGGGGGAATTTGTCCGTGTTTGTGCGGTCCGGCCCCCCTCTCGTTAGTCGATAACACTTAACAATAAACCTCAAAAAAAAATTCAATCTAGAACCAAGAACGAGAATAAATAATTAACCAACAACAACCCCTACCTTGGTTCAAGATCGATGATCGTCAATGATCCGCAAAAGACAACGTCGCGGAGGTCGGGTGTCGCGGTAATCGTTCTTCAAATCCGTTGACGAAGAGGTACGTCCGAAGAGGTACGTCGTTGGCGAATCTTCGTAAGCCGACGAAGGAAGTTCGAGGAGGAAGCGGCGTTTCCTTTCGTTGACACGGAAGACGTCGTCGATCATTGGAGACAACCGGCTACGAAGAAGAGAGGAGCGGTGTTCTTCGTCGGAGCTTGAGCGTTCTTCGTCAAAGTTTGAAGAAGAAGGAGGAGCTCTCAAATCCTCTCAAGATGGCTAAACAATTCTAACCAAATAAAATAAGCTAAGGGCTTATTTTATTTACTCAACCGAACCATTTGAATTTCAAAGGTTTGAATTAAGACAACTCAACCCATTAAATAACCCAACTTGCCAACTTAATTTAAAAGGGGAGTTTAAGAGAGAAGATGAGGGGATGGGGTTCGTGTGGGTCCCACCACACTTAATCCTCCCAAGGGAGGTTAAGTGGATGTGGGTCCCACCTTTAACTCCCTTTGGGAGAAGTTAACCAACAAAATAAAAATAAAAAGTGTTTCCACATTTTTATTTAACTTCTTATGATTTCTCCCAAAAACTAACTTTCGACCCGCAATAAACGCAACCTCAAAAAAGGTCCCCTTAAGAAAATATCAGCGCTGCGAGTTCATCGGTGCCCTCAGAATTTGATTCCGGGCACCGGTTCAAAAGTTAGAAATTCCCGCTCGTTCGTTCACTGAACGTACCCGAGCCAAACTTCAGAAATTTATTCCGGGCACTCCGGGCCTCGAAATCAGGTGCCGTTAGAAACCGCGCTCTTGTAAAATTCCAAAGAAAATTAAGAAAAAAATTTCCTTGAATTTTACGGGTCTTTACAAAGAGAGATTGCCTAGTGTTCCGAGGAAAAGTGTTTTTCATCAGTGGATGAAGGTAGAATCTCAAAAGAGCATCTATCTATAACTAAGGATGTATTCATTAGTGATAATTAAGACAGCTACATGTCTATAAAATACTACTGGATATTCTAAAGAAACAGTGAGATCACTTCAGTTCAGTGAGTAGTGAGTTCTCAAATTCTGAATGGTTGTAAACTAGGTGGGAAAGTGAGTCTACTTTGAACTTGTAAATTGCTGTCTGTTTTTATTGGATTTGGTATATATACACATTTCCAATGTATGGTCCTTAGAAATAGCTTGGTGAGGGTGAACTAAGTAAAATTGTTGTGTCATGTGTATGCTTTAAGATTTGTTCATACTCTACAACATGAATTATAGAGAAGAGAGTTTTGTCTAACAACGAAACAAGATCAAACGGGTAGTTGTTTTAATCTGTCATACCCTGATTCACCCCCCTTAAGGTATCTAGCCTTGTAGACCCAACACACACCACATCGACCACTACCATTTTCACCATTTCTCTAAAAACTACATCCATTTGCGACTAGAGAACAACAAAATGTTATAATCGGTATGTATTGTGGTTCTCTCCCCTTTCACATCACACAACAACCATGTGAATGTGTAACATTATTTTTTTATCTGTTAACTTTTGGAATTGATTTTTACATTCCAAATTTAATATCCTAATGCAAGAAAAGTGTGCATATTATTCTTTACTACATTGAGGCACCTATGTTTTGTTACAATGTGAACTACTTGAATATCTGGTGTGTGTTTTTAGGATTATATTGTTGGATAACTATTATAACTTTCTAATAACTTTTGGAATTAATTTTGACATTCTAAATTTAATTCAAGATGACTATGAATATTATTCTTTACTTAATTATGGAACCTGAGTTTTATTGTACGATGGACTAATTGAATATCCCATATGTGTTATTAGAATTAGTTATTTGGATAACTATTACAAAAAATTATCTATTAACTTTTATAATTGATTTTTACATTCCAAATTTAATATACTAATGCAAGATAACTATGAATATTATGCTTCACTACACTGAGGAACCTATGTTTTGTAACAATAATTTCTACTTGAATATCTGGTGTGTGTGTGTGTGTGTGTGTGTTATTGGCATTGGTTTGTTGGAGAACTGTTATACTTAATTATCTTTTAACATTTAATTTTTTTTTAACATTCCAAATTTAATTTCCTAAGGTAAGATAACTATGAATATTATTATTTATTGCAATGAAAATGTAATTGGAACAATTATACATCTAAAAGGATTAATTTTTTTTTTCTATCATCTACTTTTTTCTATCTATTTCATGAGTGATTCCCTCTTCGTATGAATTATTTCCATGAATTTTAAGGGTTATTCTAGGCATTGTTTCAATATTTTTCTTTACAATAGGATACTTTTTACTAGTTCCATTATTTAATTAATTTTTCATGTAAGTTATACTCATGTATGACATCATGAACTAATCTATTCCTAAAGTGAGATGACACCAAATTCCCTGATGGTTACATGTTAAATAATGATATTCAAAAATGTTGTATATTTGTTCTTACCATTATATTTTTTCCAATATAATTTTGATAAAAATATTTTTTAAAACTATACATTATCATTGTGATGATGTATTTATATAAATTTTTATTGTTTACAGATAAAAGGGGTCATGGAAATGTGATGCTTAAAGAATAGTTGGTGGAAACAACCTATAATGTGGCTGAATGTGTCAATAACTGGTATATAATGTATCACTGTGATCCAGGTAGCTTCTATTATTTAATCAATATCTATTTCATTATTTAATATATATTTCCTTTTCTATTACAAATAATAATAAAACTTATTTCCACCTCACCGAAACTAGTAATAGGTACAAGCCAGAGGTTATACATACCATAGTAGGGCATGTTGTTGAAGTATAATTCCATAGCTATATTCATTCAATAGTAAATTTATTAGATGTAGGTGATGAATTGATATTGTTTCCCAATTTTTCATTTGGTAATAATTAAACCATTGGTAATTTTACATCCTTTAATTTAACTCATAGTTTTGAGAAAATTTGTTTTAATGATTTTTTCTTGAGAACTAATTGAGAATGTTAATGTTTAGGTTTCTCTAAATTGATGAGGATTAGAGATCAATTTTATATAGGATGTTTTTTATGATATCTTAAATGAAATTTTTTTTTGATGGAATTTAGGTAATAGATATACCTAAATACATGTTTTTTATAACAAATTATATTTTACTAGTTTAAAAATTTTTATATTATAGGTCTTTATACAAAAAAGTGTAGATTTTTTCCTCATTATTCTTCTCATGGTTTCATTTAGAATGAATTCCTTCCAACTCAACTCTATCTTTAAAAACCTTAAAAGTATTAGACAACACACCTTCCAATTCATTTCACATGTTTTTCATTAATTTTTGAGACTTCCATGCCTTTATCCATGGGTATGTTGCTTAATTATCCTATTAAAATAAATAAGTATAATATTTTTTTACAAGTAAACTACATATTACAATTCCTCATTGACTACATATGGATTAATACATTTTTTATTATACTCATTATAGTCATGAATTGTGGGTTGTTTTCTAAAACTAACATAGATACATTCAAAGTTAACATCACTGTTTAATATTAATATTAAAATTATTCTAAATTTCATATTTCATAAAATATTATATTTTCACATTATTGATTATCATAGGTTCATAGTATGCATTATTAAATTATTCCAAAGATTTCACACATGAATTTTGATTCCCAAGTAACTTTTTATGTTCTCCATTTCTTCTTCCATTAATTATGGCATTTTTTAGGGAGAAATTTTTCTTTCCATGAAATGACCTGACCCCAGAATCCCAAATCCAGTGAATTTTTTATTACATTGGGATAGATACAAGCTTCAAATCCAAAAGGGACAAATAGTTTAGCTGTTTTGGAAAACCATATTTCATAAACGATGCCCGCAACACCATGAGTTTCAATAAAATAATTATTTCAATTAATAAATGAATTATAATTTAAGTAAATAATATTATAAAATATTTTAATAAAACCATGTGATTTAATTTAACTGAAATTAAATTTTATTACTTCGATTATTTTTAAAATGAGATTTTTTTAAATACACGATGACATATTAAAATAATATAAATTAATTCTACTTTTATGAAATGTAGTATCATGAAATGATACTTTATAATATATTGTTTTAATAAATAAAAATAATTATAGGTAATATTATTATAATAAATTTTTTAATAAAATTATAATTTTATATTATAACTATTTTAATTAAATATTAAAATTATGCATGTCATTTAAAGTTATTATTTTAATGTATTATATGTTGAAATATTAAAAATGTCAAATATTTAAGTGAAATTATTTTGTAAAAAATACATTATTCATATTTACATTCTATTATTTTTTATGTTGTATAATTTATTGAAATAAATAGACATTGAATATTTACAGTAAGATGTTTTATTATACAAATGTTTTTAAAAAATGTATTAATAAAAGGAATGTCATTTTTATTTGAAATGTGATTAGATTATAAAATATAAATTATAAATTATAACTTTTAATGTTGAAATTAAACATTATGATAATATTTATATAATGTTTATTTAAGAAATTACATATATAATAAAAATGATAAAATAATAAAAAAGTAAAATTGTGTATAGGGATAAGGGGAGGTCTGTTCGAGTCGTGTCGTAGGGGGATCAAAGTCGCACAATGGCCTCGAGCAGAGGGAGATGAGCCAGGATGGGGGTTCTTCTGAGTTTTAGTTGAGTGATGGGGTGAGTTGAGGGAGAATGCGACTGAGGAGATCAGTCGGTGATGAGGGTTCAATCAAACCCAATATTGGTTTTGGTGAGGGAGTCTGAGATAGAGGTCGAGCTTTGGGGGTTTCGAATCTGAGGGTTCCAAATCAAGTCAAAATTGAACATATCTGACCATGTTTGAGTTGCGTTAGGGTTTAGTTATTTATTTAACCTGCCGAGATAAGTGTTTTTGTTTCTAAGTGTTGTTTGTTTTCACCATAATAGTGTTTCATATGTTGGTTTCTCGTTTTTCTCCACTACCATCTTTGTCGCTCGACTATTTACTTATTTTATATGATCTTATTGTTATTTTTTAATCTACATTTGGATTATGAAAATAGCATGAATGGATTTGGTCTGTTCATGTCAATTCAATCAAAATATAAAATAAATATTTATGATTTCTTATTTGGATTTTTTCTCTGTTTTAACTTGTTTGGGTGTGGACTGTTTGATTCACTAAATTATTACATCCTTTCATGACTTCTCATATACTCTTCTTGAGTTTTGTGGCATGTATATATATATATATATATATATATAAGAATTTTTGTACATCGAGGAATCCAATTACTTGTGTTTGAAGATAAATTCTCTCTGATCCAACTCCGTTCTCTCTTCGTATCACTGGACTAATTCCATCAGGCAGCTAGAAACCTTCTACCTGGCCCAAGTATTGTTTTGGTTCTTCATTTTTTAAGTAGGGGGACTTCTATTTATTCATTATTTTTGTGTATATATAAATTATTTCCAAACATCAGTTCATGTAGGTGTTTATGTATTTTTATGGGTGTTGCTATCATTCATGAGTAATCTAGATATGAATATGGGTATTTTAAATTTATGTAAGGGAGATTTTCTATTATAAGGTGTTATTAGATTTATTTTCTATTCCATAAGGGGTATGTTTTAGTAGTTTTATTTCTAGATTTAATTATTGATTATTGATTATATTGTGTATAAATATTTTATGTTAATCAACAAGGGTCTATTTTTTTGTTTTAAAGGAAATTTTATTTTGTTTACTATAAACATTGGTTTAATCGATAATTTAAAAACAAGGATGTGTTTTGTTTAAAATTTTATGTTGTCAAATTTATATTTACCGAAGTTTTTTGTAAGAATGATTTTATGTCAAAATGGATATTACAAATTCCATGTGTATATATATTAATTTCTGATTTTATGTTTATTTTATTTAAGAATGAATATATATATATTCTGACATATTAAACAATTGTTACATGTTTTGAATGGGCAAGCGAAAAATGTATAAATTTTTTATGAAATTATTTTCAATCCATAAGGATATATGTATATATATATATATGAATTTTATGGGAAATTCAAGTTCTATTTAGAAATTTTAATTCATTATTATGTTTATAAATAATTTTAAGTTCAAGATTGTTACATATTTAAGCATCATCATTTATTTTAGAAATTAAACAAGTATTATATTTAAGTTATATATATGTTTAGAAATTTAAAGTTGACGATTTAAAATTCTATAAAATGAAAATCATGTTATATGATCCTTGACATATGGCCATACATCGATAATTTCTAATGACACTTCATACATATACATACAAAAAGATATATGTATTCACATATTTGTATAAGAATTGAATAAATTCTATGTTTATCAAAACTACCATCAAATAGATGTTTATGGGTATATAAATGAAATGTTTAAGTACATATATGAAAATTGGTATTTACGGTAATTATGAAAAGTGTATATATCAAGAGATTTGGTTGTTCCAAGTCTAATAAGTAAATATTCATGATGGTTTATATTTATAAATTTATATATGAGTGCATGTGAAATTAATGTTTGTTTATGTCTTAAAATAAAACTCCAGTGAAAGTATATATATAAGTAAAGCAAAATTAAAATGTTTTCAGAAAAATCAGCATTTGAACATTGTAAATATGGAAGGTCATTAGGGATTGAACTCATCCTTCACTAAGTGGGTAGACCCAAGATTGCCTTCAACGATTCAAGTGTCCTCAGAATAATGTTTTTTTTCCGAATATTGCGTATTGTTTTCTAAAAAAATTAGAATACGTTTAAATCAATTTTTGAACTTAAGTATTTTATAAAAAGTGATATAGTATTTTTAAGGCTTATGTAATTTCAAATAATGTTTTTAAAATGATATTTACAAATATATTGTCAAAAGTGTTTACAAAAGAATATTTTTAAAATTATTTATCAAAACTTTTAAAACCCCTTACTGTGTATATCCAATGCTCACCCCAGGTTTTGAAATATTTTCTATAGTTATAGTAGAGTTCTGATATTTTTCAATTTGTTTATAGAGTTAGTGCTCGCAATGGATTTTATTTATTTATTTTGTTTTGTATATTTTGGTTAAGTTGTAAGGTTTGTTTAATTCTCCACAACCTAGACCGGTAAAAGATCCTCATGTATAATTCAAATGTGGTGTTTTTATTATGTTTCATTTATTTTAAAAAATGAACTACATTTATGAGGTCTGAGTCCTCTAGCTCGGGCTTGGGTCATTATACTTGGTATTAAAGGAACAGTCTATACTACTTTACAATACGATGTTGTCGCCTAAGCAGTAGAGTTTAGAGTTTAGCGGTCCTAGTTTTCTTAATTCTAAAAATGGAATTCAGAATTTTCTAGAGTGTGACGAATGAATTGCGAGGACACAATTCTTTTGATGGGGGGATAATGTAACCCCCAGAGTTTCAATAAAATAATTATTTTAATTAATAAATGAATTATAATTTAAATAAATAATATTATGAAATATTTTAACAAAACAATATGATTTAATATAACCGAAATGAAATTTGATTACATTGATTATTTTCAAAATGACATTTTTTTAAATACATGAAGACATATTAAAATATTATAAATTAATTATACTTTTATGGAATGTAGTATCATGACATGATACTTTATAATATATTATTTTAATAAATAAACATAATTAAAGGTAAAATTATTATTATAAAAAAATATAAAATAATAATTTTATATTATAACTATTTTAATTAAATATTTAAATTAAACATGTCATTTAAAATTAGTATTTTAAAGTATTATATGTTGTAATATTAAAAAAAAAATATTTTATGTAACATTATTTTTAAAAAATGAATTATTAATATTTACACTCTATTATTTTTTTAAGTGGTATAATTTATTAAAATAAATAAAGATTAAATATTTATAGTAAGATGTTTTATTATACAAATGTTTTTAATAAATTTATTAATAATATAATTATTATTTTTATATGAAATTTGATTCGATTATAAAATATAAATAAGAATTTATAACTTTTAATGATGAAATTAAACATTATGATAACATTTATATAATTTTTATTTAGGAAATTACATATATAATAAAAATGAAAAAATAAAAAAAAGGAAAATCATGTATAGGGTTAAGGGGAGGTCTATTGAAGTTGTGCTTTAGGGAGATCGAAGTCGCACAACGACCTCGAGTAGAGGGAGATAAGCCACGATGTGGGTTCGTTCAAGTTTGAGCCGAGCGACGGGGTGAGTTGAGGGTGAACATGATTGGGGAGATCGGCCGGTGGAGAGGGTTTAATCGAAACCAAGATCAGTTTCCGTGAGGGAGTCCGACATGGAGGTCGATCTTTGGGGATTTTGAATATGAGGGTTTTGGATCGAGTCAAAATCAAACATCCCCAACCATGTTTGAGCTGCGTTAGGGTTTTGTTTTTTATTCAACCTACTCTGGTAAGTTATTTTTGTTTCTATGTGTTGTTTTTATTCACCGTAATAGTGTTTGGTATGTCGATTTCTCATTTTTCTCCAAATCCATCTTTGTCGCTGGACCATTTACTTATTTTATGTGATCTGATTAATATTTTTTGTTCTGCTTTGCGATTATAAACATAGAATGAATTTCTTTGGTCTGTTCGTGTCAATTCGATCCAAATATTAAAAGATATATATGATTTATTATTTGGATTTTTCCCTCTATTAACTTGTTTTGGGTGTGGATTGTTTGATTCACTGAATTATTACCTCATTTCATGACTTCTCGGATACTATTCTTCTGTTTTGTGGCGTGTACTTATATAAGAAATTGTGTACATAGAGGAATCCAATTCCTTGTGTTTAAAGATAAATTCTCCCCAAGCCAACTCAATTCTCTTTTCTTTTCACTGGTCCAATTCCATCTGGAAGGGTCAAACCTTATGCCCGACCCAAGTATTTTTTTGGTTCTTCATTTTTCAAGTAAGGGGACTTCTGTTTATTCTTTATTATTGTGTATGTATAAATTATTTTCAAACTTAAGTGAATATAAGTGTTTATATATTTTTATGGGTGTTTCTATCATTCATGAATAATCTAGTTATGAATAAGGGTATTTTAAATTTATGTAAGAGATATTTTCTATTATAAGTTGTTATTAAACTTATTCTATATTTTGTAAGGGGTATGTTTTAATAGTTTTATTTATAGATTTGATTCTTGATTCTTGATTATGTTGTGTAAGCATATTTTATGATAATCAACAAGGGTATGTTTTGTTTTTGAAAGGAAATTTCATTTTCTTTACTATAAACATTGGTTTTATAGTTAATTTAAAAACAAGTATGTTTTCAATGTAAAATTTTATGTCGTTGAATTTGTATTTACCAAAATTTTGTGTAAGAATGAATTTATGCCAAAATGGGTATTAAAAGTTCCATGTGTATATATATTAATTTTTGATTTTATGTTTATTTTATTTATGCATATGTATATATTTATAAATAAATAAATATATATATATATATATTGATGTATTAAATAATTGTTACATGTTTTGAATGCGTAAGAAAAACATGTAAATTTTTTGGATGAAATTATTTTCAATATATAAGGATATATATATATATATATATATATATATATATTTGTATATGCATATATGTATATATGACTATTATGGGAAATTCAAGTTCTATTTAGAAATTTTAATTCATGATTATTTTAATTTTAAGTTCAAGATTGATATATATTTAAGCATCATCATTTATTTTAAGAAATATGCAAGTATTAAATTTAAGATATATATATGTTTAGAAATTTAAAGTTAACAATTTCAAATTATATAAAATGAAAATAATGTTATATGATTATTGACATATGGCCATACATGGATGATTTCTAATGAAACCTCATACATATGAATATGAAAATATATACGTATCCATATATTTGTATAATCATTGAATAAATTCTACATTTATCAAAACTATCTTCAAATAGATTCTTATGGGTTTATGAATGAAATTTTTAAGTACATGGATGGCAACTAGTATTTCAGATAATTATGCAAAGAGTGTGTATCAAGATATTAGGTTGTTCCAAGTCTAATAAGTGAATATTCATGATGGTTTATATTTATGCATTTATATATAAGTGTGTGTGCAATTAATGTTTTTTTATGTCTTAAAATAAAACTCCAGTGAATGTATATATATAATTAAATCAAGATTTAAATGTTTTATTAAAAATCGATGTTTGAACATTGTAAATATGGAAGGTCATTGGAGAGTGAACCCATCTTTCTCCAAGTGGGTGGGCTCAAGACAACCTTCAACGATTCAAGTGGCATCGGAATAATGTTTTTTTTCAGAAGCTTGCATATTATTTTCTAAAAAACACTAAAATACACATAAAGTAATTTTGTAATGTAAGAATTTTCTAAAAAGTGATATAGTATTTTTAAGGCATAAGTAATTTTAAATAATGTTTTTAAAATGATATTTCAAAATGTATTGTTGAAAGTTTTTTCAAAAGAATATTTTTAAAAGGATTTATCAAAGCTTTTAAAACCTCTTACTGGGCATATCCAATGCTGACCCCATGTTTTGAAATCTTTTCTATAAGTACAGTTTAGTTCTGATGGTGTTCCCTTTGTTTATTGAGTTAGCACTCACAAGGTATTTTCTTTTAGTGTATTTTGTTTTGTACAGCTTGGTTAAGTTGCAAGGTTTGTATAATTTTCTAGAAGCTAGACCGGTAAAAGATCCTCATATGTAATTCAAATGTTGTTTATTTATTATGTTTAATTTATTTTAAAAAATACACATCATTTATAAATGTTGATTCCGGTAGCTCGGGCTTGGGTCCTTATAATACCCATAATACATTGGGAAAATAAAATAAAAACAAGATACATAATAAAATTAAATAAACAGAATCCTTGAAACTCATTCAAAGGAATCTTCTTCATAACATGGGGAAAGAAAACACAATAAGGGTGATCTCAAATACTCGGTAAGGGTAAGTACAACAGAAGCAATAATGAATTGATGAGAGTAAGTCAACATGGCGAGGTAAATAACTAATAACATATGTCATTCAAATAAATGGAAAAGTCAAAATCAATATGGCAAGGTATGAAACTGAAAACACATTCCATTAAATCAATAAACTATGAATAAAATGATACACAGATATATCAACGCAATAATCTCATGGATAATAATAATTAGTTAATTATCAATAATGGAAATTCTTAATTATTGGATGTCATGCTTCCCAAGAACATGATACCTTTACCATCATATTTCCTAGGATCATGATACCTCTACCTTTATCGTAGGGTTTGCATTAATCGGTCCCCAACCCATAGGGATTACATTAACCGGTCCCCGGCCCATGTAGTGTTTGTCCAAAGCATTCCTCATACAGTGAAATAATCAATATAAATCATAAAAAAATATACCTTATAAAATATAAATATTGAATAAAAGATGAAAATTTATCCATAATTACCTAGTGGAGGATAAGTAAAAAAATGGTTTTTGACTTTTATAAATAGAAATATCCTTGAAATATTTTTAAAATATTCTTTAGGAAAAACATATTTAAACATTCTGAAGTGTCTCATACCACTTTGAAACATTTGAATCATAATCCCCATGAAGGAATAACATTAACTGAAACTTAAAATATCATGAGAATAATAATATTAATTATAAAACACGTTAAATGGTAGTATATACACCATATAAAAGTGAATTGGTTCATAACAACATATAAGTCTCAATGGAATGTAAATTGAGACGAAATCCCTTACCTTGAGTCCGACTTGTCACATGTGTCTTTATATTCCTAAATAATAAAATTAGGTTAATTATTTACTTGATTTAGAACCTTTTACAAGTTTATTATTACTTTTAATTCACTTATTACAATTTTTTATACAACTACATAAATAATTAAGTTTACATCAGGTGTTTTGACCAAATTCGGTTAGTGTGATAAAAATGAATTTGATATGTTAACTACGGTCAAAGGGGTCATTACATAAACATATCCAGGATAATAATCATTAAATAATTATCATATTTATACATAAATTTTACTTTTAAAACCAATCATGAAATATGATTATGAAAAATGAACCAATGTTACAATCATGAAGAATGTAGGCCGTATGTACGCATGAGTAACATTCCCATTTTTCAATGATCTTTATGGAAAGAAGGTAAGTAACATTATATCTTTATATAATGATCATTATATTATAAATAACATATTATTTAATAATTTATACCTATATATATAATTCTTGTGATGTAAAAGGAATCACATTGTGTTGAGGAGGTAGTAGTCCACACACACACGACCGACGTTATAACTTTTTAGTGTGAAAAGGGTAATAAAGAAAATGATATATTATATTTACATAAAGATAATTATGCAATGTATATCATATATATGTCATTTATTTCACATATTTTTAATTAAAATAATCTTTTATACATTTTATGTATCACGTGAATGAATCACATTGATTTGAGGAGGTGGTAGTCCACACTTCTACAAATGATGTTATTATATTTCCACAAAATAGAAAGAATAAAGGTATCTGTTATATAAGAATTCCAGAAGCATAAAAATATTATAAATATCATATATATCATATATAAATATAGTTTCAATGATAATTCTCAACCATGAAATGTGGTAAAGGAAAAAATTAACAACATCATTTCGTGAGGCGGTAGTTCACCATACAAAAGAACAGTAAGTTTGTTACCCATTAGATGGAAGTTTGTGTAAGTATAAATAGAAAACTTATAATAAAAACATAATAGTATATTGAGGATACCAAGGTTATTATATAATCATGTAATAAGAAGATTTTAGGTTTGGAGAATGAAAATAAAATAAAAATAGCTTAAGGATGGATGTTACCTCTTATTCGGATAAATCCTTTTAGTTTGCACCAAAAGGATTTGTTTGATGGTTTTATACCCTAATGGATGATTATAGGATGAGGGAAAGAATTTTTAGAGATTATTTTACTAGATTTTGGGCAATAAAAATGGCTTTAGAGGTGTGAGGAAGTGTGTGTGGGGGGGGGGGGTGAATGGAATTTTATAGTGGAGGAGTGACATTCCTGTAAATTTTTTAAAAGGGAATTCCACTTACGTATTTCCTATGACAAGTTTCTACAATAATGGTCCAAATTAGATCCAATTTATTATAAGGTATAAATATTCCTAGAAAATATATTTTTGATAATTTTATAGGTCATTTTGGGCCTTAAGTTTAAGGTTTAGTCCTTTCTTAAGCTGATTTTTCTTTTAATTGTTATAATTAATTTTATTCATTATCACAAATATTTTTGGTAAAAAACTAATTTGGCCTTATTAGAAATTATAAATTATTATTATTCCAAATATTTAATTCATTTTTTAAAATTATAATCATAGAAGTGACATGAATTAATTTAAAATTAATCTTGTGGACGGGACAACAATGCAAGTTTTTAAAGTAAAAAATGTTCAAAAGTTTGCTATGTTTTTACAACCAATTTCAAAGTTAAATTGATTCCAATGACCTAAATTGAATTAATTGATGTAAAATTGATCTAATTAAACTTTAAAACCAATTAAAAATATAGTTTAACATTATAAATAAATAAGACAAAAAATCAATTTTGAATTAAAATTCAGTATTTTTCATTATTTATCAAAAAATGAAACTTCACGGAAAAATACCTAAAATTCTCCCCAACTGAATTTTTATGTTCATATTTCAAAAATAAAGTTTTCTTGAAATATAAAATCAATAAAAGTTCCAAAAATTGGATTTAAAATAGATTCTTCAATAAAAGACGACAAAACTACCTTTTTAACAATATTGGTTTTTATGCATAAAATCAGGGTTGTTATTTATATTATTCCTAAAAATCTATTGGATGGGTATCAAAAATATTCAATTGGATATACATATAATATATAAATTTCATTAATATCATTCACTAATAGTAATTAATTTATAAAAATAAAAATATTTCCTTTATATTCAATTGGTTTATATTTTCATTTCGTATTAATTGGAAACCAATGAATTTATATTATATTTATCTAAATAATATGTTTTCATAAGATATTTAATACTATTAATAAACACTATTTTAACAGCTGGGTTATATCTTATTATATTAAATAATAATATTTTTAATAAAATATTTTTCTTCGATAAAACTAAGTCATTCATGTTACACAAGCTGTCGGGGAAAGTGAGTCTTGTGTGTAATGCAAGCTAATCTCAGTGTTCCATGTAGAGAAAGATAAATTTTATGTTACGTGTAGGATAATATTAAATTTTTGTTTCATAAAAAGCAATATTAAATTAAAAATTAAATTTATTCTAAAAGGAAAATATTATAAAGTCTTGGGGTATTAAATTCCACATGGTCAAACATTTTTATTTAGTTTTAAATTTAATTAAAAACTATATGGTTCTTTCCAATCTTTTATTTTTTTCATCCATGTACATTTATACACTTATATATTAAAATTTTAAAACTATAGTAATAATTTCAGTTCATCGGGTTAGTAGTGTCCTAATTTTACATCCGTTATTTACACTAATACATAACTATGAATTAATGTATATATAGTTCAATTAACAAAACAAATTCATTTATTGTTTCTCTCCGCATAATCACTATTATTAATAACATGATTACATATGCATATTTAACTATATAGTTATTACATGTGGATAATTATAAGGATGAAAAAATAAGGAATCTAGATTACAATGGTGGTTATCAATAGTGCAATGAAAATATGCTGGTTATGCAGGTTTGTAAATATTTTTTGAATTATATTTTTGAAATTAGTTTGAATTTTACTTTTAAATTTAAAATATATATTCTTTAACTTCTATTATCATATTTTAGGTAAATTCAATACCTCAATTTCTTCACATGAAAATAACAAAGCGATGAACACTATTAAAATTTTGAGGTTATAAAGTTCACATTTCTTTGCATTGTCAATTCTACCCTTGCATTGTTCATTCACCTTTTTGTTAGTTTTTACAAAAAATTTCATTAAATTTTTTTTATATTACATAGATATTAATTCTCTCCCTCTTTTCTATCTTATAGTTCTTATACTATGCCATGACCCATCCCAATGGGGCCTATAGTATAACTCCCCAAACCCACATCCAATAGGCTAGGTGCTAGCGACTAGCGCCGAGTAAGCATATCACTAACATGGGAGGTCTTAGCCTAAGTACATACACACACACACACACACATCTCCAAGCCTATACAGGGATGAAATTTAAAAACAGCTAAACAACCATGCATGCATACACCTAAATCCCACAACCAAAGTACGACAAGAAGTAAAGGAAAGTAAACATGTCCAAATACAAGCTCCCCACAAAGAGACTGAAAATAATTCCAGCCTAAAAATAAAGACAGGGACTGCTATCAAGATGTCCCAGGAACACACCTTTGTCTGTCCAGTCTCACTAAGCATTGTTTGGCCCTCGTCTGTCTAGGAGTCTGTCAAAAGGTCGATCAAGTGCACAAGACATGACACATGCGGAAAAATCCCGTGTAGGGGTGAGTATAACAGTACCCAGTAGGACACCTTGAAACCACGAAGCATAAAATAAAGGAAATACAGTCAGCTCTACAGTGGTATATGTCTACTACATATATAATAAGAATATCTAAATATACTCAACAAATACACGTTGTCTAAAGGTAAATCAAAAGTGTAATACCACCATAGGATCTAAGCTCAAAATTTCCACAAAGCACTCTTCTAGGAGAACACACTACTCAGTCTGATAACACTAATAACATTCATCTGAGAGGTAGTGCTCATCAGATCTCACCATTGGAAGTACATATTGAAGGTCTCGAGAGATATGATACAGAGATGAAGATCACTCCCAAGGTCATGGGGTATACCAAAAACTCAATCTAGATTAACCTGATAAGTAGAGGATATGTTCTCGTGTAGTGTTGGTCATGAAGATTCCAAGAACTCCACCTAAGTCACGAATATGTACAGATGATCTCACTCCGGGAATCATAGAAGGATTCCAACAACTCTATCCAAGAAGTCCCGCTAAGGGGATCGTTGTCCTATTTGGGGGAAGCAATTCCATACTAACCCTGGGGGATTGGATATAGGGAATGTAACCTAACGAAACCTGTTCAATATACAGAGGAAAACAACTCTAAACCATGTTTTATAAATCACACTGCGTGTAGTAGGGTTAAACGTTGTGTCCCTTAACCTCGAGTCATGCCCGTGTAAACATCCCATGTCTCTTACCCGTGTTCGTGTAATAGTACACGACGTGTTGGCTGTCTGTGTACTCTTCCCATGTACCAATACACAGGTATGCTCGTGTACACCATGCCAAGTCATGTTTGTATGGGAGTACACAACATGCCCATTCATGTGTACTCCATATATTGTTCGTGTACCCTCTGAGGTACACGCCAAGCCACCAGAAAGTGGCCACTCACTGTGTGACAGGTCACAGGCCGTGTGATACTTAACATTCTTGGAAACACTAGAAACCTCTAAGAGGGGCCCACATGTCGTGTAACCCTGGATTACACACTGTGTGGTTCACATTTTTACAGAAACATTGTTATTTTATTCTGCTTGGGCCCATGTCGTCGTCACCTGGAAATCTGTCCTTGTTTGTAATGAAAATCAAGGATCTAATCTGGGTGAACCTCGCCACAGCTGTTTTCCGTATTTCGTCCCTTCGATCTATTCGGAAATAGGTCATGTTCATCGTACTTTTTTGCGCCTCAAAGAACATGAAATTGGGTACCAAAAATCATCTAATATGTCACTTCTTCAATCGTCGTACCACCATCGTGTCATGTCAATCTTAGATCTATGTTATTGGATCATTACACCAAAAAATGGGTGTGTAGCAATCAATTAATCGGGATATGTCAAACCACGAGCCAAACAAAGAACACCCGTGATAAACGAAGAATCAGAGGATAAAAGAATAAGAGTAATCAAGAGGAATGGGCCTCGGTCGATGTTTGTGTCAACCTAGATTCATTACCATTAGAACAATGAATGAAGAGATAACAATTAAATCATGAAAAAAAATTATCCCAATAAAATCCCCACAAATAAACCCATTCAGCAAGGTGATCGATCTACGAATCAATTTGTTGGTCAATTGATTCAAGTTTATCATAGAAATTAAGAATGAGGAAAGAATCCTATCAAAAGAAATGAACAACCTCGATTTTTTTCGATCACTAATGAAGAATGTTGTAGCGTCGTAGTCATTGGTGAGATCCTTCAAATTCATTGCACGTCGATTGTCGATGCAAGATTCATTAGAAGTTCATCTTAAGAGAGATCCTCCAAATCTCTTTCCAATAGCTCCAAGGTTATGCAACTAACCATGGAATTGTTTCATAGCAGTCTACTTAAAGACTCATCATTCGTTGCGTCAATGAAAAAAATAAAATAATTTATTTAATTATTTTATTCATTTACATGATCGCAATGACTTTTCCACAAAAAACCCTCACCAACAAAGGTTATGTCGTGCCTATGGTAAATCTCACATTCTAAACTCAATGGTCCCCTAAGATTTATGATCCAAGACCCCATTTAGAAGTTATTGAACTTTTTTAGGACAATTTCATGCATGTGTAATTTAATATATTTAATATATTTCAAAAATTTATTTCGAGTAAACCAGGTCTCAGAATCGCATGCCATCTTAGATTTTGGTCTAAAAAATAATCCATACAATATCCAAAAATAACACATGGAAAATTAGAGTCATTACTTATTAGATAGGGTTAAATGAAACATGTTAATTGAAAATTATTTTAATCTTTTTATTGGGTAATTGATTTATAGTGGAATAATGTGGTTGTTTTGTCCATGGACATATATTTCCTTCCAACATGAATCAAATAGGTGTTCTCCGTCATTTTACCTCATCCATTTATAGAATCCTTGAAAATTGATTTTTTTTCTTGAATTGTTTTCTATAAAAGGAAGTTTTTACACCTGAGTCATCATTGAGATTTCTTCTAAATATTTTTTATGCCCCTAATATTATTTTAATAGGTTCTTCTTGCATGAAAATAATCTTAAATTAAAATTTTTAATCATTGACATTTGTTTTAGATATGAATAATGAACTTAGCTTTAAATTTTTATTTGTAATGGCCATTGCTGATTTTATTTCTTTATTCTTTTTTTATTTGTATAATTTCATTGTTCCCTATTAAAAATCCTAAACAATTTATTTTCATTGACTGGTTTCTGAGATCAAGGGGGTGATTTAAAAAGTGATATAAATAAAATAATGACATTGGGTGAATAGATTTTTGTAATGCATCTTTCTCAAATTCATATTGATATGTGAACACTTCTTGAAAGATATAATAGATCAATTTTAAATTGAATGAATGCATTTTTTCATTTATTTTACATTTTTGTTAAAACTATGAAATCCTTTCCTTTAATTTTTCATGAAAATCAACAAAATATCATCATAAATAAAAATCTATAACACAAGAAAAATTGGGGCGATAATTAAATTCAAATTTATTAAAATTTTAATCAATAATTTAATGTTTTAGTTCATTTGTTTAATTTAATCATATCAAAATCTCTGATAAACTCTAATTGATCATTGTTTAAAAATGTAACTATATTCCCAACTGTGTCATATTTCCTATATTCCCCATAATTTATCAAGAAAATTTATTTATATATGATTTTTAGTTATTTCCCAAACATTTATAATATTTTCTAAGAATTTTTTATTTCTATATTAATAATTTTTTTTAATTTTTTACTTGTATTACACTATAATGTAGTCTTTATTTGTGATTTAGATTTGTCCAATATTCATATGAAAGAAAAAATCTCAAAAAAAATATATTCATTTGTGAAAATTAAACCATGAATTATAGACCAGTGCTATCGCATGGATGGAGTACAAGTATACTTTTAAACCTAACATGTTTCAATAATTATATATATATATATATTGTATCTATTAAATGTATGTTTTCCTTGATCTTTAGTGTCTTCCTCCCTACTAGACGCTCTTCCTTGCTCTCCTCTCTTCTTGACATTCTGCTCTTGTATCGCCCTCCTCTGGGATTTTACCACGATTTCTGTGTGATGGTTTCCTTGTCGATTTATCCTATGTCTCGCGGTCTCCTTATAATCAATTCCCCCATGAATCATTCTTTATGTTCCCTCCACATGCGCATACCTCTCTATTTGTCCCTCAAATTCTGTCTCTGTTGTCCAGGCCTCAATCTAGCATCATCCTTTCACCGACCACTGGTGACACCCGAGGTCTGTCGCTCTCTATAAATCCACCCACCTTTGTCATATTTTTCAACAACCTTAATATTGGTGATTTATTCTTCATGATCCAATATCATTTCTCCAATGAGGTTCCCAATCGTCAGTCGATCGACATCACTGAGTGCTCTCGAGTCCACCAAACCAAATCTGCTTCGCATTTACCGTTAGGTTAACTCAAAGAGCTCTGTATTCATCACTTATTCACCATAGGTAGGATTCATCCTTGGGTTTAATAGGTCGACATCCAATATCTAATATTCCATCCTATTTTTGCGAACATCCTTAGCCAGCATCAATCTCAAACAACCTCCAAATCAACCGACTAATTCTTTAATATTTTCCTTCAAATATCTGAGTCCCCCTTAATACAACTTAGCCCAAATACGATTAACGACTTTGGACCCCCTTATTTTAGATTTGTATCTCTATGTTTTTGTTTCATTATTTGATGCATGTTCTGCCAAATGTGGTGTTATTTCTGATCTCTACTTTGATACTGTATTACATAATCATTAAAATTATGCCTAATGAGCTTACATGTATTCTTTGATTCAGGTTGCCTCCATCTCCAATTTTTGCATGTAATGGTAACAAAGATTCAAGGTGATTTCTCATCGAGACAATTATTTCTTTTGTATTTCTATTTTCATAAATAGCTGGGGATGCTTTTATCACAAATAGTATTGATAGTTCTAACCATTAATTTCATAGGGATCAATATACCATTATTTTTGTCATATATAAAAAGGTGGGAAAATCATTTTATGATTCTCATCAATTTTTTATATGCATGTACCTTGTTGTATATTGTTTCTTATTTCTCCACATATATTTTTCTATTAATTCTAATTTAAATTTATATTCCTGGTGTTTCTTACACGTGACATTCAATCCCC
Source organism: Viscum album (assembly GCA_963277665.1). Lineage (NCBI taxonomy): Eukaryota > Viridiplantae > Streptophyta > Magnoliopsida > Santalales > Viscaceae > Viscum > Viscum album. The sequence continues at coordinate 6,265,826 of OY728147.1, forward strand.
AACCATAGTGATTTTTTTCAGTACAAGTTCTTTTCTATGCCACTAGTGTTGCACACCACTCCAAGAATGATTTACATAATGGAAAACCATACTTTAGCATGTTGTGTATGTCTTAATAGATATGTTGTATGTTGTATATGTTTTCATGTTGTATGTTTTTGTTAGTATGCTGTGTTGGTATGGAATTCCATAACATTAGTATGTTGTATTTTATATTACCATGATGTATATGCGTTCCCATTCAATGTTGGCGTGTTGTATTTATAGTATTCATTGTATACGCAGCTGACATTTTGCAATGTGTTTCTTGTAATTGTTACTATACCATATTTACTGGTCGCATTTTGTATCTATATTCTCTTAGAATGTTGGTAGCAAGTTATATATGTTTACACACTGTCATGAATGAATAGTCTTTGGAATATATTTTTCCTATTAAAGCATGACACAATTCCAATTATTTTATTCCCTTAATAGGTTCAAAACATTCTACATGGTCAATAATTTAGTTCATATATTTATATTTTCATCTAAACTATCGTAGTGTATTCCTCATAGGTCGAAGACCATTGGTAATATTTCATCCTCTGAATGTTGTTTCCCTATGATAATGAAACTTCCATTTATCTTCTCTACATTTGATTTTATTTCTTTTTTCTCCCTTAAAATTTCATATGTTCTTCCCCCCCCCCCCTAAAATTTCATATGTGTATCTCCTTATCAAGCATTGATATCTGGTAATCATGCATCCTCTTCAGTTTCCCCGTGATCTTTAAATTTCCATTTCCTTTCTATACACTTTATTTTTTCCCTTATAATTCCATATGTGCATCTATTTATTAAGCATTGATCTAGCTTGGTTCCTTCATTGATCTATCTTCATCGAATCCAAGGAAACTTCATGTACATGCATATATCAATTACATATTCATTTCATGAACCTAATTGATCATCTAATCTATTTACTTTCAACAGTATTTTTCCTTGGACTACTTCCAATTGGGTAGTAGTTGCAATAAAACTTATATTTATTTTCTTCAATGATTCTATCAGACCCTCATATACGTTGTCAAATTTTTAAATGTTTTATAATTATAAATTGGTTTTCCATTTTTTATTTTTACTATGACTTCTTCTTTATATCATTTTTAAACCTCTATTTATGTTGTACTAATGTTTTTCCAACTTTTAAAAATTGAATTCTATAAATTACATACATTTCAATTTTTTATTTTATTAAATAGAAATGTGAACAGATCCGTGCATTTGGAGATGTATGTTGTGTTGCATGGTCTGAGAGAGGATCTATTACAAATCCTCAAAGATACTAACATGGGTGTTCCCACTAGACCAATGGAGGATAAAATCCCTAGAAGTGATGGTACTTTCAAATTGATGAGACCTGAAGTTTATGAAGCTATGTGGAGGGGAAACATATTGTTCTTCGAGCTATATGTGATCTACGACCTCGAAGTTTCAATTTCAAATCTGGTCATCCCATGAGGCCACACGTTATTCCACATCACTATCGCCACACCCACCACCTCCGCTGCCGAGTTTTTTAGTTGGATCATTGGTCGACACCCTGACCTTCTGACGGCGGTGGATGAGGCCGATCAAACCACTCTTCACATGGTGGCGAGAACCTTGGTGTGATCAAAGCCCTGATCATCATGAGGAAAGAGAACCTAAAAAGAACTTTGCTTCTTTCTTTATTTAACAAAAAGACTCAAGTAGAACAAAGCATGACACTGCACTTTACTCTGGCCAATCATGATGGTGGTGGTACATTAGTCAAGTCGTTGATCGAGGAATGTTCAGATCCAATAGAGTTGAACCTCCAGAACAGTGAAGAGTGGCTAATATACTTGGATTCAAAGGCTAGGAATCTAGAGATCGTCAAACTATTTCTGAGGAAGTTGGGGGTCGGTGATGCTGCTAATGGAAAATCAGTGGTCCATGGGGAAAAAGATCCTGGGAAATCGGGTTAGGAAAATCCATCAAACTTGAAAATCTGTTTTCAAAATCACAAAACATCAAAATTGAAGAAACCTCTAAAACCATGTTTAATGTTGATTCATCGTGACATGAAATACATATTACTATTTGTGTAAGCAAATGTTCTTGATACTCTATTGACGAAGAAGTCATGTTTGAGTCGTTTGATGGACGAGGGATGACCCCTCATTCCTTCGCAGCCCACGCAAGAAAACTAGTCTTAGTTTCCTATATACTTGAAAAATTCATGGATTGTTTCTATAAAAGTGACAATAGTGAGGGCATATTTTTTCCAATCCATTTGATCGGAAGTAAAGGTTGAAAGAAATTCATTGGAGAGATTCTCCAACGATGCCTAGGCACCTCAGAACTGCTTGCTAAATAGGGCCGCAACATTCTTCATATGAAAACCATGGATGGAAGAGACCCGATGGTAAAGTATCCTCTAAAAAGAAGTGAGGATGGGAACATGAGGTTGAAGATGGAGAACAAAGGATATTTGGATGGAAACACCCCTTTGTAGTTAGCCTCTAAGAGTCAACATCCTTTGGTGGTGAGCATTTTAACTTGGAACAATAGTGTCCACTTCGACACAGTGGAACACAATAGTTACAAAACTATGGACATCACACGACTCTCCAATGGTTTCCCCTTCCGAAAGGCACCTACTCCCAAACTCCCAATGATGCCTCCCTTGCGTCCCTTCTTCCCATTTTCCCAGGGATTGCGACCCCTAAAGACGACAACAATCAAAATCCCCTTCTACCCATGACCCCATCCTCTTACCTATCTCTCGACATATTCCACATCTTTTATCAAAGTCAACATCGTTATATTATTAAATCAGGATCGTCTATAATTTTATTCAACTACCATGATCATTTCACTTTATGATATCTTGCAGCATCTCATAATTACAGCCTTAAAATCACCTCTAGCTCCTGCTAGACACGATGAAAAAGATGAAAAGAAGATCAATAGTGATTCTCAGTGTTATAAAGAGAGGCTGATCACTCTCCTTCTTGATTATTCTCAGTGTTATATAGAGGGGATCAACACTCTTCTACTTGTATCAACCCTTATATCTAATGTCACATTTTCTAGTGGATTCACCATCTTCAGTGGGAATGGATCCTACAGGATGGTGACCCTTCTCTCCAAGTACAAAACTCTATTTACACATTTAGATCCATCATTAATGATGCCATACTCATTGCAGCAAAACTCGAGGATGTTACTCTCGCCCATACATCTCGTAATGTGGTCTCACCTCTGATCAGAGTCTCCCTTGTGATGAGGTCTTTTACTTTCATGACTGGGTTTTTTTTGTGGTGAGAAGCTTGAGTTGACTTGCCTTTCTCATTTTGTCGATGTGTTCTATGTCTATAGGCATGATGATAATTTTATACTTTCAGATCTGTGAAAATCTATTATTAAGGAGTCGAGTATTACAGTACTTGTTTCACCATTCGTTATTTCTACAAGAATGATAATACTTTTATACTTTCATAGTGAAACTTTTATTCATTGTTTTCCTGAGCTGAAAGTATAAAAGTATTATCATGAATGAAGGGTGAAAAAAGTAGCATAATACTCGATTCCTTGATTATAGATTTTCCCAGAGTTGAAAGTATAAAAGTATCATCATGCCTATAGAAATAGAACCCATTGAGAAAATGAAGAAGGTAAGCCAGATCAGGCTTCTCACCACCAAAAAACTCTAGCCATGAAAGCAAAAGACATCGTCAAAAGGGAGACTCCGATCAGAGGTGCGGCCACCTCGACGGATGTGTGGGTAAGGGTAACATCCTCTAGTTGTGTTTCAATGAGTATGATAGTAGTAATGATGGAGATAAATGTGGAAATTGATTTTTGTACTTGGAGAGAAGGGTCACCATGTCAGAGGAACCATTCCCACTGAGTATGGTGAATCCATTGGAAAATGTGACATTATTTATAAGGGTTGATACAAGTAGGAGAGTGTTGATACCATCTTTATAATGCTGAGAATCATCAATAAGGAGAAGAATGAGCCTCTTTTTATAACATTGAGAATCACTGTTGATCTGATTGTCGGATTTTCCATCATGTATGGTAGGTGATGGACCTGATTTTAAGGCGGTAATTATGAGATGTTGTAAGATATCACAAAGTGAAATGATCATGGTAGCTGAATCAGTTGAGGTAGGATTTGCAGGAAGATGGTTGGGCGGTAGATAGGGCAAGGAAGAGAGGTTAATGTGGAGTAGGGAGGAGAACAGGGAGGAGGGGAAAACCCTAGGCGCTGTCCCCTCTTCCTCTATTCATGTATCATAGGGAACATGTGTGTGGCCTCCTCACCATCCGACCGCCCCACTTGGCATACCACCGCTCCACCACCACCTCTTGCCTTGATCACCGCCTATTAGGACTTCCTCCGACCCTGACCTGGGCCCTACGTCGTACCTCTGTCACCTCATCATGGACCAGCTTATGAAGAGTGAACAAAGATTACAGTTAGGAAAGAGATAGAGTTTTATAGAAAGGGTGGAAAAAGAGCACTGGGAATATGTGGAGCGACTAGGAGGAGAACTCACACATAAGGGGGATCCTTAAATATCACCACCGTGCCCACATAAATGGAAACACGCCTATCCCTTGGCTTCTTTATTGCGGGAAAACGATCTGTTTGGGCCCTACCCATCTTCACTCTTTCCAAAATGTTTTTAATAAAAAATCGAAATCCACAGCCATTATTGAAAATCTTTTTAAAATACCTTTTATAATGGGGGAATGACAACGGGGGACCAAAATCCCCCCCTAATACCCATTTAGGACCCATCATATACTTTTTTTGTCATAATCAATATTCAATCCAATATCTACATGATGATAAAAGCTGCGATCAATTGAATCGAATCAAAGAAAAAAAACAATGAATAAAATACTAGAACTAGTGGGAGGATCATTGCATATTATTTATAATTCATTTAATCAATTAAAGAAGTATCATGAGTGAATTCATTCTCCATTGATGAATCTAACAACAGATCTATGTTGTGTTGTCGTTGTTCTTTAGAAATCAAGAACAAATTCTCTTTAATGGTAATCCACATGTGTTCCACAAATCTCTGAACATCATCGTAGGAACCTCTGGGTGCGAGCGCAACAGATTCTATCACTTACATCGTTCACCTTTGATTGCCACAAGAATCTATTCCAAAATGCTGTCCTTAATCTCTCTAGACTCGAGATCAGGAGGTGGAGGAAGATCACACTCCATTCTTGGGGGAGTTCTTGAAGAGGGATCTCTCCATATCTTCAGAGGATTCTCTCTGAGTGTCATTGTGCGCAACACAAATGAATTGGCTCTATTGGAAAAATAATATAATCAGGATTAAATACCGCCAGGGTTTAAAAATAAATATTTACACAAGCGCAATTTAATATTTATTTAATCCTTTTTAGAACCCCATATCTAAAATAATAATAATATTATTTTTTATTTTATATGTGCTTAACTTGTGAATTAAATTAAATATTATATAATCAAATAATAATAAATATATATTATTTTTTACTGGACCTTTATACTCTCTCTGTGATTCCACCACAATATTTATTAGGCCTTAAATAATGAATATTTATTTAATAAATAAATATCATTGCATTGTTAACTAATAATAACATAAATATTATATTCACTAAATAAATATTAAATATTTATTAAATATTTTTCTCGTATTACATTCTGTTCAAAAAACAAATGAGATAATATATGTGATCAAATAAACATGAATAATTATTAAACCACACATGAGAATTATATTTATTCAACTTGTTAAATAAAAAATAATAATATATTATTTAGCTGAGATTCTGGATACACTAAGTGTGTTACCCTCTAGGTCGTTTCCTCAATGACATTAGACAAAACAACCTAAAGTCGAAGGTTAGCGTTTAACAACATGAAAAAGAACCCATAGAGAAAAAAGTTAGTGTCACAATGACAAAAAACCTTATACAGACACTTATTGTGTAATATAATCCCTTTATCAAGATATCTCTAAACAAGTAGGTTTCACACTGATGTCATTAACCTATGTTCTCGATGTCTCCTTTATTGATTTTCCGAAAATCGTACTTTCCAATAGAACACCATGGCCATGGATTTATTTAGGCTATATCATTTTCTTCAAAGGGCCTGAGATATGAACTTCTATTAAATAATGGAAGGGATAAATCCTTTCTCACATTATTTATTAATGTAATATTACTCGTGACGCACCCAACATTGTAACACCCCGAGATTTTATGAAAAATATTATTTTAATTCCATTAATGTCTTTTGTTGTATTCTACACCAAGATTACCTTGCGCTATACGCAACACCGTATTAGCTTGCAGTATACACAACACTATTCTTGGACCGTGTTACACACAATTTTGATAATAGTTATTCTACGCAACATTGAGTATATATATATATATATATTAAATGTATAAATGATATATGGTTGGATTCTGTTATACGAAACAACGAAGGATTCTTTCACAATACGCAACCCTGACTTGGCTTGCATTACACGCAATCGCGACCTTCCTCGATAGCGTGTGTTGTACGCAATACCGGGTTTTAATAAACAATGTTATATTATTATAATATTGTCATGAACTAGCTGTTATGAATAGTATTAACTAAATTTTGAATTTTATAACATTATTATTCATCTTACACATTTCTAGAACATGATATAAGAACAAAATAATTTTTTCGGGTAAAATAAGTATTTTTCAAAAAATGTAGTTTTGCTGCCTTTGGATGGCGCACCCACTTTAAATATGGTTTTTGACATGTTTATATGTTAAATTTGACAAAATAATATTCTTATTTTGAATCAGGATATAAAAATTTACATTAGATAAAGTTTTGATATTTTTCTGATAACTTTCATATTTTAATGAATAGTAAAAACACGCTATATTTTAATTAAAAACAACTTTTTTCATCGTAATATCTTATGTGGTTAAATTATAATATTGAATGGTTTTAAAGTATAAATAGAATATATTTTTACCATTTAATATAATTTATGTCATTAGCATTGATTTTACCTTGAATTCGTAGGTTAAATCAATTCAATCTTTTGCAATGTTTTAAACAAAAACCCGTTTTTATTCGACAACGGGATTAATTTTAATTTAATTTCTGCAACTTTTGTGTTTTGAATTTTAAAAAATGGATTCCATATTTGGAATCAGTGGGTCCAAATTATGTTAATAAGCTACTTTTTATTTTTGGGAATTATGAATAGTAACTACGGTAAATTTTATTTACCATAGTTAAAGGTAAATCGGGTAATTAAGGGTAAATATAATATTTTAAAATTATCCTAAAAAATGTAAAAATCCTATTGGATGACTAAAAGTCGACCCATATCACCTAAGGGTCGGATTGGAATCATTTAATGGACATTTGTCCATGAAAATAACTTAATTATTATTAAAACCAAAGAAAGTGACAACATGTCACTCTCTTAAAACTTATAAGTATATTAATTTTAATTTAGTGATAAACTTCATGAAACTTCGAACATGAATAGTATACATAAATCTAATGAAATTATCTACATCATATAAATTTATTTATAATTTTTAGGGATTAAATAATTATCATTAATTATGACACAATAGTGATGCAGAAATTATTTATCTAGTGAAAAATCAAGAATATAGTTTTTATTAAACTAATAGTGACATTAAAATGCCCAAAACCGTGACCAAAACTTATTGGTCGTGTAAAGTTAAACTATAATCATCCAATGGTCGAATATTTGACCATTGGGAGTCTTATACAATCAATTATGACACTTATATTATTTTATTTTAAATGATGCCAAAGTTGTCACCTTCATAATTTAATAAATATAACAATTTAAATATTGTGATTTTAAGATGATAAATTCGAGTAAAAGTATTATTGTGAAAGGTAATATATTTATCTTCATCATAGAATTTTATTTTAAATTTTTATGCAACAAATAATTATATTAAATAATTATACAAAAATGATGTAGTAATTATTTTATTAAGAGATAAACCAAATAAATGGTTTTTAAAATAATAAAATAAATATTATATGAACTATTTAATGTGATCCACTAATTTTCTAGATACCTATGACATTTTATTAATATATTAAAGCTTTTATTTCGAACATATCTTCTGTATATAGTTTATTTAAATTCAAATAAATGAATAGTGTCAAAATTGACACTATTGTTATTTCATAAAAATAACATATTATAAAATAGTTTAAAAATCACCAAAATATTTAAAATTTATAAATTTAAATTTATATGGTCTATAATGTTATAAATTAAACAATTATGGAAAATTCACAACAAATAAGTAATTATTTGTTATAATTTAAAATTCATAATTTTATTACCACAAATAAACTTAAATAGATTAAATAAGGATAAATGAAAATGATAAGGTTTAAAATAAATTCCTAACATGTCTAAATTCTATTGGTTGATGAGATTACAACCCTATCTCATCTAATCTTCGAATATGAGTCATTTTTTGGAGGTTTTTAAGTGGGGTTAGATTTATTATAAATTAATATTTTTAAGAATTCCAAAGGTGCCCCTCTCCTCCCTTATAAAAGGACACCTCCTTCCCCTCCTCCTCACACCAATTTGAGCACTCAAGCTCGGCCAACCCCTGCCAAAATCTCTTCTCCACTTCCCTAGCAACATCCTAGAGGTTCTGGTCTTCCTCAAAGACCAATTTTAGTGCCCTAAGAGGAGGTCTCAAAGAGGCGCTTCAAAGAAGAGGTAATTACCGTTACCAATTCTTTCATCTTTATTTCTTCTTCCACTTCTTCTTCTTAGGTTGTTTTATTATGAAGTAATAACATCAGTATCACTAATATACTGATATGTTATTATAAGTATGAAACAACCCTATTTCACCATCTATCCATCCTACGGAAAAAGAAATCACCGCGCGTGCGTACGTACGGAATACCGTCTCCACGCCGTGGTGTAATCTATTTTCCACCACCACCTTACATGGATGGGTATAATGGTGTAACGAATAACTATACATAGTTATTACTACATCATATTGATTCTGATATATTGTATAATCCACTCCAATTCAATTCAATATTTATGGAAATGATATCATCGCTCGTGCGTACGTACGGACTACCGTCTCCACGACGCGATGAGATTCATTCTCCATGTTAACCATTTAAGAATGATTAAAAAGTATATATAAGAAATAATAATGAAATATATGACATTATAAAGCTACTGGATTTATGTATATATGTATATGTATGTCATCTACTTACTTCCATTCAAGACAATAAGGAAAGGAAAACAGCGTTCATGCGTACGTACGGACTACCGTCTCCATGGACGGTGTTTTTCATTTCATTTATCTATCTATTATATATATATATATACTGAATATATATGATATATAAATCATATTTTATATTCTGGAAGTAAGTAAATCATGATATAAGTAATAATAATGTCAAGAACAACAAGTCAAAACACCTACGATAAATGAAACGATTTTACCCAAAACGCTTCTTTAACATTGAATTTACAAAAGAACGGGTAATATAAAGTCATAAGTGAACCATATATGATATCATAAAAATGAATATGATTCTGTAATAAGTCAATGACATTATTTAAATCATTATACAGGAGGTTCGGACACATACGAAGAAAATCGGACCTAAGGTAAGGGAAATATCGCAATCTCATTTTTATCCGAGATTGTTTGTACTTTGAAATTTACTGGGGTATATTTTATCATCCACATCCATGTTACCTCAATATTTAATGTTATTTACATCCACCTACAATTTTTTAAATCCAATTTTACCCTTCGGTGAGTTTTTAGTAAAAGATATGAAAGGAATCTTTTTTCGTTTTTCATACGAGGAACTTTTTGATTTTTCCGACAAAAGTACGAGAAGAATGTTTTTTTTACTTATACGGCATGAATGGATTTTTAAAACATTACTTCAAAGAAGCTTCCTTTACAAGTTTTAAAGTTTATTTTTAATCAACTTATTTTATTTTAAAGTTGTATGACATGTTATGAAAGAAAAAATGTTTTTGAAGAAGAAAGGATATTTTCCTCAAGAATGGAGTTCAAGTGTTTTATCAAAATTATTTTCCATCTAAGATAATAAAGGGTTCTGTTTTTATCCCTATTATTACATTGATTTTATCATGTTGTGATGGAATTATTTTTATGAATTCCTTTATCTTATATGAATTGATTTATGATGTCATGATGTTTCAAGAATCCCATTTTTGTTACATGTGTTATGCGATGATGTATGTTTTATGATTATGTGGCACACATAAGAAAGGATTCATTATAAGATGGGTGGGACCTATATCTCCCTCCAATGCATTGGGTAAAGATTTTATATCTCATGAGATAGACAGGGCTGGAACGGTAGGTTATACCGGTTCAGTGAAACAGGACTGAAACGAGGGTTACTCGATTCAGAAAGGGACTTTTTCCACTAAGATAGTCTTGGAAATGAGTCTTGACTAACAAGAAATGATTCTCTATGATTATGTGTGAATGCCACAAAGTTTCATGTTTTAAGTTATGATTATTGTGATTACATTTCACTACTATGATTTATCCCATGTTATGAAATTATGCTCTCTTTTGCAGGTTAAGATTTCCAAAAGTTATGTTCTTATGAATATGATGTGATTGATTTTTCTTTTGTTTACCCTTACTGAGCATTTGAGCTCACCCTTTTATGTTTTCTTTTCCCCAGGATATAAAGAAAGATTCTGGGTAAAAAAAAGGGAAAGATATTTATGGGAGATATTGAAGATCTTTCACCACAATTAGAAGATTATATTCCGAGTTTCCAAAGACACTAAACTATTACGATCCTCGTGTGTGTGTGTGTTTTTTTGTTATGTACTAAGTATTCCGCAAATATAATGTAATGTCAATGTACGTCAAGCTTCGGGTCTCTACAGTTGGTATCAGAGGAAAGGTTTAGTCAACCTTTGGAAACTAGGATGCGAAAACGTTAGTGAGATCCCTAGAGATATTTCTAAGGTATGTCTAGGGATGTCCCTAAGGTTAAGTATACGTATAGGTTATAGTAATAGAACTACGCTAATGATCATAGAATTAAACCTAAGATGTTAGATATTGAAGGTACTCCCCCTTTATTATGTTGTTTTCCCTAGCATGATTTTTGCCTCTCACACTATTCATTTTGGGTTTTAGAAAATGGCTGGAAACAAGATGATTCACGATAATGGAGGATATAATGGACAATGGAATGATATTCTTAATGAGCAACCAAATGAAATGGGATTTGGAAGTCCAAAGATCATTATTATTCTGAATCAGCAATCTCATAATATGATCAATAAAGTAAAATTTGGTAAGTTTACAGACTCGGCTAATAAGAGAAAGATGGAGTTTCATGATGATCATAGAGGAAAGAAAGTTCAATTTCCCCTATGTAAATCATGTGGGAAGAGGAATCAAGGAGAATGTTTCAAAGGAACTGGAAGATGCTTTTGGTGTGGAAAAGAAGGACAAAAAGCCAGTAAGTGCAAAGGAAAAGGTTCAGTTAACACCAGGGATGAAGATAATGGTATTGCTATGACATCAATAATGGTTAAATGTTTTAAATGTGGAATGTACGGGCATTATGCAAACCAATGCCCTAAGGGAAAGTCTCATGAAGAGAATCAGTATGGTCGTATGGGTAGTATTTATGTTGATGATGATGAAGAGACTACAGATGATATGTGAGATGAAAGAATTGTTGAAGCTCGGTCAATGGTTTAAGAATGTAGTGGAATGATGACATGTTTATCATGTGTAATGTTGTATAAGTAATCTCATGGTACTATGGAATAAAGAGACATCTAAGGATTATTACACTGTTGTCCTTCCTTGAGTTTTGAAAGTGTATGATTAATGGTACAAGTATCCATGAAAGGTTATTCAGATATTTTTGGAATGTAGATGATATGTGCATAATGAAGGGATAAGGAGAAAATGAAATGTTTGACAGTATTCATGAGCTCATGATTGATATAAGGACTAAGTGATATCATGGTTTGAGTATATAGAATTTTGAGGATTTTGGTATGTGGAAAGTGTTAACATTTTACTGCATTCATGTTTTCACTAAGGTATTCAAGAGAATACACGATTAAGGACTTTGAATGTTTGGAATGTGACCAACAAAACATATCTTATGATATATGGGGATCGACGATGGTGTTAAATCTCTGGTAATCATTTTCACTATATTATGAGAGTCGACTGCAGTATTATGGATAAGCCTAAAGATTGGAATGGATTATGTTGGACATAAGTTAGTATTGTTTGTTTTTTTTCGATATTATCGATGGGATGTTATAGTAATATAGTTTTGGAAAAAGGAAAACCTGCAGGACGGGCGACAGCCCATCGCTTCGGACAAGGCTGTGGGAATCGAACCCACAACCGAAGTGCGACTGGCCTTTATCGCCTACCACTGGCCTACAGGAAGTCCCTGTTTAATAGAAACTAGTTTTATTATATTATGCAGTATGATATATGAAGTATAAGTCCATTTTAGGAACCATATATGATTAATCTCACTATAGATGGACTTATGTATTTTTTGATAACTTTTCTAACCTTTTGTTTGAGACAGATGGAATGACCCATCATTCTATCACATGATCTGCTAACACTTCACGAATAACAAATTCAACTTCATTTATTTAAGAGATGAAGTGGAAAACCAAAAATGTTGTCCTAGTGATCTTATACCTGATGAATCGGATGGTACCTTAGATCGTCACAAATTTATGGATTTGTGATTGTTGACTTTTCCATAGCCATGTCCTCTACCACTCTCCATCAGAACATGATGGTTAGATTTCTCTTCCATATCCATATTTTCACCTATGTGGAAACCCAGTGATTAGTTTATTTGGGTAACCGTTACGTTTCATACTTTTGTTTTTAAAGATAAGTTTTGGTATTCCTTTTTACGATGTGGGTTTCTATCATAGAAACTTTCAAATAGTAAACCATTTATAACCCCGACGAATTTCGAGGGCGAAGTTCATTTTAAGGGGGGTAGAATGTAACACCTCGAGATTTTATGAAAAATATTATTTTAATTCCATTAATGTCTTTTGTTGTATTCTACACCAAGATTACCTTGCGCTATACGCAACACCGTATTAGCTTGCAGTATACGCAACACTATTCTTGGACCGTGTTACACACAATTTTGATAATAGTTATTCTACGCAACATTGAGTATATATATATATATATATATTAAATGTATAAATGATATATGGTTGGATTCTGTTATACGAACCAACGAAGGATTCTTTCACAACACGCAACCCTGACTTGGCTTGCATTACACGCAATCGCGACCTTCCTCAATAGCGTGTGTTGTACGCAATACCGGGTTTTAATAAACAATGTTATATTATTATAATATTGTCATGAACTAGCTGTTATGAATAGTATTAACTAAATTTTGAATTTTATAACATTATTATTCATCTTACACATTTCTAGAACATGATATAAGAACAAAATAATTTTTTCGGGTAAAATAAGTATTTTTCAAAAAATGCAGTTTTGCTGCCTTTGGATGGCGCACCCACTTTAAATCTGGTTTTTGACATGTTTATATGTTAAATTTGACAAAATAATATTCTTATTTTGAATCAGGATATAAAAATTTACATTAGATAAAGTTTTGATATTTTTCTGATAACTTTCATATTTTAATGAATAGTAAAAACACGCTATATTTTAATTAAAAACAACTTTTTTCATCGTAATATCTTATGTGGTTAAATTATAATATTGAATGGTTTTAAAGTATAAATAGAATATATTTTTACCATTTAATATAATGTATGTCATTAGCATTGATTTTACCTTGAATTCGTAGGTTAAATCAATTCAATCTTTTGCAATGTTTTAAACAAAAACCCGTTTTTATTCGACAACGAGATTAATTTTAATTTAATTTCTGCAACTTTTGTGTTTTGAATTTTAAAAAATGGATTCCATATTTGGAATCAGTGGGTCCAAATTATGTTAATAAGCTACTTTTTATTTTTGGGAATTATGAATAGTAACTATGGTAAATTTTATTTACCATAGTTAAAGGTAAATCGGGTAATTAAGGGTAAATATAATATTTTAAAATTACCCTAACAAATGTAAAAATCCTATTGGATGACTAAAAGTCGACCCATATCACCTAAGGGTCGGATTGGAATCATTTAATGGACATTTGTCCATGAAAATAACTTAATTATTATTAAAACCAAAGAAAGTGACAACATGTCACTCTCTTAAAACTTATAAGTATATTAATTTTAATTTAGTGATAAACTTCATGAAACTTCGAACATGAATAGTCTACAGAAAGCTAATGAAATTATCTACATCATATAAATTTATTTATAATTTTTAGGGATTAAATAATTATCATTAATTATGACACAATAGTGATGCAGAAATTATTTATCTAGTGAAAAATCAAGAATATAGTTTTTATTAAACTAATAGTGACATTAAAATGCCCAAAACCCTGACCAAAACTTATTGGTCGTGTAAAGTTAAACTATAATCATCCAATGGTCGAATATTTGACCATTGGGAGTCTTATACAATCAATTATGACACTTATATTATTTTATTTTAAATGATGCCAAAGTTGTCACCTTCATAATTTAATAAATATAACAATTTAAATATTGTGATTTTAAGATGATAAATTCGAGTAAAAGTATTATTGTGAAAGGTAATATATTTATCTTCATCATAGAATTTTATTTTAAATTTTTATGCAACAAATAATTATATTAAATAATTATACAAAAATGATGTAGTAATTATTTTATTAAGAGATAAACCAAATAAATGGTTTTTAAAATAATAAAATAAATATTATATGAACTATTTAATGTGATCCACTAATTTTCTAGATACCTATGACCTTTTATTAATATATTAAAGCTTTTAGTTCGAACATATCTTCTGTATATAGTTTATTTAAATTCAAATAAATGAATAGTGTCAAAATTGACACTATTGTTATTTCATAAAAATAACATATTATAAAATAGTTTAAAAATCACCAAAATATTTAAAATTTATAAATTTAAATTTATATGGTCTATAATGTTATAAATTAAACAATTATGTAAAATTAACAACAAATAAGTAATTATTTGTTATAATTTAAAATTCAGAATTTTATTACCACAAATAAACTTAAATAGATTAAATAAGGATAAATGAAAATGATAAGGTTTAAAATAAATTCCTAACATGTCTAAATTCTATTGGTTGATGAGATTACAACCCTATCTCATCTAATCTTCTAATATGAGTCATTTTTTGGAGGTTTTTAAGTGGGGTTAGATTTATTATAAATTAATATTTTTAAGAATTCCAAAGGTGCCCCTCTCCTCCCTTATAAAAGGACACCTCCTTCCCCTCCTCCTCACACCAATTTGAGCACTCAAGCTCGGCCAACCCCTGCCAAAATCTCTTCTCCACTTCCCTAGAAACATCCTAGAGGTTCTGGTCTTCCTCAAAGACCAATTTTAGTGCCCTAAGAGGAGGTCTCAAAGAGGCGCTTCAAAGAAGAGGTAATTACCGTTACCAATTCTTTCATCTTTATTTATTCTTCCACTTCTTCTTCTTAGGTTGTTTTATTATGAAGTAATAACATCAGTATCACTAATATACTGATATGTTATTATAAGTATGAAACAACCCTATTTCACCATCTATCCATCCTACGGAAAAAGAAATCACCGCGCGTGCGTACGTACAGAATACCGTCTCCACGCCGTGGTGTAATCTATTTTCCACCACCACCTTACATGGATGGGTATAATGGTGTAAAGAATAACTATACATAGTTATTACAACATCATATTGATTCTGATATATTGTATAATCCACTCCAATTCAATTCAATATTTATGGAAATGATATCATCGCTCGTGCGTACGTACGGACTACCGTCTCCACGACGCGATGAGATTCATTCTCCATGTTAACCATTTAAGAATGATTAAAAAGTATATATAAGAAATAATAATGAAATATATGACATTATAAAGCTACTGGATTTATGTATATATGTATATGTATGTCATCTACTTACTTCCATTCAAGACAATAAGGAAAGGAAAACAGCGTTCATGCGTACGTACGGACTACCGTCTCCATGAACGGTGTTTTTCATTTCATTTATCTATCTATTATATATATATATATACTGAATATATATGATATATAAATCATATTTTATATTCTAGAAGTAAGTAAATCATGATATAAGTAATAATAATGTCAAGAACAACAAGTCAAAACACCTACGATAAATGAAACGATTTTACCCAAAACGCTTCTTTAACATTGAATTTACAAAAGAACGGGTAATATAAAGTCATAAGTGAACCATATATGATATCATAAAAATGAATATGATTCTGTAATAAGTCAATGACATTATTTAAATCATTATACAGGAGGTTCGGACACATACGAAGAAAATCGGACCTAAGGTAAGGGAAATATCGCAATCTCATTTTTATCCGAGATTGTTTGTACTTTGAAATTTACTGGGGTATATTTTATCATCCACATCCATGTTACCTCAATATGTAATGTTATTTACATCCACCTACAATTTTTTAAATCCAATTTTACCCTTCGGTGAGTTTTTAGTAAAAGATATGAAAGGAATCTTTTTTCGTTTTTCATACGAGGAACTTTTTGATTTTTCCGACAAAAGTACGAGAAGAATGTTTTTTTTACTTATACGGCATGAATGGATTTTTAAAATATTACTTCAAAGAAGCTTCCTTTACAAGTTTTCAAGTTTATTTTTAATCAACTTATTTTATTTTAAAGTTGTATGACATGTTATGAAAGAAAAAATGTTTTTGAAGAAGAAAGGATATTTTCCTCAAGAATGGAGTTCAAGTGTTTTATCAAAATTATTTTCCATCTAAGATAATAAAGGGTTCTATTTTTATCCCTATTATTACATTGATTTTATCATGTTGTGATGGAATTATTTTTATGAATTCCTTTATCTTATATGAATTGATTTATGATGTCATGATGTTTCAAGAATCCCATTTTTGTTACATGTGTTATGCGATGATGTATGTTTTATGATTATGTGGCACACATAAGAAAGGATTCATTATAAGATGGGTGGGACCTATATCTCCCTCCAATGCATTGGGTAAAGATTTTATATCTCATGAGATAGACAGGGCTGGAACGGTAGGTTATACCGGTTCAGTGAAACAGGACTGAAACGAGGGTTACTCAATTCAGAAAGGGACTTTTTCCACTAAGATAGTCTTGGCAATGAGTCTTGACTAACAAGAAATGATTCTCTATGATTATGTGTGAATGCCACAAAGTTTCATGTTTTAAGTTTTGATTATTGTGATTACATTTCACTACTATGATTTATCCCATGTTATGAAATTATGCTCTCTTTTGCAGGTTAAGATTTCCAAAAGTTATGTTCTTATGAATATGATGTGATTGATTTTTCTTTTGTTTACCCTTACTGAGCATTTGAGCTCACCCTTTTATGTTTTCTTTTCCCCAGGATATAAAGAAAGATTCTAGGTAAAAAAAAAGGGAAAGATATTTATGGGAGATATTGAAGATCTTTCACCACAATTAGAAGATTATATTCCGAGTTTCCAAAGACACTAAACTATTACGATCCTCGTGTGTGTGTGTGTTTTTTTGTTATGTACTAAGTATTCCACAAATGTAATGTAATGTCAATGTACGTCAAGCTTCGGGTCTCTACAAACATACCCTACCTTGTCGTGAACATATGTTGTCATGGTTTTCGTCAATACATCAATATACATGACTCATAATACACATTAATAATAATCTTAAAGTCTAATAATCAATACACATGTCCATAGGTAGAAACATTCAATGACACATATAAATGAGGATTTCCCACTGACGAGTATCGTTCTCATAATATCCTACACTGGATATTACCAAGGGTGTACACAATGAGAAGGTTCCTCAAAGTCCTATAAGTCTCCACCCTTGATAGCCTGTATCATTTGTGTCCCTCAAATGATATCATCTCGTTATAAAACATATATTTAAGAATGGTGTCATAGTACATCTGAGTTCTCATCATTGTGGGGAACTACTATGACCATTTAGTGCAACGACTACTCTTATGACATTCTCACATACTATGTTACCAAGGAGAAAAATAATGTTGTGATAGGAAGTTTTATCAAGATTTAAAACTATGAATACAGGTTATCATAAAGTATACATAAGTTGGTTTTAGGGTACCAACTCCAACAGACTCCTACTTTCACTAGATCCAACTACTAATAACCTTCAGTCTGCTAGCTCTCATATGATACTCATTGTAACGTCTCGGTTCCGAGTGTCCCCCAAAGGTGCCCCCCTGTACTCGGTTGGTCACATGGCATCCAGCACATTTCTCCGAATGTCAGAGGAGACCGACTAGAAGTGATATCCTTGGGTGTGATAGTGGGGAAACTATGCCCTCATTGGCAGAGCAACACAGTGGAATAACATTAATAAACAACAGTGAAAGCAGCAATACCATACAAAAAAGTAAACAATGGGATATTGATAGTAATAACAACTACATCATATATATATATATATATATATATATATATATAATGATGCATGTCACAAGTATCTAGGAAACCATCCAAACAAGTCACATTTCTTGAAATACAACACTAAAACCAAAGTACTAAAAATAGTAAATAACTCCAACAACATCACAAGCCTCATATTGGCCCCATGCTCTTCATCTCCAACAATAATCAAGTACTTGATGTAGAATGATACTTCCCCTTTTCTATACCTGCAGCCATATAATATGTTTGGGTTGAAAAGAATGACCCAAATAGGGTGTGAGACGAATCCCAGTAATCAACCACCATAAGATATGTGCCTAATTATCAGTGAATATATATAACTGGAAATATGTAGAAGGATGCAATAAAAAGTAAGTACTCAAAAGGAAACAGTTCTATAGTTTCCAATTACATTCATTTACATTTATTAATTATTTCAACCATTGAATGATGAAATCCCAAGATCAAGCCAAAGCTCTGTATCCCCTGTGTAAAAGAAAAATAGATGTCTCAAAAGACCATCTCACAATCATATAAGACTGAGTCCAAGATTGTTCTTTGGCTTGGCAGGCTCGTCACAATCAATCAATCATTCACACACAACCCTCTGGGAAAGTTATCATAGTCTAACCCCTCTTGTTCAATATATCATCAATTCAATAATGATATAATGACCCTCTGGGAAATCTCACACAGTCTAACCCCTTTGACCTCACAAAAACAAAGTCTCTTAGAGAAAGCACTCACCGTCAATTCCCCATGTGGTCTTTTAAAGATAATGTACAGACTCTATGAGGAATCACGCAACATAAATTACCATTTTGGTCTCATAATAGTATAATATAGACACTCTGATAAAGAACTCACCGTCAATCCCCCCTATGGTCTTGCAATGAAAATATAAAAAACACTATGGGGAAGCCCTCAACGTCAATTCCCCCTATGGTCTAGCTACACCAGGTTCTCACAGCCCTATGTAATATAATCGTACACAAACAATATCCAGCATCCCATAGTAATCTCAACTACTATAAGGCTAAGAAACTACAATACATAACATAGGCATTTAACAAGAACAAACAAGTAATCAATTCAAACCTAACAAGCAAGGAAAGGAAACAAGGTCTACCTCAAAGGAAACATGGACCAAATGACCATAAATGTTAAAACAAAGAAACACACCCATGATGTGTCCCCTAAACCTGAAATTTAGTATAATTTATCAACAAAAACCCTTAATATATCGATCAATCTGAGGCAGATGATAACAGGGTTCAATTCCTTAACACGAAATACCCGAATCATGGGTAATCGGCACTTAGGCATATATAACTCAAAGAAAAACTCCAAAAGGAAACAAAACACCTACCTCAACATTTTATGATGAACACTCTTGAATGAAGGCCCTTGAATCATCCGAGAACATCATAGACGAACAAAAAGGTCAAAAATGTTCAACCTTGGATAAATCAAGAAAGAGGAGAAATCAAGAAGAGAGGCTCTAGGGAAAGAGATAACTCACCAGTGGGAATCCAACGCACCCAGCGGGGCCTCAATCAAAGCTCAGATAGAGTAACTAGAGGTGATCGAAGATAATCAGACATATGTCACTCTCCAGTATGAGACACGGGAGGAAGAAAGGGGTTTTGGAGATGAGATGCGACCCCAGTCCGATTAATCAAATAAAAAGAAAAGTACATAGAATGTTCATTTAATGTACATGTTGTGCACTTGCCTCAACCGATCCACGATTTGGGTAGTCCACACAACCATGTACTAGGCCGTTACAGGTCCAGTACAAAGCTACCCATGACAACTGGGTACACGACATATACTTAGGAGTACATGGCATATACTCAGAAAATTTTTAAATCTTCCATTTTCTTAAAAAACAACCCAAAACAAGATCCATACCTGAAATGCAGATATGAGTTCTTAAAAATTTCCCCCCTGAAATCAATTTATCCCTGAATTTTCCTTCCAAGGGCGGTGAAGAAGAAACTTCAAACAACTTTGGCCACTGTGATTGAACATCAGCCTCCCTCTCCCAAGTCTCATCCTATACTCGCATGTGCTGCCATAACACCTATACTAGAGGAATAGACTTTCCATGAAAATCATTTATTCTACGATCCAAAATCCATATAGGGTTCTCCTCAAGGGATGAATCCACCTCCAACTCAACCTTCTCAGTTTGGAAGATGTGAAACAGGTCTAAAAATAGCGTCGTAGCTGAGAAACATGAAAGACGTCCGGCATAGCCCAGTGCATTTGAGGTAACTGCAGCCAATAGGCAATCAGCCCATCTCTCTCCAAAACCACAAATGGCATGATGTATCTCGGTGAAATAATTACCTATATTCTAACACTCATGTGTCCCAAACTCGATGTGACATGTAAGAAAACCTGATATCCAACCTCAAACTCCAGAGGTTGTCTCCGTCGACCAGCATAAAATTTCTGGTGAGACTGTATAGTAACCAACCTCTTCTGAATCAACTCCACCTGCTTAGTAGTCTCCTGTACTAGACGAGGTCCCAGTATAGCTGCCTCTCCTACCTTCATCCAACATAGGAGTGATCAGTATGACCTACCTTACAAAGCCTCATAAGGTTCCATCTGAATTTTCACCTAAAAACTATTATTGTAGGAAAACTACACTAGATATGTGTCACTCCTAAGAACCCCATAAATCCAGGATGCATCCTCAAATCATGTCCTCCAACACCTGAATCATGTGCTCGGACTGACCATCTATCTGGGGATGGAAATCTGTACTCAAAAGTACCTGTGTACCCAAAGCCCTCTTTAGTCCCTACCAAACACGAGAAGTAAACTAGACATCCCTGTCTGAAACGATAGAGTGCGAAACAACCTAAAAAAGTAAATTATATCGGATGTACATCCTTAAAAGCTCATCAACACTGATTATTTTCTTTAATAGGTAAGAAGTTTGGAAATTTCTTGAGTCTGTCAATGAAAACCCAAACTGCATCTTTCCCTCAAGGTGACCTCGGTAAACCCCTCATGAAATCCATCGCGACATCATTCCACTTCCACTTGGGAATGGGTAACTATTGTAAAATACCTGCTAGTCACTGAAACTTTGCCTTAACCTACCGAAGGGTAAAACATATCATAAAAAAACTAGCAACATCCCTCTTCATACCTGGCCACCAATACTGACGGTGTAAATCTCAATACATCTTGGGGACACTAGGATGAACTTCCCATGCTGAGGAATGAAAATCTCACAAAAGATCTTCGTGTATGTCTACTGACACCCATACACACCCATGAAAATGCAAGACCTTGTACTCTTCTATGGTCCACCCAGGAGTAGGGTCCTCACCTGACACACTCTCCCATAGGACCAGACATTTGGAATCTGATAGCTGCCTCATTCGCACTTACTCTAGAAGAGTAGAGGTAACAACTATAGAAGAAAGGAAAGTCGTCCCCTGTCTTTCATGCACCACCAAATGTATCTCAGATAATAGATATATAAGATGCGACTCACTATTGTCCTCCATAAATTCCTATATGTGAGTACTCCTTCTTAACGCATCAGCCACTACATTGCTTTTACCAAGCGTATAGGCAAGCTCAATGTCAAAATACTGAAGGTACTCAACCCACCTTCATTGTCTCAAATTTATGTCAAACTGCGTAAAGATATAAATCAGACTTTTGTGGTTAGTGAACACTACAAAATTATCTTCCAGAAGATAATGTCTCTAAAAGTTCAAAGAATTTACAACTATAGCCAACTCGAGATCGTGCGTCGGGTAATTATTCTCATGTGGCCTCAACTGCTGAGACTCGTATACAACAACCCCTTCCCCTTACATAAGCACTTATCCCAGTCTGATACCTAATTCATCACAGTAAATGGTGTAAATATTGCTCGGCTCTAGAAAAATTAGTATCGGTGCTAAAGTCAATCTCCCTTTCAGCTCCTGAATGGATGAAATGTACGATTTTGTCCAAAATTACTTCGCACCCTTCTTAGTCAGGACCATCAGTGGAATTTCTAAGCATGAAAAGTATTATATAAAGAATATGTAGTAATTATCTATCTCCAAAAAACTATGTACCTCAAATAATTTCTTAGGATTATTCCAGGAAACTACTTCTCTCACTTTCTCTAGGTCTACTGACACTTCTGTCTCTGAGATAACATGATCCAAGAAGTGAATCTGGTCCTTCCAAAAGTGGCATTTTGAGATCTTGACATATAACGGATTCTCTCTCAGTGTACTCAAAATGATCTCAAGATGGGTGACATGGTCTTGTCGAGTGTGAGAGTACACCAATATATCGTCCATGAAATTAACAAAAAAGGAGTCCAAGTAAGGATAGAACACTCTGTTCATCAACGCCATAAAAACTATTGGCACGTTCGTGAGACCGAACAATATAACCACATACTCGTATAGACCATACCTATTCCAAAAGGAAGTAAGAGGTATATTTTTAGGTCTAATGAAAAACTAATGATAACCGGATCTCAAGTCAATCTTCGAGAACATGCAAGCTCCTCAAAACTGATCGAACCGATCATCAATTCCTAGAAAGTGATATAGATTATTGACCATCAACTGGTTTATCTTCCAATAATCTAAGAAATATATTAGGGTACCATCCAACTTCTTTACAAAAAGGACGGGAAAACTCCAAGAAGAAGTACTGGGTCAGATGAAACACTTTTCCAACAACTCCTTTAACTGCTTCTTGAGCACCAGTAACTCTAGTGTATCCATTTTATATAGAATAATGGACATCATTGCCTCTCCTGGCACAAGCTCAATAGATAAATCTACCTCTCGCTTTGGAGGTAAACCTAAAAAGTCATCTGGAAAGACATCCCTAAAATGATCTTCCACTTGAGAAAGTTCCATCTATGAAGTCCCCTAGTCATTTAGATGTAAACTAATAATCTGGGTTGTAATTACTCTCAACCCAAGATGCTCAAATCCCATTCTTCTGGCTTGGACATCCCATTCACCCTTGTGTAGAAAAGACCCACCCTCTGGTGACATGAAACTTACCCTACGACGATAAAAGTCAAAAAATGCCTCGAAGGAGACCAACCGGTCCATTTTGAGAATGACATAGAAGCCTGTTATCTTTAAGACATAGAGGTCCCATAAGAATTTACACCCAAAAAAACTCAAGAGGGGATTCCTTGCACTGAAGTACACTAGCCTTCCTAATTCCCAATGAAGTGCCTAGCACCATAACATCCTCAAAAGTAAATATACAGAGCCCAAGGATCTCCATAATGACAACATATAAGAAACTACAGGAAACCCCTATATAAAAAAGAGAAGAAGACAAAACTGAGGAAAATAGAATCATACCTATAACCGTAGTGGGTCCAAGTTCCTACTCTGGCTCGTCCTAATCCACTACAAAGGTCTGGCCGATACCATGGCCATGTGACTCTACTTGACTACCCTGAGTTAATCCACCCTCCTGCCATTGAGAACTTGCTGGCTGGATACAAATTTCAATGACCTCCTCCTCATCATGAATGACCACACAAACTCCAGTAACCATAATGATGAGAAACTAGTGGTTATACTCCTAAACTTGGAGTCATAGAAGAGCCCCTATCACTAGTTGATGGTGAGAAAAACTGGAAAAACGCTGAATATGGATCATCTTGCCACAAGATCAGTACTCGACTAGGTATTTTGGGCACTGAAGTCTCATATTCCCACTCTTAACACAATGGTAGCATACCACCTCGATACCTGAAAGAATATCCCATCTACTCATATCTCTTCACATAGACTCCTTGTGGTTATTCCTATTATCAGTTAGAGAAGTACCAACTCTAGATTTTGAACAGGCCCTGGCTCACAGCTCCAGACTCCCTCATATTACACTTGGTGATAAGTTCCTGGTTGATTATAGAAGATATGGATGTTAAATTGAAGATTTTCACTTGGGATCAGAAGTTATGTCTAAGACCATCCTCAAACTTCCTAGATAGAAACAAATTATCACCACCCAAAATGGGTGTAAAGAACTGGAGATCTATGAAGCGAGAAGAATACTCCATGATTGAAAGAGTAACTTGTTCCAGACCCATGAACTCTTAGGCTCATTCACCCCTCAATGCCTCTGGGTAGAAATAGTGATAGAAGGTCTGCTGGAACTCATCCCAAGCCATAAATCATTGGTGTCCCACCTGTGATATCACATCCCACCATCTCTTGGCAGAATCTCAAAGCATGTAGGTTGATAGTGTTGCCCTCCTCTCAAGAGGTATCTCGAGATGCTCAAAGATAGACAACATGGCTTCTAACCATGACTCTGCAACCTAAGGTCCTCCATCCCTTGAGAAAGTAGGAGGATGTTGCTGCTGAAAACCCCACGTCAACTCTTCCATATATGGGGAATGATGCGGTGCTCCCTGGTAGATTTTTATAAACCTCATGAACTCTTCTCGGAAATATGAATCAACACCTATGTCTGGTATAATAGTTTTTTCTGAGATAGGCATGAAGTGAAGATCTACTGGTGGTCCCTGATTTACCATTTCTGATGTCTGATCGTTTCCCTGTATCTGGAATACAATCAGAGGACATCTTGGTGGCATGATTCTGCAAGGTCAAGTAGACACCTCAGTTCAATATTATCAAGGACTAAAACATATAAGTGAAAGAAAGTAACATGATATGAAAACATTCAAGTATTTCAAAACATGGTTACATAGAGTTCATACCCTCCACATAGTGTGTTCCATTAGGTTTCAAGATGGGCGTGTACCTCTTCCAAACCTGGTCGTGTAACACCCATACACAAGAAGTGTTCCTCCTATGACACAATGTGTACTTGAATATTTTCCTTCTAGCGTAGTTCTTCTACATGGAAAAACCACATGGTTCTCTCCTAGGTAACACTACATGACATGTTCACCCTAAACACAGTATATACCTCTTATGTTCCAACCACCTGTGTCGTTAGTCACACGGTCAGAGGCACAATTGACTCTACACGGTGTGTAAGAATGGGACATAGAATGTACAACCTAAGTTTTACCCACCTGTGTCATTAGTCAAATGTATGGATACATGTCCTCTTTGGAACGTCATGTACTCCTAGTACACAACATGTTCTACCCAAGTTTCCCAAACCCATGTCTCTGATCACACAGTCAGTCACACAGTTAAAGACAAAATGGTGTGTACTTAAATTACACAGTGTGTACTTAAGAAAAGTTGTTTCTTCTAAAATAGAAGAACACATGGCATGTGTTTATAACACTGCATGCCGTGTTGTCTTGGTTTTCGGATAGTAGGACTCTAAAACTTCTTTGGAACCCTTAAAAACTCAAAATTTTGTCCAAGGCATGACAAATTCTGACCCGTGAGATCCCATACTCCCATGAATCAAATTTTGACATCCTAACTTGAAAAAACTCCATTAATGTTCAAACGTGATCCAACAAATTCTAATCCAAGAGGGACCATAACACCTCAGGGACCAAAGTTTGGCTTCCATCAAAATGAAACTATACATATTCTAATACCCTATCAAAATAGCAGGTATTTTATCATGACATCTATCACAACAACATGCATATCTAGAACAACCTCTATCACAACACCATGAAATCAGTAATTCACCCTAAATGGCATGACAAGAATGCATGAAATGTGATCTCTATCAAGTGACTATATGATGTACGATATGATATACCCTCATATCATCGAGTTGAAAAAGAAATAGAACCAAAACAATATAAATCATAACAGCACAAAACATGTGTATCACCTAACAGTAAAATCAAATCGACTGTAACAATTGAAAAAATAGAAAAATTGCAATATTCGAGGTAAGTTGGTTTTTCCCTATACACAGGTTAGTTACTCCCAGACACAAATTATTACCAACTACCTATTCTTTTTTATCCCTATCTATAGGATCCAAATAGTAAGAAAAAGTAGAAAAAACCTCATTTGATACCACTTTGTAATGTCCCGGTTCTAGGTGCCGCCCAAAGGCACCCGCCATACTCGATTGGTCACATAGACTCAAGCACATTTCATTGAACAACAGAGGCAACAAACTAGAAGAGAGGTACTTGGGTGTGATAGTGGATAAACTATGCCCTCATTGGCAGAGAAATACAAAAGAATAAAAATAATAAATAAGAGCAGAAGCAGCAATGCCATACAACAAAGAAAACAACAAAAGACTGATGGTAATAACAACTAAAGCATATTCATACATACATACATACATACATACATACATACATACATACATACATACATACATACATACATACATACATACATACATACATACATACATACATACATACATACACACATACATACATACATACATACATACATACATACATACATACTTACATACATACATAGATACATACATACATATATATATAATGATGCATGTCACAAGTATCTAGGAAATCATCAAAACAAGTTACGATGATGGAAATACAACACTAAAACAAAAGTACTAAAAATAGTAAATAACTCCTACAACATCACAAGCCTGAGTTTGGTCCAATGCTATCCAGATCCAACAGCAATCAAGTACCTGATGTAGAAGGTCACTTTACCTAATCTATACTTGTAACCATATAATCTATTTACATTGAAAATCATGACCTAAATAGGGTGTGAGATGAATCCCAGTAAGAAACCACTAAAAGATCTATGCCTAATTGTTAGTGAATATATATAGCATGCAATATGAAAAATGAAGCAATAAACAAAGAAGTACTCAAAAGTAAACAATCCTACAGTTTCAATTACATTAATTTACATTTATTAATTATTAAAACCATTGAATAATAGAATCCCAGGATCTAGACTAAGCTCTGTATCCCCTGTGTAAGAGAAAAACAGATGTCTCAGAAGACCATCTGACAATTAAGTAAGACCGAGTCCAAGATTGTGCTTTGGCTTGGCAGGCTCGTCACAATCAATCAATCATTCACACGCAACCCTCTTGGGAATTTCTCACATTCTAACCCCTATGGTTAAACATATCATCAATTCAATAAAAATATAACGACACTATATGAAAGCTCACACAGTCTAATCCCTTTGGTCTCACTAAACAGAGACTCTCTGAGGAAGAACTCACCGTCAATCCCCCCTGTAGTCTTTATCGATAAACTACAGACTCTTTGAGGAAGCACTCAATGTCAATTACCCCTGTGGTATTGTAATGGTATACTATATACACTCTAAGGGAGCACTCACCATCAATCCCCCCTATGGTCTCACAATGTAAATATAACACACTCTAGGGAATCCCTCAACGTCAATTCCACCTATGGTATAACTAAACCAGGTTCTCACATACATGTGTAATATAATCGTAAAAAAATGATATCCAGTAACCCAAATTAATATAAACTACTATAAGGCTATGTAGCTACAATGCATAACAAAGGAATTTAACAAGCAGCAATAAGCAATTAATTCCAACCTAACAAGCAAGGCAAGGAAACAAGGTCTGCCTCATAGGAAACCTGGACCATACAGCCATAAACGTTCAAACAGGCAAACACACCCATAATGTGTCCCCTAAAAATTCAATTTATCATAATGTATCAATGATGACCCTTAATATATTGATCAATCTAAGGCATATGATAATAGGGTTCAATTCCTTAACACGAAATACCTGAATCATGGGTAATTGGCACTTAGGCTTATATAACTCAAATAAAAACTCCGAAAGGAAAAAAAACCACCTTCCTCAATGTTGTATGATGAACAATCTTTAACTTTGGAACTTTAATTGTCCTAGAACCTCATAGATCTATGAAAAGGTTAAATATATTAAACCTTGGATAATTCAAGAAAGCGGAGAAATTAGGATGAGAGGCTCTAGGGAAAGAGAGAAATCACTGGTGGGAATCCAACGCACCTAGCAGAACCTCAATCGGATCTAAAATAGAGTAACGAGAGCTGCTAAAAGATAATTTATTGTAAGTAACTCTCCTATACGATAAACGGGAATAAGAAAGGGGTTCTGGAGATGAGACGCAACCCCTGTCCAATTAATCAAATAAAAATAAAAGTACATGTTGTGTTCATTTAATATACATAGAGTGTACTAGCCTCAAGCGAACCCTGCTTTAGGCAGTCTTCATGGCCATGTACTCGGCCATTACATGGCCAGTACAAGGCTACCCGTGGCAACCAGGTACATGGCATGTACTCTGAAAATTTCCAAATTTTCCTTGTTTCTAAAAAACAACCAAAAACAACATCTATGCCTAAAATCAAGATCTTGGTTCTTACACCCATACTTTTAATGAGATAGACCTTTAGTCAGGGGTTCCACCGCATTCTCTTTCATGGGTACTCTTCTTTCTGCAATTTCATTCCTTTGATGAAATTTACTCAAGTGGTGATACTTACGGAGTATATTATTTGTCTGTTGGTGTGACCTTGTCTCTTTTGCAAGAGTCGCTATAGTAGAATTATCACAATATAATGTGATAGGGGATCAACTTATAGGTACCACATCAAGATCTAGGACAAAGTTTCGTATCCAAATAGCTTCCTTGTCTACATCAAAAGATGTTATATACTCAGACTCCGCTTTAGAATATAGCTACAACTGACTTCTTTGAACTCTTCTAGCTCACAGGTCCTCTATTGAGATAGAAAACATACCACGACGTTGGATTTAGATAATTCCGATCTATCTGAAAAATAGAATTAGTATAACCCCTAATGACCAGATCCTTGTCTCCTCCATATACCATGAACATATCCTTAGTTCTTAACAAATACTCAAGGACAATCTTAATAGTAGACCAATGATGTTCTCTTGGATTATCTTGATATCTTCCTACCATGATCAATACATATGAAACATCAAGTCTAGAAAATAAAATGACATACACGATTCATACCATCACTAAATCATATGAGATCTTACTCATTCCCACTTTCTCCTATTGTATTTGAGTAAATTTTTTATTAAAAATATGTAAACCATGTGACACCAGAACCAATACCCTCTAGGATTATTACATACTAAATCTATTTAGTATCTAGTCAATATATGTACTTTAAATTATTCCAAACAGCCTCCTGGATCTATAAAGAGTGATCTTGATCCTTAAAATATAAGCTACTTCACCTACGTCCTTCATAGAGAAACACTTGTTTAACCTGTCATTAACAAATTTTAAGAATCTTATTTCATTTCAAATAAGTAATATTTCATCAACATATACTTCTAGGATAATGACTGCATTCTCACTAAACCTCCTATAAACACATGTATTACATTCATTATTAATGAAAATAAATTCTTTTATAGCTTCATTGAATCAATTGTTCCATGACCTAGATGATTTCTTCAATCCATAAATGGATCTATGCAACTTCAAAATCCTTTTGGAATCACCTGAAGTCACAAACCCTTCTAGTTGTTTCATATAGAAATCTTCCTCATGTTTCCCATTAAGGAGTGCTATTTTGAGATCCATCTACAAAATCTTATATTCACAGTAAGCTATTATAGAAAGTATAATTTTTATGGATTTAAACATGAAAATTGGTGAAAAGATTTCATCATAGTCAATTCCTTGATATTGTTTAAACCATTTATCCATAAGCCTTGATTTATAGGTATTTAGTTTCCTTCCATATCCATTTTCTCTTGAATACCCATTTTCACCCTATGGGCATTACATCAAGTGGATAATTGACCAGAACCCAAACTTGGTTTTGATACATGGAGTACATTTTAGTATTCATGGATTCTTTCCATTTGGAAGCTTATGAGATATCTACTTCCTATTTGTATGAGATATGTTCATCATTGTCAACCAATAATGAGTCACCATCCCCAATGACTAGAAAACCATATCTCTATAGTTCTCTTACCTCTCCTGTGCTCCAACGTAGTAATTGTGTCTTAGGAGCTACTTATTCCATGAGTACCTATGGAATCTATTCCTATACCAAATTTTGTGTATCTTAAGAATCAACTTCAATAAAGTCAATAATTCCCCCACTATCCTTTTTCAGTATGTTCTCCTTCTTAATAAATACAAGTTATTTGGAAACAATCAATTTATTTTCCGGGGTGTTGTATCGGTAGAATCCCTTTATTTTCTTGTGATACCCTATAAAGATAAAATTTTTTCCCTATGGTGCTAGTTTGTTTCCTGATAAGGACATAACAAATGCGTTACAACCCCATACACATGTATGAAAAAAAAGAGGTTTATTTCCACTCCATAAATCGAAGGGAATTCCATTTCCAACTTTATTTGGTACTCAGTTTAATGTGTATGCCAAAGTTTGTCATGCATATCCCTAAAAGGATAATAGAGGATCTGTTTAAATCATTATCGACCTTACCAAGCATAAAAAGGTAGAATTTCTTTTATCACTAACACCATTTCACTATGGTGTCTAAGGTGGAGTGAGTTAAGAAAGAATCTCAAAATCTCATATAAAGTTGATAAACTCTTGGTTAATATATTCACCACCTCAATCCAATGAAAGATTCTTTATCTTATTTAAAAGTTGATTATATACTTCATTCTTGAATTCCTTGAATTTCTAAATGAATTATACTTATATGTAATCAACTAGACATAACCATTTCTACTCAAGTCATCAGTAAAAGTTATGAAGTAAGAATACCCACCTATAGATTCTATTGGAAATGGTCTACAAAAATCAGTGTGTACCAATCCTAGAAGCTATGTGGCCCTTTCACCCATCCCACTAAATAATGGTTCGATCAATTTTCCTTGTAAACATTCATGACATCTTTCAAGTTTTTTTAGATAAGATGAGTCTAAATAAACATCTTGATCAAGCTTTGCCAAATGATCCTCATTTATGTGACGAAGGCGGTGATACCATAGTTGGGTGTTATATGAGTCGCGTGAACATAAATTTTTATCTATTTCCAATAATTGTTTTTCATAATTTAATAAAAAAACCATTATTTAAATGTGTCATACTATAAAATATGTTGTAATTATAAAAAAACAACTTTTATTTCTAAACTTGAAAATAAACCCATCTGCATCTAGGAATGATACAAAAAATATGTTCATGGAAATTGTTGGTACATAATAACTATATTTTAAAATCAAAATAATTCATGTTGTCAATTAAAGGTTGTAGTCACCAATGGCTAGAGTATCCAGTCTTTCACCATTAGAAGCATCAAATCCACCCCTCCTTTAGAAATATTTTCGAATCTACTTGGTTCCTATATTTTGATATATATGTAAGCACCAAAAGATATATCTAATACCCAATTTGTAGATGTTGAAATATTAAACTTGATAACGAATGAATCTTTAGCTTTCCATTACTTATGGGTGAAGTTCCTTTTCCAGTGGCCCATATTGCCACATGAAAAACATACTGCCTCTATTTCCTTACCCAAACTTTAGATCATTCTCTTCTTGGAAGGACAATTCTTGGGATCTTTATACTTGTTGTGAGTCTTTTCCACCATTTCCTTATTCATCCTTTTCTTATTCAATATAAGGAAAGTGAGTTTATCACGACCCATGTCCTTATCCACTTGGAAAATCAAAGTAATAAGTTTTAAAAAACACTTCTCATTTTTGATCATATTAGAATTAATAATAAAACTGGAGAAGGTCTTGGGAAGTGATGAAAGTATGTGATCTATATGAAACTCGTATGTGAATTTAATCCCTATGACATCTAATCATTCTATGTAGTCAATAATCTTGAATACATAAGTCCCGACTGGTGTTGAATCACCAAGATTAGTTGTAAAAAAAATATTAGAGATCTCATATCTCTCTTGTATCTCCTTCTCTTGATAGAGATCCTAAAAGTGAGATATCATGCTATATGCATCCATGTCCTCATGTTGCTTCAAAATCTCACTGGTCATGGATGAGAGCATGAAACATTGAATATATATAGAATTTTTCAAATGTTTCTCATAGATTTTTAACTCTTAATCACTAGGCTTATTACTAGGTGCCATAGGAATACGTTCTTCTAGTACATACAATTTCCATTCATGGTGAAGGATAATGTGTAAGTGAATTTTCCAATATTGGAAATTTTTTATGGTGAGAAGGTTTTCCTTCTCATGTATGGCTGCCAATCATTTTTTTTTTGCATTTTAAAAGCCGGTTTAAGGGTGGCCGGGACCCCAAAATACAACATCAAACAAGACAAGAGAACATCAAGAAACAAACAACACATAAAACACAGACTTACACATCATAATAGCCAAAGTCGTCTCCATAACCCATGCTGGATTATCCTTCGCCAGTAGGTGATTCCCACTCCGGATGCCTCCAAAAGTGAATACTTTGCACCCCACCTCTGATTTGTTCAAGTGAAAGCAGATCAGGTAGATCTTTCTTGACAACACTTCCCTTTTTCAAAGTCACAACCACCTCTCCCTTGCGCTTGGATGCCGATCTAGTCCGCATCGGACTCAGAAGGTAAGAATAGTCTCTCCTAGGACTTCTTCTTGGTGTAGCAGATGCTGGTCTTTCACCAGCCGCCATCTTCTGATTCCCACTCTGAACAATTTCACTAAAAGAATGGCCAACCGGACCACTCAATTTTTCTTTACCTCCTCTGGAGCTTTTCGATCCCTTTTCGTCTTGTTCCAACAAAACAGCAACATGACGCCCATTGAAATTACCCAGCCTCTGATCTTGGGTATTACACTCCATCAACGGGGGCTGAAAATCCTTAGTAGGAGCTCCCTCCACCATCATGGGAACATGATTATCCACAGGCCTACAACCTTCCCCTTGGCCCAGATTTCTAGCACGTTGTTCTTCCCTGAAAGCCCCACCGTTCACATCCCATCCTATTGGATTATCACATAAACCAATTTCAGTATTGCCATTATCAAGGAATCCAAACATATTTCTTAAATAAATAAAGGGTCTTCCCGAGGAATTCAAACCAAATCCCTCCCCTGAAGGAGCAGCGTTCGCATTGGTGCTGACTCCTGCACCCCTCACTACCAGATCCAAAGCATCAGTCCACCACTGTGCATCTCCCTCCAAATCACCATACTATTGGGAGCCACAACACCTTGAACAACCTCAATCGACCCACTATTGACATCCATCTATTGAACAACCACCGCTGAAGATATAATCTCCCTACCTCTTCCATTTGAACCCATCTCCTCTTGAACCAAGTCGACCCTCGCACCCTCCTCCCGCACCTCCCTCTGTCCATCTTGTTCCCTTCGAGCAGGTACCAGATCACCATTCACCAACACCCTACTGAAATTTCCATCTGCCACCTAAAATTTCTTCCCCTTACCCCCTTCAACCGATTCAAGCTTCCTCTTCCCTAAACCATTTCCCAAACCACCCACTGAAATCCTTCCATGTGAAACCTCCTCCTTTCGAGTGGGAGCCTGGTCATCAGGAACACGAGCCTTCAAGGGAGCTCCTCTACGACAATTCTCAACAGCATGACCCAAGCGATGGCACGCAGGACAAAAATATGTTCAGTCCTTGTAAATCACATGTTTCTTTCATCTATAATCCTCTCCGATCTTTATCCATACATAGTCAAAATGAAAATGAGAAGCATCCATTTCCACGCAAATCCGGGGGTTAACCAGATGAAACACAGCTTCATTATGAGTATCAGAGCACAAATACCTTCCATCAAGGTTACCAAGAATATGCATAATAGGAGGATTCTGGAACAGTAACAGAAAATTGGGAAAACTTACCCACACTGGTGATGATGGTGAATCGAGGTTCATGTGAAAATCAAATGACCAATGTAAAAGTAAGAAACGACATCTGTTGATGATACGAGGAGCCTTCGACCAAGCAGAAATGAGGTCTGCCTCTGATTCAAACTGTATCATCATGTGGCATCTTTCCATCAAACCAAAAATCTTTCTTTCTTGAAGATCCCGGGAACCAAAGATATACATGTCAAAAGCATCAATAGAAGGACCTCTATTCCTAAAACGTGCAATCAAAGTAAGATTCAACAGAGCAGATGATTCGGAAAATTTCCAAATCGAGAGTGGAAGATTGGGGCACCCATCGAGAAAATCAGGGATTTTGGGACTCAGCTAAACCCTAGGGAAGGGGGGAAGAAATTCAAGATTTGATAAGGGCAAAAAACCTGGTCTCTCATTGTCCGACGAATCTCCCTCCCCCCCAAGGGGAGGAAGGCCGGCGTAGTCGCCGCCGTCATCACCTGAAGCCCAAGTGTATTTCCAGGGTTCCCAAGAATCAGATCACCCTTTTCTCCTTCTCATGTATGGATCATGGTGATATGTTTGAATTAATTTTATATATATTTATACAAATAAGATGAACAAAATTTTAGTACTTTATCTGATAAAATTTAAACAAATAAATAAATATTATATTTGTTAATCTCCCACTATTTTATCAAAACTCAATATCCCTCACCCTTGGATTTATAATATCCTATTTATTAGACATTATAATGGAAAGGATTCATATTCCCATTCTCATTACACAAACTTTGTTTAAGTAACTTGAATGGTTTTAGGTAGGAATTCCAAATGTCAACTACATTAACTCATAATTCCTTGGTCTGTTGAGTGTACTCCCTAATCTTGAAATCCTTAAATTTGATTTTATCAACCCTTGACTCTTAGTTACACCAATTCCTACATTGGAAGTCAACCCTTGATGTGAACTAAGTTAAGTTAACCCAAAAAATTTTCTTATAATTCCCTGATATTTAATAGCACCCTAACTTTGGATGGTCAAGTACTTTGAACTATGGTTTGATTTTAACTTAAGTAGTGAAAGGATATAATGAATTAATATATAATTGATGAATTTTATATTTTATACATAAATTTACAATTATTATCTTTGACACATGCTTGTTAATATTAATTGGATTTACTTAAGTTATAAACCATGCCTTAGATAATATTTACACATAAGACAATTTATTTTAGTTATATCCTACATGCTTGTTAATTAATTAATTTATGTGATCATGATATAACATCCATACTGAAATAACCATGAAAATTGAAAGAATTAGAATAATAGAGTGGTATGATAATGAGATTTTACTAATGTCTAGTTTATCTAGCGGTTGATAAATTAATCGTTGACCTAGGGATAAAACACCTTAAACCAATTAATGACCGTGTTATAGCTTTCCACCAGTCCATCTATGTATCTCTCTTGGATTGGTTTCATCTCAGCTCCAAACTTGAACCGCCTACACTATCTTGGGATCTTCGTTCATTACATATGCTTTTACTCATACACAAGTAAGGGGAAAATGGTTTACCTAAAAGAAACAATGGGCACGTAGTCCCATACATAATGATATGAGAGATGACACACAAGTCACCAATTTAATTTAATAATAAATTAAATGAAACCAATCACATACAAAGGTCCAGTCTATTCTCACGATCACCCACATGCATGAAACAAATTGAATTTTTAATAAAACTAGAATTTAATTCTTAATTGTTCTTATTTAAGTTAAATCACCCTAAAATAAATAAATTATATCCTTTAGTTAATAAATTCTTTTATCATAATTCTCATCTGAATTTCCTTGAGATTATCATCCATCATAATTTCAAACAAATTAATTAAATTTATTTAAAAGTATTTATGTACATAAATTTACCTTAGAGGAAACACGATGAATACCGCCCAAATCTACCCAACATTTATTTTACTTATATACTGTTTACTCTTGTGACATATGAAATACACGACATATCACATACTTTCATGATGTGTACTATCAACTTAATTATTTCACAAATTACAAGATTTTTTTCTCACATGTTATGCTTCAATGCACACAGAGTAATAACTGTAATATGACTCAAAAATTATATGTAGATTTAAAAATTATGCATAACTTAATTAAATATATATATTTATATATATATTAAAACCCATCACATGGAATGTCCTATCAACTTAATGACCACATGAAAGAACATATCAATCAAGGTTACACATTATAATAAATTAATTTTAGTTATGTATAATTTGGTATAAGTACACAATGTGTACAAGAGAGCTACACAGCGTGTATGTATCTCACCGTATATCTAAGGCACATGTCTAGGGACTTAGTGTGTAAACCATGCCTTAGAAAAATTGGAGTACATAATTTGTAAAAAGGGCTAAATGGCATGTGGTCTTCGAGTTATATGGTCACAAGTCAGGTAGGCCATGTATGGAAATACATGTCTCATCTATGACTTAATGGACTACACACCATGTACATGGGCTACACGACATGTGTTCTGGTTGACTATACACCAGGTTGGCCTAGTCAGTATGTGGTGTAAGAAATTAAATGCATTGCATGTATTCAATTCACACGGTTTGAATTAATTATAAATTAATTCTTGGTGCATTAAACACTAGTACACGGGGTGTAAATCCATTTAAACGACATGTACTCTTGTTTTATCTTGACAGAATATTCAACACCTCTAAATGATATCTTCAATTTTATTTCATTAATAAAATTAATCAATTTGATTAGATCTATTGGAAAAAAAAGTAGGAGAAGAAGATCACACAATTTGTATTAAAATAATTATTAAACTTGAATTGAAAACTAAATAAAAAATGCATAAACCAATTAGTTATATTTAAATAATTATGCAACCCTTTTGATACCACATGTAGGTTCCAGGCCAATGGAAGCATGTGATGGTTCATTCCCAAATTTTCTTTTTATCATGATTGATGATCAATCTAAGATTTATGTGATGATGAAAGATGTGATCAATGAAATTGAGTCAAAGAAAACAAAAATGGATAAAATTTTGGAATGAGAGAGAGAGGATCATCACATATTATTTATAAATAAGTCAATCAATTAAATAATTACCTTTAATGAATTATTTCTTCATTGATGGATCTTAAAACAGATCTATGCTACACCATCACTGTGTTATAGGAATCAAGAACAAATTCCCTTTATTAGTGATCCACATGTATTCCATAAATATTCAAACATAGACATATGAATCTCTGGGTGCTAGTGTGGTAGATCCTATCACTTTCATCGTTCTCCTTTGACCGCCATGAGAATCCATTACAAAGCATTCCCCTTGATCAATATAGACATGAGATTGGAAGGTGGAGCAATATTTCTCTCCATTATTGGGATCTTTCTTAGAGAGGGGGATCTCTAGGTCTTGAGAGTATTCTATCAGATTGTCATTGGGTACAACATAAATGAATTGGCTCTATTGGAAAAATAATATAATTGGTTTTAAATACCACTAAGGTTTAGAAATAAATATTTTCATGAGTTCCCTTTAATATTTATTTAATACCATGTGGAACCCCATGTCTAAAATAATAATATTATTATTATTTCCTTAACATGCACTTAACATGTGAATTAAATTAAATATTATTTAATCAAATAATATTCAATATTTTTTTTTCTCACTGGACCTTTAAACTCAGTCTGTCATTCCTCCAAAATATTTATCAGGCCTTAAATAATGAATATTTATTTAATAAATAAATATCACTGTATTATTCTCCTATAAATAAATAAAAATAATATTCACTAAATAATAAATAAATATTTATTAAATATTCAGCTCACATTATATTCTCTTGAATAACTGGTGATCGAATATATGTGATCAAACAAAAATGAATAATTATTAAACCACATGCTAGAATAATATTTATTCAACTTGTTAAATAATAATATATTATTTAACCGAGATTCTAGATATACTTAGTGTGTGACACTTGAGGCCTCTTTCTCAGTGGCATTAGGAGAAACATCCTAGAGTACAAGTTTAGTGTCTAGAAACATGCCAAAGCACCCAGAGAGAAATAATTTAATGCCATAATGAAATAATACAGCATACAGATGCTTACTGTGTAATATAACCCCTTTATCATGATATCTCTAATCAAGAAAGTTGCACGTTGGTGCTATCAACCTATGTGCTTGGTGTCTCTTTCTTTGATTTTCTGGAAATTGTTCTCTCCTATATAACACAATGACCATGGATTTATTTTAGTCTATATAATTTCAATCAAAGGGACAAAGATATCAACTTTCGTTAAATAATAGAAGGGGAAAATCCTTTGTTTTATTATTGATTAATTCAATATTACCCGCGATGTACACAATGTATCCTACCTCACCACAAACATATGTCGTCATAGTTTTTATCAACACATCCAAGTATGAGATTCATAATACTCATTAATAATAATCTTAAAGTCTAAGGATCAATACACATGTCCAAAAATAGGAACATCCAAGGACACATGTAAATGTGGATTTCCTACTAACATGTCTCATTATTATAATATCCTTCACTGGATATTAATAAGGGTATATACCCTGAGAAGGTGTCTGAAAGTCCTATGAGTCTCCACCAATGATATTCTATATCATTTTTTCTCCCAAATTATATCATCCAGCTATAGAGCATATATTTAAGAATGGTGTCCTATCACTTTTAGGTTTTCATCATAGCAGAGAACTACTATATCCTTTTAGTGGAAAAACTATTCTTAGAACATTATTATATACTATGGTGTGTAGAAGAACAATAATGATATTATAAAAAGTTTTATTAATATTCAAAACTATGAATACATGTTATCATAAACTACACAAAATTTGGTTCTAGGGAAACAATTATAACATAACCCTCTTCTCCCCATGACCCCATCCACCTCCTCCCTTTAACTCGACCTTATTTATTCTACCTCTATCATTCCATGATTCATACATCACTAGCCTCATCTCCCTGACCTCCACACTATTTCTTTCCCTCTCCTCACCTAATTGACCTTCTTCCATGACATCTGGCCCTATTATTATGAAGTATAATAGTTATTCGTTTATGTCGCTTATATTTTTAAGTCAAATTGAATCATTTTTATATTGAATTTGTGTTTTATTGAATCAAGACACTACCCTAGTTGATGAACAAGTTAGGAGATGTTAAAAATTTATTGCTCTTGTTTGATTAAACATTTATATCATTATATTTGAATGTATAGGGAGAAAAGTGGAAATCCAATGCCTATAGATAAAATTTGTTTTGATTTACCTCAAAACACACCTCGTTATGCCAATGGTTTGGAAGAATTTTTATATTATGATATTATAAACCAACTAAAAGATAGTATAATAAAATGTATCTGCCATGATTTTGAATTAAAGAGATGGATGAATATAATTGAAGTATATGAGTAATTGATATTGAAACTGCTTCCTAATTGATATGTATGTTGGATTTCGCATTGAAGATTGAATGTTATGCAAAGTAAAAACATTGAATATACTGTCAAAAAACACAAAGTGATATAAAAAAGGAGAGTTTAGTTCAAAACTTTATAAATGAAGAATTTGAATTTTTAGGATACAATATCAAAGATTTCAATAGATCAAAAGATACTTTAGTTGGTCATGAGTAGGTTAATCTTTGTTAAAAAATCAGTGACCAAAAAATGAGTTTTATGAATTGTTTAAAGGAAAAAAACAAGAGAAATATGAAGGGTGTACCAAATATTAAAATTTTCCTTTTTTACTTAAGTTGTATCATATTAAGTGTCTTTGTGAAATTACTTAAAAATCAGTTTCCATGATTTTAGAGTTACTTAATAATGAATTTATTGAATATATGATCCCTGCATTATTCTATGAGACGAAGAAAATCATAGAAAAACTTATATTTGATTATACAAAGATACATGTATGCATTAATGATTTCATTCTTTATTCAAAATAAGATTTTGATAAATAATAATGCATAATATTTCATAAAATTTCATTTAAGTCAATGAGAAACAATGCAAGTTGAAATCAATGAAACACTAGGAATAAGAAGAAGAAGAAAACTCCCATAAGGGTATTTCATTAATTTTATATGAAACCACACTTGAAAAGATAATTATTGTCATCTAAGACAATATAATACATGAATTGACATGATCAAGATAGTAATAATGAAGGATTTATGATACATCTAAACGATCCATCATCATGGAATGTGTTTGATTCATTTTATCTATATTTTTCTTCGAAATATTAGGAATGTATGGTTGATATTGTATTATAAGGGTTTTAAACCTTTCCGTACTTTAGGTAATGATTATAGAAAATGGTTATTTGTTTCTATCCCCTATAATTTACCTCTAT
This sequence comes from Viscum album, assembly GCA_963277665.1. Lineage (NCBI taxonomy): Eukaryota > Viridiplantae > Streptophyta > Magnoliopsida > Santalales > Viscaceae > Viscum > Viscum album. Next base: position 6,306,771 of record OY728147.1, read on the forward strand.
AGATGTGTATGAAGAAGACTTCTTTCATTATTTTGAAGATTATTCCTAGAAATGGAACTGATTTGTACCTTTAAACTCTAATAAAATAATTATGATAATTATAAAATGATGGAATGGAAACATATGATGATTCAATAAGAAAACTATTAAAATTTCATGTTTCTTTTATGTGGATAGTTAGTGAGTTTCTAAGACTATGAAACTTATCTAGTTGGAGCACTTATACTAGATTTTCTTGTCTAGTTTTTAATTTTGATTTTGAACCTCAATGATTACCTCAAAGTAGAAAATGATGTTTTATGTGTCATCTTAGATTTATTTATGCTTATTATAAATTCAGGTTTAACAAGACACAATTCAAAGGATATATTGAATTGATAATGTAAATAAAGGTGTTATAGAGTTCATAATTATTAGGAAAATTAATTGAGGTCACTATAGAATTTATAAAATCTAATGAGTTTAAAGAATGTGGGAAAAGGGTACGAGGTATAATTTCTAAAGAAAATGGAAAACAACAATGGAAGAAACTATGTATATTTTTCAAACTTCCTTATTGGATGTTTAATTTGATATATCATAATCTTGACATAATGCATATTAAGAAGAATGATTGGGACAATGTAATTTTTACATTGCATAATGAGTAGGATAAATCAAAGGATCACCTTAATGCTGAAAAGGATTTATAATCAATAAATATAAAGTGTCATTTTTTGATAAAATGATAATGGAAAGTATACTTCTACAAAAACTCAATATTTTAGTAAAGAAAACTATGTTTGATAGCATATTCAACATGAAACACTAAACTTAAACGACCCAAGATATATATAACTGTTATAACCTAGCAGTTCAATTGGTGGGTATTAATAGTATTAACTAATTTATGATATATATATATATATATATAAATTTACTAATAAATATAAATTATTGACAAATTTTTAGTAAATAATTTCATATTTTTTTAGTAAAGTAATGTTATTCTTCAAAAATATATTTTCTTCAAAAATGATTTTTATTGCCTTTCGTGAAAAAATATAATAATAATATTTTGGAAAATTTATTTAATAAAATTAACTTAATTTATGAAATTGTCATATAAAAAATTAATTTTGGAGATATTTTGTGATTTTTCAGAAAATAATTATTTTCAAGTAAATAGTGAGAAATACCAATTTTTGTAAATCCTTTTTTCCTTGAAAAATACACTTCTTGAAAACCTTCTTTTTTATCATATCTATGAGTTTAATATTAAATTGAATTTTTTTATTTTTATGAATAGAATTTTTTAAAATGTATTTAATATTTTTAATCATAATAATTTATATTTTCTAATATGTCAAACTTAATTTTTGACCCTAATGAATAGTGAAAAAATAAAAAATAAATTACCATGGTTAAGGTGAAAATAGGTTTACAGGGGGTTAAACTAAATAGATAAGGGTAAAAATGACCTAAAAACTTTTCTATAAACTAATTGTTGGTAATATTTAGACCTTATAATTTATATTTCTCTATAATATTTTATTTTATATTCTTGTGGCATTCTGACAAATGTGGGTACACTTTTCTGTTTTGAAAATTTTCAATTGTTCCACTCACATCACTAATAAAAGGACACCCATATCATCTCTTATTATCACCTTAAAATACTATTGGATAAACCAATACCTACAAAAATAACTTCCTAAACTCTATCCCGTAATACTATATTCCTTATTTTGGTAATAAATCCACTATAGGAATACTTTAAGTATAATCCTAAACAGGTGGCCCGAGAAAAGGTAAAATTCCTAACTATGATTTTTTGTTTTATTTATTCTTACACCCCCTTAAAATATTATTTAACTAAGATCATATGATAAAACTGGTATCTAATATATATTTATATTTTATTATATTAAATTAATAATGTAAATCCTTCTCCTCTTCCATAAAAAATGATATGAAATCATCATTCGTCTGTACAGAGGACTACAACCTCATGATCTGATGTCATTATTTTCCATCATCGATTATCATGTCTTGTTGTAATTATGGATTTAAATTATGTATAAGATATTTATAACATATTTATACTTATTTAGTTATGATATCACATATAAATTCTAACTTTCCATTCTATGGGGGATATGATAACATCGCTCGTGTGTACGATGGACGACCACCTCTTGAGGCGATGCAATTCATTTTTCAATAATGCATTACATGGAAGGTAATAAGGATAATTTTAATAAATATATTTGATATAAATAAGATAATAATTATATTAATGACATAGTTATCATTATTAAAATATAATATATCATTTTTATTTTTACACTGAAAAATGATAACATCGTTCATGTACGTGTAGACTACCGCCTCAACAAAGTGACACAATTATTTTTTCATTTCTACATCACAATAATGATATATATAAGTATATTTAAATAAAAAAAATTGTATTTATGAAATTATTATCATTATCTAAATTTAAAATAACACATACCTTCTTTCCATAATGATCATTGAAAAATGGAAATGTTACTCATGCGTACATATGACCTACTGTCTCCATGAGCATAACACAACACATTTTTCATAACCATTTTTCATGATTGGTTTTAAAAGTACAATTTATGATAAAATATGATAATTATTAAATTATTATTATTCTATATATGTTTAAATAATTACCTCTCTGACGAACTTTAACACATCAAATCTATTTTAAAGCAATGAACTGACTATCCTCAAAACACCTGACGTGGACTTAAATGATAAAGTATTTGAATATTTAAATTAAAATAAATAAAATAAATGATATAAGTGTAAGGTATTAAAAGTATAAAATTTTATTAATAAATAAAATAATTTATATAATCTTACTATACAAGAGTTAAAGGACATGCATGGAAATTCTGGACTTTAGGTAAGGGATTTTCTCGTCTCGCTTTTACTTCTGTGAGACATATAATATATTAACAACTTATTTATATTTTGTTGTGTATATACTTCTAATTTTATATGCAATATCATGAATACATCATGAATCATGTTATTTTATGTTTTAATTTGAAATATTTCATCCAAGGCGATTTGACATGAAAGCTACCTAGTGGTAGAGAATTTCATAACTCAATTTATTTTCATTGGGTTATATTAATTCATTATTGTATTTGATATTATATAATTATGGGTGTAATTAATTTTTATTATATAATTTTGTATTCCAATTTTATTATGTGGGTTTAAATTTGATAAACATAAGTGATTCATTGATGAATTCTCAAATTCAATGGTTTGATTTTGGTAAGGGTTATTTATCTCAAATTCTCTTTCTTTAATAAATGCATTTATGATATGCACTTATATTCATTTTTGAGGTGTATATACTTCCCATTGATATGTTATATCATGAAAATATTTATTTTTAGGATATTTAAAGTATAATTTTATGTTATTCTTTCATGTGGATCATTATTCAAGAGTTACCAATGTGAAAATGGATTTATGTTACAATATTCTTTCTTTCATTATTATTTATGTTCAAGTTTATTTTAGAGGAATTAATTTGATAATATTTTATTATACCCATTATATTTTATTCTATAATAGCAATGAATGTGGTTCACATTTTTAATTTCCAATTCCTTTCTTATTGATTTAAGAAACATAAAAAAAGTCATTTTTAAGTGATATTGATATTGTATTTTTTTAGGTATGGTATATTTATCTTCTATATCCATATTTTCTCAAATGTTTTCAATAACTTTCTTTAAAAAATGATTTACTAAATCCATTTTAAATGATATTTTACTTTCTTTTAAAGGTTTTAAAATGAAATTTCTTAATTTTTCCCAAATGGGTCACTTTTGACACTTTTTTCAAAATGTTTTGATATTAATGTTTACCTTTAACACTTATAACATGAATAGATTTTCCAGACATCATGCCAATTATTTTCCATGATTTTTCATTTATATGTTTCTAAGGTTTTTTTCAAATAAAATAATTTTAAAATGTTTTTTGAATATTTTTAATACATATTTTCAAATTAATAAGGATATTTTCCTCAAAAATATTTTTAATGATATTTTAATGGTATTTATATTCATCAATTTTAACAACCCTTGATGTCACTTATTCTCTACTAAGTATATATTGTAATAATACCATACATATTCTTTCTCTGGATGGATTATGATAATTTCAAATAGATTTTTATGGAACCCATTTCTTTTCCATGGGTCAATCATGTTTCAAAGAAATTGTTATGGAACCCATTTTTTTCCACGAGTTAATCAAGTTTCAAAGAGATTTTTATGGAATCCATTTCATTTCTAGGGATTAATATTATTTAAAATATATTTTCATGGAACCCATTACTTTTACATGATTTAACCAAGTTATGAAATGAATAATGATTGTTTTTATGAGTTTTACGAAGTAAGGAAAGCTTTATGTACATTATTTATGATTCCTGGATATTGTTATATAATGGGTGAACCTAGATAGCACCAGTTGAGCCTGATATATATTATACAATGGGTAAGCCCAAATATCCCTCCATTTCATTGGGTATGGAGTTAGACTTTATGGTTATTCAATTTATAAGGGTTCTATAAGGGTTTTGTAAGTGTTCTATGAAGATGATGTAACAAGACACCAATAAGTTTTATCTAATCTTTACATGGGTTTATAAAATTTCTAATTATCAAGATTGATAACAAATGGATCATGATTATTTATTTTGATGACTATGGACTTTTTTAAAGCTTTATTCCATGTTTTCATATTTTATGATCCATGTATTGATGGGTATGAATATTCTTATGTTATACTCATTCACTTTGATTATTTTATCACACCCTTATACTCTTCTTTTTCTCCCAGATAAAATTCAGTTGTTAATTATTACGTTTACCCATAGTAATCATTTTATCTTACCCTTCTTAGTTTTTCATTTTCCCTAGGTTATAAAGATTGATGTTGAAAAAAATATGTCTAGATGGGTTACATATGGATGATGATAATGATGACATAAAGTGGAATATGAAAATATTAGTATAGTAGGAGATTATGTTCATCATTATGAACATGTTTTTTATGAATCCATGATGTTAAGAGTTTTTTCTAATTTTCTAAAACTATAAACCTAAAAGGTATTTGAGAATGTAAGTGATCCAAACTTTAACTTTTGATGTTTTAGGTTTTATATGGTTAAAATTGAGTCACCTACATCGGTATTGTTTTCGACTAAAATATGGCACCTGATGATTGATTATGGGTGTTGAAGGTGTTGCATAATTCTTCACATTGGGTTTACTATTTTTGTTTCAAATTAAAATTTGATGCTTGATGATTTATTGTGTGAGGTTTAATGTGTTCCCCAATTATTCACATTGGGTTTACCATTTTTATTTTGTGCCCATTTGAGACATGTCATTTTACAATGGGGTTTTTTCGTAGAACTAGAAACACCCAATAACTCCCATATACAGGATGACTCATGGGCCAACATTCTAAAGGTAGGAGTTCATTGGGGAACATGGATAATGAAAATTAAAAACTCACACTGGTCAAGAGAATGGGTGGTCGAGCTCATAAAACCATTTTGGGGGGAATTATTGCATACTCAATGACTCTCTTATAGATTTTATTTAATACATGCTCATTAATCCTTTTTAAAATACCAAATATAAATGACAGGTTTCCCTTAGGTTAATAATAAGTCATTAACATGTATTGAATTTAGAATCCTATATATATATATATATGTAGTTATTCATTAATGAATACATCTATATGTATATGAGGTTCTATATCAATGGAACCTCTTTGTGATATAATTATAGATTCTTTTGTTGTTTATTGTTATGATGTTGGTTTTAAGCCACATAGTGGGGCACTTTGGAATTTACCATGTTTTTGGGAGATGGTAGTTGTTTTGATGTTGGGATCATTCCCCTTAAATGGTATTCATATGTATCCTTGTGAAAGGAGTCATAGACCACATAGTCTGGTTCCACTTAACGAGTCACATTATGCCTTTTAAGGTCATGTGGAAAAGGCCAAACCCTACTATTTAATGTCATTTGGAAAGGATGCGAAAGATGCCCAGTCAAAAGCTAGTTTTGGGATTACATTGAAGCATCCCAAAGGATCATGAAAGGAGATGGCCTCCCAGGTGGGGGACATGATCTTAATGAGAATGTTTCCCAATATGGATGGTAATGAAAAGAACCCAGAAGTAATATAACCCTCCAGGTTAGATGTTAACCTACTGGGGATATGGACCATATAATATTTGGGTGAACTTGGGGAGTTGGGTTTGTACCTCAGGGAGGCTTCTTATATATCCCATTTTGATAGGAATCGAATTTCAAATAGTTTGAAATGGTTGGGGATTACATCTATGATGAAGACCTAAAGGTGATTCATTGAGGATATGGAGATTTAAAGGTTTGTATCATAGGGAATATGGCCCTTTGAGGTGGTGATAACATGGTTGAGGATTATACCGAGTAGGAGTCCCATGAGTGTTGGATATATGAATTTGAGGACTTAAACCAATGGATCCCATCTGAAGGAAGGTGAGAGGAAGATACACAAAAGGATTCTCTACTGAGACATACATTTTATTGTGAAAATTTCATGATCATAACTAGCCTTTAAGCCAATGTGATTCATGATCAATGTGAGAAAAAAGAGAAATAAGAAGATCGGGAAAACAACACAATATCTTTCATCCAATGGTGGATGAGGTCAGGGCTAAAAAATAGATAAAGGGCTATGGTTCCCATCTCCTCTCTTGTTTTCATAACTTGGGAAGATGAAGATGAGGAGGGGTGTGACCTACCTTTAGTGACTTACTCTTGGAGGGATGGCATTATCCTAATTTTAGAGAGTATGAGATAAGAATCTAAAACCACCCCCTATCAAAGGTAAAAGAAATCATGAGCCCCCTTCTTACTATCTTAAATATGGAGGACCTTAACACTACCTCCAAGGTTGTAATCCTTATTACCATAGGAATTTATGATTGAGAACATTCCAAGGATCTTCCTTGTTAAGTATCCTTTTAATATGACCTCATTTACCACAAGAAATTATAATCAAGATTGAAAAATGGTGTAACATGTACTCTAATCACATGTATCTAGAATCTTTGGAATAGTCCTTGGCATGGTGGCTCATGAAGGGGTACACTTGGGGCTTAGATATTTGTGAGAGATGCTCTGTGAAGGGTCCCATTTAGGACTTAGAGATTCATAGAAAATAAGTTGATGGATAAGGCCATTAGGATAGATCATGGAGGGGCCAAGGTGGGGCCAAACAATACACCAAAGAAAATAAATGAAAGTGGGAAAGTGGAACACCCTAGGATGCCCAATTTTATATAGTGTTTTCCATGCCGTATGGGGTTCCCTCCATGTATCTCTTTGCTACACGGCATGGCGTTCCCTCCGTATTGCGTTTCACTATGTGGTATGGAGTTCCATCTGTGTTACATTTTTCTACAAAGGGTGATATCCTACAAGGAATACATCTATCTATGTTTCACAGAATTGTATCCATAAAGTGTTTTTGGTATGTGTATGGTTGGGTGATTTTCCTTTCTAACATAGCATTATACGATAAGTTTACCTGTTAAAAATTGATTACTCCAACCCTTGTTACCTACTTATCCTCCATCTTCTGCCCCTAGTATCTCTCTATGGGGTTTTTGTAGAGCCACGAATGTAATCACCTACTGGGATAGAAGGAAATTCATGTCTACCATGAGTATTATTCACTTGTGAGAGACCAAAAAGGACGTCATAGGCCCACAAACGATTTATCATTCGTGGGATCCAGAAAGGTACATCATGGCCCCACAAATAATTTTTTTTTTCTATAAGAGATAGAAAGGAACATCATGGTATTGTAAATGATTTTTTATTTTAAATATCTATAAAGAGACATTAATATTTTTCATTTTTGGGATTCCATGTAGAGAGGTGGTCTATATAACAATAATTCTATGTGGAAATGAGATCCTTGCATAGTGTTTTCCCTTTTCAGATTCACTCCCTTTAAAAATTTTCTACTCCCTTTTCCCAAGACGATTCTTCCCTTACCAAATTCATGAAATAATTTTTATATTTCATGTGGAATTCTCAAGACCCAACAAATACCTCCAATATAAATAAGCTCTGATCAAGATGAAGAGGATGTTATTTTGATGAATATGTTTGTCCTATTTAAATTTATTTGTGGTTTTCATGTGGATTCGTAATAGGGAACAAACCTATAAAAAGTGTTTCATGATCATTTATCATCTACCAAACTTGAATTGATGCTTTTCAGACCATCCTCGATCTTAAAACATTTTAATCTCATCGCATATAATTTTTCCTTACAGATGCCCTTTTTCTCTTAGTAATAAAATATCATCTGAAAACTAGTATTCTATGTAAATTGACAATTTTTCTTTGAAATCACATTATTCCCATGCTGTAATATAGTTTTATGCATAGTAGCCAAAATAAAAACATAGTTTTTATAAAAACTAAAGTGATTCATGGTCGAACGGACTACATCTTTGATGTGTTCATGAATATATATATGCTGGTTTTTCTTTTCACTCGTTTAAAATGTATTTCAAAAAAAATCATTGTCTAGTTCATTGAATACGTCTTCCATGATAGAGAAAAGGATTTCTATTTTTGGGAATGTTGAAAATGACCTTCATCATCATATTATTCCTCGGGATGGTATTATGAAGTTTCTCCTTTCTCTAGAGATTTTAGATTATCCATTATCCAAAAAATTAACCTTGTAAGACTTTGGGATTCAAGATGACTCTCTAATTACACTAGTTGATCAAAATTTTCCATTTTCATGGTTTGAGGTGTCCTTGGATCATGTTCAAGTTAACATTTCCACCATGGGACACAATCTTTCTAAATCAAGTCAAGAAATGTTTTCAATTCGGAATGGTTTTCTATAGGCTCAAATTGACTAGAATAATGATGATATATCCTTATAGTCTATCATTAATGATTATCCATCCATTCTTAAACTCTCATGGGGTAATCCCAATATAGGGTGGATCTCTAAGTGGTATTTTCATTATAGAGGGTGTTTTTCTAATGATTGGGTCTGGGAATTCTGGGTGCATAGGAATTGAGTTGAATTTCTTGATTGGTTGGAGGTTGTCAGCTTGTATAAGGTGGAATGGATTTCTTAGTTCACAGTATATTATCCAACTAAGATGTTACCTAAATTGATTAGTCATTGGTATCCAAGAACTAACACCTTCAATTTACCACATGAAGAAATTAAGATTCACTTTTGAGATATCTACAAATTAGGATGAATTCCCATTCTTGGAAATATGTATGATGAATTCCTTCCTAAAACTAACACTTGGGAAATAACTGATCAGGTTTATCTATTAAAGAGAGGCTTAATAATCACAACAAAAAATCATTGGGTCATCCTCTTCACATATTCTCACTTATTCCATTCAGTGATTGGAAAAATCTATTTCTACAAGCTAGTGGTCCAAGGCCAAAATTTCAATGCACCAAGACTCATCCGAATCAACAATATCGATGTGTTCCAAGTTTATATTGGGACACTCTTGAGGAATGACAACATGCTACATGGGGTTACCGGATCCATCCAGACGTATCTATAGTATTTGGGTGGGTAATATTTTTGTTCCATGCCTTTAAGTAGATGGCTTTTTTCCTCTCATGATGTTTATACTGGTGTCAGAGTTTATACCTTGATGATAACAACCATGTTAGTGGAGTGACAAACCGTCAATATCACTATACCCACTCTTTCTCATATTTATGATTTACTAGGATATATACAGGAAGGAATATCTCCACATTGCCTTTTCATACCATTTCAATTTTTGTATGGTTGGGCGACAGAACACTTTTGATGTTATGAATATTAGTACAATATAACAATCCCTCATTCCACATTTCGCCCTGCACTGCTCAACATTTCTGTTGTTCACCCGACATCTCTAGGTATCAATGGTGTTATTGAGTTGTTAATGGAACTTACCCATTTTTAGTCCCTTCCTTATTCAATGCTATTTGGTGTTGTGGTAGATAATTGTAGAGGGACTTCAGAGGAATTATCTTAAATCATGTCATTGTGAGATGGAATTATAGTTGTTTTGTTAGATGTAGTGATTATTTGCGAGCCCTATGATCCCTATAAGGTTTAATGAAAATTCATATGTCTGTAATAGGTTTCATATTTAACCATAATCTGGAATAAAAAGGTATCACACCCATTAATCATTCATCAATTATGGCTGGTGATGATGCATGAGGATTCTAGCATAGAAATTTATATAACTCCTATAAAAGCTCTGACTAACTTGTCATGGGTTTATGAAAAGATGTGGATGGAATATTATCCTTATGGGGTGTTAGAGAAACCAGTATGACGAGTGCATAAACTATTGTCTTGTTTGAGTTCCTTTAAAATAATTATATCTTATCCTGATTTTGAAAGACAAAAACACTCATCACAAATTTATAATCATTCTGGGGGAGTTTCATCATTAAGTTATCCTGTTGTTGGTAGCGGTGTTGAACCCACATTTCTGACTGGTAATATTGGAAGCCCTACTGTTGTTGGTTCCAGTGGTACAATATTAGGCATCCCATCGATCAATTTAAACCCAATTATCTCAATTCTTAAGATTAAACAAGAGGTGGTGATGGAGGATTTCCCCTGTTCAACATTACAATTTGGAGCAAGCCTGTATGTAGTGAATGTGATCCCATATTATATAATTGTAGCTATAACACTACTACAAATACGGGCATTAACAACACTAAAAATGGGATTTAAAAGCGCTAAAAAATCACTGTAAAGTGTGGAGCTGATAAAGGGGGTACCCTTTATCACTGCTTACTAAGAGCTGATAAAGGGGTCCTTTATCAGCTCTTCTTTAGCACTGATAAATGTGTTGTTTATCAGTGCTATTTTAGCACTGATAAAAGCACGATTTATCAGCGCTGATAAATTCCCTCTCTAATGCTACGAAAATAACTGCAGCAGCACACCCGAACACCTGTAGAAAAAATCAGCATCTCAATAAGCTAATTAAAGCAAGTCTACCCATACAAAATTAACTCATAAATCATAAGCTAATTAGACCAAGTATACCCATACAACAAGTATACATGTAAACCATTAACACATAATTCATAAGTTAATTATGTATATAAATAATTCAATTCAGAATTCAGGGGGTTGGGGGCTGTTCAAGGGTTTGGGGTGACTGTCCAGGGGGGTAGGGGGTGTCCGGGGGGCTTTCTAGGGGGTGGGCTGGGGTCCAAGGTGTCGGGGGGGATTTACAGGGGGTGGTGGTGTCCAGAGGGATTGGCGGTGTCCAGGGGGTGGATTGGTGTCCAGGGGGGTGGGGGCGGTCTAGGGGGTGGATTGGTGTCCGGGGGGGGGGGGGGGGGGCTAGTGTCCAAGGTATCGGGGGGGATTTACAGGGGTGGGGGTGTCCAGAGGGGTGGGGGTGTCCAGGGGTGGATTGGTGTCCAGGGGGGTGGGGGCGGTCCAAGGGGTGGATTGGTGTCCGAGGGGGCTTTCCAGGGGGTAGGGGGTGGTCCAGGGGGTGGTCAGTTGTTGTGTTCACTTAAAATCGTGTCCATTTTAAACAAAAGAGAGACCCTTTGAGTGGTACCGGCCACACCGTGCCTCATATTGAGGCGGGGTTGCCTCATACACGTCACAAATAATTAGTGGATCATTATTATAAAATTTCAAGGCAATCCGAATGCATTTGGTTAGAATTTCATTGGTTAGTTGTTGTTTTCAATTAAAATCGTGTCCATTTTAAACAAAAGAGAGACCCATTGAGTGATAGCGGTCACACCATGACTTGGATTGAGGCAGGGATGACTCTTACACATCAAAAATGACCCATGTATTGTTCTCCTAAAGTATCAACACAATCTGAATGTGTTTGTTCGGATTTCCGTAGGTCAGTGGTTGTTTTCAATTAAAATCGTGTCCATTTTAAACAAAAGAGAGACCCTTTGAGTGATAGTGATCACACCGTGCCTCGGATTGAGGCGGGGATAACTCATACACATCAAAAATTACCCATGGATCGTTATCATAAAGGATAAACACAATCCGAATGCGTTTGGTCATATTTCCGTAGGTCAGTTGTTGTTTTCACTTAAAATCGTGTCTATTTTAAACAAAAGAGAGACTCTTTGAGTGGTAATGGTCACACTGTGCCTTGGATTGAGGTGGGGTTGACTCTTACAAATCACAAAGGACTCTTTTATTGTTCTCCTAAAGTATCAACACAATCCGAATGTTTTTTGTCAGATTTACATAGGTAATTTGTTGTTTCCACTTAAAATCATGTCCATTTTAAACAAAAGAGAGACCCTTTGACTGGTACCGGCCACACCGTGCTTCAGATTGAGGCGGGGTTGACTCATACACGTCACCAAGGACCCTTGGATAGTTCTCCTAAAGGATCAAAAAAAATCCGAATGCGTTTGGTCGGATTTCCGTAGGTCAGTTGTTGTTTTCACTTAAAATCGTGTCCATTTTAAACAAAATAGAGACCCTTTGAGTGGTACCAGCCACACCATGCCTTAGATTGAGGCGAGTTTTACTCATACAAATCACCAAGGACCCTTTTATTGTTCTTATAAAGGATCAACACAATCAGAATGCGTTTGGTTGGAATTTCATTGATCAGTTGTTGTTTTCAATTAAAAACGTGTCCATTTTAAACAAAAGAGAGAACCTTTGAGTGATAGCAGTCAGACCGTGCCTTGGATTGAGGAAGGAATGACTCATACACGTCCCAAAGGACCCATGGATCGTTCTTAGAAAAGATCAACACAATCCTAATGTGTTTGGTCGGATTTCCGTAGGTCTGTTGTTGTTTTCACTTAAAATCGTGTCCATTTTAAACAAAAGAGAGACCCTTTGAGTGGTACCAGCCACTCCATACCTAGGATTGAAGCAGGGATGACTCATACACATCAACAAGGACCAATTTATTTTTCTCCTAAAGGATCAACATAATCCAAATGCGTTTGGTCAGATTTCCATAGTTCAGTTGTTTTTTCACTTAAAATTGTGTCCATTTTAATCAAAATAGAGACCCTTTGAGTGGTATCGGCCACACCGTGCCTTGGATTGAGGCGGGGTTGACTCTTACACATCACAAAGGACTAGTGGATTGTTCTAATAAAATATCAAGTTAATCCAAATGTTTTTGGTCAGAATTTCATAGGTCAGTTGTTGTTTTCCCTTAAAATCTTGTCCATTTTAAACAAAAGAGAGACCCTTTGAATGATATCGGCCACACCGTTCCTTGTATTGAGGCAGGGATGACTCTTACATGTCACAAAACACCCATGGATCGTTCTCCTAAAGGATCAACACAATCCTAATTCATTTGGTCGGATTTCCGTAGGTCATTTGTTGTTTTCACTTAAAATTGTGTCTATTTTAAACAAAAGAGAGACCCTTTGAGTGGTACCGGTCACACTGTGCCTTGTATTGAGGCGGGTTTTACTATTACATGTCACAAAGGACCCGTGGATCATACTCCTAAAGGATCAACACAATCCAATTGCGTTTGGTCGGATTTCCGTAGGTCAGTTGTTGTTTTCACTTAAAATCGTGTCCATTTTAAACAAAATAGAGACCCTTTGAGTGGTACCGACCACATTGTGCCTCAGATTGAGGTGGGGTTTACTCTTACATGTCACCAAGGACCCGTGGATCGTTCTCCTAAAGTATCAACACAATAAAAAAGCTTTTTTTTCAGATTTCCATAGGCCAGTTGTTGTCTTCACTTAAAATCGTGTCCATTTTAAACAAAATAGAGACCCTTTGAGTGGTACCGGCCACACCGTGCCTCAGATTGAAGCTATGTTGGCTTGTAAACATCACCAAGGACCCTTGGATATTTATTATAAATAATCAACACAATCCTAAAGCATTTGGTCAAAATTTCATAGGTCATTTGTTGTTTTCAATTAAAATCGTGTCCATTTTAAAAAAAAGGGAGGCCCTTTGAGTGATAGCAGTCACACCGTGCCTTAGATTGAGGCCGGAATGACTTGTAAATGTCACGAAAGACCCTTGGATCGTTATCCTAAATGATCAACACATTCCAAATGCATTCGGACAGAATTCTGTAGGCCAGTTGTTGTTTTCACTTAAAATCGTGTCCATTTTAAACAAAAGAGAGACCCTTTGAGTGGTACCGACCACACCGTGCCTCAGATTGAGGCGGGGATGACTCTTACAAGTCACCAAGGACCCTTGGATCGTTCTTATAAAGGATCAACAAAATCTGAATGTTTTTGGTCAGATTTCTGTAGGTCAGTTGTTCTTTTCACTTAAAATCATGTCCATTTTAAACAAAATAGAGACCCTTTGAGTGGTACCGACCACACCATGCCTCATACTGAGGCAGGGTTGACTCTTACACATCAAAAAGGACTAGTGGATTGTTCTTATAGAATATCAATGCAATAAAAATGTGTTTGGTTAGATTTCCGTAGTTTTGTTGTTGTTTTCACTTAAAATCATGTCTATTTTAAACAAAAGAGGGACCCTTTGAATGGTACCGGTCACACCGTTCGTCAGATTGAGGTGGGGTTGACTCGTACATGTGAAAAATGACCCTTGGATTGTTCTCCTAAAGGATCAAGGCAATCCGAATGCGTTTGGTCGGATTTCTATAGGTCAGTTGTTGTTTTCACTTAAAATCGTGTCCATTTTAAACAAAAGAGAGACCCTTTGAGTGGTACCGGCCACACCGTGCCTCAGATTGAGGAGGGGTTGACTATTACATGTCACCAAGAACCCATGGATCATTATCCTAAAGGATCAACACAATATGAATGCGTTTTGTCAGATTTCCATAGGTCGGTTGTTGTTTTCACTTAAAATCGTGTCTATTTTAAACAAAGGAGAGACCCTTTGAGTGGTATCAGTCACACCGTGCCTTGGATTGAGGCAGGGTTGACTCTTACATGTCACAAAGGACCCTTGGATCGTTATCCTAAAGGATAAAGGCAATCAAAATGCGTTTGGTTGGATTTCCGTAGGTCAGTTGTTGTTTTCACTTAAAATCTTGTCCATTTTAAACAAAAGAGAGACCCTTTGAGTGGTACCGGCCACACCATGCCTTGGATTGAGGTGGGGTTGACTTTTAAACATCACCAATGACCCTTGGATCATTCTCCTAGAGGATCAACATAATCCATATGCATTTGGTCAGATTTCTGTAGGTCAGTTGTTGTTTTCACTTAAAATCGTGTCCATTTAAAACAAAATAGAGACCCTTTGAGTGGTACCGGCCACACCGTGCCTCAGATTGAGGTGAGGTTGACTTTTACACGTCACCAAGGACCCTTGTATCGTTCTTATAATGGATCAACATAATCTGAATGCGTTTGGTCGGATTTCCTTAGGTCAGTTGTTGTTTTCACTTAAAATCGTGTACATTTTAAACAAAATAGAGACCCTTTGTGTGGTACAGGCCACACCGTACCTCATATTGAGGTAGGGTTGACTCATACATGTCACAAAGGACTATTTTATCCTTCTTATAAAAGATCAATGCAATCTGAATTCTTTTGGTTGGAATTTCATAGGTTAGTTGTTGTTTTCAATTAAAATTGTGTCCATTTTAAACAAAAGAGAGACCCATTGGGTGATAGTCGTGACATCATGCCTCGGATTGAGGTGGGGTTGACTTTTACACATCACCAAGGACCCTTGGATAGTTCTTATAAAAGATCAAGGAAATACGAATGCGTTTGTTCAGAATTTCATAGGTCAGTTGTTGTTTTCAATTAAAATTGTGTCCATTTTATACAAAAGAGAGACCCTTTGAGTGATAGCGGTCACACCGTGCCTCGGATTGAGGCGGGGATGACTCATACATGTCAAAAAGGACTTGTGGATCATTATCCTATAGGATCAACACAATCCGAATGCATTTGGTCGGATTTCCGTAGGTCAGGTGTTGTTTTCACTTAAAATCGTGTCCATTTTAAACAAAAGTGAGACCCTTTGAGTGGTACCGGCCACACCGTGCCTCAGATTGAGGCGGGGTTGACTCGTAAACGTCACCAAGGACCCGTGGATCGTTCTCCTAAAGGATTAATGCAATCTGAATGCATTTGGTCAGATTTCCATAGGTCAGTTGTTGTTTTCAATTAAAATGTTGTCCATTTTAAACAAAAGAGAGACCCTTTGAGTGGTTCAACATTCTTTCATGTTGATGGTGCATATAATCTGTTAAATTGGGAAAATGAATCATTAGAGAAAGGATGTTTTATTTAATAACAATTAAAATTTTCCTATGAACATTTACATACAACAATGTTTCGTCTTTTGATCCCTTTAACCCGTCTCAAAAATGACCACCAATTGTACATGTACCTAAGTTAGATCTTCATTGTATTTATGTACAATCTACCATTAGGTATGCGGCCTACTCTTTTCTGAACACATCTATATCATCTTGTGAGTATGAGGATTTTTGGCAGTTATAGTAGAACTTCAAAATATAAAAATAAATAATTAATAAATAACTTAAACGAACTAGTAGTTGTTTTTGAAAATACCTCTTTAGGGATGCTAGTTTGCTGATGAAAAACGATCTCTTTCATAAATTTACAAACATAATAACCGCAATCATTATCATTTGTTTGTTTTGGAAACTGTAAAAAAATTGATCATTAGGAGAATAAGTACTCTTACAAGTTGTGATGACCATGCAATGAATGTCCCAATATCCTTTCTAACTTTATGAATATAATTGTCATCAAGTGGAATAGGTAGATCTGCATTTGGATCATGACCTACAGTAATTGTCACTTTCAGATGATCATTCAAAATTGGTCTATTATACAGTGTGGAATCTGGGATATTGAACACCGTATCCCTCACTACAAGGTGATAGGTTGGTGTTGATAGATATAAATCACAATCATTATCACCCTGTAGAAGATCAGTACAGAAAACTTATCCATGTTTGTCTGATTTATATTTCATGGGAGAAATTATTATAATATTGATTACCATGGCTAAGACAGTTCTTTGAGGTGAATGGCTTGCCTCAAAGCTGGTGGGGGGTGGGCGGGATGTTCACGCGTTGGTTGTTCCTGAGTTTTGTCTTCCTTTTTCTTCCCACCCATAAAAGTTTCTAGCAACTCTCCCTGCAATTGCAATCATTCTTCTAGGGTTGCTATTTTTTCGCTCATTTGTTCCAATTTTTCATCTGTATCATCCATTTTTTTCTTCTTCTCAAAATATACTCGGGGTGTCACCCCAAGCCCCGCACCTCTGATGCGCCCGTATTTTTCTGGCTGCTTCAAATCCGTTGATAATAGGTCTGTATTAGCTACAGGAGTAGCTGATTCCTGTAACTATTGGATATAGGAAAAAAACTAATTATTTTTAAGTAATAGTAATTTTAAACAAATCTTTTTATCATCGTGTCATAATTACACATATTTCCTACACTTTCTGTGTATTCTCATCTACTAACTTCCCTTCTTTGTTCACACATGCCTCCTTCCATAGCACATGACGTGGGATGGAAGTGCATTTGGTTTTAGACTCATCAATCTATATATAAACATAGAAATATAGTTATGATGTTTTTTATTGGCACCTAACAATATTACTGTAAATTAAAAATACGTACCATTTTATTTTCTAATGAAGTGTACCCCATCCTTTCTTTACGATAGGGGTATGTCGGTTTTGATGCATGTTCCTTATTTTCAGTACTGAGTTTCTGTTTCATAAATGAAATATTGACAATCAAAGTGATGAATACAGGTATCCTCAAACAATATTTTATCACCCGCAATGTACCTGAAACTTATTATCCCCAAGATGGACAATAAATGAATCCCATTCTTCTTGGGATATCATGTGAGCGTAGACAATGGGTGGGTGCGGGTTTATTTTACCTTTAGAATCTTTGAGGTGACATCTTGTTAAAATAGTGCAAAAACCTCGATGAGTCTTTCCTGCAATCCTTAGTACATAATCCTTGTGGTAATAGTCTATTATAAATGTACTCTACAAGATATTGAGAAGAGTAAGTCATTGTTTCATTATTTTATTTACTAGTAAATTGAGGAAATAAATTCATAATGTTACCGTAATTTCTTCCCAGATCATAGCCTTCAGCTTGGACACAACATGGTGCCATGAATATATGTCAATCAGAAGGCGTTGCCGAGTGAAAAATCCAA
Organism: Viscum album; assembly: GCA_963277665.1. Lineage (NCBI taxonomy): Eukaryota > Viridiplantae > Streptophyta > Magnoliopsida > Santalales > Viscaceae > Viscum > Viscum album. The sequence goes on from OY728147.1 coordinate 6,325,061, forward strand.
TGTAGCTGCTAAACACAGCCTTGTTGGGATTCACATGTTGGCCTCATGCATTCCATACGACTTCAAATTTTATTCCTTTGCTTTTTGCCTTAAGAATTTTGGCTAACACCGTCAAACTACGACGCACCTATGTTTTCTGTGACGTCAGCCCTTCATTCTCGACCATTTCATCGATATCAAAATCATCTATATGTTCATATGGAATGGTATCAATGGCATGTGTTTATGTTTGTTTAACCTCAACACTAAGAGCAGTAGGAGCCGCAGCAGCAGGAGCAGCAGCAGGAGTAGCAGGAGCAGCAAGAGCAGCAAGAGCAACAAGAGCAGCAAGAGCCGTAGCAGGAGGAGCAGCAGGAGCCACAGCAGGAGCCATAGCAGGAGTAACAAGAGCAGCAGGAGCTGCAGGAGGAGGAGCAGCATGAGAAAAAGGAGCTGCAGCAGGAGCAAAAACAGCTGCAACATGAGCTGCAAGAGCAACAGAAGCCGCAACAGCAGCAGCTTGAGAGACTTGTTCAGCCTCAAGGTTATGAGCACCAGAATGTACAGAAGTCATTATCTATAAAAGTGGTTGAACAGTTAATTCAGATTACATAAATTCAGTAATGATAAGATAATAACATGATATAACAAGATCTATATTACAAACAAAATATAACCTGCTTACTGAACTCTCTTTATTTTTTTCAAATGTTGAAGGGATTTTACACCTCTATCGACTATCCAAATCCCTTCATTGTGGTATCCTCTAACATAAAAACATCATCTGCATTGAGACTGCTCCGAAATGATTGCGATGTACCTCTAAAAGGATCATCCTCAATTGAATTTTCATCGGAACCTTCAGTATCTTGGGACGATAACAGAACAATCGACCACTTTCGGTTTTCGGGATCTGGAACATAAAAAACTTACACCGCTTGTGATTCCATTATAAAATGTTTGTCTTTGTACCCTTCTTTACTAAAATCAACTTTCACAAATCCCCATTCATCTATTTTAACACCACTGTTGTTATCAATCCATTTTCAATGAAAAAGCAGCAATTGGAATGTCGTATAATCCAACTTCCATATTATTTTGATAATGCCAAAGTATGACATATTTGCATAAATTGGATTTCTGTCTTTACTACCAGAAACATGCATCGCTTCAGCCACTAGTGTAACTCCACTATTTTTCATGGTACTATCTTCATCATGTTCATCTGTATAGAATGTATAACCATTAATTACATAACCACTTTAAGATAATTCATCCACACTTGGTCCAGCCGCTAGCCATCAAAGTTGTTCTGAAATTGAATTCGGATTTTCATCCAACTGCTTAAAAATATGGTTTTAAAACCATCCTATAAACGGATGATTATGCGTCTCTGATAACCATTTTCATCCCTCGATGGATTCAACTGCCTAAGAATTTCTTTGTGAGTTTCAATATATGGAGCAACCTCCCAACTGTTATTCAAAACATAAAGATGATGCTTCTCCTGATCTGTAATACTGATTGTCACAACTTCTCTTCCAGAAATTCCCTCACCCTCAATACGTCCAATGTGATGAGATTTCAGGAGACCAATTCTTTCCACATGAGATAGGTTTTCAGTAAAAAATTCAATGGCTTCCTCAACAATATATCGCTCCACTATACAACCCTCTGGCTGACTTCAATTTTTTACATACCCTTTCAAAATCTTCATATACTGTTCATCAAGATACATCCATCTATAGTGCACAGAACCACAAAGTCGAATCTCTCTCACCAAGTGAATCATCAAATGAACCATCATATCAAAGAATGTTGGCGGGAAGAACATTTCTAATTCACATTACATGATGAAAATTTCTTTTTCCATACCCTGTAATTTCCCTGGGTCTAAAACTTTGCTACATATAACTTTGAAAAAGAAACAAAGTTTGGTTAACATATGACGAACATTCTTGGGAAAAATGCAATGTAAAGCTACAGGAATTAGATCTTGCATCAAAACATGGAAATCATGTGATTTCAAACCTTTTAACTTCAAATCATTCATTGGCACAATGTTCATGATATTTGATGAGTACCCCTGTGGAACCTTTACATCATTTAAGAAGTTGAAAAACTGATATCTCTCCACCCTAGAAAGAGTATAAGCAGCTGGAGGAAGAAACATTCGATTTTCACCCTTCATGGGTGGCCAAATCATCTTTTATTCCCATTTCAATCATGTCCAAACTTTCCTTAATTACATCTTTGGTTTTTCCAGGTGCATTTAGCAACGTTCCGATAACACTGTCACATAATTTTTTTTCCACATGCATCACATCAAGAAAATGTCTGACGTACAAAAAATTCCAGTATAGTAATTCAAAAAAAACTGATCCCTTTTTCCAACCAATTTTCGTAAGGTTTTTCGAAATTGGTTTACCAAAAAAAATGTGCAGATCTTTTACTTTCTCAAATAGCTGATCACCTGTTAGTGGATATGGTGTTGCGTGTTTTTCTGAACTTCCATTGAATGATTTCGTCCATGATCGGAACTTATGCCAACGAGGTAGAAATCTACGATGTCCTAGAAACACATATTTCGATGAATGTTTCAACCTAATTGATTCTTTATCTTCTTCACACATGAGACACCATTGAGTTCCTTTAATTCTATATCCTTACAAATTTCCATAAGTAAGGAAAACATTTATTGTCCCATAAAACATCGCCCTCAACGTGAAGTATTCACTTTTATAAGCATCATAAAACATTACACCTGAGTCCCACAATAACTTCAAATCCTATATCAAAGGAGCCAGATAAACATCAATATCATTACCTGGTTGTTTTGGTCCTAATATAAGCATATATAACATGATGAATTTCTGCTTCATGCATAACCAGGGTGGCAAGTTATAATTTACCAACATAACAGGCCATGTACTATGAGTGTTGGTTTCAAAACCAAAAGGATTCACTCCATATTTAAATAACGCAAGATGGAGGTTTCTCGGCTCTTTTCCAAATTCAGAATACTCATGATCAATTTTCTTCCATTGAGGAGAGTCGGTCGGATGATGTAATAACCCATCTTTATTTCTTTTATCTGCATGCCACGACAATTGTCTTGCAGTTTATTTACTTCCATATAGACGCCTAAACCTTGTAATGATTGTAAAGTACCATACAACTTTCATAGGATTGGATTTATCTTTCTTGTATCGAGAATCACCACACAATGGGCATTCTGTAAGTGATTTTTTCTCCTTGTGAAACAATATACAGTCTTTCGGGAAGGCATGTATTCTTTCAGAAATCATTCCCATCGAGCGTAGCATTTGTCTAGCTTCATATGTCCGGCTTGGGAGCTCATTATCTTCTGGGAGAATGTCATTCAAGAGAAAAAGTAGTTCTGTAAAACTGACATCACTCCATCCGTTTCCTGCTTTCAATTTATACAACTTCAGTAAAACTGACAATGTTGTATACTTAGTGCAATCAGCATACAATGGAATCTTTGCAAAACTCTTTAACTTCTCAAACAATTTTTGGAAATAACTAAGTTCATCTTGAATTTTCTTTTTCATTTACTCAATACAATCTTCATCATCATTGACATCTGTAATCACATCCTTCATACGGTCTTCTTCATTATCCATATTTGTATTCATATCTGACGATCCATAAAACACAGTTTTATCCCAACCAGTAGCTACATTCTCTTTTCCTCTATGTTTATTCCAACATTTATAACTCCGATCTATTTCGTGACATATGAAATGTTCTTCCAACTCCTCTAGAGTAAGTAGTCTAGAATAACAACAACGTAAACACGGACAAAGGATTTGAGAAGGATCCTTTGCGTGATCCTTTGCAAACTTGATGAACTCTTTCACTCCATTCTCATACTCTATTGTTAAACAATTAGCATCCATCCAATATTTATTCATCTTCATCCTATTTGAATCTCAAATATTAGTATTTATGGTTCAGGTACAAAAAACGGGACTTCCAAATACAGTAGAAGATAACCACTTTTTTATAAGGAGATCAAGTAGTCTAACCTATAATCAAGATTCATAAAAAGGAATATTAGATTCACTAAAAATATGATGATCTATAACTATATAAGGAAGATATAATTGGAGATAGAGGATTTCCAATCGATGAGAGATCCCCTTATCAGAGAGAAACCAAACGCATCCACTGAAGCTTCTATCTAAGAAGAATGGAGTTTGGAGGAGTTGAAATGACTCTTGTAAGCCTTAAAGAATCAAGATTTCAAATAAGAGTTGTGTAGGAAAAAAACAATATAAAATGGGGATCATGGAGTTTAAGACTATAAAAAAAGATACCACGTTGAAACCTCCCATGGACATGGTACAGAAAGGATTTAGAAAACCATACTATGGTGTAGACTTCTTGTCATGAACTAGGCCAGGTTTCCATCCCACTTGACACCTGACCCAACTCCTGGGAAGGTCCAAAAGGAATTACCAATCCCCATGGGTTGTAACTAGTGCCTAGGCATTGAGTAACACCTTTGGGAATGGTTTTTTCATGTCAAAAACCATAAATATTACATAATAATCAAACAACTTATCATAACCAAATTTCACAATATAATAGACCAAAAGATAACACTGCAATAGGGGATAAGCATTTAACAATTTCAACCAAAACCAAAATAACAAAAAAAATTTAAGGGAACCAACAATACAACCAAGCCTCCATGAAACATGAGGGTCAACATCCCCATTCCACAATCAATTAGAGTCACCAAAAGGGGAACTACTAGCACATATATCCACCATCACCACCAAGGGAACCTTGCCTTTAACTGGGTAAAACATAATAAGGTCTACATAAACCTGAGGGTGTATATAAGGTGTGAGCCAACATACCTAGTAGGACACAACAAAAATATATTCCATTTAATGACATTATGATAAACATTAACATGTTATTTTTTAAGAAAAAGGATGATACAATTTAAATAAAACATTCTTTGAAATAAAAGAGATAGTAAATGTGACAAGATAATGGTAAGAATAGTACGATAACTATAGAAAATCTCTAAGGTATTAGGGTTACTAGGGTCCTAGGATCCTCGTACTCTTGGTGATCACATCTCTTAGACATGAAGGTCCTATTTGAGCCTCAAATCCCTAGAACATGAATGTTTAGTTAGTGTTGTTATGTATATCCTTATTAAGGAGACCAATCATCGGCCTGACTAATTCACCTAATATACCAGACCTAGTCAACCCACCTAGATAACTAGGATTCTATTGTGATCAATTCCACCCCTATATAAAATTATATCTATTTTATACAATCACACTTCCTATAATATAAACACACATGACAAACAACCATTTACAATAGTCAAATCATTATCAAACCCTTACGCACAACAAAAAAATTGGAAAACATTTTTACCACAACCCAGACAATTTATAAAACCATTTTAGAACCAAATAAATCATATTAAACACCTAAAACAATGTCAAATAATGGAACAACCTACCTATTTCTTGATATCTTCAAAAAATCAGAATGAAACCACCAACTGAACTAAGGAAAGGTACACCCAAAACATACCAATGAATCCAAATGAAATAACACAATCAATACCAATCAATGATTTAACCAAAAACAAGAAAAATATTAAAAAATTATTTGGAAAACATGCCTTAAAGGGAGGTCCGGAAAACCAAAGAGGGCATTTCGGGCGGCAGAGGTCCGACAAACCGAAGAGAGCATTGCGGGCGGCGGAGGTCTGGCAACGAGAAGTTGGGCATTGCGGGGGGCAGAGGTCTGGAAAACTGAAGAGGAGGTTGCAGGCGGCGGAGGTCCGACAACAAGAAGTCGGGTGTTGCGGGGGGCAGAGGTTTGGAAAAACGAAGAGGAAGATGCAGGCGGCGGAGGTCCAGCAACGAGAAGCAAGGGTGGCGGAGGTCCAGTAATGAGAAGTGAGGGCAGCGGAGGTCTGGCAAAGAGAAGAGAGGGCGGAGAAGGTCCAATAATGAGAACTCAGCGGGCGGCAGAGGGGAGTCGTAGGGTTCCAGTACCACGAGAGCTTTAGGTCGCGATAAAACGAGGGCACTGTGCGACTGACTTTATAAAAAAATGGACTAATCTTTTTTCAGCGCTAAAAAAGCACTGATAAAGACCACCTTTATCAGCGCTAACATTTTAGCACTGATAAAGGTATCCTTTGTCAGAACTTTTTAGCGCTGATAATGGTAGTCTTTATCAGCAATAAAAAAGCGCTGATAAATCATTCCTCTATCAGCGCTCAAATTTTAGCGCTGATATAGAGAGTCTTTATCGGGACTTTTCTAGCACTGATAAAAGGTCATTTTATTAGCTCTTCTTTAGCGCTGATAAAGGTTACCCTGTATCAACGCTAAAATTTTAGCACTGATAGAGGGGTTCTTTATCAGTGCTTTTCTAGCGCTGATAGAGGGCCCCTCTGTCAGCGCTATAAAAGCACTGATAAAGAAGCCCTGTATCAGCGCTAAAAATTTTAGCGATGATACAGGGTAACCTTTATCAGCAGTTTTTCTTAGCGCTAATATAAGGGGGCGCTTCCCTTGCCCGTTTTTGTAGTAGTGTAAGTAAACATGATCTAGACCCTAGTGATACCATAGAACATTAATCCATACAAAAATGGTCTTGGCTTCAAGTCTAAATTATCATAACTAAGACTCCTCTAGAGAATATTAATAATAAAACAAAGAGCCTTCATCATCTTTTCTTAAGCTTAGGTATAGGTGGATTTGATTACCAACACTTGTGTGTCCTTATTCACCAATTTCTCATCTCTTGAGAGGATTTTTCTTATCTTTGATGTGATATCATCTAGTTTAATATTTAAAAACATCATACTGAATCTTTAAAATATACTACTACTAAAGATAAAAGGAGAATTAGTAAGACCAAATGGCATCACTATAATTTCATAGTGTCCATACCTCATATAGAAGGCTATATTGGGTATATATTCACTTTTAACCTTCAGTAGGTAGTATCCAAATCAAAGATCAATCAGAGAAAACAATTCTACGTGTAATTGATATAATAAATCATTAATATTTGGTAAATGATACTTATTATTGATTATGATCATGTTAAGTTCTTAATAATAAATATCAAGTTTCATTGTTCCATCTTTCTTCTTAACAAAAATAATAGTTTCTCCCCATGGTTATGCAATTGGTTGAATGAATATCTTATCAATATATTCCTAGAGTTGTGTCCTCAATTCCTGAAACTCAATCAAGTTCTTCCTATATGGATTTTTTTGAAATAGGTGTAGCACCAGGAATGATTTTTATTGAAAAAATAACTTCAAAATCTGTAGGAAGACTTGACCACTCATAATGATATACATAAAAAACTCTTGTACAATAGTCATATATTTGATTTTGAGTTTCTCCTCAAACATCTGAGATAAATACTCCATTTGAATAGGAATCAAGACCCATACAATGGATGTAATTTCAATTGGAATTTTATACTTAACCTCATAGAGATATCCGATCAAAGGTTGGTTTGGAATATCAAATTTCACTTTCCCCCACAAAAATTCATATGGTATTTAAAGAAATAATTCCAATCCATTCCCAAAATAACATCGATTTGAAGTAGAGGAAGAATAATGAGATTTTTTAGAAAGTAAATTTACAAAAATATTAATCAAATAATAATAATATACTTAAGATGTGATCATCATACCATTAGAAGTTTTCAATTCTAGTTCAAAATATAATTTTTGATGCGGTAATGTGATACACTTAGAAAATTCTATAGATTTAAAAGAGTGAGTACATCCATAATAAAACAAGACATTAATAGTTTTAGAGTAGATGGTAGGTGTATCTTTAAATACGTTTTTATCATGCCAAATACCAACAACAGTGATCACATGAGATTTTCCTTTTTCTAAGGACTTAAGAGGTTATTATTATTGATCATTATCATTAACCCTCATATTAGATCAATAGTTATTATAATTTACATAATCATTTCATTTAAAAAAATAGAGTGAAGTTGGTGAACTACATGGATATTTCTCTCCATTTTAATCATTAGATTACTTATTCACATCACTCTGACATTAAACTTCTTGATGACCTTACTCTCTATACTTAAAGAATTTACTACTCACCTTAAGAAAATTTCTTGCACATTTCATTCCATTCATCTGGAATAAAGGAAGATTCAGATTTTTCCCTCAATTATTATTATTATTATTTAATTTTAATTTAATATTCTATTTTTTTTATCAAAACCATGATATTGATAGGTGACCTTGATATCCATTTTTACCTTGAGAGCATATTTAATGATTTCTTCATAGCTAATGAAATATCTTATGGATAACACCATTTAGAGACATGGTTTTAATCCGCAATGAAATTGATCAATCTTTCATTTAGGTTGGATGATAATACTAGAATCATACCACATACTTGTTGTAAAATTTTCCTCATAATTATGAATGGATTCATCATTTTTTTCTTTAGTTCAAGGAAGTCCTTCTCTGTTTTCACATAAAGAATAAAAAGAAAGTAATTTTTCAAAAATAACCTTATAAAATTATCCCACCTCATAGATTCAATTTCACCCAATTTTTTCATGTTATTGATAAGATTTCTCATTAATATGATTCTCCTTAATGATAATAAACAACCAAAATAACATTTTTTACACTCTGATCATTGGATTAAAAACATATATTTTTCAGTGGTTTTGATCCATTTCCCAGTAATTAGTGGATCAATGGACCCCTTAAAAGATGATGTATGTTTCCTTATGAATGACTCAACAGTACTCCCCCCTTTAACATAAGGATTCTCAACTTTATTCAATGATAGAGAAAGTTTCATATGCATAAAAATGATATTTTTCATTCCAAATCCAACAAAATCAAATTACTCTAGAAGAAAATCATTGTATTGTCCAACATATTCAACATTAACATGATTACTTCTAGTTAAATACATTAAATATAAAAAAAATAGTTTTAAAAATAATAATCATAAATAGAAACCAAATAATCATGAAAATCATTTATAGGATTACCAAATCATGACACCTTATTTTCAATATATGGAACCTTAGGTTTAAAGTAGGTCATCCCTGGTCATTATCAATTAAAATCCTTCATAAATATCATAAATAAAATCTAAATTAACCTAATAAAATACCACTGGATTGCCTATCCTAGTCTGAAATCTTAGGCCCACTCATGGTGCATCAGTGACTATTGAGTTAATACCCAATCTGTCATTTTTATAGTTGTTACCCCTAGGTGTATCTGTGTTATAACAACATCCACTTTCGAATATCTAGAAAGGTGTTTATTTTTTAGTAAAACCACAATATCTTTACTTTAATGTAAATTAGGTTGTTCCCTTATAATTAGGCTAATACTAAGGGTTATAACTATAGTTTTCTCATCCCGGTTTCCAAAAATAACTAAACCTTTCTCTCATATCACTCAAGGTGACCCAAACATTACATACATAAATATTAAATCTTATTAATCGAATATTCATTACATACCATTACGATCCACTCTATAATAATAACTTTTTAGTGTCTTTAGAAATTTATACACATAAAAAACTAGTATATAAAAGATCCTACATAATCTCCCACTATGTTATTTATAGCTATCACCCTTTTTAAAAAAATGAGAACATTCCCAAAAAGAGAATTCTCATTTATTTTAAATAATCAAATTTACACCAAAAGAAAGTAGAATTTTTTATAATAGTACCTTTGTAAGAATTGAAAAAGCTCTTTTATAACATCATTAAGTAATATCAACTCAGTAACATAGATCCCTTTGTCAACTAGCCCGTCATACAAATAGTTTTCTTCATGGTAAGCATATGTGATGATATAATTCGTGATGAAAGAGAGTCATTGAAGTTGCTTCATCTAGTAGTGATATTCTAAGATAGATGGATAATGCCATTCCCGTTTTCCTATAAAATAGTAGTGGAGTCCCATTCAAGCCACAAGTTAATCCAAAAACAATTCTTTTTTTATTTCAACTACATTAATTATTCAAGGCATTTCAGGTTCAAGAGAAGCTATGATTCCTCAAGGACTATAATTGTATCCCATTGATTTTACAATATGGTTTTTGAAAATATAACCACATTAATAAGGGTTTGGGTTTACTCTCAAAGCTTCATCAGTGTTGTATTTACTCCAACCTAGAATTAGGTGAATCCATATGACTTCCAAGGTTCTCATTGGAGGATTATAAATACTTAAAACGTTTATTAGTATCCCGAGGAAAAGAAAACATAATAAAGTGTGACATCTGATTATCAGAATGGGTAAATAAGAGAGATATTAATAATATTATAATCATAACATGGTAATAAATGTGTGAAAAATGTGATTAATATTTGGAAACCATATCCATCAATTCTTAGATCATAATCACGTGTCATGGAATAAATTTTGGAAGTTCATAATAAATTAATCATAAATGAATTAAAGAGCATGATTCATGAGAACATAACATTGGAATAATATCATTCCATAAAATAGTGGCATAATTTGTAGTATAATCATAACTATATAAATATTATGTCAAGTCTACCCACCAATACATTCATCACACATTAGGCTTGGGATGACTGCCTATGTACCTAATTTGGTCTTGGGATAACCTTTTGTGTACCCTCTATTGGAATTAGGATAACCTCATGTGTACCCTTTGAGCTCATAAAACATTAATCTTAACCTAATTCATTTGAGATCTATAATGGAACCATCTATCACCTAATCATAATCTATTCATATTTATTTCATAAGACCATGAAACTATTTATCATTTCATTATTTCTTAACCCATGGAAAATAAAAAGGGTTTAATCAATATTTCATTATAATAATAAATAACCATCCATAGAAAGAATAAGGAGGCATCATAGAATAATATCCCTAGTGAAGCATAAGTAGCATCAAAGGATGTTATCAAAGATGAAAAATTCCTTTAAAATATCATTGGAATATTTCTTGAGAAATATACCATTTTAATTTTGAAATCACTTATTTAAAATATAAACATTTGAAAAATATTAAGAAAAATATTTTATTTTAAAATAATAATATAAAATAATAGAGTAATATTTAATTAAATGATTAGTCATGATATTGGAAAAATTCATTTTTGTGTGTATGTTAAAATAAATATTTTTTTCACACCTTTAGTAAAACACAGATCGTTTGGAAAATGACAAGAATATTCATTTTAAAACTTTTTATAGAAAGTAAAACATGGTTAAAAATTAATTTAAATAATAATTTTATAATATTAAAAACATTCTTGAAAACATTTTATGCTAAATATGGACATGGAAGAAAAACATGTCTGACCAAATAGAAAAACAAATTTGGTTTTCCTTAAAAACATTCTCTCACTATTTTGGGTACATAGAGAGAGTAAAATGAAATGAAACATTATAATTTCTAGAAAAAAAATTCTAATAAAATAAATAATATTTTTTAAATATGGATCATATAATTTCATCATTGTAAATTTAAGCATAAATTGTCCCAATAAAAATGATATTGTAACATAAAACTATTACCTCAAGTCTGACTTGCTTTGTAAGTGATCTAATATCCTATATAATAAATTAAATTAGACTACAATTCTTTAAAATAAAAATATTAAGACCTATAATACTATATATTTTCCACTTATAACATTTCTACACCCATTTATTAATAATTCTTTATTAAAATTGTCATTTCTGAGTGTTAACTGTTTCATTTTTCATGAAAGTTTCACTTCGAAAGTTTCGATCCTTAGAGATTGATCATGGTTCAATATTATAGTTTTTTTTAATAATTATATAAATATAATATATACTAATTATATACATATTTATTATATTCCATAAAAGTTATAGATAGAAAATTGAATTACACCGTTTATCCTGATGATAGTCCGTACGTACGCATGAACATTGTTTTCATTTTCTGAAGAAAAGATGTAAATAAATATAAATAATATTTAACCATTATATTATAATAATTATTTCATAAATATCATATATATTTATAGAATCCATCAATGTTATGTGGTGATGTAAAATGAATCATATCTCTATGTGGAGGTGGTAGTCCACACGTATGTACAAACGAGACATTAATTTCCCACTCGACCGAAAATATGTGTAAAAGGTTGTATCATAATCATGATAACATATAAGTATATATTTATTATATTATTCTAATAATGTTATTAGGTATATAACAAGTTTATATAAGGTATAATAATAAATAAAATTGAAATAGTTGGGTTAAATATTATTCCTCATTTTGAGAGACCTCTTTTGGATCACACTTTAAATGTTGAAATATTGGTCTTAGTAGAATATCCAGTGCTCTAGAAATAATTAAAATAATCTAGGAAGGTATTATTTTAGGTATGGGTCAGGATAGAATGCTCAATATTTGTGAATAATTGATGAAACGAGGTTCCCTTTTATAAGTACGGGAGAGGACACGAATGGAATTACTAAAAATAATTAAATAATATAATGTCACTTTCTTGTGAAAGTGGATACAAATGGACAATAATTATAATTTAGGATAATGTATATATATCTAAAACATAATAATTATACAATTTTAAACTTATCTCTTATTTTAACGACCCCCAGGGTAAACACATTTTAACCTTAACTTTGGTAACGAGTTTTGACTATGTTTCAATACATTATGACCAAAAATGAAAGTGGCCTTACTAAAAAAAGTTAAATGATGATTAAAATTATGGAATTAATTTTATAAAATTTAATTTCTATAATTGGAATAATTTAATTTTAAAATAAATACACATAATGCAACGAAAAATAATTTTTAGAAATATGCATTTTTAATTATAAAAATGAATTCACTTTCATTCCTTTTCCTATTAAAAACTATAAAATTAATATTAAAATATTTTATTAAATATATAGTCTATAAATTTAATTAAAACCACTAATAAATTGTTTTTTATCTAATATATTATTATAAAAACACATTTCACAAATAAAAACAATTTTATGAAAAATAAATCTTTTTTACCTTTAAATGATCATTGACTCATTCCTATCCTTTTGATAACATATGTATAGATTTTTATTCTTAAATATCAAAAAAAATTCATTAAAATAAATTTTTAATAGTGATAAATAAACTTTTTATAGATAAAAATTCATAACAAATAGACTAATACATTTCTTCTTAAAATATGTCTTTTAATCAAAAAATGGTTTTATTAAAAATTATGTTATTATTTCATAGGAATTAATTGATAAATTTTAATTTAGGAAAGTCTTTATTTATATTTTATAAATTGGTTGATATTATTCATACTCACAAATACAATGGCTATCTTATAAAGGTATACTATATTACGGGTCATTTAGACTCGGGGTTTCATTTAAAGCAAGCTATCAAATACTTCAAGATTATTTCAAAGCAAGTTCATTTAAAATAATAGGGTGTTACATCCATGGCCTCTGGATATACATGACTAGGTCATTATGAAAACACGTTTTCTCTCCCATTTTGATCATGTTATTCCTTGGCAATAGGATTTTGGAATTTTGTAAATTATGCTCTTTGGTATCTTTCTAAACCTTTTTGGTTCACATTATACAAACTATCATCTATTCCTTTGATAAAAAGATATAATTTCATTGATAAATAGTTGAAAATTTCATGGATCAAGACACTCTTCATAGCTACTATTTAATAGATTCTATATCTATCATGCATCTAGTTATCCTTTATGATTCCACTCAATGAGCTAGAAATAAAATGATTGTTGATCTGATGTAATTCCAAGTTTTCTTCCATGCTTTAATATATATTATCTATCCAATCATCATTTCATCCTATGTTTTTACCATAAAATATGATATATGTAAAAATGGGCCTCTAAACTAGTGTAATCACAAACACCATTACCCTATTCAACTACTAGAGTAAAATGAAAAGGGTAGTTACATCCCATGTCCCAAAAAAAACCAATGCTAAGAACATACACCAAGTAGTCCACTTCACATGATTTTATACCACTAAGAAAAGTTATTAATCATAAAACTCTAAAATACATGACATAATGGTTCTAGATTCATTTTCTTAAAAGTAATATCATTAGTCTTGGTTGCACAACTTTAAAGGCATTAAAATTGGTCCTAGATATATAACATTAAAAGGCATGATATGGTACTTCTAACCTGAACTTAAAAGGTGTGTCAAGCCTCATTAAAGGGAACTAAACTTTATGGGTTTGTATTTACATCAAAGGTCCATGTATAAAGATCTTTTCATGTCCCAATCCAAACTCTAAAATTCTATTCACCTCCTTAAATAGTGATAAACTGTAGGGTGATTAGTTATATAGATTTAAGTAATAGAATAAGTAATCCACAAGAGAGATATAGTGTAACCCTTATGTATAGTGTTCTAAAAATTTCGTGGTTTTAATAAATATAATTCGTGATAATGGTAATTAATATTGTTAACAGGAAAAATTTCATGAATAATTTTTAAATCTATATGAGATTATTGAACTAGAAAATAAGATCTGTGTAACATCTCAGATTAACCCATGTAGTATTTTGGGATATTATATGGATTGATTTTGAGACCAGGCATTAAGAAAACGTGTGATTCTATAGACCGGTGTGCCTGTAGTAAATGTTTGTAAAATATTAAAATATTTAATAGCATTAAAAAACAGTTTTCCTAAAAAAGTGGAATAACTCTTAAATGGGTGTACGGATCATAAATATGAGGGAATCGTTGAGTTCAGAATAGCGTGTTTTCTCTAGGAACAACATAACATTGGTCGACATGGGTTGTTTGGAAAAAGCTATCACAAGAAGTAAAAGGAATAAAATAATTTATTTAAAAAAATTATTTCTGATGGAGCAACTATTTTTTCATTAATCAGAAAATTATACATAAATCCAAGGGTTAGACACATAACCCTAGAGATTTTGGAGGATTACTAGAGAGAAATTTTTAGAATCCTCTCAAGAGAACGACGACAGATCATGGATCAATTGACCGATGCTGCTTTTGATTCAATGGATCTCACCAACGAATGTGATGCAATGATCATTATTAATCATTGACTAAACCAAATCAAGGTAGGATGTTTTGTATTGTTATTTCCGTCCGGTTATTAATCATGGAATAATGTGAATCAATTCAACAAACAAGAATTGATACGCACATCATCGATAGATTTCAAATTTATGGAATTGTTTTTGGTTATTTGATTTATTCCTCTTCGTTTATCATTCTAAAATAAATGAATTGAGGCTGAAACATAATACAAATTATGTTCCTCTATCAATGTTTCCATTTATTCATTTTCTCCCTCCATTCATCACGTTCTTTGCTATTGTAACCCCACAGTTCCCGAATCGATTTTGTTGGGTTGTACTGAACATGATCAGACCACCAGATTAGAGGAAAACTGAAAAATGAGGCCAGATCTATGTATATCAGGACCCAAGGATCTTGAAACTACAACTCTTTAATTTTTCAGGCATCAGAGGAGGTACAATGGTCTGTGGAAGGGACCACCATTGTGGAATCGGTGACCAGTGGTCGATTGCAGCATTCAGTGGAAGAGCGCATGCGAGGGGTAGAAACATGATGACTATGCTGGTAAATGGAGTGGGTTGGGATAGTGGCCGGTGGGCTTGGCTAGATGAGTGGACCTAGATCAAACCCAGTCCAGATTCAAGGAAATCAAGGTGGAGCCCAGTAACAGTTGACCGTGACGGTCGACCGTGGGGATGCATCATCTTGAGCTACCATAAGTGAAATGACCACGACGGTCAACCGAAAGTGTAGTGGCCACATGGATAGTCCACACAGTAAGTCGACTAACCATGGTGGTTGGTCCACATGCCCTCAGTTGGCTTGCGGGAGGTTCCATTAAAATGAGCATAACTCCTAAAAAGGTACATCCAATTGACAATCCATCTATGTAGTTGAGACCCTAACATTGAGACGGTCACTTTGAGACAAATGGTAAATTTTTGGTCTGAAAAAATATAGGTTTAGAGAGTTTAGTTGGTTATTTTTCTCAAGGGTTTAGTATGGAATTACATCTATATCATTGGATTATAATCCCCTTTAGAGGTTGAGTCTCAGATAGAGTTTGGTACCCCTCATCGAGTTTGGAGTGTGATCCTATATCACCCCTGCTGGATTTTTGGAATTAACATAACCTCCAAGAGTAGGGTATCGGTCCTCCATCTAGTAGGCCAGATCACTATGGTATGTGGTATCCCTTAGCGTGTTTTGGCGTGATCCCCGATATAGCGGGTTTATCTAGATTTCGTCTATGGTATCCCCCAATGTGTTTGGGTGTGATCCCATCTCTGTGTATCATAGCCTTTCTTGACCAACGTGTTCCCTTTGGGTGGGGCCCAAATGATCCAGACATCTTCATTCAGGGTCTCTAATGATATCATGTCTCAAGGATCAAGTTCTCCTAGAATGAGCATTCTTTGAGAAGAATCCTACGGATGATAGTTTATTATGACAACCAGATGGTGCAGTGTCTCTACAAAGTATATTTTAGTTTTTCTACTCTTTGTATCTGTTATAAAATGTCACATATTTTATTGAGATGGATATACTTGGTGCTTTTTTTTTAGTATTTTTGGGGTGTCCTACTGAGTATTGTTATTTTCACTCATACAAGGGTTTTTCCCGCACATGTAATACCTTATACAGACAAATGATCCTTTGATGGTGTCCTAATAGGACTAGGAGTGGATGGAGCATAGTTGGAGCTAGGTATAAAGAGGTGTTTTCTAGGAGCATACATTTGACAAAGTCCTCACCCTTGGAGTAGGTTGGACTCTTTACAGTTTCTATTGGACTTGTGGTTAGAGAGTCTTTTTGGTGGGCTTGTTTTTTGCCTTATTTACTTTCCAGTACTTTCAATATCATACTATATTATGGGATATTATATCTTTGGAAGCACCCTTTCAATTATTTTACATTTTATCATTTTGTGGCTTGGATATGTGTGTGTACATATACTTTAGGATAATTCCATTCATTTGTGGGATATGCCTACTCAGTGCTAGTCACCAACCCCTGGCCTATTGGAGATGGGATTAGGGTATTCATGACCTATGAACCTTTGGAATGGGTCATGACAGAGTGGTATCATAGGGTCAATTCTAATTTTGGACTAATAATATGTGAGATTGGTTTAGGGCAAAAGTGTTAAGTGTTTCATGATCAGATTTCATGATAGGGACTCCAGTGTTGGTGTGGTGGCTGATGTATCCATACACAAGGACTCCAGACACCTTCTTTTTGACTCAGTACATGAAAAAAATGGTTGCAGGGAAAACAATGGTACATGCATCATATAAGAATGGTTGTGTTTTCGATTTCCTTCTTGATTCATATTCCCAAATATACTCTATTGAATGTGGTACATCTTATTTTATTTCAGTATGCCTCCACATAGATATCCAGCCTAGATTCCATCATGTGATCATGATGATGATCTTCCTAGTGACGAGGCATCGGTATAGGGGTCTGTACCAAAGATAGAACCTCCAGATGGTTTTCTAGCTATACCAACACCCTTTCGAGCATCAACTACTATCAACTGAGGATGCACGTAGGCTAAGTGTGTTTCATGAGTTTCAAAGGCAGTGACCTCTTAGATTTTAGGGTGATCTAGACCCTAAATGGAAGAGGATTGGATAGAGGTAGTCACCTATTTTTTTTCCTTGTGAGGACATCTTCCAACAAGATGGTAGCCCTTTCCACGAGTCTTCTTCATAGATTTGTGGGGTGATGGTGGATCTAGGTGACTCAGACTCACAATAAGACAAATCCATCATAGCCATACTTCAAGCGTCTCTTCAAAGAGGAGTTCTATCTAGCCATGTTGCGATCAATATGCATATGGGAGCTTCTGCATCTACAGTAGAGAAGTATGACTCTGGCGGAGTATTCATCAAAGTTTTCTGATCTTTCATAATACTCCATGAACATGGTATGAGAAAATTTCTCTAGGTATCTGACCTTTGAGTAGGGATTACATTGGTACATTAGGTAATCCATGGTCTCCCTTAGCATTATAACTTATGCTGGGGTACTTGAGAGAGACCTGATACATGAGAGTTTTCTAGAAGAGAAGAAACCATTAGTGGGGGCTAGCAGTAGGAACTGGGTAGTTGAAACCTCAGCTACATGTATCTAAACACAGTCATAGGGATCCAAGTGGGTTAGGTGATTCATAGGGTGAACCTAGGACTCAGGGTCAACAGTGCAGGGATCCCAGGGTGGATCAAATTAGCCAAGGAAAAGACGGTGTTACTCATGCCACAGTCGGGGACATCTGGAATTAGATTACTTGACCCCTTGTATAGATGATCGAGGTAAGGTCGATGGAACACTGAGGTAGAGTAAAAGATAATATAAGGGTGTTTTGTAGAGTGGTAAATGTGGAAGAGGAGTTGGGATAGTATTAGGATGTAGTTGACATTTAGACATTTTACCACCACTAC
The DNA here is from genome assembly GCA_963277665.1 of Viscum album. Classification (NCBI taxonomy): domain Eukaryota; kingdom Viridiplantae; phylum Streptophyta; class Magnoliopsida; order Santalales; family Viscaceae; genus Viscum; species Viscum album. The sequence continues at coordinate 6,343,630 of OY728147.1, forward strand.
CCCCAGGTGGTCCATGACAAGCTTAGGGAGTTGGTGGAAAGGGATGAGGTGAGCTGATGGTGATGGAGGCCTATAACCCTTGGGATCTAAGGATGATACAAGGTTTTATCTGTGCCTTTTCCACCCTAGCTATTGTTTTGTTAAACCGAGGTTATAGTCTTTCCTTTCTTTCCATGAATCTTGTTCGAGAATCTGATATACTAGTAGAACCGTTGACTCGAACCTTATGCTTTGTGAATCCTAATATAGGATACTCGATTATCACACACTGATCTTGATAGTGTGCCCTGACTCTAGAAGGTGAGAGTTTTGGTTGGGATCTCTTAGTAGCGATGTTGATTCCTTATGACATCATTCTCAGTATGGACTAGTTATCCACATTTCATGCTCAGATTGAATATTTTAGGCTAATATTATAGTGTGTATATAGTTATAGAACCAGGTTTTCCTTTTTTGGAGAAAATTAAACATAGAAACATAGGATGGACTCACACATAAAAGGGTGTAACTAATGACTCATATGTTGGCTAGACTCACCCTTAGTGTAGTGGATGATGTGAGTCCTCAGTTTCCTATAGTGGTGGAGGAGTATGTGTGCATTCTTCCTGAATATTTTCCAGGTTTACCTCCACATAGGGATATGGACTTCTGTATTGATCTACACCTAGAGATAACAACAATATTTACACCTTTATATCAGATGGATCCTATAGAGCTTCATGAGTTGAGGATACAATTGGAGGACCTAGAGATAAAGGACATCATGAGACCCCATGTTTCACCCTAGGAAAACCCTATTTTTTTGACAATAAGGTAGAAAGGAGATTGATGTTATGTGTGGACTACCAGTGCTTGAACCAGGTGACAATGAAGAACAAGTATTCACTGCTGAGGATCTATGACCTCTTTGATCAGGTGAAAGGGGTGTGATGGTTCTTGAAGATCAACCTCAGATCTAGATATCACTAGCTATGAGTATAGGATGCAATTATATCAAAGAAAAATTTAATATGTCGTTAAAATCACTATAATTACTTAGGGATTATGTTTGGTATGATGAACACCCTATCATTGATCTTGGGACTCATGAACCAGATCTTTCTTCCTTACTTAGACCACTTAATAGTGGTCTTGATCAATGAAATCCTAGTGTATTCGACATCCGAGGGGGATCATACAAGACAATTTAAAATAGTCATGGACACACTTTAAGAGACAAATTTATGGTAATATCATGAAGTGTCAGTTTTAGATTCTAGAGGTCCATTTTCTAGACACATCATCTCAGAATCTATAGTTGTTGTGGATCCAGCAAAGGTTGAGGCAGTACTTTCTTAGGAGCCATCCAATAGTATTACCAAGGTACAAAGTTTCCTTGGATTGGAAGGGTACTATAAAGGGTTTTTACCCAAATTTTCAAGAGTGGTAGAACCTTTTAAATCATTGACATGAAAGGTGTAACCTTTCATGTTGAAAGAAAAGTTCCAATAGGGATTTCACGAGCTGAGGTTGAAAAGTGCTCTCATCCTAAAATTATATGAGGAAGGCATTGAGTACATGGTGTTTTATGATGCATCAGGGACAGAGCATGGTTGTGTCATGATGAAGTGACAATTGGTTATTGACTATGGTTCACACTATTTGATACCACATAATAAGAACAACGCAACCCATGAACTTGAGTTACTAATGGTAGTCTTCGCATTGAAGATGTGGAAACACTACCTGGTGGGAAATCTGTTTATCATCTACTCTGATCACACAAGTATCAAGTATATATTATATAAGAAATATCTTATCTTGAGATAGAGGAAATTCATAGAGTTCCTCCATGACTATGACTTTGAGATTTTATATAATCCTAGTAAGGGGAACGTGGTGGAAGATTCTCTCGGCAGGAGATCTATTTCGTAGTTACTGAATGAGGCATCAGATTAGTTGGACTCTTTGAAGATATCCTTTATAGATAGAGATGGAGCATCTTACCTCAAGTTTATGGTTGTCAACCCTACACTCTTATAGTGATTCGGGGAGGCACAACTTGGGGAGACTGACTAAGAGACCTTACATGCTTATATATCCACAGGGAATCCTCTTGATGGATACTCAAAAGGTATGGAACACATTGTTCTTTATATAGGATGTAGAGTAGTACCTATAGCATTGTGGGAGGAGGTTCTGAGGTAGTTTCATACACCCCCTTTTGTGGTACATCCATGTGTGATGAAGATGTACCAGGACCACTAATGTTAGTTTTGGTGCCTAGGAATGAAGAAATAAGTTACAAAGTTCATTTCTCGATGCCTTACTTTTTAGCAAGTGATTGACGATCTCCAAGTTACAGCAGGTTTAGCTCAACCCCTTGAAGTTCCATATTATAATTCAGATGGAATATTTATGGACTTTGTGATAGGTTTACCACATACGTCTAAGAGACAAGATTTTATCTGGGTGATTATTGACCAACTCACCAAGTCAGACCACTTACCAGCTATTTGAGCGTAGTGTTCATTAGAGAGATTATGTCGCCTCTATGTGCATGAGATAGTTCGACTCCATGGAGTACCATTGATGATATTTTATGAACATTATGCTCGCTTTACATCCCTTTTTTGGAAGAGACTGTAGGAGGTTTTTGGGACCCAACTATGCTTGAGCACAATGTTTCACCCCCAGACAGATGACCAGACTGAGTGGACTATTCAGGTTCTAGAGGACATGTTGTGGGCTTTCATGTTAGAATTTTTCCATAGTTGGGAGGATCACCTACCATTGGTGGAGTTTTTATAAAACAATAGCTACCATTCCACCATTGGTATGGAAACATTATAGGCCCAATACATGCGATCTTTTAGGTCACCACATTGCTAGACTGACCAAGGAGAGTAAGAACTCATGGGCCCCAATCTGTCACTTTTATAGTTGTTACCCTTAGGTGTATTTGTTCCACAACAACATACACTTTTGAATATCTAGACAGGTATTAATTTTCTAGTAAAACCAAAATATCTTTACTTTAACATAAATTAGGTTATTCCACTATACTTAGGCTTATCCTAAGGGTTATAACTATAGTTTTTTCATCCTAGTTTTCAAAAATGACTAAACCTTTCTCTCATATCACTCAAGGTGACCCAAACACTACATACATAAATATTACATCTTATTAATTGAATATTCATTACATACCAATACGATCCACTACATAACTATAAATTTTTATATTCTTTAGAAATTTACACACATAAAAAATAGTATATAAAAGATCTACATAATCTCCCACTAAGTTATTTACAACTAGCACCCTTTTTAAAAAATGATAACTTTCCCCAAAAGAGAAGTCTCATTTATTTAAAAGAAACAAATTTACACCAAAATAAAGTATAATGTTTTATAATAGTACCTTTGAAATAATAAAAAAGCTCATCTGTAACGTCATTAAGTAATATAAATTCAATAACATATATCCCTTTGTAAACTAGCCCATCATACAAATAGTTTGCTTCATGGTAAGTGTAAGTGATGATATAATTCATTTATGAAAGGGATTCCATGAAGTTTCTTCATCTAGTAGTAATATTCTATGATAGATGGATAATTCCATTCCCGATTTCCTACACAATAGTAGTGGAGTCCCATTAAATCCATAAGTTAATCCAACAACATTTCCTTTTCATTTCAACTACATTAATTATTCAAGGAATTTCATCTTTAAGATAAGCTATGATTCTTCAAGGACTATAAAGGTATCCCATTGCTTTTCCAATATGGTTTTTGAAAATAGAACCACATTAATTAGGGTTTGGGTTTCCTCTCGAAGATTCATTAGTGTTGTATTTAATCCAACCTAGAATTGGGTGAATTCATATGATTTCCAAGGTTTTAATTGGAGGATTATAAATACTTAAAACCTTTATTAGTATCATGAGGAAAAGGAAACATAATAAAGTGTGAGATATGATGCTCAGAATGGGTAAATAAGACAGATATTAATGATATTTTAATCATAACATGGTAATAAATTTAAGAAAAAATGTGATTAATATTTGGAAACTATATCCATCAATTCATAGATCATAATCATGTGTCATGGAATATATTTTGGTATTTCATAAAAAATTAATCACAAATGAATTAAAGAACATGATTCAGGAGAAAATAACTTTGGAATAATATCATTCCATAAAATAGTGGTATAATTTGTGGTATAATCATAACTATATAAATATTATTTAAATTCTACCCACCAAGACATTCATCACATGTTAGTCTTTGGTTGACTACCTATGTACCTTCTTTGGTCTTGGGATAACCTTTTGTGTACCCTCTATTGGGATTAGGATAACCTCATGTGTACCCTTTGAGCCCATAAAACATTAATCTTTACCGAATTCATTTGAGATCTATAATGGACCCATATATCACCAAATCATAATCTATTCATATTTATTTCATAAGATCATGAAAACATTTATCATTTCATTATGGATTAACCTATGGAAAATAAAATGGGTTTAATCAAGATTTCATTATCATAATAAATAAACATCCATAGAAAGAATAAGGAGGTAATCATAGAATAATATCCCTAATTAAGCATAAGTAACATGAAAGGATGTTATCATAGATGAAAAATTCCTTTAAAATATCATTGGAATATTTCTCAAGAAATATACCCTTTTAATTTTGAAATAACTTATTTAAAATATAAAAATTTAAAAAATATTAAGAAAAATATATTTTTTAAAATAATTATGTGAAATAATAGAGTGAAATTTAATTAAATGATTAGTCATGATATTGGGAAAATTCATTCGTGTGGTGTACGTTAAAATAAATATTTTGTTCACACCATCAGTAAAATGTAGCTCGTTTGGAAAATGACAAGAATATTCATTTTAAAACTTTTTATAGAAAGTAAAACATGGTTAAAAATTAATTTAAACAATTATTGGAGAATATTAAAAATATTCATCAAAACATTTTATGGTAAATATGGACATGGAAGTAAAAGATACCTGACCAAATAGAAAAAAAAATTGGTTTTCCTTAAAAACATTTTCTCACTATTTTGGGTTCAAAGAGAGAGTAAAATGAAATGAAATATTATAATTTATAGAAAAAAATTCTAATAAAATAATTAATATTTTTTATATATGGATCATATAATTTCATCATTGTAATTTTAAGTATAAATAGTCCCGATAAAAATGAGATTGTAACATAAAACTATTACCTCAAGTCCGACTTTCTTTGTAAGTGATGTAAGATCATATATAATAAATTAAATTAAATTATAATTATTTAAAATAAAAATATTAAAACCTATAATACCATATATTTTCCACTTATAACATTTCTGCAATCATTTATTAATAATTCCTTATTAAAATTTTCATTTCTGAGTGTTAACTGTTTCATTTTTCATGAAAGTTTTGCTTCCGAAGTTCCGGTCCTTAGAGATTGATCATGGTTCCATATTATAATTTTTTTAGTAATTATATAAATATAATCTATATTCATAATATAAATATTTATTTTATTCCATAAAAGTTATAGATAGAAAATTGAATTACACCGTTTATCGTGATGGTAGTCCGTACGTATGCATGAACATTGTTTTCATTTTCTGAAGAAAAGAAGGAAATAAATATAATTAATATTTAAACATTATAGTATAATAATTATTTCATAAATATCATATATATTTATTGAATCTATCAATGTTATTTGGTGATTTAAAGTGAATCATATCTCTATATGGAGGCAGTAGTCCACACGTACGCACAAGCAAGGCTTTCATTTCTCATTTGACCGAAAAGATGTGTAAAAGGTTGTATCATAGTCATGATAACATATAAGTATATATTTATTATATTATTTTAATCATGTTATTATGTTTAAAACAAGTTTATAGAGGGTATAATAATTAATAAAATTGGAAGATTTTGGTTAAATATTATACCTCTTTTTGAGAGACCTCTTTTGGATCACACTTTAAATGTTGAAAGATTGGTTTTAAGAGAAGACCAAGTGCTCTAGAAATAATTAAATGAATCTAGGAAGGCATTATTTTAGTTATGGTTTAAGATAAAATTCTCTATATTTGCGAATAATTTATGAAATGAGGTTCCCTTTTATAAGTGATGAAGATGACACAAATGGAATTAATTAAAATAATTAAATAATATAATGTTACTTTGTTGTGAAAGTGGATAAAAATGGACAGGAATTATAAGTTAGTATAATATAGGGTTTATATATATCTAAAAAATAATAATTATACAATTCTATACTTATATCTTGGTTTAACCACCCCTCGGGGTAAACACATTTTAACCTTAACTGTGGTAATGAGTTTTGACTATTTTTCAAATAATTATGACCAAAAAAGAAAGTGGACTTATTAAAAAAATAAATGATGATTAAAATTATGTAATTAATTTTATAAAATTCAATTTCTATAATTGGAATAATTTAATTGTAAAATAAATACACATAATGCAACAAAAACCAGTTTTTAGAAATATGCATTTTTAATTATAAAACTGATTTCACATTCATTCCTTTCCTATTAAAAAATATAAAATCAATTTTAACATATTTTATTAAATATATATCTTATAAATTTCATTAAAACCATTAATAAATTTTTATTTATCTAATATATTATTATAACAACATGTTTCATGAAGAAAAACAGTTTTCTGAAAAATATATCTTTTTTACCTTTAAATGGTCATTGAGTCATTCCTATCCTTTAGATAACTAATGTATAGATTTTTATTCTTAAATATCCAATAAATATCATTAAAATAAATTTTTAATAGTGACCAATAAATTTTTTATAGATAAAAATTCATAACATATAGAATAATACATTTCTTCTTAAAATAAGTCTTTAAATCATAAAATGGTTTTATTAAAAATTATGTTGTTATTTCATAGAAATTAATTGATACATTTTAATTTCAGAAATTATTTATTTATATTTTATAATTTGGTTGATATTATTCATACTCACAAATACAATGGCTAGATTATTAAGGTATACTATATTATGGGTCATTTAGAATCGGGGTTTCATTGAAAGCATGATATCAAATACTTAAAGATTATTTAAAAGGAAATAAATCTAAAATATTTGGGTGTTATATCCATGGACTCATGATATACATGACAAGGTCATTATGAAAACTCTTTTTCCCTCCCATTTTTATCATGTAATTTATTGAAAATAGGATTTAAGAATTTTGTAAATGATACTATTTGGTATCTTCCTAAACCTTTTTGGTCCACATTATACAAACTATCATCTATTACTTTGATAAAAGGACATAATTTCATTGATAAATAGTTGAACATTTCATGGATCAAGACATTATTCATAGATATTATTGAATATATTCTATATCTATCATGCATCTAGTTGTCCTTTATGATTCCACTCAATGAGTTAGAAATTAAATGATTGTTGATCCTATGTAATTCCAAGTTTTCTTCCCCACCTTCATATATATTATCTATCCAATCATCATTTTATCCTATATTTTTACCATAAAATAGGATATGGATAAAAATGGGCCTCCAAACTAGTTTAATCCCTAACACCATTACCCTACTCAACTACTAGAGTAAAATGAAAAGGGTAGTTGCATCCTTTGTCCCATAGAAAACCAATGCTAAGAACATACACCAAGTAGTCCACTCCACATGATTTTATACCACTAAGAAAACATAATAATCATAAAACACTAAAATACATGACACAATGGTTCTAGATGCATTTCCTTTAAAGGTATATCATTAGTATTGGTTGCACAACTTTAAAGGCATAAACATTGGTCCTGGATATATAAAATTAAAAGGCATGACATGGTACTTTTCACCTGACCTTAAAAGGCATGCCATGCCTCATTAAAGGGAACTAAACTATATGGGTTCGAATTTACATCAAAGGTCAATATAGAAAGACATTTTCATGTCCCAATACCAACTCTAAAATTCTATTCACCACTATAAATAGTGATAAACTATAGATGCTTAGTTATATGGATTTAAGTAATAGAATTAGCAATACACAAGAGAGAGATAGTGTACCCCTTATATATAGTGTTCTAAAAAATTCATGGTTTCAATAAATACATTTCATGATAGTGGTAATTAATATTGTTACTGGGAAGGATTTCATTTATATTTTTTAAATCTATATGAGATTATTGAACTAGAAAATAATATCTATATAACATATCAGATTTTCCCATGTAGTATTTTAGGATATTATATGGATTGATTTTGAGACCAAGCGTTGAGACAACATATGATTCGGTAGCCCGATGTTCCTGGAATAAAAGTTTGAAAAATATTAAAATATTTAATATCACGCACGCACATTTTTCCTAAAAAAGTGGAATAACTCTTAAATGGGTGTACAGATCATAAATATTAGGGCACTGTGGAGTTCAGAATAGTGGATTTACCCTAGGAGTGACCTAACATTGGTCGGTATGGGTTACTTGTGAAAAATCTATCACGAGACTTAAAAGGAAGAATATAATTTATTAAAACAATTATTTATGATGCAGTGACAATTTTTTCATTAATCAGACAATTATACAAAAATACCATGGTTAGAAACATATCCCTTGAGATTTCAGAGGATTACTAGAGAGAACTTTGTAGAATCCCCCCATGTGAATGACGACAGATCATTGATTGATTGATCAAAGCAGCTTCAGATTCGATGGATCTTTCCAAAAAATGTGATGCAATGATCATTCTTCATCAGTGTTCGAACCAAGTCAAGGTAGGATGTTTTTCTTGTTATTTCCTTCCCGTTCATAATCATATAAAATTGTGAATCAATTCAACAAACAAGAATTGATATGCGCATCATCGATAGATTACAAATTTATGGAATTGTTTTTGGTTCTTTGATTTATTCCTCTTCGTTTATCATTCTAACAGAAATGAATCGAGGATAACATGAAAAATAGCTGATGTTCTTCTATCAATGTTTCCCATTTGTGAATTTTCTCCCTCCATTCTTCATGTTCTTTACTAATAGAACCCCACAGTTCCTGACTTGACATTTCTAGGTGGTACTGAACACGATCAGACCAAAAGATTAGAGGAAAACTGAAAAATGAGGCCAGATCTATGTAGATCAGGACCCAAGGATCTCAGATCTACAACTATTTAATTTTTTCAGGCATCAGAGAAGGAACAATGGTCTGTGGAAGGGACCACCGGTGTGGCATTGGCGACCAGTGGTCGACGGCAGTGTGCAGTGGCAGAGCGCATGTGAGGGGCGGAAACACGATGACTATTCTAGGAAATGGAGTGGGTTGGGCTAGTGGTCGGGGTCAGGATGGTGGGCTTGGTCAGATGAGTGGACCCAGGTCATACCCGGGTCAGATCTAGGGAAATAGAGGTGGATCCCAGTTACAGACGACCATGATAGTCGACCATGGGGCCACTTCAGCTTGAGATATCATAAGTGAACTGACCGTGATGGTCGACCGCAGGTGTAGTGACCACATGGATAGTCTACATAGTTAGTCAACTAACCATGGTGGTTGGTCCACATGCCCTTAGTAGGCTTGCAGGAGATTTCATTAAAATGAGCATAACTCCTAAACGGTGCATCCAATTGACAAGACATCTATATAGTTGAGACCCTAACATTGAGAAGGTCACTTTGAGAGAAATGGTAGATTTTTTGTTTGGAACAATATAGGTTTAGAGAGTTTAATTGGTTCTTTTTCTTGATGGTTTAGTATGGAATTACATCTACATAACTGTATTACAATCCCCTTTAGAAGTTGAGTCTCAGATAGAGTATTGTATCCCTCTCCGATATTGGAGTGTGATCCTATATCACCCCTACTGGATTTGTGGAATTAGAGTAACCTCCAAGAGTAGGTTATTGGTCCTCCATCTAGTAGGCCACATCGGTATGGTATGTGGTATCCCTAAGTGTGTTTGTACGTGATCCCTAATGTAGCAGGTTAATCGATATTTAGTCTGTGGTATCCCCCATTATGTCTGGGTGTGATCCCATCTTGGTGTATCAAATCCTTTCTTGACCAACGTGTTCCCTTTGGGGGGGGGGGTCTGAAATGATCTATAACTCTTTTTTGAGGGTCTTTGATGATATCATGTCTCAAAGAGTATGTTCTCCTGGAATGACCATGCTTTGAGCATAATCATGTGGATGACAGTTGATTATGACCTCCTGATGGTGCAGTGCCTCTCCTAAGTATATCTGAGTTTTTTTACTCTTTTTATCTGTTATACAATGTCACATATTTTATTGGGATGGATATACTTGGTGCTTTGTGTTTAGTATTTTTGGGGTGTCCTACTAGGTATTGTTATTCTCACTCCTACAAGGGTTTTTACCACACATGTAATGCATTGTGTAGATGAATGATCCTTTGATGGTGTCCTAAGAGGACTAGAAGTGGATGGAACATAGTTAGAGCTAGGTATACAGAGGTGTTTTTTGGGAGCATACCTTTGACATAGTCCTCACCCTTGGAGTAGGTTGGACTCTTTATAGTTTCAATTGGACTTGTGGTTACAGACTATTTGTGGTGGGATCATTTTTGGACTTGTTTACTTTCCATTAATTTCACTATCATACTATACTGTGGGATCTTAGATGTTTTCATGAACCCATTCAGTTATTTTACATTTTATCATTTTGTGTATTGGATATGTTTGTGTACATATACTTTAGGATAATTCCACTCATTTGTGTGATATGCCTAATCAGTTCTAGTCACCAACCCCTAGCCTATTGGAGGTGGACTTAGGATAGTTATGACTTGGGACCCTTTGGAATGGGTCATTAGAGAGTGGTATCATAGGGTCAGTTCTACTTTAGGACTGAGAGTTTGTGTGATTGGTTTAGGGAAACAATGTGAAGTGTTTCATGTTCAGATTTCATTCTAGGTACTTCAGTGTTGGTGTGGTGGCTGATGTATTCATACACAAGGAATCTGAGCACCTTCTTTTTGAATCGGTACATGAAAACACTAGTTGTAGGGAAAACAATGTTACATGCATCATATAGGAATGGGTGTGTTTTCCATGTCCTTCTTGATTCATATTCCCAAATATACTCTTTTGAATGTGGTATATCTTGTTTTATTTCAGGATGCATCCACATAGATATCCAGCCTAGATTTTATCATGTGATCATGATGGAGATCTTCCTAGTGACGAAGCATCAGTACATGGGTCTGTACTAGAGATAGAACCTATGGGTGGTTTACTAGCTATACCAACAAGCTTCGATCATAAACTACTATCATCTAAGGATGCACGTAGGCTAAGTGTGTTTCATGAGTTTCAAAGGCAGTGACCACCCTGGTTTTAGGGTGAATCGGAACCTAAATGGATGAGGATTGGCCAGAGGTAGTCACCCATTTTGTTCCCTTGTAAGGACGTCTTCCGACTAGATGGTAGTCCTCTCTGTGAGTCTTCTTCATGGATTTGTGGGGCGTTGGTGGGGATTGGTGACTCTAACTCATGAAAAGCTAAATCTCTCCCAGAAAGACTTCAAGCGTCTCTTCAAAGAGGAGTACTATCTGGACATGTAGCAATCGATATGCATATAGGATCTTCTGCATCTGTAGTAGGGAAGTACAACTATGGCGGAGTATTCATCGAAGTTTTCTGATCTTTCATGCTACTCCTTGGACATGGTATGAGACCATTTCTCTAGGGATCCAAACTTTGAGTAGAGATTACGCTAGGACATTAGGGAATCCATGGTCTCCCTTAGTATTCCAACCTATGATGGGGTACTTGAGATAGCCCTGATACTAGAGACTTTTCTAGAAGATAAAAAACCAGTAGTGGGAGTTAGCAGTGGGAACTGGGTAGTTGAAACCTTAGATGCATGTTTCTAATCACAATCACATAGATCCAACTTGGTTAGATGATTCATTGGGTGTTCCTCGGACTCAGGGTCAATGGTACAAGGATCCCAGGGTGGATTGAATTAGCTAAGGGAAAGATGGTGTTACTCATGCTACAGTCGGGGACATCTGGCATTAGATTACCTAAACCCTTGTACAGATGATTTATTGAAGGTTTATGGAACACTGAGGCAGAGGAAAATAAAAAAGAAGGGTGTTCATTAGAGTGGTGGATGTGGAAGAGGAGTTGGGATAGTAGTAGTAGGTGGTTGAATTTTTGACATTTTCCTAACATCACCCCCAAGTGGTCCACGATAGGCTTAGGGAGTTGGTGGAAAGGGATGAGGATAGATACAGGTGATGGAAGCCTCTGACCCTAGGGATCTAGGGATGATTCGAGGTATGATCTGTGCCTCTTCCACCCTAGTTGTAGTTTTGATAAACACATGTGTTAGTCTTTCCTTTATTTCCATGAATCTTGTTTGAGAATCAGATATACTAGTAGAACCATTGTATGAAACCTTACACTTGAAGAATCCAAATGATGGAAACTCTATTATTAGAAATTGGTGTTGATAGTGTGCCCTGACTCTTGAAGGTTGGATTTTTGGTTGGGTTCTCTTAGTAGAGAAGTTGTGTCCTTTTGACATCATTCATAGTATGGACTAGTTATCCACATTTCATGCTCAAATTGAATATTTTAGGCTAAGAGTATGGTGTTTCTATAATTATAGAACCCAGTTTTCCTTTTTTGGAGAAAATTAAATTCAAACAACTTAATATGGACTCACACATAGAATGGTGCAACTAATGACTCATCTGTTAGATATACTCACCCTCAGTGCAGTGGATGATATAAGTCCTCAGTTTCCTATAGTGGTGGAGGAGTATGTGTTCGTCCTTACAGAATATTTTCCAGGTTTACCTCCCCATAGGGATATGGACTTCTGTATTGATCTACACCTCGATATAGTACCAATATTTACACCTTTATATCAGATGGCTCCCATAGAGCTTCATGGGTTGATGATACAATTGGAGGACCTAGAGAGGAAGGGATCATGAGACCCCATGTTTGACCCTGGGCATCCTCTATTTTTTTGACCAGAAGGTAGAAGGGAGATAGATTTTATGTGTGGAATATCGGTACTTGAACCAGGTGACTGTGAGAACAAGTATTCACTGTCGAGGATCTATGAACTCTTTGATCAGTTGAAAGGGGTGCGATAGTTCTTGAAGATCGACCTCAGATCTGGAAATCACTATATATGAGTACAGGATGCAGATATATCAATGATAGATTTAAGATGTCATTATGATCACTATGAGTACATAGGGATTCTGTTTGGTATGACGAACACCCTATCATTGATCTTGGGACTCGTGAACCAGATCATTCTTCCTTACTTTGACCACTTCATGGTGGTCTTGAACAACGAAATCCTTGTGTATTCGATATCCTAGGAGGATCATATGAGACAATTTAAAATAGTCATGGACACACTTTGAGAGAAAAAATTATGGGAATATCTTAAAGTGTCAGTTTTGGATTCGAGAGGTCCATTTTCCCGACACATCATTTCAGAGGATATAGTTGTTGTGGATACAACCAAGGTTGAGGTAGTTATTTCTTGGGTTTTATTCAATAGTATTACCAAGGTACGAAGTTTCTCTGGATTTGAAGGGTACTATCAGAGGTTTGTACCCAAATTTTCTAGAGCGGTATCACCATTGAAATCATTGACATAAAAGGGGTAACCTTTCATGTCAAAATAAAAGTGCCAATAACTATTTCATGAGTTGAGGTTGATGTTGAAAAGTGCTCTCATCCTAAAATTATCTAATGAATACATTGTGTACATGGTGTTTTATGATGCATTGGGGACTGAACTTGGTTGTGTCCTGATGAAATGACAATTGGTGGGTGACTTTGGTTCACACCAGTTGAGATCACAAAAGAATAACTATGCAACCCATGGTCTTGAGTTACCAATGGTATTCTTCGCATTGAAGATGTGGAAACACTACCTGGTGAGCGATCAATTTATCATCTACTCTAATCACACAAGTCTCACGTATATCTTCTATAAGAAATATCTTAACTTGAGATAGAGGAAATTAATAGAGTTCCTCCATGACTATGACTTTGAGATTTTATATAATCCTAGGAAGGTGAATTTAGTGGAATATGCTCATGGAAGGAGATCTAGTTCGTAGTTACTGAATGAGGCATCGGATTTAGTTGTCCTCTTAGAAGATATCCTTTATGGATGGAGATGGATCAGATTACCTCCAGTTTATAGTTGTCACCCTTCCACTCTTACAGTGACTCGGGGAGGCACAACTTGGGGATACTGAATGTGAGACCCTACATGTTTATATATCCACAGAGAATTCTTCTGATGGATACTCAAAAGGTATAGAACACATTTTTCTATATATAGGATATAGAGTAGTACTTTTATCATTGTGGGAGGAGGTTTTGAGGGAGTTTCATACACCTCCTTTTATGGTACATCCAGGTGTGGTGGAGATGTACCAGGACCACTGATGTTAGTTTTGGTGTCTAGGAATGAAGAAATAATTTAGAGAGTTCATTTCTCAATGCCTTACTTTTTAGAAAGTTATGGATGAGCTCCAAGTTACAAGAAGTTTAGATCAACCCCTTGAAGTTCCAGAATTGAAGTGGTATGGGATATTTATGGATTTTGAGATAGTTTTACCTTGTAGGTCTAGGGGACAAGATTTTATCTAGGTGATTGTTGACCAACTCACCAAGTCATCCCACTTCCCAACTATTTGAGATTAGAGTTTAGTAGAGATCTTAGGTCGCCTCTATGAGCATGAGATAGTTCGACTCTATGGAGTCCCATCTATGGTATTTTAGGATCACGATGCTAGCTTTACATCCATTTTTTGAAAGATATTGAAGGAGGTGTTTGGGACCAAACTATGCTTGGGTGTAGTGTTTCACCCTGAAAAAGATGACCATAATGAGTGGACTATTCATGTTCTGGAGGACATGTTGTGGGCTTGCATGTTAGACTTTAGCCATAGTTGGGAGGATCACCTACCATTTGTGGAGTTTTCATAAAACAATAGCTACCATTCCACCATTGGTATGGAAACATTCTAGGACTTATACAGACAACCCTTTAGGTCACCACTTTGCTAGAATGACTGAGGAGAGTAAGAACTCATGGGACCGAATATGGTGTAAGATACTATAAAGAAGGTGCAGATCATCCAGGAGTCGATGAAGACTGCACAGATCCATCAGAAGTCTTATGATGATAGAAAAAGGAAGCCTTTGGAGTTTGAGGAATGAGAGGATGTGTTACTTTGGGTTTCACCTCGATAAGGATTATAGTGATTTGGTCGGGTGACAATCTATCTCCGAGGTTCATCGACCCTTTATATATAATGTGTAGAATTGGTTATGTGGAATATCGCTTGGCTCTACCACCATAGTTAGATTGGGTACACAACATCTTCCACATTTCACAGCTGAGGAGGTATGTGAATGACCCACCACATGTCATCAACTAGGGTGAGTTGGACATCAAGGATGAAGTGAACTTTACTGAGTACCCGATAGAGATCAAAGATCTGTAGGAGAGGATCCTTTTTAGGAGATTTATTCCTTTGTTGCATGTCCAGTATAATCATGGGAATATTTTGGAGAGAAAATTGGAGAGAGAGGATTATATTCGTTTCCAGTACCCTCGTCTTTTTTAGTAGTCCTTGTTTTGGATTTTTGGGGATGAAAATCTCCAAGGTGGGGAGAATGTAACATCTCATATTTTCCTATATACTATTTTTGGATGTTATATGGATTGATTTCAAGACCAAGTGCTGATACAACATGTGATTCTGTATCCAGGTCTTCCTGGAATAAATGTTTGAAAAATATTAAAATATTTAATAGCACACACATGCGGTTTTCCTAAAAAATAGGAATAAATCTTAAAGAAGTGTCCATATCAAAAATTTTAGTGCACCATTGAGTTTAGAATTATTTCTTTACCCTATGAGAGAGTTAACATCTGTTGGCACAAGTCATTTGTTAAAAAGCTATCGTGGGATGTAAAAGGAATAAAATAATTTATTAAAAAAATTATTTATGATGAAATGACTATTTTGTCAATAATTAGAATATTGTAAAAAAATCCTAGGGTAAGATGCATAACCCTAGACATGCCATAAGATCTCTAGATAGAACTTTGGAGAATCATCTCAGGTGAATGATGACAGATCATGGATCGATCGACCGACACAGCTTCAGATTCTACCGATCTTTCCAATGAACATGACACAATGATCATTCTTCATCAATGATCAAACCAAATCGAGTTAGGATGTTTTGTATTATGATTTACAACCCATTATTAATCTTGGATGAACATGAATCAATTCAACAAACAGAAATTGTTACATGAATCATTAGTAGATTTCAAATTTATGGAATTTTTTTTGGTTTGTTGATTTATTTCTCTTTGTTTATCATTCTAATGGAAAAAAATCGAGGATGACATGAAAAAAAACCAAGTTTCATCCCTAAATGTTATTATTTGTTCTTTTTATACCTATTTTATTCATGTTATTTTCTATTGGAACCCCGTAGTTCGTGAATTGACATTACTGGGTGGTTCTGAACTGGATCAAAAACTCAGATTCGAGTTGAATCAACAACTAAGGTAGGATTTGTGTAGATTGGTATCGAAGAAGCTCAGATCTATGTCCATTTAATTTTTAAAGCATAGAAGGAGGCATGGGGATCCATGTAAGGGACCACCTGTGTGACACCGATGACTGATGACCAGTGGTGGAATTTGGTGGGGGAGCATGTGCTGGCATCGGTGAGCAGCGACACAACGTCATTGATGGGATATGGCGGCAGACATGACAATAGGGATGATGGACATGGCAGAAGATGTGGCGATGAACGAGAATCGGTGGAGGATATGGAGAGGTCCAATGGGCTGGGTTGGACAAGTGGACCTAGGTTGAATCCAAGGAAACCAGAGCGAAACCCGGTTGTGGGTGAGTGCGACAACCAACTGTCATGTTTGACTGTGGGGCCACAACAGCTTGAGCAGCCACAGGTGTAATGATCGTGATGGTCAACTATGGGTGCATGGATAGTGCATCTGGTCAATGTGATAAATCAACCAACCATGGCAGTCAACCGTGGTGGTGGGTGGACCTACCATGGGGGTAGGTTCGTAGGCCCTCGATATGCCTATAGGCGGTTTCATTCAAACGATCATAACTCCTAAATGGAGAATCCAATCAATGAGTCGCCTGCTATGTTGATAAACTAACATTAATATGGTCACTTTGATAAAAATGGTGGGTTTTTAGTTTGTAATATTATAGGTTTAGAGTCTTCCATTTTTTTTCCTTTCAGATTCAGTACGAAATTACATCCACATCATTAGACTATAATCCCCTCTTGAGACCGAGTCATAGATAGAGTATGGTATCCCTCCCTGAGACTGGAGTGAGATCACTTATCACCCCTAGTGGAGTTGTGGAATTGGGATAACCTCCAAGAGTAGGGTTTCAATCCTCCATCTAGCGGTCTGTATCTGTAGGGTATGCGGTATCCCCTAGTGTTTCTAGGCGTGATCCACTATATAGCGGGTTGATCAAGATTAGGTATGTGGTATCCCACAGTGTGTCTAGGTGTTATCCTCTATCTATGTATCATAGTATTCCCTAACCAACATGTTTTTTTGGGTGGGGCCCAAATGAGCTATACCTCTTCATCAAGGGTCTCTAATGATATCATGGCCCGAGGAGTAAGTTCTCCTGGAACGAGCCTGTTTCTAGAAGAATCTTATGACTAATAGTTGGTTATGACTTCTTGATGGTGAAGTGTCTCTTCTAAGTATATCAATTGTTTTCTATACCCCTTATATCTATTATACAGTGTTACATATTGTATTGAGCTGAATATACTTGGTGTTTCATGTTTAGTGTTTTCAGGTTTTCCGTATTGTTATAATCAACCATGTACGTGATTTTCAGGTATGTGTTGTGTCTTATGCAGATGAGAGACCCTTTTATGGTGTCCTGGGATGACCAAAAGGGGGTAGAACATAGCTAGAGATGGCTAGACTGAGGTGTTTTTCAGGAGCATACCTTTGACGTACTCCCCACCCTTGGAGTAGGTTTGACTCTTTATAGTTTTAGTTGGACTTGTGGTTATAGAATCTTTATGGTTGGATTTTTTTGGCCCTTTTTACTTTATAGTACTTTCATTGTTGTACTCTGTTGTTGGATATTATATGTATGCATGCATCCTTCAAGTTATTTTACATTTCAGTATTTTGTGGCTAGGAGATGTGTGCATGCATATTGGTACTTTAGGCTAATTCCTCCAATTTGTGGGATATTCCAACTCGGTGATAGTCACCACCCCCTGGCCTATTGGAGGTGATCTTGGGGTAGTCCCACCAAGGGCCCATCTGGGACAGGTCATGAAACTCTCTAGTTAGATGAGTTAACATCTCACCCTCTAGGTTTCAATGTGTAATACACAAATCACTGTTAATTTTCTTTGAAAGAAATTTCCCTTTTGAAAGTGGGTGTACAGGAATAGGAATAGGATAATGTTAGAAATAAAAAATGGTGAACCCAATATGAAATTCGTTACTTGTGAAAGAGAATGATTGATCAATCATTATCATTGGTGATACTATATTGATAGGTTTTTTATTTTCTTACCACTCATATCCAAATATTAACTTCAATAAACATGCTAAAAATATTTAAATTCCCTAACTAGGATGAGGGTCATCACAATAAAATCTAGGATAATTTAAATCACTAGTCGATGGATCCTTATACATACACTACTACTTCCATGAATTTTGAAACTCTAAATCCATGATAAATGATGTTTCCAACCTAACACCAGCAACGCAGGGTGGTGAACGCCATGGTTTAGGATTACCTAAAAAATTCCATCATCTTAGAACCGAATATAGTTCATGCTAAAATATAGAAAAAAATGTGAAAATTCCAATGCTATAGAGAAAGTATAGCATGGGAAAAGTTTCCCACAACATGGATTCAGATCATTTCAAGAGTCTTTCCTCAGAGCATGAAAATTCCTACCTATCATATCTATAATAGGATAATAAATACCTCTTACATATAAATGGATACCCAGAAGAAGCCTAAGAGGGATCCCATAAATCATAGTCATCACAATCACCATCAAACCCTCTCTTAATAGGAAGATATTTAAGAGATGGAATAAAAGTTAGGAATCCAAACAATGGCTCCTATGAGGAGGGACTACTTGGGGAAACCTACTACCTAGTTTAGGAGCAAGTTCACACCTCTATCCCTACCCGTATCTCCAAGACCTATTATCATATCCCAATAGTGTCTCATAGATCATTATAGATCACTATAATAATTAAGACTTGTATTTCATCAAGGCAATCACTAGTGATTTCTCAAGGAAACACCTCACCCATAAAGAGAGAAAACAACCACACTGAAGGTAATATTGATAATAGTATGATAATGAAATCAACAGATATACTTCTAATGATTCATCATTATAGAAGTCCTCATTGTAAAAAAATAATACTATCCAGGGTTTTGTTCCCCGTGGTGAAGAAAAATCCAATAACTAAAGAGACCCCCCTCTATGATCAAATAAAAACAAAAACTCTCATGTATATCACAAAGGTCCTCCCCATAGTAGAAAGGATATCCAAATGATGTTCCTTAATTTAATAGTGATCAAGATATTTTCAACTACAGAGGAAATCCCCAAAGTTCTCAACATAATGGTCCTACCCATGCTAATAATTGATAGAACATAAATCATGAAAGTTCCGCTCCAAGATTTCCATTATAGCAATCCTCCTTCTAGTAATGATTAAATCCACCATGAAGGTCCTCTATGGAAAAAATGTTATAAATTTCCACCTCGTAATGAAATATTAAGCTTAAATAGAGGTCTTAACCATGTAACTAACCAAGGAAACATGAATTTTCAAGTTTCTCCCTAGGATTATTATTGAATATTTCTTCCTTTTAATAGTAAATAAATCCACCAAAATGTCCTATAAATAGAAACTATATTAAAGGTCCTCCCAAAAATGAATCACATAGCTAACATGAATGTCCTCCCCATGATGAAAACCATGGAATAAAAAAACTTGAGAATCCTTCCTAGGATTCCCATTTTGGTGTTCCTCGCAATTATAATAAAGAAATCCATAACATACAACCTCCTTATGGATATCATCATGATGTTCCTCCCCACAACAAAAAATTCATACAATATAGTGGTCTTACCCAAGTTGATTACCAAGGAACCAATAATAATGAAGGTCCCCCACACAATTTCCATTGTGGAGTTATTCCTAAAGAAATAAAGAAATAAAAGTTAAATTTCCTCCTCATGATGAAACATTCAACCAACATGAAGGTTCTCCTCATGTTAAAAACCAAGGATCAAAAATACTAAAGGTACTACCTAATATTCATGTTTAAACGATCCTCCTAATGATAGTGAAACTCCTCAATGAAAAGGTACTCCCCATGACTCAACTATCCAAAAGTTTCCCTCCCACTGATGGTCAGTTGCAAAACCAAATTCATATGAACTAGGAACTCCAACATCAATTAGATGTGTGACATCCCAATAAATGCATGATTTGGGGTAAAGATAATTATTATTTCCACCCAAAATTTTGATATCCAAGAGGTGGTTGAAAAAATTCATAATAATTATAATTTATCAACAAATTATTGGGAAAGTGACCTTTAAGGTTGGAACTAGTTGAAGAACTATTTGATGAATACGGGGAAGGTTCTAGAATTATATGGAAGTAGCTCTCCCAATATAAAAAACTGATCATGTTTTGAACCAAATCCACCACCTAATATATAATAATTAATATCCATAAGGAGGAATACATACCCCACATATGGTGAAATTTATGGAAAATGATCCATTATCTTAAATAAAAACACTTTCTATATGAAGGATATGTCAACCACCACATTATATCATATGAGAAATGTTTCTAAGTTGATCTAACTTCTCTTATAATATCCTGGAACCCCTAGTATCAAGATATATGAGAACCTAAAGATTATTTTCTTAAAAAACATCATGTAAGTCCTAAAAACAATCAATAATTTTTCTACCACATAAACATCAGAGGATGGGGTGAATTAGGTAAGTTTCCTTTCACCACACACACTATTTAATAGGGTTATCCTGACAAAGTAGGTTATAATTTCATTACCTTAAATCAAGCATCAAAACCATGATTTAGGAAATTCATCTAGTTTATCTAATGAAACCATTCTATTATAAGAGTGTGGAAGTGGAACACTAGATGGAGATGAGTGGTTGAAATGCTCCTACAAAAATTTCCCAAAAAAGTGTAGTAGGTATCAAACATGAGGCAAGAAAACTCTATGGAAATGAAACCACCTCCAATAGAATCTATATCTTATTGATATTAGCTATAAAATATGTTATATTTATTAATAACTTGAGTAAAATTTCATAAGGTGAATGGGTATATGATAGAGGCAACAAAAAACAAAGGGGAATCTCCAGACTAAATGGTCATGGTCATTTTTACCACCATGAAAACCCTCTGTAACATCAACTGTATAAAAGCATTATCGGAGTATTGATTCACACCCACTAAGGAGATAAGTATTATTACGGATGGGGGAATCTCCACATGATATACCCCACCACACTGATTTATTAATTATTGATGAACCAACCCCACTATTAGGAATTCGTTTTGGTAAAAGTTAGAAAATATTCACTTAGAATCACTTTTCATACACAATATCATGCACTATATCAACAAAATCACCAAAATAGGAAATAAATTCCTCATCGGAGATGTAAACCCAGAGAAACCTCCAAAAATGGAAAAATGAGGGAGAACTGTGACATGAAAATTGATTAATATTCTAATGTAAATGAGGTTCCATATTTTTCTAATATAGATAATGATCTAATTAATGTTGAGTAATTTATGTTAGTAAATTTTTTATATAATTCCCATGAATTTTAAACACCATGACATAAATGTGAAATAAGATATTTAGGAGAAATAATATATTAAGAATATCATTCACAAAGATGTATATGAATAAGAAATCCTTACATGAAAACAAAAACTTACTCATGATATAGGATCCCTACAAACATTTAGTTTCCACCAGCTCAAGAAGATAGTTTGAAAGACAAGGGAAAAATTTAGATAAAACACAACCCACCCACCACTCAAAGATGTTGACTTCCAATATATCAGATAGTTTTATGCCCAATATAAATCAAATATAAATAAATTTGATAATATTAATGTTGGTAATATTGAAAGAAACACCCCATAAGTGTGATTCCTAGATTGAATCATCCATTATACCTCTAGTAGAGCCTCTTAAATAAGAAAAGATTACTCAAAATACAATAGTATAATCATTCCACTAAGTTAATTTGTGGTCATTACACACTATTCATTTGATCACAATAATATTTTATTTTCAAATGTTTTCTATATTGGGATATAATCATCTTCTAGTTCAGCTAAGTCACTATAGGGTCACACGAGAAAGTTACCAAACACAAACTCAAATTAGCCAACCACATCTCGATCTGGTAATTTCCCCATATGAAACTTCATCTCGAGTGATATTCTAAAAATAATTTCTAAAATATATTACTTCCTAGAATAATTCTAGGGTAAATATTCATACACTAGTGCAGATGAAAAGAAACACATATCCTAAGTGGGTGGATTTGACCCCTTCACCACTCAACTTCAATAACCCAAACGACTCAAGGTTTAATATAATGAGAGAATCATAACATCATATTAAAAACCATATATCATGGTATGTTCCAATGATAGTAGTTATGAATAATAAAAAATATATAAATGTTTTGTGTAGAAACAAGAATCATTTTCTGATTTATGTTATAGTGGTATAGTTGATTGATCCATCACTAGTTAAGAAAACATTATATGGAAGTTTCAATATCAATTCAACTCAACACTGATAGGTAAAAAAATAAATTTTAATTTCACTAATTATAAACATCAAGAAAATGAGATTCATGAAATTCATTATCAAAATGAGTGGTTTCATTTATTCCATGGACATACATATCTCATATGAATAGTTATTGGATATTTGGGTGGAAAATATTCAATATTATATATAAATAATTATTATCCCATAGAAGTACCCTGGTGGATTCAAAATTTTTACTATAATATCCCAATAACTATAAAATTACATTCAATGTAAAAAACCAAATCAAATAAAACACCGCCATAATAGGAAAGAAAATCAGAGAAGGTAGATTCTAATTGACTCACTTTTAAACTACTTACAATGATGGATCTAATCCCTAAAACACTGATCATGTATTGAACCAAATCCACCTCCCAATATGTAATCCTTAATATCCGTAAGAGGAATACATACCCCATCTATGGTAAAATTTATGGAAAATTATCCATTACATCAAATAAAAACACTTTAACTATGAAAGGCATGTCAACCACCACATGATATCATATGATAAATGTTTCCAAGTTTATATAACTTCTCTTCCAATAGTCCAGAACCCCTAGTTTCAGGAAATATGAGAACTTCAAGAAGGTTTTCCTAAAAAACCTCATGGTGGTCCTCCAAAAAATCAATGATTATTATTCTATACAAACATTAGAGGAAGGGATGAATTAGGAAAGTCTCCTTTAACCACACATACCAATTAATAGGGTTATCCTGATAGAGTAGGTCATAATTTCATTACCTTAAATCATGCATGAAATCCATGATTCAAGAAATTCAACTAGTCTATTTAATGAAACCAATCTATTCTAGGAGTGTAGAAGAGGAAAACTAGATTTAAATGAGTGGTTGAAAAGATCCTACACATATTTCTCAAAAAAGTGTTATAGGTATCAAACCTGAGACAATAAAACTCTATGAAAATGGAACCACCAACAATAGCATCTATATCTTAATCATCTTAGATAGAAAATATTATATATCTATTAATCACATGAGTAAAAGTTCATATGTTTGATATGGATATGATATAGGAAACAAAAAACATAGGAGAATATCAAGTATAAAGGGTGAGGGGAATTTTTACCACATTGAAACCCCTCTATAACATCAACTGTATAAAATTATAATCATATTAATGATTCACATCCGCTAAGGTGATGAATATTATTAAGGATGGAGGAATCTCCACATGATGTACCCCCCAGACTACTTTGTTAATGATTCATGAACCAAACCAACCATTGGGATTCTATTTAGTAAAAGTCAGTGGATATTCACTTAGAATCACTTTTCATACACAATCTCATGCACCATATTAACAAAAATTAACAAGATGGGAAATCAATTCCTTATAGGATATATAAAAGCAAAAAAACCTCCAAAAAGGAAAATATGAAGAATAATTGTGACATGAACATTGATTAATATTCTAAGGTCAATGAGGGTCCATATATTTCTGATATAGATAATGATCTAATTCATGTTGTAGGATTTATGCTCGTAATTTTTTTATATAATTACCACAAATTTTGTACACCTTTACATAAATGTAAAATAATATGATTATGAGAAATTATATATCAATAATATCATTAAAATAGATGTATAGTTAGAAGGAATATGTACCTAAAAACAAAAACATGATCAAAATCTAGGATCCCTCCAAACATTTAGTTTTCACCAGCTCAACAAGCTAGTTACAAAGAGAATGGAAAAAATGCTGATAAAACCACAACCCACCCACCACACAAATATGTCGAGTTCCTATATATTTGATAGTTTTATACCCAATATGAATCAAATATAATTAAATTTGAGAGTATTAATGTTGATTATATTGAAAGAAACACCCCATAAGTGTGATTCCCATACTAAAGTATCCATGCCACCTCTAGTAAAGCCTCTTAAACAAGAAGATATTACTCAAAATAAAATATTATAATCATTCCAATAAGTTAATTTGAGGTCATTACACACTATTAATTTCATCACACCACCATTTTATTTCCAAAAGATTCTTATATTGGTATAGAATCATCTTCTAGTTTAGATAAGTCACGATGGCCTCACACATGCAAGTTACCAAACACTAGCTCTTATTATCCAACCATATACCGCTCAGGTAATTTACCCATATCAAACTTCATCTCGGGTGATAGTCTAAGAAGAATTTCTAAAATATATTACTTCTTGGATGAATTATTGGGAAAATATTCATACACTAGTGCAGATGGAAGGAAACCCATATTCTGAGTGGCTATATTTGAACCGCAACCGCTCAACTTCTATAACCCAAATCTCTCAAGTTATAATGTAATGAGAGACTCAGAAAATCATCTTACACACCATATATCATGGTGTGGAAAAATACTAGAAATTATGAAGAATAAAATTAAAAAAATAAACATGAATTTTTCATGAAGACACTAGAAGTATTTTCCATTTTCAGGTATAGTGATATAGCTAATTGATCCATCACCAGTTAAGAAGACCTTATATGGAAGTTACACTATCAATTCAACTCAAAACTGAGAGAGAAAAAAATAATTCTTAACTACACCAATTTCAAAAATCAGGAAAATGAGATCCATGAAATGTATTATTAGAATTAATGGTTTAATTTATTCCATGGACATACATATCCCATATGAATAGTTATTGGATATTTATATGGAAAATATTCAAGATTATCTAGAAATAATTATCATCTTATAAAATTACCCCTGTGGATTCAGATAGTTTACTATAACATCCTAGTAACTATAAAATTCCATTCAACGCAGCAAACCAAATCATAGAAAATACCAACATCATAGGAATGGAAATCAGAGAAGGTGGAGTCTAATTCCATCACTCTTAAACCAGTTCCAATATTTGATCCAAACACTAAATTTTATTGATTCAACTCAATGCATCCACCTAGTAAACAACAATAATTACCATTTTCTAATTCATACACATAATACATGCATAAGTATAAAAATCATTAAAAATTAGAAAAAAAATAAGTGAAAGGTTTATTCCATCATAAAAAATATTTTCCATTGTATTTAATCCCCACTTTGAATAAAAATATTTTTACACTATGAGAGATTAGAAAACTTGACAAGGTAAAGTTATATGATTATCCTAACTACTACCCTTATCATAAAATATTAGGGCATAACATCTATAATTTATTTATTTTTCAATTAATTTCTTAAAATAATGGTAGATATAGTGAAACATACTTTATATAGTCCTGAGTTGCATGTAACATGTATATCTATAACTATACATGAGGTGGAGGAAAATGTATAGAAATAAATTCCAGACTAAAATGCATAAAAATTTGATAACTAGATGAACTATAATTCCTTGAGTCATGCACATGAAATCATTAGGGAATAACTGGGAATCCATTTGAAACCTCATATCCGTATGCAACATCTGTGATAGAATATTTGGATCTATAATCATCTAAAACATTTTGAAATCATCATAAATGTAACAAGGAAAAAGAAGAGTAAACCTAGTGGGGTCCTAAGCTTGTTCAAACTCTAATGGATTTTATGCCACCAATTATTGGGAGAGGGTACCACCCCATGAAATATAATTTTCCTATAAAAAACAATCCTAAAATAATTTTTTTTAATGTAAACCATCTGACAGAATTTTATAATAATAAAGAATCTCTATATGAAATGGATTGATATGTCAATTCTCAAAAATGTGTCCATAGAGGTAGAGGAAGACACTCCTAAAACATACCTTGGATTATGGGTGTTATCCCTACTAAAATCATATATATGGTACACACCAAGATAAATCCCCTTGAAAGTGACCCATAGTAACACCAGTTCAATCCTAAATCCTTTATCACTCATTCCACTCCTATTAGACTTGTAGATTGATTGGTTAGATAAAAATCACCTCATGAACAATTATATGTGGGGAAGTCACTACAGCCCAATTTATAAATAATGAATACAACCCCAAATTCTAACTTAGGAATGAGAGAATCATTTTCACAACTAGAATAGGGAAGAAAGTATAATCCTTAAACTTGTAAATTTAAAGTATTAAGGCATCTTACTATTATTCTGACACAGATTTCAATACTATCAACTCTTCATCTCTTCAAGGAATTGAAGGATTCCCTCACTGAGACTCTATGAAGACCTTGAGAGTTAGAAATTAAATTTGTGTATTTTAAAATATACCATGCTAAAATAGAATCCACTAAGTTTCACATAGTTATCTCCATTATGGAATAGAATTAGGTGACAACCATATAAGGGAACGTCATACCCTTGTAAATAAATAGAAATATTGATACCATCAAAATTCATTGATTCTTTATATAAAATGGAATAGTAATTAATCTAATTTTGGTGAAAAAAATTATTAATTTATTAGAAAAAGAATATAATCTATCCCTTTATCATTTAATAATTCAGGGGTATAATAAAATTAAACAAAGGTCCATGGGAAAGTTAAAACTGAAAAAACAGTCCATAGACCTTATTTTTAACTCAAAGTTCACAGTGGTCTACTAAGACACCACATTCAATGACATATTGGGAAGAAATTTCATTTATTTTCATGCATCTGTTCCCTCCTCAAACCATCAATGCTTGAAATATTTCATTAATGGGTATATATGGGTACTCTATGGTGACAATTCAACTTTTGAATCTTATGAGGAATAATATATCAAGTAAATATACTAAAAAATAGAGGTTTTAACCCATTTAATAATACAAACATATGTTTCTTATATTTTATCAATCGCATAGAGGTGAAAATCCATATTTAAGAATCCAATGAAGTTTACAATTCAAAGTAAAGGAGTATCAAACCATATTCTTCTCTTATGATGGAAAAATTAATGTATATGTTGAGTCACATCCATCAATAGAAGAAAAGATCTATTTATTTCCTATGAACACTAATCTCAACCATAATAATCTTTACTAGAAAACAAAGTTCACTAATATGTGATCAAAATATCCTAAACAATTCAATTAGATGGAAATGTACCATAAAATAGGAACATGAGGGTTAGGTTCCTACACCTCCATTCACATGGGGTCTACCTAACCTAATGAAGTCTCACATACTTTATTTGAGTATCGAAATTATATTACCACTATTTGATCTTATGAAATTATAGAGGAATATGACTTAATACCCATTCCTAATGATTTTGAAGAAGAAGATATCTTATATTCTGCCACCAACATTTGAGGTGGAAATTTCAAACATCATTGATAAACTCAAATAGGAGAATATGGGTATTGAAGAGAACCCAAAACCCACATTGATCAGTGAAGCTATATCTCTGAGGGTGTTAAAGAAATATATTTCCTTTTATTTAAAATATAGGGATGTATTAACATGGTATTACATAAAAATACTAGTAATGTACCCTCATATATCTATTCAATACCTAGGCCTACCAACTAACCATCACTGTTATAAAACAACAGTAAGAAGGTTGAATATAAATCATTGTACCAAGGTATACTAAATTTAGATAATATGATTAAGGATTATTTCATTTAGAAATTATAATAAAACAAATATTTACCTATCATTATTTCTATTAAGAAGAGTAATTGTAAAATCAAGGTATATATCAACTTTAGGGATTTAAATCGTCATTTTCTAAAAGATAACTTTCCTATTCCAATCACTAAATTATTGATTGATTCAATAGCCAGTTTCTAATTCCACTCATAGATAGATGCGTATAATCTCTATAGTCATATTTATATGGAAACCAAATATGGCGGAGACAATTCTTTTAAGGTTTCCAAATGGGTTTATTACTAAAAATTGATTCCATTTGGTCTCAAAATCATTAGATCCACTTATCAAAGGGTGATTCAGAACATATTAAAACCACTCCTATAAAATATCATAAAATGATACATGGATAATCTGGTTGTTAAATCATGTTGGTGATTAGATAATTTTACTAAATTGGAAGAGTTTTTTTAAACTATAGTTTCACAACTTGAAAATGAACCCATTGAAACATTCCTTTAGAGTCACAATAAGAATTTTTTTTGGTTTTTTTTTCTATATTTGCAGCATCAAAATAAACCCAATAAAACTAAATAAAAATGTGAAATTATACCTTTTCAAAATCTATAATATTTAAGAGGACTTTAGTGAATGATCATCTACATTAGTTGATTCACTATAAACCTAGTTGAAAATTATTTCCATTAATGATGTTGATGAATAAAGGAGAAACCTATTGGGGGTATAAATACTACAAAAGATCATTTTTTTAATCTCAAGAAATTTATTTTTCACCCTCTGATTTTGATGCCCCTTGTGGAAGGAAAACCCCTTATCCTCTACATGGAAACCCTGTACTGATCTCTTAGAGACATTTTTTCCAAGAATAATGGTATTGGAATGGAAAAACCCTTTATTATCTTAGTTAAAAACTATTGGAAACTAAGTGGTGATATACCCGTATTAAGAAAAATTGCCTCACCATGACCGTTAAATTACATTAGATGTGTCACTATTTACAACTACCTAAGATACACCATGTGAATAAAATCAAGTTTATCATTGGTCAACCTATGTTGAATAGATGATTATAAATATGGGTTATTATCCTTTAGTTATTTTACACCCATTTTTTAATTGAATAGTGTTATATAAGGTAAAGTGTTTATAGACTTTTGGGAAACACACCCTTCCCTAGAGAAGTCACTTGTTGACATAGAACTCTATAATAAATAGTTTTTCTCTATTCAGGAGGCTAATAATATATGGTAACTAAACTTTGATGGTGATTTTATAATCCTAATTAGAAAAAGGATGGATGACCTATGTTTTAACCAGGTCAAAATGATAATTGTGTCCATTTCACCAGTAGAGTCACTTTTTGCCTATTTTTTACTATTAGAATGATAATTCAGAAATAAAGTTGAATATAAGGTCCCAATTATTGGTTTAGAGATAGTATTATAAATAATATTTACCCTTCTAAATGTCAATTGAGACTCTTTACTATTGATCAAATATGTCAATAGAAAATACACAATCAAGAAAGAGGTGTTGGAACTATTTACTAACTATACCTGAGAACTTATTGCTCAATTTCCATAAAAAATGGTCTGGTCTCTCATTCTATGTTCACACAATGATTGAGTTGATATATTTTATAATTCTTACATAGATCTTATAGATCCAGATTAGTACAATACAAACATCTATATTACACATCAAATAGTAGTATTTCTATTTCTCAAAAAGGACATAGAAGATATTAATGAGGTTGATTTTATTTTTGATCAAGATGGATCCCTATCACTAAAAACCGATACAACAACTGGACGAATGTATCTAGTAGTGGAATACCACCAAAGATAGGTTCCTCTCCAAGAGTGGGGGAAAATGTAGAAAATTTATAGCTGGGTGAAGATTTTTTTCCTCAATCATAACTATAATTCCTAGAAATTATTTTATAAATGGGGAATTTATGGGGTCCTTCCCATATGTAATAATGGAGAAGATACCCTCACTATTATATATTAATTGCTTTCTAGAACCTATGACATACATCAAATAGGGACTATTCTCTTTCATCAAATTAGGATACTTTGATGTTTTTGAAAACTATAATGGATAATTGTATAGAATTAAAAAGTATGCTTAAATCCATCCTTACTACTACCAAATTCCCCTCTAAATTGTCAGAAAATTTTCCCATAAAATAAGTTGAAAATTTTCTATAATCAATTTCATGAATTTAAATATTATTTATAGATTTAGAGTCCCCCATATACTTTTTTAAAAAATGGCACCGGCTTCTATGCATCCATATTGAGGAAATTTTATCTAAAATAAAACATCATGTTCAATCATTTATCCCACTACCATGTGGTTATAAATTGAAAAATAAAATAATTTAACAAAAAAATCCAAATATTTATATGAAAATGGTTGATAAAGGTAAAAAATCTTATCCTGAACTACTTCTCAATGCTTTTTGGGCTTATCACACTCATACTATACTCCATTGTAGGTGATCCTATATTAAATCTTGTATGATATTAAGGAATTTTTTCCCATTTAATCTCATTTTCCTTCACCATGGATAGAAATTTGTGATCATTAAACTGGGTAAGGTTGGTCACAAGTTCATATTGATGAACTAGAATGATTTGGTGGGAAAATGATGTGATAATTAAACATCCTTCAAGTTCTTCAGAACCAGGTAGAAAATATTTTAATAATAAGATTAGCCTCTTCTCATTTAACCAAGGATAATTGGTGTTAACCTTAAATACACTAGTGATACCTATAAAAAAACCCCCAAAGTTGGATACTAAATAGGAAGGACCCTATAACAAGTATAAGGTATATTATAATGAGGCATACTCTTTAATCATGAAAACTGGAGGGCACATCAAGCCTCCCACCAATGTGAGGTTTCTTGAAAAATAATTCCCATGATTTCACATTTGGTGTATATATAACTCATCACATGACTTGAAACTACATAAAATGTGTTCCAAACCACATATACTTAAACTGTACAATATATGTTCCTTTTCACAAGACCTTAAAATACACGACATTATGTCATTATCACATGAATCTAAAACTACAATAAATGTGGTCTGTAACACATTAAATTAAATTGTATGTTATATGGTATTTGTTTCAAGACAATAAATAACAAGATAGGTTTCCCCTCATGCATGACCCATAAACTACTTATAGTGGTCTAGTTCATACAATATGTTCTCCGCACGTAAGAGCCTGATTTGAAATAGAGTTCATCATGTGTCATTTTATTATCCAATATGATTTCCATTAAAGACAATGAACTATGATAAATCCATTCATGGTATATGTAGTAATTCCTGAATCTTCTATTCAATTTTCAACCAAAAAAATCACTTTCACTCCATTCCTTAATCCACCTTAATGCTAAAATTCCCTCTAATTCATACCAATATTCATACCTTATCCTCTCAATTATGAATATATTAATTATATCATATTTCTATTTTAAAAAATATTAGAATATTAATTCACCAATCCAAGACATATTTATCCTCATATCAATATAATTCAGAATCCCCCAATCTAAAAACAATGAAATTCTTGATTCCAATTTATATAAGGTACGTAGTGATGTTAAATTCACTTATCTTGTGCTCGGATAAAAATTTCAATCCCATGGTCCATCCTAGAATTTATGACCTCACTAATTTATGTCAATTCCCCTCCAATAATACAATTCTCATATGGAAAGAACCCTTTTCCCCATGATAATATCTAGATCAGTGAAAATACCTATGAGAAAATAATAATTACAAATGGTTCTACAATTTATAGAACAATGTGTGGAATTATTATTATTTCTTAGGATATGTAGTGATGTTTAGATCACCTATATCAGACCTAACTATAAATCCTCACTCACTTTTCTCCCATTCCCACACTTTTCTAGTAAAAGTCGATCGGATTTGGGTTATAACATTCCGACCATATTTAAATATCTCTCACTTATACATATACTTAAATATTTTTTTTTTATTTTTATCACCATAAACTTTTCACATAAACTGGTAAAAACATGTTTTTTATATCCAACCTTCCTAAAAAATCCCATATTATATATTATTCTTATGGATATGACCCCTTAAGGTTATATTAACTTAATAATATTATAGTGGAATCCAGATTTCAAATATGATCATTTGTCATCCTAGATTTTTAATGGTTTTATAATGGATCTATCATTAAAACCTGAACATATATTATCATGTACTATCTATCATGATCTCAACATTCCTTAATTCAAGTTTCTCAACCATTTAATTTCTCCATTTTTATTCCTTTTTTAAAGTTGTAAATATTATTTCTCTTTCCTCGGCCTCTATTTGGTTAATAATGTTTCCTCTATATCCATTTTCAATAATGCCACTATAAATTCACATTGACTCAACTATGTATACTAGGATAATGGCCTCTTTTCTTCATTTTTCTCTATGTCACATGAGCATAAACTCCATGAGACATTGGTCAAAAAAATTTGACCATAAATTAGGAGTCACATTCTAGTCCTGGTAGGACGACCCTAAATTTCATGATTATTTTCCCCTTGAGGTATCCTATCAAACATTAGGCTTTTCATGCCTATTGGGTCAATTATCTCCCTCATCATGGGATATATTGTCTATATTTTAGTTAAAGCTTTATGATCATAAAAATAAACCAATTTTGGTCAAATCTATATGAATTCAACCACAACTTGTCTAATCTTAATGATCTTAAATTATAAAATAAAAATAGGCATGGTACTTTTTAGGTTGAAAATCAATAAAGGGAGGATTGATAAAAAGTTGATCCTTTATTCATGAATCATTTTCTTGTATGGATTCAGAAACATTTAGTAAATAACATAAAATATAAAGGGGTATAAAATTTATCTAATTAAAAAATCATAAAATAAATCCAAATAAAAAATTAATTCTCTAATTCCTAAGTCTCCCATTTCAAGGATTGGGAAAAACATTAAAACACAAGAAAAAGGTGAAAATATTATAATGACCAATGTTTAGACCTAGAAAAATTCAATTTATGATCACTTGGTTTATGGATCTGGGAATAGT
The DNA here is from genome assembly GCA_963277665.1 of Viscum album. Lineage (NCBI taxonomy): Eukaryota > Viridiplantae > Streptophyta > Magnoliopsida > Santalales > Viscaceae > Viscum > Viscum album. The sequence goes on from OY728147.1 coordinate 6,377,288, forward strand.
TAGAGCATATTTGTTTTCTTCACATATATTATATCTAATAATTTATGTAAAATCCACAATAATGTAATTTCAAGGTACTCAAACCCTTCCTGAACATTAACCCACTCATAAAAAAACCCCTTTATTGTTTACTTTATACTAAGTTGTTCACTCTATAATTTACCAAATAATGAACATAGTATTATATTTATAGAACATGCATTGCATATCAAACCAACCTATACTTATCTAAGAGCATAAGTCTGGGGGGAATCAAACCTCCTGCATCATTTATCTAATAGATGATCCTCATAATATAGTGATAGAATATACACTGCATATTCATGCCTCTAAAACCAATATGAGAGTACATTACATAATATAAAAAAAATTCATTCATTTAATCATTTATTAATATATTTAAGATTTTTATTTATAAGAAATCGATTTCTACTCAGTGTTTATATAGATTTCATTATTTTGATATTGTCACAATTTATAAATGATTAATATTACAGATAATAAGTAATTTGTATCATTAGAGACAAATCATCAACTATCTTAGGGAAAATAACATGGTTACTAATTGTGTAAAAAATAAAATATAACTTCCATGATATAGAGTCTTCCATTGAGAAACCAGCTAGGAGTAAGTAATAATCAATAGGAAAATAAAGATAAAATTAATTTTATATAATGATCAAAAATAGTTAATGATTAACTGAAATAATAAATTAATCATTATTTATCTATTTTTCTTTCATATTTTACTTTATCTAATATATTTATATGATAAAACCTTGGGGATGATTCATGGAATTTGTTTTCTGTAGCTTTAATTTTTTACTTATATTTCTGTAAGTTATGATTTCAAAGAAATTATATAGATCTCATGTTGTTCTATTTTTACTATTTGGATAACGTTCCAATATCAAATATTGGATTCTTTTACTTTATAATGATCTAGTACTTCAGTAGTTCAATCCATTAATCTTTTATAATGTTATGTGATTTTGGATGCATGTAGGCATTTCTCCTGAGCTACTATTCATTTCTGAATAGTTATAGTTTTTGAGATAGTAGAATAAAATCCTTGGTGGTCAAAGTTAACTACTTATTGAACTATAAATATATAGTATAATTAGTCTTATCCATCACTTATTTTAGTTAGAGGATTAAATGTAATAAAATCATGATGTTTTTAATCCATTTAAATTATTAATCAGTTTGTTGCAATGGTTTCAACTCTAGGATCTAATTCATCTTCTTTAATTAAAATATATGTCAAGATAATAGTTATTTTTTAAAATGTATCTAGGGGTCTTGATGGGGAGTGTATTATAATAATATCCAAATCACCCTTATTGGGAAATGTTTTCTCTTGAGGATATTAATATAAGTGGTATTTGTGGATGTAATTAAGGGAAGGGATTCTGAATGATGTTGTGTGGCCTCAAATAATGCATAAAAATAAGGAAACCTAAATATAGAGACAAAGGATTTTCTTATAAAATTATATAATATTTTTATATGAATATTCAATACCTTTCCTAAATACACACTCGAGGACCAAAATAGTTTAGTGTCTTTTGACTCAATAAGCAAAATATTTTTATTTCATGAAAGATATTCAACATATCCCATAAAGATATTCCCACATATTACTCTTCTTAGGCATACCCTATATAAAAATTTCTTCACAACATGGGGAAATAAACATAAAAAATGGTGATCATAGATGCTCAATAAGGGTAAAAATAAGAGATATCAATCTACGATCATATGGGATAATAAGATAAGCATATGGGTATGTGATCATGAAAAAAGCATAAGAAGTTAATACCCAACATTTCATAGATCATAAAAATGATTCATGACATAAAACATTATCATTTCTAAAAACATGACCCACAAGACTGAGAAATCATCATAAATCAACCATGAACCATAATATCATGTCATAAAAGTGTGTAACTATCATAAATATAGAAACATATTTCATATTTCAAGGTTATATACCAAGACCATAAATATAGTGGATCAAGACTCATTATTTATTTCACATTGTGGATTATAACACACTTGTTTCCTATAGTGGATCAGGAGGCACTTGTCTCCCATAGAGGATCAACCCCATCAACTTGATTCCCATTATTATCTAATGAGATCTATATAGGTCCCACCCCTCTAAAAATTAAAACCATACTTATTTTTTCCAGAATACTATAAAATATTCATCATTTCATCATATGATCACATCATAACCTGTGTAAATAAATCAGGTTTCATGAATATTTAATTAACATAAACATTAATCATCTAGATAAATAATAAGGATCATATCAATCAATGTTATCACTAGTAAATAATGAGTAATATAAAATGATTTCATATTATATGGAAAATTATTTTGAAAGATCACTTGGAATATTTCTTGAGGAATATAAACTCTACACTTTGGAAAATTCTTTTAAAACATAAAACATTCTCAAAATAATTTTCTTTAAAAATAAGCTTTAAAATTTCTAAAAGAAAATTTAAAAATAATTTAAAACATTTATTGAGGAAAATAAAATTTATACTTTGAAAAAAAAATTAAAGACATAAAACATTTTGAAAATGAATTTCCTTAAAATATAACCTTGAAAACTTATAAAATAATATGTAAAAATAATTCAAAACATTTCTTGAGGAAAATATCCTTTCTAATTTGAAAAAAACATTATAAAACATA